>OZ012728.1:19285818-20503318 GCA_963942605.1 Poecilus cupreus | reverse complement strand
TGTATATGTATATGTATATGTATATGTATATGTATATATATATATACATCCATAGATATTTGTGGCTTCCGACAAGATTCCAGACGTATAGCATCCACCACTAGGAGTTCATATATATTAATTTTTGTTCGTGTATATTGTATTTTTAACTAATTGTATTATGTTTATCGGTTCAAAACTAAGCATTTTTAAATCACATATTTTTTACTTTTCGTTGGATATGGCATCCACCGATTTTGTTGTTTATGCGGCTTCCGCTGTATTGATATATACGGCTGTCTTGATTCCGCAATATACAATTATTTACACTTAGCGCTGGATATGGATTCCAACAGTGTTGCCAGTGTGAAACACATCGCGAATGGAATTATAATCGTTGCTGTCACACTACTCGTCGTTGCGGTAGAACACATTTTCGTGACCTAAGAACAGACGCTCACGAACAACGAACTTGTTGACGTTCAGATAGTCCGTTTTGGGACCAAAAGTATTTCCTTTCAATTTAAAAATTTGTATTTGAATTGAAATCAGTATAAGTAAAACAAAAGATATGATTTTATTTCAAGTAAAATACTTTAATTTTAAAAGACAGTTTTTCAATTAACTCCTGCACAATTAATAATTGGTAAAAACGTTTAATATAGTAGTGTACGTGAATATTTTTTTTTTCTTTTGTGTACATCTGATAATTACCATTACTTTTAAATTATCTTGTAGATTATGTTTTGCCTCTAGTTTATTTAATAAAATAAACTGGTAAAATTATTTTTATAGTGCAGTTTTATGGAAACGATTATTTTATTTTCTAAGTAAATGGAAACAGTAATTATATTATTGGAAAATAAAAGAAAATATTCCTACTACAATAAAATATTACTTACATTCTAAAAATCCTAGGTTAGTTTTATAACTCGAAAACGTGTCATAGAAAAAATTATTTACGATACTGAATAGATAGGTATTTAATAGCGTCAAACTTTTCTACATTAAAATGGTGACAGACCGAAATCATTTTTCCGCCATGTTCTACCTATGTATGAAAGTTAAAAAAAATAGTTACTTTTAACCGATTTAGAATTTCTTCCAGTTGCTGAAATGCCAGTGATGGCAGGCGGAATCTCACCACACTGAAGAGTAAAAATATTTGAAATGGTAAATTTCATACTAATTTCCAATATTACATAGCCAGTTAAATAAAATTAGCAACTAAATTTGGGTGATTGATTTCTGTATTATAAACTTAATATAATCTAGATATTAAATCTAGAAACTAAACTAACTGAATAACATCGTGCTATTAAATTGTAGTTAACTGATTTACCTGACAGTGTTGTTATTAGCAATCATCAATATACGAGCCCGGGATCATATCATTTGGCCCAGTTGATATCATACAAAAAAATGTTTAATTACCTCATTATTTATACCTTAAATCTAAATCATTTTTACCTCCCGCTAGAGACAGGCAAATTACTGAAAAAATGTAATTAATTAGTTTTTTATGATTACTGTCTCAATATTAATTTAATTACAATCGTCAAATTATATTACTGTACCATCAAAATGTAATTAGTTTATTAGCTCAATTATATGCAAAAATGTAGTTAATTTATATTAAATAATTACAAATTACAATTACTATTTATTTTTTATGCGAATTTATATTAGAATTTTATACTAAAAAAAAGTAAAATAAAAATCAAAAGCATAATGAAGGAACATAGAATTATTATTAAAATATATAAAAAAAATTTGAATTCTGAAACCAAAACAAAACGTTCTGCCTAATATTGTGGATTATAGTTATTCACACTGGTGTTTTAAAATTAGTAATTTCTCAAAGAGAGAATCTGATTTTAAATAACGCCTACGAATGAAAATTCGGTTGATATTTGGAAAATTACTAAGAACCAACAAATTTTGATCTGTTGAAATTGAAACGGAATTTTCGATTTCATCACATATTTATAAAAATGTCATAGAATTAGCCATATTGTTTATGAAAAAAAAAACAAAGTTATTGTAATTACAATGAAATAGTGCTAGAATTACAAATTACTTGCACAAATAATATAATTAATTACTAAACTTTCCATAAAAGTTATAATGTAATTGAAAACTTAAATTACCAATTATATTTCTGAAAAATGTAATTAATTACGTAATTTAATTACTTGTAATTATTTACTGCCCATCTCTGCCTCCCGCACATAAATATATATAAAGGAGGTATATTTATGTTACGAATTGATTAGATTTTACGAACAATTTATCAACAGTAATTGGTAGATTATTTGAAGGCCTATCAGGGTTTTTGGGCAAACCTCAGTAAATAAATGAAATGAGTAAATTTAATTGGAATCAAAAGAATGCGGCATATTACATTTCCTACAATATTTATTTGAATCTCTTCTTTATATTTTGTTAGTCTTAACTGTAAGTCTTAACTGTCCAAATCAAAAGTTTTGTTAAAGGTACCAAAACGAGCTTATCAACAAAAACGTTCAAAAAGTAAGTGGTGCCTTTTCCTGGCACCTCACCTGGATGTTTTATACGTCAATATTAATTAAAACTGATTTGTTTAGTAATTCTGTTCCAATAGAATAATTTAAAAATCAGTATTTCCAGACTGAAAATGTCTATTATTTTGCTCAGTTACTTATTTCTATCTTATTCTTTTTTTAAGTTGAATACAGCACTCAAAAAAAAAAAAAAATTTGCTTTAAATATAAATAAATTGCAGGTTAAATCAAATAAATTTGCTTTTAAAATGCTCCAACAACTTCCACTTTTAATTCAAAAACAGTGCTACTTTCGGGAGATATATATATTTTTTAATATAAAAAAGACAATAATATTACAATAATTTTTTTATGGGTTAAAATTTTCATTTGGCGATAGTTCGTTCCCTATGAATTCTAGAATAAAAGTGTCATTACAAAATATGTTGAGATCAATGAATTTATGCTTATTTGGTGCAATTTTTGTTGCTGAACATTTTTTATATTTACACTTTTGTTCTAAAGTTTATAGGGAACATACTATCGCATAATGAAAATTTTAGCACTGTATTTCCCATGTCCTACAAAAATGTAGACACGCGGTATACTCACTCAAAAAAAAATAGTTCCTTTAAAAACGAAATAATTTGTTTTTGATTTTAAAAGTCCTAAAAACCAATGTTTTTTCTTTTATAACAAAAGAATTACAGGGAAAATTGAAGGTATTGAAGAAAAATTGCTCTTGAAACTTACTTTTGATTTAAAAGTATAGTTTTCCGCTATTTTATATCCATATGGGAACTCTTGGGAAATTTACAATAAGTTCTATTTAACCATTTCATAACTCTTATATCCTTAGATGCAATACTTATTTTTATAGATAATTTTTACCTCCCGTTCAAAAGGGAGGTGTAGAATACATAAACGGATTCGATGTCAAAATGTTTGTCAATAAGCACGTTCTCATGCCCTTCTTAGAACCCATTTTTATGATGATGTCTGAGTACATGTACAAAATTTTTGATTGTACGCTTTATCTTAAATTCTATTCTACTTAAAATTTGATATGCTCTCAAGAAGATTTAATTAGGTTTTGATGAAAATCTACCAACCGGAAATGGTCTTTCCTTGAAGCCCTATAATTTTTTTAACATCTTGTAAATAAATGGGTTAATAACAATTTATCACAAACATGAAAGAATAAGTTCCTGGATGTAAATTGAAAATAAGGGCAAAACCATCGGTTTTATTTTGCTCCAAAAATTTTATATTTGAACAAAAAGAAAAACTCTTTACAAAAAATAAACAAAACTCTTATGTGCCTAACTGAGTGAGTCGCGAGTACCGGCTGTCTGCCGAGAAATCAATAAACTACGGCGTTGTCAAATATCTTGGAAGCTGCAACCTACGTAGTTCGAAAAGCGATATACACCACTGCGATATACTCGCCGAACAGCGCCAACGCCAGGAGCGGAGGAATCGTGAACTAAATTATACGTTTTTTTACAAACTCCCGAGTTAGAGCATCCGGCTGAAATCTTCAGCATAGATAGAATACGATGCAAGGTACCGCTTAACATAGCTCAGCGTTATGGCTTCCATATATGGAAGTAATAACGCAGCGGATGCCACAACCAATGTAAATGGTCAATAGGTGGATGCCACATACTACGGAAGATGTATATATATATATATATATATATATATATATGTATATGTATATATATATATATATATATATATATATATATATGTATATGTATATATATATATATATATATATATATATATGTATATCTATATGTATGTATATGTATATGTTATATATATATATATATATATATATATATATATATATATATATATATATATATATATATATATACAGGGTGTTAATAGTAAGTCGTTACACCCGAAAATGGTAGATAGAACTCATTAAAACAAACAATTTTTTTTAGATCAAATTTTTTATTTGGAGCCCCATTTCATAGTTATTGGCCTTCACTTGTTTTTCGAAAAATCTTCATAACTCCCTTATTTTAAGGAATATTTAAAAAATACAAAAACTTTAAGCATTTGCTTTCGGTTCTCTAAAACACTTGTATTTACAATTATTTTCTATTTCATCAAATAACAAAATGGCGACCAATCAAAAATTTCTAAACAATATATTTTGAAAACCAACCCACCGATTTTCGAAAATAAAACATTTTTAAAATCCTTAAACTTTCTATTACAATATTTGTCTGAAACATTTTTTTCTATCTGGCCAACAAAAGTTTTTATTGAAATTAAATAGCAAGATAAATTTTAACAAACTGCAACAATCATTTAAAACAAAGTAGGTTTGCTGCCATTAAACAAGAAAAACAAGAAACAAACAAGAAAAATAAAACAATAAACAATGAATCAACAAGGGTGGAACTAAATATTATTTTCAAAGTGGCTACCATTCGCAGCAACGCAAGCCCGGCAGCGTGCTTTGATGTTTGTGGAGACCTTCGCAAGAACACTTCTCTTTTATATCTTCTGCTGCAGCCACGATTCTAGCCACTAGTTCTAACTCTGTGTTCACCGGTGTCTCGTAAACAGAGGTCTTCATCTAGTGGAGTTAGGTCGGGGCTCCGGGCTGGCCACGCAACCTGACCTCTCCTCCCAATCCACTTATTCGGGTATTTTCTATTTAACAATGCGGTGACTTCTCGCGTTGTGCGAGCCGGTGTCCCATCATGCTGAAACCAAAGTCTCCGCCTTATGTTTAGTGGCAAGTCTTCAAGTAGTTCCGGCAGCACAGTATCCAAGAAAATAAAATAATTTTCCCCATTCAAACGGTTTGGGAGAACGTAGGGTCCAATAACGTACTCCCCTATAATAAATGGTGCGTGGGGATTCTCGTCAGCCCACAAATGATTATTTTTAGAATTAAAAACCCCGTCCCTTGTGAAGCAAGCTTCGTCGGTAAACAAAACAAATTTTTCAAAATGCCTTCTCAGATTACAACGTCGAAGGAGCCAACGACAGAACAATAGTCTTGGCTGGAAGTCGTCAGGTCCCAAAGCTTGAACTTTTTGCCTAGAGTACGGGGCCCTGCTCATTCAGAACTTGCCAAACACTGACATGATTCACATTTAATCTGTTCCCTATTATGCTTGTGCTCGTCGATGGCTCATCTTCAATAATGTTAAGTACAGCCTCTTCAAATCTAGGGGTTCGACGTACCCTGTTTGCGTTTCCACCAGTTGTTGGGTAGAAACAACCAGTTTCTAACAAACGCCTACAAATTTTTCTGAAGAGTTGGCTACTTGGTTGTTGACGATTCGGGAATCTTTCCCGATAAATTCTTCGAGCTTCCTGTGCATTACGCCTTACCTCCCCAAAAACCTGAAGCATGTCAAGAAGTTCAACTTTTTCATAATGATGCATGTTTACGTATAAATTATGCAAAATACAAACATACAAACGGACATACACGTGCGCTAAATTTGAAGTAACTTGTTTTTAAGAACTTGTCAAATCTAATCTCTTTTTTGTTTCATTGTTTTAAGCAGCTCCTTCATTTTAAATGCTTTTTTTTAGTTTGTTAATACTTATGTAAGCCAAGTAAGTAAACAAAAACTTTTTTTTTGCCGGATAGAAAAAAATGTTTCAGACAAATATTGTAATAGAAAGTTTAAGGATTTGAAAAATGTTTTATTTTCGAAAATCGATGGGGTAGTTTTCAAAATATCTTGTTTAGAAATTTTTGATTGGTCGCCATTTTGTTATTTGATGAAATAGAAAATAATTGTAAATACAAGTGTTTTAGAGAACCGAAAGCAAATGCTTAAAGTTTTTGTTTTTTTAAATATTCCTTAAAATAAGGGAGTTATGACGATTTTTCGAAAAACAAAAGAACGCCAATAACTATGAAATGGGGCTCGAAATAAAAAATTTGAGCTAAAAAAAGTTGTATGTTTTAATGAGTTCTATCTACCATTTTCGGGTGTAACGACTTAGTATTAACACCCTGTATATATATATCATTACCTAAACCAAACCCTAAACATAATCTAAACATACCCTAAACATCCGTCGCCGCCAATCATCCTCCACCGCCACGCCACCGCCGCCATGTATCCTCCGTCGTAACACCTCCGCCGCAACCTCATCCCAGTTTATAACAATGAATACTTCTTGAATCGATAATAATTTAGTATTAAAAGAAAATTTCTTTACTTGAACATCATTTGAATTCATGCATTCTTACTTTAGTCGATTATAATAATAATAATAAATGACAGCACAGTTTTATATTATTTTTTCTATTCCACTATATAAAATATTGGTAATGTTTATTTATTTATTATTATTATAAATTCGAAACAAAGAATTCCATAGCTGGGAATAATATTAAGAATATAGTGTGTTATTAGCAATTGTCTAATAGTGGGAATAATAATGATTAAATATTTTTATATACTAGCAGACTCTTGTGTACTTTCTGTATTCAATTATTATGATACTGTTTATGGACCATGTTTAACGGCTTATGATGTACGTAGAATACAGAAAGTACAGAATAGTTGCGTTCGTTTCATATTTGGTTTGCCTAGATATGTGTCAGTATCCCAGCGTTTAAAAGAAATGGGTTGGTTAAATATGTCTAATCGCAGGAAGCATCATTTAGCATGTCTTATTCACCGCACCATTATTTCTAATGTACCAATCATATCTAGCGGATAAAATTTCACTCAGATCCAATATGCATGACAGAATTTTAAGAAATTGTATTACGTTACATACTCCTTTGTATCGAACTTCATTTTGCAAACGGTCATTTAGTTACAACTGTCCTCTTATTTACAATAATATTTCCTATGATCTCAAACTATTACAACCACTTAGCTTCTCCCGCAACGTTAAAAAAAATCTGTTGTCCCTTCAATGAGTAATCTTTAACTTCTTTGTATATACGAATATATTTTTGTATTCTTGAAATTATAATTCTTATAATTATTACCTAAACCAAACCCTAAACATGCTGCGCCGCCAATCATCCTCTACCGCCACGCCACCGCCGCCATGTATCCTCCGCCGTAACACCTCCGCCGCAACCTCATCCCAGTTTATAACAATGAATACTTCTTGAATCGATAATAATTTATTATTAAAAGAAAATTTCTTTACTTGAACATCATTTGAATTCATGCATTCTTACTTTAGTCGATTATAATAATAATAATAAATGACAGCACAGTTTTATATTATTTTTTCTATTCCACTATATAAAATATTGGTAATGTTTATTTATTTATTATTATTATAAATTCGAAACAAAGAATTCCACAACTGGCAATAATATTAAGATTATAGTGTGTTATTAGCAATTGTCTAATAGAGGGAATAATAATGATTAAATATTTTTATAAAACATTGTGCCCATAGTAGGGCATATAAGTAAAATGTTTGTTATTAAATGTATAAATTAAAATGTGTTGTTAATAATATTTAGAATATAGTATGTTATTACCTATTGTCTAGTATCTGTGTTCAATTTGCTTCTACGCTAGAGGGAATAGTAATTATAAAATATATTAAAAAACATTGTGCCCAGAAAAGAATAGATAAATAAAATGTTTTAATTGAAAGATGTTGGCCATGATGTTTATATTACTGAGTAAAATATTCAACAACACTACCAAAATATCACTTTAGTTTATTCCACTAGGTACAAATTTTATTTAAACAATTCGATTTAAAGCAAGCAATACCACAATACAAGATTGAATTAAAACATTTAATAATCAACATTTTAATTATCTGCCCTTTTATGGGCACAATGTTTCATAAAAATACTGAATAATTATTATTAGAATTGAATTGAACGCAAATACTAAGACAATTGCTAATAACATACAATATTCTAGATATTACTGCCAAGATATTTCAATTGAAACATTTAATTATAAACATTTTATTTATCTGCCCTTTTCTCGACTTAGCATGAAGTTATCAGTATAAAAAAAATAATAGTAGTACGGAATAGCGTATATATAAATACAATAAAGTATAAGGTAGATAGAATCAATTAGAGTCGAATTGAACACAGATACATGATAATTGCTATTGATATTATGTATTTATTTATTATAAAGATCAGTTTCAGTTCTGCTCTTAATCTTGCATAATAAACAATTACGCAACATTGTATACTGTTGGATACAGTTTTTAAATCTAAACAATCTCCTAAAAATATCATCATATTGCCTATGTTACATATTTCAATTCAACACCCATTATGTTAAGATGTATTGTACTTTACCCTGCTTTATCTATTCTTCAGAAAATATAAAACTTTTATTTAATAACTCTCTCGCAGCTTACGGCCTAAAAGATATACTGGCATGAGGCATATACATTTATTTTTAACTATTTAATATTAGAATAGTTTCTTGTTCATTTTTCATACGATATGCTTTAATTGACAACATACTATTTTAAACCAACACATAATTTGTAATAAATTGATATCTGTCTACTTACCAGCAAGTATTGATTGGACCCTCGGCTGAATGACAATTTTTATCACACATTGAAAACAAAAGGATGCACTACACAAATGAACTTCATGTTAATTAATTAACTAGCCACACACTCACATAATTTACCGAGTATTTCCACAAATATTCAACAACACTACCAGAATATCACTTTAGTTCATTCCACTAGGTTCAAATTTTATTTAAACAATTCGAATTAAAGTAAACACTATCACAGTACACGATTCACACATCAATTCATTTCGGCTGTTCAAATACGACTGCATACAATTACGTTTACCTAGCTATACTGTTATTTAATTCTCAAACAAATTAGTAACGATAATTTACTTAATGAAGAATACAAATTATGCAATGAGACGTGAATAGTTTTATACAAGTCAGTTTATTGAAACCAAACAAACAATGATTCCTTTGCAAACATATTATTTAATTGTATTTAAAGTTAAAAAAGTCTGCAAACTGTTTGTTGCAGTAAAAAATATTATTGTAGAAAAATACCCCTTGTACAGACAACCAGAGATACAGTAGTGTAATGTGTGTTGTATACGTACAAGGTGTATTTTTTCAAGTTGATTTTTAAATTTAATTATGAATTAATTACTTGCGTCACCATAGTTGTTTATAAAGTGTGACAGCGTAATATCCGATGTCATTCTCCTTTTGTTCACTGTGTTGTCCCATCAGTTGTGGATTTCAATGTATATATCTACGATATGTATATATCCTCCTACGGTATATATGTATCGATCTACGATATATATATCGAATTGCCTCAGCCACCGAGCCCGGGACTTATAAATCCAGACCTTGCGTCCACCACGATGATCGTGAAGTAACCGTTAGTAGTCAAACGCAGTGTAGCAGCTGTGAAGTAGCTATGACTATACCTCCAGTAAAGAAGTCCTGGCCAGGCTTACTGGGGGATACCATAGTGAAACTGGCGAAGAGGGTGAAATGGGGCGGAAGCTGGTAGAGTCGCCGAGGCAGCAGCGCGCGCGCTGCGAACTTCTGTGTTTTCATTTGTGTACGTTTACCATCATCTCCTCCATCCTATTCCTAGGCCTTGGGTTCATGCCATTGCACACCCCGGCATGAGCTAACCAGGCCGCCCCTCTGCCTGTGTGAAGCGAGACCTTGTCGAGGTGGCAGAGCTTAAGCCAGCCCCGCACCTGGGGCTGGCGACCAACGAGCTTCACAATTTTATTTTTGTTTCCCACTGTTGTTGCATTTTATATATTTTTGTTTCAGGTGGGCCCCAGCAGCTGGGAACGTGGACCAGGCAGCCAGAGGTAATTTTCTACCGTGGTTTTATTTCATTTATTTGTTTCAGGTGGGCCCCAGCAACTGGAGGCGTGTACCACGCAGCCAGAGGTAATTTTCTACCGTGGTTTCATTTATTTATTTGTTGTAGGTAAGCCCCATCAACTGGAGGCGTGGACCACGCTGCCAGAGGTAATTTTTTACCGTGGTTTCATTTTATTTATTTGTTTCAGGTGGGCCCCAGCAGCGTGGACAACGCAGCCAAAGGTGCCTCACTACAATCGGTAATTCAATTATTTTTCAAGTGTTATGTAAACAATTGTAATAATTAAATAAACATTGTATAACTTTTATGAGAGAATAAATAACCTTGAACTAAACAATACGTTTGTTTTTAAATATGTGTATGTACAATAATATATTTTCTACTATTGTTGCATTTTTCTGTTTCAGGTGGGCCCCAGCAAATGTGACCGCGGACGACGCAGCGAAAGGTTCCTCAATACAATAATTTAATTAATTATTTATGTGTTATGTAAATAATAGTAATAATTAAATAATCATTGTATAACTTTGACGCACGAATAAATAACCTAAACAAAATTATACATTTGTTTTTAAATGTGTACATGTACAATCATTTAAAATAATATGGGGTGTGTATGAAACATAAAATATATGTTTGGATTTTAAACAACTTTATTCAATAACTAAAATTTCATTAGTAAAATTCTAAATTATATTCGGTTTGTATTTCATTGCAGACGTATAATATTATATTAGCTACTCTGCTACACTTAATTCAATTAATTAAATAATACTCCAAGTCATATATTCATTATCAGATTGTCAAACAAGCAAAACAAAAAGAACACATAACAAGAACGAGAGCGATCATTATATGTATTGCCATTTGGGGTGAAACGAATAAGATTGAGTTTAGTTTGTTCAACAAGAACTACAAAACAAAATCACTAACGTTTTAGTTCTTAAGTTACATTTAATAAGTTTTCATACAATAATTGGCGCGGTTTTAATTTGCTATATAGAAGCAGCTTCTGTAATTTTATCACATTCGAAACGGTTTCAATCAAATCTAACATTTATTTATTTTATTGTTGAACAAGTTGTTTTGGACGATTGCAGATTTAACAGCAGTTGGAATTAGTTGTTCTGTAGAGATGAAGTTTCCAGATGGAAGCAGGACGTTTGAAGACGGTGACGTGGCGCGCGCGGCCTCCAACCAGGAGGTACACGTGCAGCGGGGCCGGCGGCGCCCGACGATCCGTGCGACCAGCGCTAGCAGCATGCAGGTGCCCCAGAGGGCGTAGCTCCAACACTTCACCGCTGCTACTTAATAATGCGGCCTCCAGGTGTTGGGGTTACAGAAGCCGCCGCTCTGCTGGGGACAGTGGGGACTCGAGGCTCGCGTAATCTGACGTACTTCCGCCACTTCAAGCCACGTAGCCCAGAAGTGGCGAATAACTTCCGGCCTGCAAAGTGATTCATAACAAAGTAAATAACATTGTAAAATGTTTTAAGTGTTGGATGAATGTCATACCTGGAGGTTCTCGTAGATGACGACCCTCTTGGTAGTGGTTTGTGCAGAAGTAGAGAGATGGTGTATGTTGTGGTCGCTGGAGTCCATCTTGTTGTTGAAAGTTCGAGCCATACGAGCTTCCAACGAGGTGGTGTTGTGTTGGAACTGGCTTTACGCCACTAACATCCACTCATTTTCAAGTCTCACTGGAGTATGGAGTAGCCGCGGCTACTTGTCCAAGTGCTTGCAGCAGTGTCCCATCTCCATAGGTCTGTCATACCTTCGTACACCTACACCTGCTGGTGCTAAGCTATCCGCATGACCTGATAGCTGGAACCACTGGTGGTTGCGAGTTTTTAAGAGGATGTCGCTTGCTGGAGATGTTAGGACGGAGGACATTCTGCAAGAAGAGAAAAAAATTGTTAATTTTAAAAAGGCCGAAGAAGAAAAATCAAATAACCTAAACTAAATTATACGTTTGCTTTATATGTGTAAATATACAATAATTTAAAATAATATGGCAAGTGTGTATAATAATACATACAATATATGTTTGGATTTTAAACAACTATATTGAATAGCTAAAATTTTATTAGTAAAATACTGAATTATAATCGGTTTGTATTCCATTGCAGACGAATAATATTATATTAGCTACGTTGTTACTCATTATATGTATTGTCATTTGGGGCGAAACGAACAAGATTGAGTTTAGTTTCTTCAACTAGAACTACAAAACAAAGTCACTAACCTTTTAGTTCTTAAGTTACATTTAATAAGTTTTCATATAATAATTGGCACGGTTTTGATTTGCGGCGTCCGACGATCCGTGCGACCAGCGCTAGCAGCATGCAGGTGCCCCAGAGGGCGTAGCACCAACACTTCACAGCTGCTCAGCCCGCTTCCATGTCCGCTGCTTAATAATGCGGCCTCCAGGTGTTTGGGTTATGGAAGCCGACGCTCTGCTGGGGACAGAGGCGCCTCGGGACACGCGTAGTCTGACGTACTTCCGCGTACCTCAGATGTGACGAAGCAACTCTAAATGGCAGTGTAGTCATAACATCTTTGTTGTATTTCCCTGCCATGCGGAAAGAGAATTTTTCACTTTCACCGAATAACTTCCGACCCTGCAAAATGAATAACATTGTTTAATGTGTTTAGTGTTGAATGAATGTCGTACCTGGAGGTTCTCGTAGATGATGACCATCTTCGTAGTGGTGTTGTGCAGATGTACTTCACATGAACGACGCCGCTGTCGTCTTCGTCGCACAAGCTGGCTGCTCGAGGTGGTGTTGTGTTGGAGCTGGCTTTACGCCACCAACATTCACTCATTTTCAAGTCTCACTGGTGAAATGGAACCTCCAGGAGTATCATGTTGTAAGGAGCACCCGCAGCTAGTTGTCCAAGTGCATACAGCAGTGTCCCATCTCCATAGGTGTCATACCACATAGCGTCAGCGTCGCCTGCTTGTGCTAGGCGATCCGGATGACCAGATAGCTGGAACCACTGGTGGTTGCGAGATTTTATAACGATGTCGCTTGCTGGAGATGTTTGATTGGTAGTTTGTTATTTTCCAAATCATTCTGAAAGTAATATTAATCAATCAATCATTTAATAGTAGTAACAACACAAAACTTAATAAAAATATGCTAACTTACAGTTAAACTCATGCTGAATTGATTGATTAGGGCCTCCGTACTCAAATCTCATGTTCACTAGGTGGTTTTAAATATTCATACCTGCAGATTCCGAAACTGACGTCCAAAAACTTCTACGGCCGCTTTCTTTGGGTTTTACTATAATTAGATGTAATTACCAGTAGTCTGTGTGTTTCTATGTTCCCTAAATGTTGACATTTCCGTGGCTGAATGCACCTGCATTACATCCAAAACTGAGCTGGGTATCTATGATGCTTGTTGGACATCTGTTGTTGTTCTAATAGCAAAAATACACAATCTATCACTACACACACTCAATTTAACAATAAAACTTGATAATTTAATCATTGAAACAGTTGTTCATTTTATTTTTACTGAATTATTCACGAAATAAAACTTTGACAGGATGAAGTGTAGTAGTAACTGCTGAAATATGATGCCAGTGACATTTGTGTCAAAAGGAGTGAACTACGAACTGTCTTTACTATTATTTTAAAATATAACAATTATTTCTATTGTCGTAAATAAGTGTACTAATTGATATTATCGAGTAATAAACGAGTAATTAAAGAAAATAAATTGTATTAATATTGGTAACTTTGTTTTAAAGTTGGCACTAAATTATATATCTACCACTGTGTTAAACACTTGCCTGTCAAAATATTATTTCATTTATTACAACTTCATTGACCTGCATATTTATAGACTGTAATACTAATATTATACTGTATTTTTCTGTATTTACAAATAATTTATTAAGTAATCAATAAATATGCTAATTTTAAATTAATTGTTATAACGGTACGTATGTAGTGACAGTTTGTCATGGCGCCAACTCTGCAAAAACTTCTCAACTATGATAAAATACTTCCGGTGTATAGCATTATAAAATCAATTATTACATTTCTTTAAATTTCTATTTAATTATTAACATTCATATTTATAAGGGTTTACTTTATTAATTAATTCAAAATATTTTTTAATAAACATTTAAGTAAATATGTCAGTTCAAACCGGAAGTAATTCATTGTAGTTCATAGATATTTTCAGAGATGTCGCAAATGTTCGCAAACACGAACTGTCATATAACCCTATATCTACTGATTTATTTTCTTGTTTATAACTCAATAATTATCAACTATTGAACATATTTATGACAATATAAGTGAGTATTAAAATCTAGACAATCATATTATTGTGTGATACATAAAATTTGATACTTGTAAATGTAATTGTATGTAATTTAATGAGAGGTAACAAAAGTGTTGTGTGTAATTTTGATTTTTATTCATAGAGAATTTATCTAATTGTTTCTATTGATAATTCTAGGGTTATTGCTAAATAAAGCTGCAATAAATCCAGTGGAACAAGTTTCAATCATCCACCTTGGAGAGTTTAATACTTATTTAATGTTAAAGTTATAGGAAAAGTGTTGAATACTAAATATATCGTTGCAGTTTATTGACATTGTTATAAAATTTTTGACTGAGGTATTATTTAATCACTTTAATTTGTTTTTATTTAATTAGGTGTCGATCTGGCCGCTGCTGTTAACGTAACAACCCTGCCGCCACGTTTATTTAATCGTTATGTCTTTCAGTTTAGTTTGATCTTCCTGCCAGTGAAGTTGTAGTTTTGTGATAGGTGATTTAGTGACTATTTACTTTCAGGATTCAGGGATTGTTTAGAGTGAGTTATCCATTGCTATTTTTATAGAGTATTTTAATTATTGTTGTTGAGAGAAAATGTGGAGCGATTGGAAGTGTGTGGCAGCATATCCCTATCCTTATCCTTAATTGGTGCTGTCCCCAGGGGTGGGGACCAGCCGAGTAGTGCCCAGCGAAGTGCCGATTACTAGTGCGGTGCCAGCGGTGTCCTCCTGCCATCTATAGTGTTGCATTCAGGGGTTGACCTTCCTTTCGCTTGCATCTTAGAGTAGTGGAGGAGAGATATGGTTTCAGAGTCGGCTTTCAACCGTTCTCTCATAGCCTCGCTCAGAGAAGATGGCAAGTCTCGTGGTCACGTAGGTTGTCTGCGGACACAGGGGCCACGAGGATTCTTTGCTCACCCTCCGTAGGTTGTCTTAGGACACAGTGGGGTGAGATCCTCTCACATGGGCACGTAAGTTGTCTTAGGACACAGTGGAGTGAGAGGCGACGGAAGCTTCAGTATGCTACATTATGTCACCTATGTGATTAAGTGATTGCGTGTTTGACTAATTAACTATAGAGTTCAGATTTATATGATTTTGCTATTTAATTGTTTTTCAGCGTGGATTTCTCACTGTGTGCGTTTCACTCATATTTTTCTTTATTTTCTTACAGCACCGCAACTGACTTCAGAAGTGCGGCGATCCGGCCTTCCCTCAGAGCTTGATTGTTGACAGATAATTTAATTGTATATAGTTTTAGGTAATAAATGTTTATTTACAGAAACTCCTAACTTTTTTATTTCAGTCTCTACACCCTTTGCATCTATCATCATAATATTTCAGAAGTGGGATCTGAACAGGATAATTTTAGGAACAGAGCGGATACTGATTACGTGTATGTTTAGCTGGATTAGGAAACTGGAAGAACATTACATCATGTCGTTACCTAACAACAGTCCTCGTTTTCAGTATGTTCCTTCTCTTAGAAGTCCTTCACCTGATAGAAGTACTGAAGATAGTTTGCGACGTTGCAGAATAACTTCTCGAGGACGAGAAGAATGTCAGGATAGCCGACTGTTATAAAATTTTTGACTGAGGTATTATTTAATCACTTTAATTTGTTTTTATTTAATTAGGTGTCGATCTGGCCGCTGCTGTTAACGTAACAACCCTGCCGCCACGTTTATTTAATCGTTATGTCTTTCAGTTTAGTTTGATCTTCCTGCCAGTGAAGTTGTAGTTTTGTGATAGGTGATTTAGTGACTATTTACTTTCAGGATTCAGGGATTGTTTAGAGTGAGTTATCCATTGCTATTTTTATAGAGTATTTTAATTATTGTTGTTGAGAGAAAATGTGGAGCGATTGGAAGTGTGTGGCAGCATATCCCTATCCTTATCCTTAATTGGTGCTGTCCCCAGGGGTGGGGACCAGCCGAGTAGTGCCCAGCGAAGTGCCGATTACTAGTGCGGTGCCAGCGGTGTCCTCCTGCCATCTATAGTGTTGCATTCAGGGGTTGACCTTCCTTTCGCTTGCATCTTAGAGTAGTGGAGGAGAGATATGGTTTCAGAGTCGGCTTTCAACCGTTCTCTCATAGCCTCGCTCAGAGAAGATGGCAAGTCTCGTGGTCACGTAGGTTGTCTGCGGACACAGGGGCCACGAGGATTCTTTGCTCACCCTCCGTAGGTTGTCTTAGGACACAGTGGGGTGAGATCCTCTCACATGGGCACGTAAGTTGTCTTAGGACACAGTGGAGTGAGAGGCGACGGAAGCTTCAGTATGCTACATTATGTCACCTATGTGATTAAGTGATTGCGTGTTTGACTAATTAACTATAGAGTTCAGATTTATATGATTTTGCTATTTAATTGTTTTTCAGCGTGGATTTCTCACTGTGTGCGTTTCACTCATATTTTTCTTTATTTTCTTACAGCACCGCAACTGACTTCAGAAGTGCGGCGATCCGGCCTTCCCTCAGAGCTTGATTGTTGACAGATAATTTAATTGTATATAGTTTTAGGTAATAAATGTTTATTTACAGAAACTCCTAACTTTTTTATTTCAGTCTCTACACCCTTTGCATCTATCATCATAATAACATTTTGTGTGTTTTAAGTGTATTTCTCTACGTTTAGTATTTTAAAAGTGCTTCAATGATATCGTAGTCAATTCCTGAACCTCTACATTGTGGATTCAGCTAATTCACTAAAGAAGTCCTCGAAGACTTCGAGTGCTCACCGAAGATTGGTAACACGAAGATGTAGTGTTATTGAGGATTGTTTTCCAGCTAGAGATACTTAAGGTATATTCAGCATTTAATTTCTTGGCGGATTCTCCACATATTTATACACTATGTTTGTAGGAAATTCAAAACATGGGAATCGCCAGGTCCAGCAAGAGCCACTACCATGTTCTATCAGACAAAATTGACGCTGTATATTTAGTGACAAGATTTACTGTGTACAATTTTATATTTGTAAATATGTATATGTAACAGAATAAATACTTCACCCATATCTGAATCAAAAATAATTTATTTATAATTTAACAACGATGCTACATAATACAGATTCTTATAGATAAAATGATGAGATGTTAACAGAATATTTGAAGGTTGAGAAAAATGATTTCTCCTGGAATAACTCTAAAACAGTAAATAAAAGATGTTTGGTGCCATGTAGATTTCCATCCGGATTCATCATTTAATATAGAATTTTATGGATGATAAACTTACTCGGGAGATATCAACTGTAAATGATGTACCTTTGATACAAATATAATATAACAACAGAGTACAATTATACCTGTTAACATAGTTTTCTTTGATTTGTTGAGATCCATGAAGCATTTATCAGGCTGCGGTCCGAATCGAGCTACCAATGCTCACAGTGCTAAGAATGCTCACAGCTGGTCCGATTCGTTGAACGCGCTGACGACTGCTTACGACGTTAACAATTCGGACCGCTCGTAAGCGCGCTCACATCTTGCTTGTGATCAAGGAGAGATGATTTTAAATAAAAAAAGTGTAAGATTGTGCCAAACGACTCCGGATTATCGACAGTCTTACAATGATAAATAATTATTGATTGTTTTGTATTTCATAATGTATATTGTAAGATTAGCAATATTTTACTTTTCAAATAGAGAATTTAATTTTAAACCAAAGGGTAGATGGAGCTGAATAGATTGGAATAGAAAAAAAATATAATTTATTATAGTCAAAACAAAAGCACACCAAACAATGACAGTTGTCAATCAACTGTACGCTCACAAGTGCTCACACTGCCTTACCTCTTGACTGTGAGCAGTGTTAGCATTTATGATGACGTCACCCATAACGTCACAACATCTCGTAGTGCAAATTTTGAGCACTGTGAGCGTGAATCGGACCAACTGTAAGCGCGCTGTTGGTACTATAAGCGCGATTCGGACCGCAGCCTCAGTATATGAGTTGAATACTTTCCAAATGTATACGAATATAAAAGGTTTGAAAAATGACATCTGTCAAAAAATGAAAACAATACAAGTGGCGCCATCATACAGCGATTGGGTGAACTAGTTTGCGGTGAGGGGTAGGAGGAAAGTAACCAGCGGCGTAGATTTCTTTTCAACTATCGTGGGCTATTAATTTTTAATTCACATTTTTTAGCTAAAACTGTAACAATAACTATTTTTAACTTATAACCCATATAATTTTGAGTATATTAGGCTATTTCTCGTTATTAATTAACGAATAATTAATCATTTATCAATAAAAATAAAATCAAAGCATGCAAAATGATTAGAACGCCACTGGAATATGTGCAAGCAACCTGATTGGTCGAAATATGATTATTGATTTTCCAATAACGTCATGACGTCACCAAGCTTTTTATTATTATGGATGTTCCATTTCGTTAAAATTTTGTGCAGGAACGAAATTCATCCTTGAATTTTTGGTAAAAATAAGATTAAAAGCTATTTACATACTATATAACAATGTGTTTATCAATCTTTATAATTCTTAACTAATAAAAATTGACTTTTTTAATAAATAAATTCACTGGAACAAATTTTATTGTTTAAGCATTGTTGGCTAGTTTGCCGCTAGATAGCAGTGTTGTAGAGAGCAAAATTTTATTCATAGAATCAAGCATTTTTTGACAATTTCTTTATGTATTTGTGTTTTAAATAAAAATATTGTAAACAAATTATAGAATTTATTTCATGGCCTTTGAATCACCTCTAAGTTACCGACTGACTTATAGTTTGCTATAATAAAAATTTATTTACCCTTTTCAGGGCACAATGTTTTTTAAAAATATTTAATAATTATTATTCCCTCTAGTGTAGAAGGGAATTAAATGGAAATACTTAGACAATTGCTAATAACATACTATATTCTCAATATTTTTACCAACATATTTCAATTAAATCATTTAATAATCAACATTTTATTTATCTGCCCTTTGCTGGGCAAAATGTTTAATAAAAATACTTAATTATTATTCTCTCTAGCGAAGCAGCGATTTGAACGCAGAGACTAGACAATTGCTAATAATATACTATATTCTGAATATTATTGTCAACATTTTTCAACTGAAACATTTAATTGGCCTTTTTTGGACCTGATTTTAATAATATATAAAAATCGTAGTTGTTTAGAACAGCGTATACCGGGAGTTTTTTTTATCAGTGTACATAGGGATGTGTCATTACCATAGTTACGGTCAAAATGATTGACAGCAATGTATTAAAGCGTTTTTTTTATGAGTGAACATAGGGATAACTTACAGTAATTGAAAATAATAATTCCTATCAATTCAATGTAATTTATTAAGTACTAAAGCAATTAAAACAAATTTCTTATTTATTTAAACTTGCATAGTTTGTTTCAATATGATTAACTATTATTAATAATCAATGTAAATTATCCCTATGTTTACTCTTAAAAAAACGCGGTAATACATTGCTGTCAATCACTTTAACTGTAACTATGGTAATGACACATCCCTATGTATACTGATAAAAAAAACTCCCGGTATGTGAATATGGTAAAGTATACGGATGATAGAATAAATTAAAAGCGAATTGAATAAGATAATTGCTGACATTATGTATTTATTTATTATAAAAATTCTTTTGAATCGATTCACCAAAAAGACTCGATCACTGAGATTCATTCAAAATGAACAGAACTGTTGTACTCAAAGATTTTATCTTGCACTGTGGGTAAAACTGAATCATCATACGACGTCACCGTTCGGTCAGTTTAAGTTTGTTTAAGGAATAGTGAACAAAACAAAGCATTACTTCTAAGAATGTCACTGAAAATCTTATCTACGTTTATGTTATGGTCCAAACTGCAAAATGGATTATCGAAACGTTTATGGCGGTGTTTATATTGCTCGAGGAGTAAGTTTTGTTGGGGGTATAGTTCTACTAGAATCCTAAAAGTATATCTTTCAAAATTTTGCGATGCGGACCGAATCTGTTTAACATGTACTGAAACCCGGTGACTCGTTCGCGACCAAGAAAGTGGTCCGGATCTTTTCGTTCAAATTGAACGGGTCGTTCGCGAACGACACATCTCTAATAAAAATCAGTTTTAGTTCTGCTCTTAATCTTGCATAACAAACAATTATATAGTTATTGGATACAGTTTTTTAATCTAAATATTTTTTTGTATTTACAACAATCTCCATATTAATAAAAATATCATCATATTGCCTGTTACATATTTCAATTCAACTTCCATTGTGTTAAGACGTATTGTACTTTACCCTAGTTATTCTATTCTACAAATAATATAAAACTTTTATTTACTATCTCTCTCGTCAAGATATCATACAAGGAAGAGGCAAATACATTTATTTTTAACGATTTAATATCAGAATAGTTTCTTGTTCATCTTTCATACGATATGCTTTAATTAACAATATACTGCTGACGTACTTCCGCGTACCTCATATGTAACTAATAACTTCCGACCTGCAAAGTGAATAACATTGTTCAATGTGTTTAGTGTTGAATGAATGTCGTACCTGGAGGTTCTCGTAGATGATGACCATCTTCGTAGTGGTGTTGTACAGATGTACTTCACATGAACGACGCAGCTGTCGTTTTCGACGCTCAAGCTGGCGTCGAGGATCACGAGCCATGCACTCGTCGTGGCGCCCAACGAGTTAAAATTCCACTGGTGGTTGCGAGATTTTATGAGGATGTCGCTTGCTGGAGTTGTTTGGTCGAGGATATTCTACAAGACAACAAAATTGTTAATTTTAAAAAGGCCGAGGAAGTAAATTTTTCGCTTTAAATTCATTGCACAACTTTCTAATGAAAAATGCTTTAAATAAAATTTATAGAGCATTAAATTCTGCATCAGAATCTGAAAACAGATTTCTCTTCTTATAAAACTATGATGAATGAAAAAGCAAGAACAGTTTAAAATAATCTATCAGAAAGATATTCTAACCTTTGATTGCAAAACAAACTGGAACTATTTAATAATAATACAATTGCTAATCCAAGAGGTGTTTGGTGTTCGTTGTACTTTATACTTGTGCACAGCAGCTCTATACATTTTGTGATCGAATTTCAGGTTACAGAAACGATTTCTACTGGAATTACTGGTGCCATGTACTTCATTCTGTTACACTTCCAGCAGCTTTGTACACTCTGTGTGTGTCCCATTAGCGTCTTCAGTTTCTGCAACAGCTGCAATGTCATATCCTGTTCTTTAAATCGGTCCTACGACAACATAAAACTGTCAAATAGATTTTTGCACTATACAAACTAATATTTCAGACTTCACCAACAATTTACATATTAAAATGATCACGAGAAAATATTGAATCGATTGATGTAAGTTTGAAATATGTACACGATAATATTTTGGATCAAAATTGAATTTTTCCGTAACCACAAACAATGACAATTGAACACAAGACATGTGGCGTCATCATACAGCGATTAAGTGAACTAGAAACTAGGTGCGGTGAGACGTAAGAGGAAAAGTAAGCAGTGCCGTAGATTTCATTTAAAATATCTTGGGCTACTAATTTTTAAAACACATTTTTTAGCTAAAACTGTAACAATAACTATTTTTAACTTATAACCCATATAATTTTGAGTATATTAGGCTTTTTCTCGTTATTAATTAACGAATAATTAATCATTTATCAATAAAAATAAAATTACAGCAAGCAAAATGATTAGAACGCCACTGGTAGATTTGCAAAGCAATCTGATTGGTCGAACGTATTTCAGGCGCTTAAACTTGCAATTTTAAATTATTATTAGTAATAAATGTTGATAATATTGTAACACAGCATTTTCTTTATATGTATGTTCATGTTTATATATTGTATTGTATAATCTAAGGTGTCTGTTACTGCAGTCAGTTGTTAATAAGAATTGTTTATAGTGTAGAACGTCAACTTTATAATAGAATTATATGTTTATAATTCAGTAGTTGTGTCTTATTGGAACTACTTATTTCATCTACTATTTCCAGAATATTTAGAATTTGTTCAGGTTATGGGCCCAGACCCGCTGAACTAAGAATACAATGGAGATGGAATACAGAATTAATAAACATGGTATCACACCGTTCAACGGATCAGATTTCGGGAATTGGCTTTTCAGAGTAAAGCTGGTCCTAGAAGAAAATGATTTCTTAGACATTTTAGAAGACGTTTTCATAAAAGTTGAAGAATTGACAGCTGCACAGAAAATTAAAAATTCCAAGGCGAAGAATATCCTTGTTCAATGCATAGCGGATAGTCACCTAGAAATAATTAAAGAATGTGAGACAGCCCAAGAAATCATTCAAAAATTAACGACCACATTTCAACGCACTGGTATTGCATCACAGTTATTGTTAAGAAAGAAATTGTTGACGCTAAAATATAATGAAGAAATTCCGCTTAATACATTTTTTATTCAGTTTGACAAACTTGTCAGAGAACTTAAAGGATCTGATGCTAAACCTAGTGAAAGTGAGATCATCTGCTATTTGTTGTTAGCAATGCCAAATTCATTTGACAATGTTGTTACTGCAATAGAAACAATAAACAATAATCTCACTTTAGAATTTGTCAAAAATAGATTAATTGAAGAAGAAATAAAAAGAAAAGGACTAAGAGTGAATGAAAATGAGAATTCGCAGGCTTTTTGGAATAAAAGATATAAATATAATAAAACAGAAACAAAAACTTTTAATTTTGAATGCTACAAGTGTGGAAAGAAAGGTCACAAGAAATCAGAATGTAAATTTAAACCTCGAAAGAATGAAAAGATCAATTATAGTACAAAAGAAGCAAATAACACAGAAGTAAAACAAAATGAAATATGTTTTATTGCCGGGAATAATATTACTGCAAAGAATAAAGGTGCGACCATTCATTTTTATGTAGACTCTGGTGCTTCAGATCACTTAATAAACACAGATAAATTTTTTCACCAAGTTATTAATTTAAAAAATCCTATAAGAATAAACATCGCAAAGAAAGAAGAATCATTAATGGCAATAAAGGTTGGAACTATTTTAACAGAAGAATGTACAATAAAGAATGTTTTATATGTTCCTGAATTAAGAAGCAATTTACTTTCTGTAAACAAAATAGAACAATCAGGTTTGGGCGTAAAATTTGAGAAGAATAAAGTAATAATTTACAAAAATCAACACGTAATCAAAGAAGGTCATAAGAAGAATAATTTGTATGAAGTAGAATTCAAGGCAAAAGAAGTAACAGCACAGAAAGCATATGTGATGAGATATGGCACAGGCGACTTGGTCATGCATCTATGGAGAAAATTAAAGAATTAAAGAAAAGAAAATTGATAAATTGCGAAACTTCGAAATCAGAAATTCTGTGTGAACCTTGTATTAAAGGCCGACAAACAAGATTACCGTTCAATAAAGAATATCGGCATAGTAAGCGAATACTAGAACTCATACATTCTGATCTGTGTGGACCGATAAATCCAGCTACGTATGATAACAAGAAATACATGTTAACTTTTTTAGACGACTATAGTCATTTTGTAGTTGTTTACTTGCTAGAAAGTAAAACAGAAGTAGTAGATTGTTTCAAGAAGTACACAGAAATGGTTGAGGCAAAATTTAATTCCAGAGTGTCCAGGTTCAGATGCGATAACGGCAAAGAATATTTAAATAAAGCTTTTCAAGAATACTGCAATAAAAAAGGAATCCAAATAGAAACTACTATAGCGTACACACCGCAACAGAACGGTAAAGCCGAAAGACTAAACAGAACCATAATAGAAAAGGCCAGAACATTGATAGCAGACTCAATATTTAATAAAGAAATGTGGGGAGAAGCAGTTTATGCATCTGCATATATAATTAATCGACTACCAACAGTTAATAGAAAAATTCCTGCTGAAATATGGAATGGTGAAGTACCGAACTATGAGAAACTAAAAATTTTTGGATCAGAAACTTATACATATATAAATAAAGAACATAAAGAAAGCAAAATGTCAGAAAAATCGAAGAAACTATACATGATTGGATACTGTAACAACGGTTATAGACTATGGAACGCTGAAGAAAAGAAAGTAATTAGGGCACGAGATGTTATATTTAACGAAGAAAATAAGAAATCAAAAAGAATCGTTTATGTAGATCCAGAAATACAGTATTTGAAAGAAACAGAAGAAGAGAATCACATGAAGAACAGAACATTGAACAAATGAAATCAGAAAAGAAAGAAGAAAATTTAGAAACAAATCAGATGGAAAAGAGAATTAGAAAGAAACCATCATATTTACAAGACTATGAGTGTGATAATTTCCATGACTGTGAGTTCTCAGCTCTCAGTGTAGAAAATTTAATATATGATGCACCAAGAACGAAGAAAGAAGCTTTAGAATCAGATGAGAAAGAAAAATGGATGAAAGCTATAGAAGAAGAATTGAATTCACATAAGAAACATCAAACATGGACAGTAGTTAAAAAACCCAAAGAGAAGAAAATCATCAATAGTCGTTGGGTATTTAGAAGAAAAAGTGAAAATGTTTATAAAGCCAGATTAGTAGCAAAAGGGTATCAAACATCTGAGTGGAACGAAACGGATGCACCTGTTGGGAAACTGTCAACCTTGAGAACATTATTGGTGATTGCAAACAAAGAAAACATGTACGTAGAACAAAAGGCTGATATGTTAACTAAATCTTTAAGTAAAGATAAGTTTTGTTATTATAGAAATGTTATTGGTATAAGGAATTGTTGTGAAAAGAAAATGCAATGTTAACACAGCATTTTCTTTATATGTATGTTCATGTTTATATATTGTATTGTATAATCTAAGGTGTCTGTTACTGCAGTCAGTTGTTAATAAGAATTGTTTATAGTGTAGAACGTCAACTTTATAATAGAATTATATGTTTATAATTCAGTAGTTGTGTCTTATTGGAACTACTTATTTCATCTACTATTTCCAGAATATTTAGAATTTGTTCAAAATTGAACGGGTCGTTCGCGAATGACACTTCTCTAATAAAAATCTGTTTTAGTTCTGCTCTTAAACTTGCATAATAAACAATTGTATAGTTGTTGGATACAGTTTTTAATTCTAAACATTTTTTTGTATTTACAACAATCTCCATATTAATAATAATATCACCGTATTCCCTATGTTACATATTTCAATTCAACTCCCATTATGTTAAGACGTATTGTACTTTACCCTAGTTATTCTATTCTACAAAAAATATAAAACTTTTATTTACTAACTCTCTCGTCGCTTACCGCCTAAATGATATCATACTGGCATGAGACAAATACATTTATTTTTAACAATTTAATATCAGAATAGTTTCTTGTTCATCTTTCATACGATATGTTTTAATTAACAATATACTGCTGACGTACTTCCGCGTACCTCAGATGTAACTAATAACTTCCGGCCTGCAAAGTGAATAACATTGTTAAATGTGTTTAGTGTTGAATGAATGTCGTACCTGGAGGTTCTCGCAGATGACGACCATCTTCGTAGTGGTGTTGTACAGATGTACTTCACATGAACGACGCCGCTGTCAACTTCGACGCTCAAGCTGGCGTCGAGGATCACGAGCCATGCACTGCTCGTGGCGTCCAACGAGTTAAAGTTCGGTACCGTTCATAAAACCGACAACCGGGACATGTGGGGCCGTGGGATTCGTTGGGGCCCACCTCGTTGTTGGAGTTCGAGCCATGCGCGCTTCCAACGAGGCGGTGTTGTGTTGGAGCTGGCTTTACGCCACTAACATTCACTCATTTTCAAGTCTCACTGGTGAAATGGAACCTCCAGGAGTATCATATTGTATTGAGCAGCCGCATCTACTTGTCCAAGTGCATGCAGTCCCATCTCTATAGGCGAGATTTTATGAGGATGTCGCTTGCTGGAGTTGTTTGGTCGAGGACATTCTACAAGACAACAAAATTGTTAATTTTAAATAGGCCGAGGAAGTAAATTTTTTGCTTTAAATTCATTGCAGAACTCTCTAATGAAAAATGCTTTAAATAAAATTTATGGAGCATTAAATTCTGCATCAGAATCTGAAAACAGATTTCTCTTCATATAAAACTATGATGAATGAAAAAGCAAGAACAGTTTAAAATCAGAAAGATATTCTAACCTTTGATTGCAAAACAAACTGGAACTATTTAATAATAATACAATTGCTAATCCAAGAGGTGTTTGATGTTCGTTGTACTTCATATTTTTGTACCTCCGGCATTCTGTGTAGGTCTCAATAGTACCAAGAGGAGATTTTCCAGTGCATATTGATAAGGTTATAGAAACGATTTCTACAGGAATTACTGGTGCCATGTACTTCATTCTGTTATACATCCAGCAGCTTTGTACACTCAGTGTGTGTCCCATTAGCGTCTCCAGTTTCAGTAACAGCTGCAATGTCTTCTTTAGATCGGTCCTACGACAACATAAAACTGTCAAATAGATTTTTGCACTATACAAACTAATATTTCAGACTTCACCAACAATTTACATATTAAAATGATCACGAGAAAATATTGAATCGATTGATGTAAGTTTAAAATATGTACACGATAATATTTTGGATCAAAATTGAATTTTTCCGTAACCACAAACAATGACAATTGAACACAAGACATGTGGCGTCATCATACAGCGATTAAGTGAACTAGAAACAAGGTGTGGTGAGACGTAAGAGGGAAAGTAAGCAGTGCCGTAGATTTCATTTAAAATATCTTGGGCTACTAATTTTTAATACACATTTTTTAGCTAAAACTGTAACAATAACTATTTTTAACTTATAGCCCATATAATTTTGAGTATATTAGGCTTTTTCTCGTTATTAATTAACGAATAATTAATCATTTATCAATAAAAATAAAATTACAGCAAGCAAAATGATTAGAACGCCACTGGTAGATTTGCAAAGCAATCTGATTGGTCGAACATATTTCAAGACTTAAAATTACAATTTTAAATTATTATTTATTATATTATATTAATTTACACAGCTTTTAACTAATCGAACCCATCATCTACGGAAAATAGAGGCTTCTCTATTTTTTATCAATGAATATAAGCTACCGCATTATTTTCTAACCTTAAATTACGAATCTCTGTTGTGTCAATCTGATATATATTTTTCGTGTAATCTTTAAAAGTATATCAATTGTATTACAGTTTGAATGATCCATGTTTACGTTCAGAAGCTGCGTTTTGGCCAATGTGTTTACCTACCACAAGTGATAAGAAATGATCTCAGATAATTGCGGAAATATACATCTGCTTATTGAATCTTGTATTCAACACATTCACATGCAGAATGGAAACAGATTAATCAAGGGGACATGGTAAAGCTAAAATTGTAGTTTCATGTACAAAAAACAAACTTTAATCTGATTTATTAACAATTATAGTTTTTAGACAGCAGATGGTCCGTTAGAAGAAAAAAGTGTCTCCATTTTCTGAGAGTTTCTAAATCGCTTGGGCTTCTTTGTCAACTATAGAGTGCTTTCGGTCTGTGTGTGAAAGAGTTCTCGATAAGAAGGCTACTGGACGACCAGACTGAGACATAGAAACAGCTATGGCAAAATGGCAATTGTTTAGCATTCATAAAGTTCTGTAAATTTTTGTCGTTCTTCCTAATCTAAATACGCAAAAGTATCCTTTAATTCTACGATTTAATGACTTCATTCATGATTGTTTGAAAAGCGGCTACACCGAAGGGAATTCTCTTAAATAGCTGGCCACAAGCTTCAAATGCAGTAAAAGGTCTATCAGTTTCGATGATAAGCAGAGCGAAGTAAACACTGTATAATTAGCTACTTTGTTGACAATATCCTCTACCACAAATTAGAAACATAATCAGATCGCCCTCTCTATGGTTACGAGTCTTGAGCATAGGTGCTGCACCCGCAGGGGGGTGTAGTGACACTAAAATTAGACAAGGATGACAATAGAAGGATAGAAGATTGTTTTTTTAGCCTCCTTGATACTTTTTATTTTATATTTGTTGTACTTGTACAAAATTATAAGAGTAAATATTAGGAATATATTTATTCAATTAAATTCTGTTTACACATATTTAATTATTTAGACAAAAATGTTATAGATTTCTAATAATATTTAATTTATTAATTTTTAATATTAATTTTATTATGAAAAGCTCTATTTAAAATATTGAAAATGAGAATTTAATATATTTATTAGAAACCTTATAACTTTACTACAAAATAAGGGTTAAGAATACATATTAACACTTTCAATATGATTTTCCTCGTTAAGTGCAAATTTTGACAAATTGTAAATTTGTTCTTATAAAAATATTTTTAGTCTTACACAATCTTTTACATTCAAATAAAATCTGTAGCTTTTAGCGACAAATTTCTAAATTTTTGTAGTTAAAGATATTACAATCACTTATAAGTTAGTTTAAACACAAAAATTCTTGTATTTAAAAAATATATTACATTGAATTTTAAATTCAAATAATATTTTGTTTCTTTAAATACAAAATGTTATTTTTGAGTTCCAAAAACTCTTAAAACATGTAAATTTTACTGCTGCAAACTGTAATGAATTTGGATGGGGGTGTGGGATTTGTAAAAGTAGAAATATAAAATCCACGTCAGCATTAAAAGCCGAACGACTGATTATTGATGATTATTATTATTATGTGATTATTTGATTCAATTTGTTATTATCTAAAGTGCCACTAATAATATATTTCATTGTAAAAGTAAATTTATAAGAGAAACGAGGAATTATGCTCAAGAAAAATCAAAATGTAATTAAAACAGTGCTTATACTCGCAAAAAAATCCTCTTGTGAATAAGTTAAATTAAAAATTCCATTTAATAAGCAGCTCTAATTACTATTCTTTTATGATTAACCGACGCCGTGTGGGTGTGACATCCAAATGCTTGTTGTGTTATATGAATACTTTTTAACCTGATGGAGAAATCCAAATACTGCTGTACAGCCTAAAACAAATATATTTAGTAAAAATGAAATTTATTACTTCTAGAATTAGCATACCGTAGATTCGCATCATCGATATTCGTCTTCAGAAGTCGATTAACTTCGGAGTCTATTAATCTATGAATTCATTATAAAATTTTCTTTATTTTTCGTTCGTCATAATCCCTTTCCTTCAATTACAGTTATATGTGTTGTCTTGTGCCGTAAAACGTCTAACTTTTGATTTTTTTTTTGAGCCAATTATATTTGTGAAGAAGAAAATGCTTTGTTAAACAATTAGTTATTAAGTCTGTCCACTTGGTCTCTTCTTGTAACACTGCTAAGCCAGGTCCTTAGTTGTCGAATGGTATTGTTCCCTGTCACAATCTTTAGTCGGTTCTTTACAGTTTCATCGTAGAATGTTCATTCCCGGTCACTCAACTGAGACACTGGTAATCGCATTTTTTTCAAAAACCTACAAGAGTTTAAATTATTAATAATGTTTATATTAAAGAAACCTTTATTACTACACCATGTTCGGATGTCTCACATTTTCTCTTAAAAGGTCTTTCACTGTTAGTTTGTAGATGGTCATGTCCGTTTGTTGATCGTTAGGAATTTATCTGACGTTACCTACGTCTAACCCAAGTATATCCATCCGAAATTGTTGCATTTCCTTACATTTAGGGAAACGAAATAGCCTTTTGTCTTTAATTAAGCATCCCTTTATTCAACATAAATTAAGCATTGTTCTAAAATAGAAAGGAGAGGAAACGGATAAAAAAAGGAATTGGAAGAAATATACATAGTGGATATTTGTTACATGGAAAATGCATGAGTGCAATACAACTTTTAGCATTGCTTTATAATATATTTGTGTACATATAATAATTAATGATAATATATACAGTGATTTATTTTTAATGTATTGAAATTATATTTTAAGTGTGTATGTGATGTATAAAACAGAATATTAAATTTAACACTTACCTGTTGCAATATTTATACACAATAATAAACGACAATATCGAGAACGAATTATCAACATCAATTTTGACACTAAAATTGACAGTGATTTCTTCTTCTTTTTCCAAAGTAACTCGATTTCAATAGCTTATTTTATTATAAAGTGGCGCCTCCACATTTTAAGGAGTGGAGTGACACTAATCATCATTGTACTGACATTTGTCATCAAAGTTGCCTCCCCCTGTCCTCTACTCTTGGTATTGGATTTTCATTTGTTGAGCTCTCCATGGCGACCAACTTGCTTCCATTTCTATGATTTAGTGTCTGTCATATATTTTAAATAACTATACGTTGTCTAGCAACGCTTTATTATGTTAACTGTCATTCTATTAGTACTGAATTTCATATGTACAATTTTGCTGAATAAAACTTATTTTCTGGAGGTTTAAACTGATTAGTTTATTACAGTGTCACTTTTTGAATATCGACGAGATTTACAGTTCGTTGACAAATTGAAAAATAGTGACGCTGGTTATTATGTTCATGATGATAGATGCTGTCTGTTTTGACAGGTAGGTAAGTTTAATTCTACACACTTTTGAATAGTGTCCTTTGTTTCTACAGTTATTGCAGTTTACATTTTTGGCTGGACATCGATTACGGAGATGAAATCCGGAACCACAGAAGACACAAGTGCATCAATTGATTCATTATCTATTAGCTGAGAATTAGGATTAGTAGTAGCATTCACAACATGGTTTGCGAATGCTGTCAAACTTAAATTAAATCTCCGTCTGATATGATGTGATTGTAGTCCAGCACTGAATGAATCTCGTACACAGTCATCTCTATTTGCTTCAGCTGTGACAGCTTTGAATTTACATTCTCGAATATGTTTACGAGAAGAGAGTTTATGTCGAGCAAATACTTCATTTACAGGGTTTTCAATATAGCGATAGCATCATTAAATGAAGCAGAATCATTCACTTTTTCATATTGATTCGGTGAAACAGAGTTGATTAAGAGACGCAGCTTTTCCGATTCATTAGGTTGAACAGCTATGAGCAGCACTGTTCGATTCTGGATCAATATCGAGTCTTCCGGGCTTCAAGAGACGATCCATAATTTAGTTTAATAAATTGTTGTAGTATTGACCAAATTGTATGCTTTATTTAACTAATACAACGTTCATAAATATTTCACAACACGAATTGACATAACATAACTTTTCTCATTATATTTCCATGTTCAACGAACGTACAGAAAGAAAACAGACATCTCAAACAAAAAAAAAAACTGTTAGAGGTATAATTGAACTCTTGTTATTATGTACAATTCAAATTTATTACATTAATAATAATAACCATGCATAAGCGGCCAGGACACTTTCTGCTCGAGAAACACACTATTTTTTCTACGACCGATTCAATAATGATTAAAAAACTGAAAGAAAATATTTATTTATTCCGATCCATTTTACAGTTAGCCATGTTCAACCGTTTCCAAGGTGATGGATACTATTTCTTCTGTTATTTGTTTGAATCGCATGAAAGTTATTAATTTTTCTATTCAATTATGACGTTAAAATTTTGTGAAACATCATGGCATGATGGATAGTGACGAATGTGAAATGGAATGTACTCCACCACACATCAAAAAAGCTGCGAAGAATGTAATATTAAATATATTACCTGAAAAGTCGAAGAAAAGGTATGAGAAAGAATATGCCTTGTTCAAAGTAACTTGTCATTAAAAGTAAACTTGCTGTTATTATAAGAAACTATTGTTAAATATTACCTACTGTTATCATGAACTGTACATTTTTCTATTCTACTAGAGATATTTATTTTGCCGCTCGGCAAGCGGCAAACGTCAATTTTCTGCTTTCAACTGACAGTTGGAAATGTATATTTTTTGTTCGGTCGTAGAAAAAATAAATACTTCACTCATATCTGAATCAAAAATCATTTATTTATAATTTAACAAGGATGCTACAGTCTTCGCTCATTTAAAGATAGTTTTAACAATTGATTCAAAGTTTTCTTCCTCGTGTGCATCAGAAATAAAAACATAATACTGATACTTATAGATAAAACGATTTTAATATATTTCTCCTGGAATAACTCTAAAACAGTAAATAAAAGATGTTTGTTGCCATGTAGCAAGCTTGTCCAGCTCCAAAATCAATCATGTTTTGTCATCTCCGGAGACTTTATATATCCCGGTTACAAATTCCGGCAAGTGTTTCAGTTACTCCATTCGATTCTTCAGTTTTTATTTAATAATTAACACTATTTCCACCCCGATTCATCGTTTAGTACTTCTGTACTATGGGTGATAAACTTAATCGGGAGAGATCAACTGCAAATGATGATGTACCTTTAATACAAATATGTTAATTGCACTTTCAATGTCTGAAATCCAGTTTATACTATACCCTCCTTGGATAATTCGACTTTAATCATTCAATGAAATACTTCACAGTTTGATTTTGATGTCTATTTGAGGAAAACTCAAACAAAAACCATTCCTCTGCCTAAAACTTGTAGCAGTTTGTAATAAATATGAATTGTATATAACAACAGAGTACAATTATACCTGTAACATAGTTTTCTTTGATTTGTTGAGATACTTCAAGTATTTATCAGTATATGTGTTTAATACTTTTCAAATGTATACGAATATAAAAGTTTTAAAGTGGTATGTGTCAAAAAATGAAAACAATACAAGTGGCGTCATCATACAGCGATTGCGTGAACTAGTAGCAGCGAGGGGAAGAAGGTAGGTTACCAGCGACGTAGATTTCTTTTAAACTATCCTGGGCTATTAATTTTTAATTCACATTTTTTAGCTAAAACTGTAACAATAAATATTTTTAACTTATAACCCATATAATTTTGAGTATATTAGGCTATTTTTCGTTATTAATTAAGAAATAATTAATCATTTATCAATAAAAATAAAATTAAAGCATGCAAAATGATCAGAACGCCACTGTTACATGTGCAAGCAATCTGATTGGTCGAACATATTTCAAGACTTAAAATTACAATTTTAAATTATTATTTATTATATTATATTAATTTACACAGCTTTTAACTAATCGAACCCATCATCTACGGAAAATAGAGGCTTCTCTATTTTTTATCAATGAATATAAGCTACCGCATTATTTTCTAACCTTAAATTACGAATCTCTGTTGTGTCAATCTGATATATATATTTTTCATGTAATCTTTAAAAGTATATCAATTGTATTACAGTTTGAATGATCCATGTTTACGTTCAGAAGCTGCGTTTTGGCCAATGTGTTTACCTACCACAAGTGATAAGAAATGATCTCAGATAATTGCGGAAATATACATCTGCTTATTGAATCTTGTATTCAACACATTCACATGCAGAATACAAACAGATACTACAAGGGGACATGGTAAAGCTAAAATTGTAGTTTCATGTACAAAAAACAAACTTTAATCTGATTTATTAACAATTATAGTTTTTAGACAGCAGATGGTCCGTTGGAAGTAAAAAGTGTCTCCATTTTCTGAGAGTTTCTAAATCGCTTGGGCTTCTTTCTCAACTATAGAGTGCTTTCGGTCTGTGTGTGAAAGAGTTCTCGATAAGAAGGCTACTGGACGACCAGACTGAGACATAGAAACAGCTATGGCAAAATGGCAATTGTTTAGCATTCATAAAGTTCTGTAAATTTCTGTCAAGTTCTTCCTGATCTAAATACACAAAAGTATCCTTTAATTCTACGATTTAATGACTTCATTCATGATTGTTTGAAAAGCGGCTACACCGAAGGGAATTCTCTTAAATTGAAATAGCTGGCCACAAGCTTCAAATGCAATAAAAGGTCTATCAGTTTCGAGGATAAGCAGAGCGAAGTAAACACTGTATAATTAGCTACTTTGTTGACAATATTCTCTACTCTTGATAGTGGATTTTCATTTGTTGAGCTCTCCATGGCGATCAACTTGCTTCCATTTCTATGATTTAGTGTCTGTCATATATTTTAAATAACTATACGTTGTCTAGCAACGCTTTATTATGTTAACTGTCATTCTATTAGTACTGAATTTCATATGTACAATTTTGCTGAATAAAACTTATTTTCTGGAGGTTTAAACTGATTAGTTTATTATAGTGTCACTTTTTGAATATCGACGAGATTTACAGTTCGTTGACAAATTGAAAAATAGTGACGCTGGTTATTATGTTCTTGATGATAGATGCTGTCTGTTTTGACAGGTAGGTAAGTTTAGTTCTACACACTTTTGAATAGTGTCCTTTGTTATTGCAGTTTACATTTCTGTCTGGACATCGATTACGGAGATGAAATCCGGAACCACAGAAGACACAAGTGCATCAATTGATTCATTATCTATTAGCTAAGAATTAAGATTAGTAGTAGCTTTCACAACATGGTTTGCGAATGCTGTCAAACTTAAATTAAATCTCCATCTGATATGATGTGATTGTAGTCCAGCACTGAATGAATCTCGTACACAGTCATCTCTATTTGCTTCAGCTATGACAGCTTTGAATTTACATTCTCGAATATGTTTACGAGAAGAGAGTTTATGCCGAGCAAATACTTCATTTATAGGGTTTTCAATATAGAGATAGCATTATTCACTTTTTCATATTCATTCGGTGAAACAAAGTTGATTAAGAGACGCAGCTTTTCCGATTCATTAGGTTGAACAGCTATGAGGAAGTTTGTAAAAGTTTTATGCCTCCATTGCTGAGCAGCACTGTTCGATTTTGGATCAATATCGAGTCTTCCGGGCTTCAACAGACGATCCATAATTTAGTTTAACAAATTGTTGTAGTATTGACCAAATTGTATGCTTTATTTAACTAATACAACGTTCATAAATATTTTTCAACACGAATTGACATAACATAACTTTTCTCATTATATTTCCGTGTTCAACGAACGTACAAAAAGAAAACAGACATCTCAAACCAAAGAAAACTATGTACGAGGTATAATTGAACTCTTGTTATTATCTACAATTCAAATTAATTACATTAATAATTTGAAATTGCAAGTTGAAGTGCTTGAAATATGTTCGACCAATCAGATTGCTTGAACACCTATCAGTGGCGTTCTAATCATTTTGCATCATTCAATTTTACTTTTATTGATAAATGATTAATTATTCGTTAATTAATAACGAGAAAAAGCCTAATATACTCAAAATTATATGGGTTATAAGTTAAAAATAGTTATAGTTACAGTTTTAGCTAAGAAATGTGAATTAAAAATTTGTAGCCCACGACAGTTTAAAAGAAATCTACGCCACTGCTAAGTTTCGACAACCGTGTCATCTCGCGGCAAACAACTAAACTATAAATTAGTCGGTAAATTAGAAGTCTACTAAATGTCACAAAATTAATTCTATTATTTATATTAATTAATTTAAAACATAAAACTATATCGTGGATATTTAGAAAAAGGCATGAATCTAAGAATAAAAATTTTGTTTTTACAACCGTGTCATCTCGCGGCGAATAACTAAACTAAAATATTAGTCGGTAAATTAGAAAAGGAATAAATGCCATTAAATATGAATTGTATATAACAACAGAGTACAATTATACCAGTAACATAGTTTTCTTTGATTTGTTGAGATACTTCAAGTATTTATCAGTATATGTGTTTAATCCTTTTCAAACGTATACGAATATAAAAGGTTTAAAATGGCATCTGTCAAAAAATGAAAACAATACAAGTGGCGTCATCATTCCGCGATTGCGTGAACTAGTAGTCGAGGGGAAGGAGGAAAGTTACCAGCGGCGTAGATTTCTTTTAAACTATCGTGGGCTATTAATTTTTAATTCACATTTTTTAGCTAAAACTGTAACAATAACTATTTTTAACTTATAACCCAGATAATTTTGGGTATATTAGGCTATTTCTCGTTATTAATTAACGAATAATTAATCATTTATCAATAAAAATAAAATTAAAGCATGCAAAATAATTAGAACGCCACTGGTAGATTTGCAAGCAATCTGATTGGTCGAATGTATTTCAAGCATTTTAATTTTAAATTATTATTTATATTATATTAATTTACACAGCTTTTAACTATAATCGAATCCATCATCGACGAAAAATAGAGGCTCCTTTATTTTTTCATCAATGAGCAAAAGCTATCGCATTATTTTCTAACCTTAAATTACGAATCTATGTTGTGTCAACTGATATGTATTTTTCGTGAAATCTTTAAAAGTATATCAATTGTATTACAGTTTGAATGATCCATGTTTACGTTCAGAAGCTGCGTTTTGGCCAATGTGTTTACCTACCACAAGTGATAAGAAATGATCTCAGATAATTGCGGAAATATACATCTGCTTATTGAATCTTGTATTCAACACATTCACATGCAGAATGGAAACAGATACTACAAGGGAACATGGTAAAGGTAAAATTGTAGTTTCATGTACAAAAAACAAACTTTAATCTGATTTATTAACAATTATAGTTTTTAGGCAGTAGATGGTCCGTTAAAAGTAAAAAGTGTCTCCATTTTCTGAGAGTTTCTACAATCGCTTGGGCTTCTTTCTCAACTATAGAGTGCTTTCGTTCTGTATGTGAAAGAGTTCTCGATAAGAAGGCTACTGGACGACTAGACTGAGACATAGAAACAGCTATGGCAAAATCAGAAACACTGTAAATTGGACATCGCTAGTAATAGATGAAACAGTAGCAGACTCAATTTCTTTTTTCAGATTTTCAAAAGCTTTTATAGCTTCTTCTCAGAGTGGGAACGAACAATTGTTTAGCATGCATAAAGTTCTGTAAATTTCTGTCCTTCTTCCTGATCTAAATACGCAAAAGTATCCTTTAATTGTTCAGATTTAATGACTTTATTCATGGTTGTTTGAAAAGCGGCTACACCGAAGGGAATTTTCTTAAATTGAAATAGCTGGCCACAAGCTTCAAATGCAGTAAAAAGTCTATCAGTTTCGATGATAAGCAGAGCGAAGTAAACACTGTATAATTAGCTACTTTGTTGACAATATCCATTATTCTTGGCAGTGGATTTTCATTTGTTGAGCTCTCCATGGCGACCAACTTGCTTCTATTTCTATAAATGATTTAGTGTCTGTCATATATTTTAAATAACTATACGTTGTCTAGCAACGCTTTATTATGTTAACTATCATTCTATTAGTACTGAATTTCATATGTACAATTTTGCTGAATAAAACTTATTTTCTGGAGGTTTAAACTGATTAGTTTATTACAGTGTCACTTTCTGAATGTGAACGAGATATAATGGAAATTGGTTTACAGTGCGTTGACAAATTGAAAAATAGTGACGCTGGTTATTATGTTCTTGATGATAGATGCTGTCTGTTTTGGCAGGTAGGTAAGTTTAGTTCTACACCCTTTTGAATAGTGTCCTTTGTTATTGCAGTTTACATTTCTGTCTGGACATCGATTACGGATATGAAATCCGGAACCACAGAAAACACAAGTGCATCAATTGATTCATTATCTATTAGCTGAGAATTAGGATTAGTAGGAAGCAGCGAAGCAGGCCTGGGAATGTTAAAAAAACGTAAATTTATCTTGCTTCAAATAACAATTATACGCGATTAAAAAACATGTATTATACATCAAAATGACCGGTGAACTCTCCTCTTTCTACCAGTATATAAATTGTATATGTTAATATGTCTGAAACGAAATTAAAAATCGAAAACAGCGAACGCAAATGTTACATGGTGCAGGGAGGACGCAGCGCGGCAGGCAGAGGAATGTTAAAAACACGTAAATTTATCTTGCTCCAAATAACAATTATACGCGATTAAAAAACATGTATTATACATCAAAATGACCGGTGAACTCTCCTCTTTCTACCAGTATATAAATTGTATATGTTAATATGTCTGAAAAGAAATTAAAAATCGAAAACAGCGAACGCAAATGTTACATGGTGCAAGGAGGAATCAGAGCAGCAGGCAGAGGAAGGTTAAAAATATGTAAATTTATCTTGCTCCAAATAACAATTATACGCAATTAAAAAACATGTATTATACATCAAAATGACCGGTGAACTCTCCTCTTTCTACCAGTATATAAATTGTATATGTTAATATGTCTGAAAAGAAATTAAAAATCGAAAACAGCGAACGCAAATGTTACATGGTGCAAGGAGGAATCAGAGCAGCAGGCAGAGGAAGGTTAAAAATATGTAAATTTATCTTGCTCCAAATAACAATTATACGCAATTAAAAAACATGTATTATACATCAAAATGACCGGTGAACTCTCCTCTTTCTACCAGTATATAAATTGTATATGTTAATATGTCTGAAAAGAAATTAAAAATCGAAAACAGCGAACGCAAATGTTACATGGTGCAAGGAGGATGCAGAGCATCAGGCAGAGGAAGGTTAAAAATATGTAAATTTATCTTGCTCCAAATAACAATTATACGCAATTAAAAAACATGTATTATACATCAAAATGACCGGTGAACTCTCCTCTTTCTACCAGTATATAAATTGTATATGTTAATATGTCTGAAAAGAAATTAAAAATCGAAAACAGCGAACGCAAATGTTACATGGTGCAAGGAGGAATCAGAGCAGCAGGCAGAGGAAGGTTAAAAATATGTAAATTTATCTTGCTTCAAATAACAATTATACGCGATTAAAAAACATGTATTATACATCAAAATGACCGGTGAACTCTCCTCTTTCTACCAGTATATAAATTGTATATGTTAATATGTCTGAAAAGAAATTAAAAATCGAAAACAGCGAACGCAAATGTTACATGGTGCAAGGAGGAATCAGAGCAGCAGGCAGAGGAAGGTTAAAAATATGTAAATTTATCTTGCTCCAAATAACAATTATACGCGATTAAAAAACATGTATTATACATCAAAATGACCGGTGAACTCTCCTCTTTCTACCAGTATATAAATTGTATATGTTAATATGTCTGAAACGAAATTAAAAATCGAAAACAGCGAAGGCAAATATTACATGGTGCAAGGAGGATGCAGAGCATCAGGCAGAGGAAGGTTAAAAACACGTAAATTTATCTTGCTCCAAATAACAATTATACGCGATTAAAAAACATGTATTATACATCAAAATGACCGGTGAACTCTCCTCTTTCTACCAGTATATAAATTGTATATGTTAACATGTCTGAAACGAAATTAAAAATCGAAAACAGCGAACGCAAATGTTACATGGTGCAGGGAGGACGCAGCGCGGCAGGCAGAGGAATGTTAAAAAAACGTAAATTTATCTTGCTCCAAATAACAATTATACGCGATTAAAAAACATGTATTATACATCAAAATGACCGGTGAACTCTCCTCTTTCTACCAGTATATAAATTGTATATGTTAATATGTCTGAAAAGAAATTAAAAATCGAAAACAGCGAACGCAAATGTTACATGGTGCAAGGAGGAATCAGAGCAGCAGGCAGAGGAAGGTTAAAAATATGTAAATTTATCTTGCTCCAAATAACAATTATACGCAATTAAAAAACATGTATTATACATCAAAATGACCGGTGAACTCTCCTCTTTCTACCAGTATATAAATTGTATATGTTAATATGTCTGAAAAGAAATTAAAAATCGAAAACAGCGAACGCAAATGTTACATGGTGCAAGGAGGAATCAGAGCAGCAGGCAGAGGAAGGTTAAAAATATGTAAATTTATCTTGCTCCAAATAACAATTATACGCAATTAAAAAACATGTATTATACATCAAAATGACCGGTGAACTCTCCTCTTTCTACCAGTATATAAATTGTATATGTTAATATGTCTGAAAAGAAATTAAAAATCGAAAACAGCGAACGCAAATGTTACATGGTGCAAGGAGGATGCAGAGCATCAGGCAGAGGAAGGTTAAAAACACGTAAATTTATCTTGCTCCAAATAACAATTATACGCGATTAAAAAACATGTATTATACATCAAAATGACCGGTGAACTCTCCTCTTTCTACCAGTATATAAATTGTATATGTTAATATGTCTGAAACGAAATTAAAAATCGAAAACAGCGAACGCAAATGTTACATGGTGCAAGGAGGATGCAGAGCATCAGGCAGAGGAAGGTTAAAAACACGTAAATTTATCTTGCTCCAAATAACAATTATACGCGATTAAAAAACATGTATTATACATCAAAATGACCGGTGAACTCTCCTCTTTCTACCAGTATATAAATTGTATATGTTAATATGTCTGAAACGAAATTAAAAATCGAAAACAGCGAACGCAAATGTTACATGGTGCAGGGAGGACGCAGCGCGGCAGGCCTGGGAATGTTAAGAAAACGTAAATTTATCTTGCTCCAAATAACAATTATACGCGATTAAAAAACATGTATTATACATCAAAATGACCGGTGAACTCTCCTCTTTCTACCAGTATATAAATTGTATATGTTAATATGTCTGAAAAGAAATTAAAAATCGAAAACAGCGAACGCAAATGTTACATGGTGCAAGGAGGAATCAGAGCAGCAGGCAGAGGAAGGTTAAAAATATGTAAATTTATCTTGCTCCAAATAACAATTATACGCGGTTAAAAAACATGTATTATACATCAAAATGACCGGTGAACTCTCCTCTTTCTGCCAGTATATAAATTGTATATGTTAATATGTCTGAAAAGAAATTAAAAATCGAAAACAGCGAACGCAAATGTTACATGGTGCAAGGAGGAATCAGAGCAGCAGGCAGAGGAAGGTTAAAAATATGTAAATTTATCTTGCTCCAAATAACAATTATACGCGATTAAAAAACATGTATTATACATCAAAATGACCGGTGAACTCTCCTCTTTCTACCAGTATATAAATTGTATATGTTAATATGTCTGAAACGAAATTAAAAATCGAAAACAGCGAACGCAAATGTTACATGGTGCAAGGAGGAATCAGAGCAGCAGGCAGAGGAAGGTTAAAAATATGTAAATTTATCTTGCTCCAAATAACAATTATACGCGATTAAAAAACATGTATTATACATCAAAATGACCGGTGAACTCTCCTCTTTCTACCAGTATATAAATTGTATATGTTAATATGTCTGAAACGAAATTAAAAATCGAAAACAGCGAACGCAAATGTTACATGGTGCAGGGAGGACGCAGCGAGGCAGGCCTGGGAATGTTAAAAAAACGTAAATTTATCTTGCTCCAAATAAAAATTATACGCGATTAAAAAACATGTATTATACATCAAAATGACCGGTGAACTCTCCTCTTTCTACCAGTATATAAATTGTATATGTTAATATGTCTGAAACGAAATTAAAAATCGAAAACAGCGAACGCAAATGTTACATGGTGCAAGGAGGAATCAGAGCAGCAGGCAGAGGAAGGTTAAAAATATGTAAATTTATCTTGCTCCAAATAACAATTATACGCGATTAAAAAACATGTATTATACATCAAAATGACCGGTGAACTCTCCTCTTTCTACCAGTATATAAATTGTATATGTTAATATGTCTGAAACGAAATTAAAAATCGAAAACAGCGAACGCAAATGTTACATGGTGCAGGGAGGACGCAGCGAGGCAGGCCTGGGAATGTTAAAAAAACGTAAATTTATCTTGCTCCAAATAACAATTATACGCGATTAAAAAACATGTATTATACATCAAAATGACCGGTGAACTCTCCTCTTTCTACCAGTATATAAATTGTATATGTTAATATGTCTGAAACGAAATTAAAAATCGAAAACAGCGAACGCAAATGTTACATGGTGCAGGGAGGACGCAGCGCGGCTGGCCTGGGAATGTTAAAAAAACGTAAATTTATCTTGCTCCAAATAACAATTATACGCGATTAAAAAACATGTATTATACATCAAAATGACCGGTGAACTCTCCTCTTTCTACCAGTATATAAATAGTATATGTTAATATGTCTGAAACGAAATTAAAAATCGAAAACAGCGAACGCAAATGTTACATGGTGCAGGGAGGACGCAGCGCGGCAGGCCTGGGAATGTTAAAAAAACGTAAATTTATCTTGCTCCAAATAACAATTATACGCGATTAAAAAACATGTATTATACATCAAAATGACCGGTGAACTCTCCTCTTTCTACCAGTATATAAATTGTATATGTTAATATGTCTGAAACGAAATTAAAAATCGAAAACAGCGAAGGCAAATATTACATGGTGCAAGGAGGATGCAGAGCATCAGGCAGAGGAAGGTTAAAAACACGTAAATTTATCTTGCTCCAAATAACAATTATACGCGATTAAAAAACATGTATTATACATCAAAATGACCGGTGAACTCTCCTCTTTCTACCAGTATATAAATTGTATATGTTAACATGTCTGAAACGAAATTAAAAATCGAAAACAGCGAAGGCAAATATTACATGGTGCAAGGAGGATGCAGAGCATCAGGCAGAGGAAGGTTAAAAACACGTAAATTTATCTTGCTCCAAATAACAATTATACGCGATTAAAAAACATGTATTATACATCAAAATGACCGGTGAACTCTCCTCTTTCTACCAGTATATAAATTGTATATGTTAATATGTCTGAAAAGAAATTAAAAATCGAAAACAGCGAACGCAAATGTTACATGGTGCAAGGAGGAATCAGAGCAGCAGGCAGAGGAAGGTTAAAAATATGTAAATTTATCTTGCTCCAAATAACAATTATACGCAATTAAAAAACATGTATTATACATCAAAATGACCGGTGAACTCTCCTCTTTCTACCAGTATATAAATTGTATATGTTAATATGTCTGAAAAGAAATTAAAAATCGAAAACAGCGAACGCAAATGTTACATGGTGCAAGGAGGAATCAGAGCAGCAGGCAGAGGAAGGTTAAAAATATGTAAATTTATCTTGCTCCAAATAACAATTATACGCAATTAAAAAACATGTATTATACATCAAAATGACCGGTGAACTCTCCTCTTTCTACCAGTATATAAATTGTATATGTTAATATGTCTGAAAAGAAATTAAAAATCGAAAACAGCGAACGCAAATGTTACATGGTGCAAGGAGGAATCAGAGCAGCAGGCAGAGGAAGGTTAAAAATATGTAAATTTATCTTGCTTCAAATAACAATTATACGCGATTAAAAAACATGTATTATACATCAAAATGACCGGTGAACTCTCCTCTTTCTACCAGTATATAAATTGTATATGTTAATATGTCTGAAAAGAAATTAAAAATCGAAAACAGCGAACGCAAATGTTACATGGTGCAAGGAGGAATCAGAGCAGCAGGCAGAGGAAGGTTAAAAATATGTAAATTTATCTTGCTCCAAATAACAATTATACGCGATTAAAAAACATGTATTATACATCAAAATGACCGGTGAACTCTCCTCTTTCTACCAGTATATAAATTGTATATGTTAATATGTCTGAAACGAAATTAAAAATCGAAAACAGCGAAGGCAAATATTACATGGTGCAAGGAGGATGCAGAGCATCAGGCAGAGGAAGGTTAAAAACACGTAAATTTATCTTGCTCCAAATAACAATTATACGCGATTAAAAAACATGTATTATACATCAAAATGACCGGTGAACTCTCCTCTTTCTACCAGTATATAAATTGTATATGTTAACATGTCTGAAACGAAATTAAAAATCGAAAACAGCGAACGCAAATGTTACATGGTGCAGGGAGGACGCAGCGCGGCAGGCAGAGGAATGTTAAAAAAACGTAAATTTATCTTGCTCCAAATAACAATTATACGCGATTAAAAAACATGTATTATACATCAAAATGACCGGTGAACTCTCCTCTTTCTACCAGTATATAAATTGTATATGTTAATATGTCTGAAAAGAAATTAAAAATCGAAAACAGCGAACGCAAATGTTACATGGTGCAAGGAGGAATCAGAGCAGCAGGCAGAGGAAGGTTAAAAATATGTAAATTTATCTTGCTCCAAATAACAATTATACGCAATTAAAAAACATGTATTATACATCAAAATGACCGGTGAACTCTCCTCTTTCTACCAGTATATAAATTGTATATGTTAATATGTCTGAAAAGAAATTAAAAATCGAAAACAGCGAACGCAAATGTTACATGGTGCAAGGAGGAATCAGAGCAGCAGGCAGAGGAAGGTTAAAAATATGTAAATTTATCTTGCTCCAAATAACAATTATACGCAATTAAAAAACATGTATTATACATCAAAATGACCGGTGAACTCTCCTCTTTCTACCAGTATATAAATTGTATATGTTAATATGTCTGAAAAGAAATTAAAAATCGAAAACAGCGAACGCAAATGTTACATGGTGCAAGGAGGATGCAGAGCATCAGGCAGAGGAAGGTTAAAAACACGTAAATTTATCTTGCTCCAAATAACAATTATACGCGATTAAAAAACATGTATTATACATCAAAATGACCGGTGAACTCTCCTCTTTCTACCAGTATATAAATTGTATATGTTAATATGTCTGAAACGAAATTAAAAATCGAAAACAGCGAACGCAAATGTTACATGGTGCAAGGAGGATGCAGAGCATCAGGCAGAGGAAGGTTAAAAACACGTAAATTTATCTTGCTCCAAATAACAATTATACGCGATTAAAAAACATGTATTATACATCAAAATGACCGGTGAACTCTCCTCTTTCTACCAGTATATAAATTGTATATGTTAATATGTCTGAAACGAAATTAAAAATCGAAAACAGCGAACGCAAATGTTACATGGTGCAGGGAGGACGCAGCGCGGCAGGCCTGGGAATGTTAAGAAAACGTAAATTTATCTTGCTCCAAATAACAATTATACGCGATTAAAAAACATGTATTATACATCAAAATGACCGGTGAACTCTCCTCTTTCTACCAGTATATAAATTGTATATGTTAATATGTCTGAAAAGAAATTAAAAATCGAAAACAGCGAACGCAAATGTTACATGGTGCAAGGAGGAATCAGAGCAGCAGGCAGAGGAAGGTTAAAAATATGTAAATTTATCTTGCTCCAAATAACAATTATACGCGGTTAAAAAACATGTATTATACATCAAAATGACCGGTGAACTCTCCTCTTTCTGCCAGTATATAAATTGTATATGTTAATATGTCTGAAAAGAAATTAAAAATCGAAAACAGCGAACGCAAATGTTACATGGTGCAAGGAGGAATCAGAGCAGCAGGCAGAGGAAGGTTAAAAATATGTAAATTTATCTTGCTCCAAATAACAATTATACGCGATTAAAAAACATGTATTATACATCAAAATGACCGGTGAACTCTCCTCTTTCTACCAGTATATAAATTGTATATGTTAATATGTCTGAAACGAAATTAAAAATCGAAAACAGCGAACGCAAATGTTACATGGTGCAAGGAGGAATCAGAGCAGCAGGCAGAGGAAGGTTAAAAATATGTAAATTTATCTTGCTCCAAATAACAATTATACGCGATTAAAAAACATGTATTATACATCAAAATGACCGGTGAACTCTCCTCTTTCTACCAGTATATAAATTGTATATGTTAATATGTCTGAAACGAAATTAAAAATCGAAAACAGCGAACGCAAATGTTACATGGTGCAGGGAGGACGCAGCGAGGCAGGCCTGGGAATGTTAAAAAAACGTAAATTTATCTTGCTCCAAATAAAAATTATACGCGATTAAAAAACATGTATTATACATCAAAATGACCGGTGAACTCTCCTCTTTCTACCAGTATATAAATTGTATATGTTAATATGTCTGAAACGAAATTAAAAATCGAAAACAGCGAACGCAAATGTTACATGGTGCAAGGAGGAATCAGAGCAGCAGGCAGAGGAAGGTTAAAAATATGTAAATTTATCTTGCTCCAAATAACAATTATACGCGATTAAAAAACATGTATTATACATCAAAATGACCGGTGAACTCTCCTCTTTCTACCAGTATATAAATTGTATATGTTAATATGTCTGAAACGAAATTAAAAATCGAAAACAGCGAACGCAAATGTTACATGGTGCAGGGAGGACGCAGCGAGGCAGGCCTGGGAATGTTAAAAAAACGTAAATTTATCTTGCTCCAAATAACAATTATACGCGATTAAAAAACATGTATTATACATCAAAATGACCGGTGAACTCTCCTCTTTCTACCAGTATATAAATTGTATATGTTAATATGTCTGAAACGAAATTAAAAATCGAAAACAGCGAACGCAAATGTTACATGGTGCAGGGAGGACGCAGCGCGGCTGGCCTGGGAATGTTAAAAAAACGTAAATTTATCTTGCTCCAAATAACAATTATACGCGATTAAAAAACATGTATTATACATCAAAATGACCGGTGAACTCTCCTCTTTCTACCAGTATATAAATAGTATATGTTAATATGTCTGAAACGAAATTAAAAATCGAAAACAGCGAACGCAAATGTTACATGGTGCAGGGAGGACGCAGCGCGGCAGGCCTGGGAATGTTAAAAAAACGTAAATTTATCTTGCTCCAAATAACAATTATACGCGATTAAAAAACATGTATTATACATCAAAATGACCGGTGAACTCTCCTCTTTCTACCAGTATATAAATTGTATATGTTAATATGTCTGAAACGAAATTAAAAATCGAAAACAGCGAACGCAAATGTTACATGGTGCAGGGAGGACGCAGCGCGGCTGGCCTGGGAATGTTAAAAAAACGTAAATTTATCTTGCTCCAAATAACAATTATACGCGATTAAAAAACATGTATTATACATCAAAATGACCGGTGAACTCTCCTCTTTCTACCAGTATATAAATTGCATATGTTAATATGTCTGAAACGAAATTAAAAATCGAAAACAGCGAACGCAAATGTTACATGGTGCAAGGAGGACGCAGCGCGGCAGGCAGAGGAAGGTTAAAAACACGTAAATTTATCTTGCTCCAAATAACAATTATACGCGATTAAAAAACATGTATTATACATCAAAATGACCGGTGAACTCTCCTCTTTCTACCAGTATATAAATAGTATATGTTAATATGTCTGAAACGAAATTAAAAATCGAAAACAGCGAACGCAAATGTTACATGGTGCAAGGAGGATGCAGAGCAGCAGGCAGAGGAATGTTAAAAACACGTAAATTTATCTAGTAGTAGCATTCACAACATGGTTTGCGAATGTTGTCAAACTTAAATTAAATCTCCGTTTGATATGATGTGATTGTAGTCCAGCAATGAATGAATCTCGTACACAGTCATCTCTATTTGCTTCAGCTGTGACAGCTTTGAATTTACATTCTCGAATATGTTTACAAGAAGAGAGTTTAAGTCGAGCAAATGCTTCATTTATAGGGTTTTCAATATAGCGATAGCATCATTAAATGAAGCAGAATCATTCACTTTTTCATATTGATTCGGTGAAACAAAGTTGATTAAGAGACGCAGCTTTTCCGATTCATTAGGTTGAACAGCTATGAAGAAGTTTGTAAAAGTTTTATGTCAGTGATTCCATTGCTGACCAGCACTGTTCGATTCTAGATCAATATCGAGTCTTCCGGGCTTCAACAGACGATCCATAATTTAGTTTAACAAATTGTTGTAGTATTGACCAAATTGTATGCTTTATTTAACTAAATACAACGTTCATAAATATTTCACAACACGAATTGACATAACATAACTTTTCGCATTATATTTCCGTGTTCAACGAACGTACAGAAAGAAAACAGACATCTTGTTATTATCTACAATTCAAATTTATTCCATTAATAATTTGAAATTGCAAGTTGAAGTGCTTGAAATATGTTCGACCAATCAGATTGCTTGAACATCTACCAGTGGCGTTCTAATCATTTTGCATCATTCAATTTTATTTTCATTGATAAATGATTAATTATTCGTTAATAAATAACGAGAAAAGGCCTAATATATTCAAAATTATATGGGTTATAAGTTAAAAATAGTTATAGTTACAGTTTTAGCTAAGAAATGTGAATTAAAAATTTGTAGCCCACGATAGTTTAAAAGAAATCTACGCCACTGCTAAGTTTCGACAACCGTGTCATCTCGCGGCGAACAACTAAACTATAAATTAATCGATAAGTTAGAAATGGACTAAATGCCACTGAATAAATTCTATTATTTATATTAATTAATTTAAAACATACAACTACATCGTGGATATTTAAACAAAGCATGAATCTAATAAAAATATTGTTTTGACAACCGTGTGTCATCTCGCGGCGAACAACTAAACTATAAATTAGTTGGTAAATTAGAAGTGGACTAAATGTCACTAAATTAATTCTATTGTTTATATTAATTAATTTAAAACATGAAACTATATCGTGGATATTTAGAAAAAGGCATGAATCTAAGAATAAAAATTTTGTTTTTACAACCGTGTCATCTCGCGGCGAATAACTAAACTAAAATATTAGTCGGTAAATTAGAAATGGACTAAATGCCATTAAATAAATTCTATTATTTATATTCATTAATTTAAAACATAGAACTACATCGTGGATATTTAAAAAAAGGCATGAATCTAAAAATAAAAATTTTGTTTTGACAACCCTGTCTACTTCCGGCGAACTAGCAAACTATAAATCAGTCGGTAAATGACAGGCAAATTAAATGTCACCAAATAAATTCTATGATTTATATATAATATTAATTTGATTTTAAACATACAAAAACATCGTGGAATTTTCAAAAAAGGCTTCAATCTATGAATAAAATATAAGTTCTTGACAAGCGTTCCATCTTGCGGCGAACTAGCAAACTATAAATCAGTCGGTAAATGACAGGCAATTTAAATGTCATCAAATAAATTCTATGATTTATATATAATATTAATTTCATTTTAAACATACAAAAACATCGTGGAATTTTCAAAAAAGCCTTCAATCTATGAATAAAATATAAGTTCTTGACAAGCGTGCCATCTTGCGGCGAACTAGCAAACTATAAGTCAGTCGGTAAATGACAGGCAAATTAAATGTCACCAAATAAATTCTATGATTTATATATAATATTAATTTGATTTTAAACATACAAAAACATCGTGGAATTTTCAAAAAAGGCTTCAATCTATGAATAAAATATAAGTTCTTGACAAGCGTGCCATCTTGCGGCGAACTAGCAAACTATAAATCAGTCGGTAAATGATAGGCAAATTAAATGTCACCAAATAAATTCTATGATTTATATATAATATTAATTTGATTTTAAACAAACAAAAACATCGTGGAATTTTCAAAAAAGGCTTCAATCTATGAATAAAATATAAGTTCTTGACAAGCGTGCCATCTTGCGGCGAACTAGCAAACTATAAATCAGTCGGTAAATGACAGGCGATTTAAATGTCATCAAATAAATTTTATGATTTATATATAATATTAATTTCATTTTAAACATACAAAAACATCGTGGAATTTTCAAAAAAGGCTTCAATCTATGAATAAAATATTAGTTCTTGACAACCGTTCCATCTTGCGGCGAACTAGAAAACTATTGAACGTACAGAAAGGAAACAGACATCTCAACAAACCAATGAGAACTATGTTAGAGTTATAATTGAATTCTTGTTATGCACAATTCAAATTATTACAAACTATACTTTAAACAGGGATTTTTCAAAATCTAGGACCTCAGAAAATTTCTGTGGGATTTTTGAAATCCTCAGTTTTGAATTAACAATATACTATACAAAAATATTTAAATATATATTTTTAAAACTCCATATAGCCTAAAAAATCTTAAGGAAGAAAAACCATCAAATAACCTTTTTACACGTTTCCTATCATGTAATGATGGCATTTTTTAATTAGATGTACATCAAATTTCTTCCACGTAAATACGAAAAATAAGTTTCTATTTACGTTTTAAATTATTTTTATCGCTTACAGGTGAACAAGGAATCATTATCCTTTATCGGTTTATTAAAGTCATTTGTACATAATGTTATGTACACCTACTATTTTATAAATAAAAATAATAATCTACATATTTTTGTTTCTTACAATATTACTGTAACTCAATTTTTTACCGAGATACGCCCCAAAACCCTTAAATGTTAGTGTAAATATAAATATTAGAAATTCAAGTTGTATTTTAGTTAAAATAAGCGCCCTGAAATTCATACAGGGGGTGCTCCGCTTACAAGGACGGGCTACACCCCAAAAAAATATGATTAGTAAAAAACCACCACCATAGAGCACACGTTAGGTGCCCCCCCCCCCCCCCCCCCCCAACGACGTACGCCCCGGCGACGAACGAAAAAATCTAAACTTTACTATTTAAAAGTTATGATGTCCACCTGAAAATCCGAAATTTAAAATTCAAAATGTCATTTTTTATGTGGAGTGTTTCCCAGGTCAAAAAATTTTCAAGTGAGAAAAATGTGAAAGGTTGTATAAGGGAAAAGGAAGGTTGAACTCACTATGGAGTTCATAGATTTTGGGGTCAGAGCGACAGACAAGGTTACTCAACGTGTCAACCACGCCAGAGGCCAAGTCTTCCCCAAAGTAAAGGTAAAGGTTGTTGCTAGAGGTCATAGGTTCAATAAAATAATTCAAAAATTACTATTGAGATTTCTATGCAAAATAAAACATTGAAATATACGATTATAAATTAATAATTTTTAACATAAAGTTATATGGGGTCCTTTACTATTAAAAAAATATATTTTTGTATGAAATATTATCTAAATAGAAGACTATATACAGTTTTAAAAAGTCTTAATTGTTATTCACTAAGTCGAAATGATTTATTAAGTGTGTTAGTAAATAATTATAGTCACACATATCAATAGTATAAAAAATTATTTAAATAGAATTAAACAAACTTTTCGTGGTAATTAATTAAAATATACATGAATAGGTGTATTCCAGAAAAAAAATATAAATAAACTGTTAGATTATTGCAGTCAAACCATTGATAAATATTTGCTAACCTATGTCATTCAACATTTTTTTAATTTCGTCGTGTTACGCATACAAAACAAAGTAAAAATTATCAAATTTGGTGCCAATCGCTCAATAAAAAGAAAGTACAAAGAATTTGAAATAGTATAGATATGTGTGTAAGAGAAGCACAGAAAAACTATACATTGACGACTTCAAAATGGCCACCTTTAAAACTCTAATATCTTAATAATAATATTTTTTTAAATTATACTTTATCTAGTACGATTAGTTTTGATATAGTTATAATATAAATGACTTATTTGCTATTTTATGTCGCTAGTGAAGGACCCCATTCATAAATGTTAATTAAGTTAAATTGTACACTCCATATAAAAATCATCAATCCTAACTTGACTTGAAAACGCGAAAAACCGACCCGAACCCGAAAAAAATTAGCGAAGTTTACCTCATTCTTAAAAAAATATTTATTCAAACAAATTAATATTAATTATTTAATTATTTGCAAAATTTTTTGTCGCGAAAGCCCGTTTAAAATCTTCTGTTGTCTTCTAGAAAAGTTCTTTGATAATACAGGCCTTTGAGGGCCCTGTGAAGGCCCCTCAAGGCCTTTGAGATACAGATGAAATTTCAAAATATATTTGTAGGTCTTCGAGGAACTTTTAAGGCTTCGAAAAGCCTTGAATTTATAGCAAGCCCGAGAGATTTTTAAACGAATGAAAGTAATTTATTTTTATAAAACAGTAAAATATCGCCCGTTTTTATTAAATGTTTCGGTTGTATTTCGAATATTCGACGCACGACCCAACTAACACCACTACAACATGTGCCTTGGAAAATAAAGTACAATAATATGACCTACATCCTGTATTTTTTTGGTAAAATCTGTAAAAAATAATTATTTGCAAGCAATAAACAATTAACTTCGAGCGAGTATTACGAAAGGTGCTTGTTTCATAATATTTATTAGGAAGTAATTTAATTAAAAATAATTAACGACGTAGATATACAGGTAGTAAATCATATATAGTAAGTGTGAAATATTTAAATAACATATGTAAAGTACATCGTGCATTATTGCAAAAAGGGATAGAGAAGAAGTGGCACATGTAAATTACTGACCTTGCCTTCTGTAGTTCTCCAGAACCTGCAACAATACAAACAAATATTTAGAACACTTCAAATAAATCCACAAAAAATATATCAGCTTCAACAATGAATTAAATATTGAAAGTATTAATTTAAAATTCAACCTACCATTTAGAAAGCTATTTTCGAGCCTACAGCAAACTGCAACGCCTTCCTGAAGACCTGGTGGACTGCTCCTGGTGCACACACTTCGTAGACGACACTTTACACCACTCACTACTCACAACCGAGATTTAAATTCGCGAATAAATCACTGCACTTATGCACAAATACACTACACAACACTGCACTTTTATTTTTAATCGCCAGTCTCGGTTCCGAACGTAATTAAACTGAATTTTGCGGTTCGATTTAGTTTGTTCAAGACAATTTTTTGCTGAATAAAATGATAGTAGTATTGGAAATATATTATTATTACATTTAAATATACAGAAAACATACGTAAAATGTTTAAATTTATATGCATGACAAAATTATGCACTTTTTAAATATGCAATTGAAAATTAGTTTTGGATAAAAATTTACAATTTCTCAAAAAAAAAAACTCTATGAATAAATAAATCACAGTTTAAACTTACATTTGCATATGATTTTATATTCAAATCTTTAAAATTAAAACATAAAAATGTAATATTTCAACTACATACCTCCCGAATTTATTACGTAAACACTGGTACATACAATCGAGCCCCTCGCATAATTTTATATATCAAAAAAATATATTTCCAAAATAAATATTTATCAAAATAACTAGAACAATGTCAGAACTTACTAAATCTTCGAAGAAATAATTCACTTCACAATATTTCACTCACTGAACTTAAAACCCGACCGACCATTGTGCCGCAACTAATCAAACTAATCTCTGAAATCAAAAATGATATAAAATTGGGGAGGGGGTCGTGACGTCACGCATGCGCAGGTTGTGACGTCACGCATTCTTCGAATTTTTTTGTTGCTCGAAAATTACCTGGATCTGCAATTGCAGATCTGCCACGCCCAGAATCGAACTGGAGCGGATTTATTGGGTAGCAATGGCGGGATTTTACTAGGGATCTGCAATAGCAGAGCGTTCCAACCCAGATTTGAACTGGGAGGATTTATTGGGTACCTATGGCTTTAATTGTACTAGGGATCTGCAATAGCAGAGCCTCTCTACCAAAAATTAGCTGGGATCTGAAATTGCACTACTAAATGCCCTGAAATAAAAATAGGGGAAATAAAAACATATTTATACATATAAATAATTTATTTTGCACAAATAAATAATTATTTATTCAACAATAATACAAAAATATAACATATTATTCAGTGATCTTGTTTGATGAACCTGTGAACAGAAAAACAATAAAATATTCAACAAAAATAAAATATAAAATATAATTTGGGGTGAGTTGGTCCCAGCTTCAGAATTCTGAAGCTGGTTAAGCTCTGCAACCGCGGCAAGGTCCACCCCAACTGCAGAGAAAAAGTTTGCATCCCCTGGACGCAAACAATGATATGAATATGAAATGATATGCATGATCTGGAAAAGAATAAAAGAAAAGAGAAGAAATTGGTGGCCACCAAAGAAAAGAATGAAACACACACATAAAACACAGCTGGCTGCTGTGCTCTGCAACTCAGGATCCCGCATCTGAAAAGAAACAACCAGCCAGTTAGTAAAAGTTTAAAATGTATGTCATTATTTCTTGACTTACAAAATGCGAAAACCTATGGGGCTCTGCAGTTGCAGATCTCTCGACTTATTGGCAATGTCGAGGGGTTGTCGTCGTCTACGCCAGAAACCTGCGCCCCAAAAAAATAAGTCAGACTTTGTCCACGAAAGTAAATAAACAAAAACAGCAAAAAATATAATTTGAAAACGAATTTAAATAACTTTTAAATTATTCCAATACATTTTATGTACCAAAGTTGATTGCAATAATGTAAAATAAAATATACAATTCCCGAAAATTAAAACAGATATAAATTATCTTTTCTATTATCGAAATATGTACCTACAAATATTTTTTGGGAATACATAAATACATAAGGACTTTATGTATTGTTACACATGTTTGCCTGGTAAATAATAGGGGTACAACATATTATAATACAAATTATATCAAATAATTTTTATCAGGAAACATTATTTTTAGTTTTGAACCAAAATTAACGATATTTTGCATATCCACATATTTTTTAACGTAGAATCGATTGGTGAAGATCCTGGGTTCGTATCTCTTTTAGTTTGCGATTTTTGTTTATTAAAAATCAATATTTCGGTAACCAATTCAAAAGTAATTAGTTTAATTAAATTCAAAATGCAACAATGACGTGCAGTAAAAATATACAGACATCTACAAAGAATACAAAATTGCAAACTTTTACATATGTTTTACTTTAAAATAAATTAGAGCAAATAATGTTTCAATCATTTTTAGGGGCTTAAATTTTACAGGAAATAAATTAAAATTTTGGTAGTCTATCAATAAAATGTTGAGGAATCAAAATATTGATTTTTAATTTGAATATCTTTTTTAGTTATTAATTTATAGGTCATCAAAGGTACAAAACATACTAGAAATTATATCAGATTGTCAAAATTTTCAGTTTGCTCTAAAAATTTAATACGTGGACCAATTTTAACGAAATTTTGTATATTTATGTAATTTGGGCCGTAAAATCGATTGATGAGAGTCCTAGGTTCGTATCTATTTCAGTTTGCAACTTTTGTTTATTAAAAATCAATATTTCGGTAACCAATTCAAAAGTAATTAGTGTAATTAAATTCTTATGCAACAATGACGTGCAGTAAAAATTTACAGAAATCTACAAAGAATACGAAATTGCAAACTAAATTTACATATGATTTACTTTAAAATAATATAGAGCAAATAATGTTTCAATCATTTTTAGGGGCATAAATTTTATAGGAAATAAATTGAAATTTTGCTAGGCTATCAATAAAATATTGAGGAATCAAAATATTGATTTTTAATTTGAATATCTTTTTTAGTTTTTAATTTAAAGGTCGCCAAAGGTACAAAACATAATAGAAATATATCAGATACATTTTTAACGAAACAAAATTTTAAGTTTGCTCTAAAAATTTAATATGTGGACCAATTTTAACGAAATTTTGTATATTTATGTAATTTGGGCCGTAGAATCGATTGGTGAAGGTCCTGGGTTTGTATCTCTTTTAGTTTGCAACTTTTGTTTATTAAAAATCAATATTTCGGTAACCAATTCAAAAGTGATTAGTGTAATTAAATTCTTATGCAACAATGACGTGCAGTAAAAATATACAGACATCTACAAAGAATACAAAATTGCAAACTAAATTTACACATGATTTACTTTAAAATAAATTAGAGCAAATAATGTTTCAATCATTTTTAGGGGCTTAAATTTTACAGGAAATAAATTAAAATTTTGGTAGTCTATCAATAAAATGTTGAGGAATCAAAATATTGATTTTTAATTTGAATATCTTTTTTAGTTATTAATTTATAGGTCGCCAAAGGTACAAAACATAATAGAAATTATATCAGATACATTTTTTACCGAAACAAAATTTTAAGTTTGCTCTAAAATTTAATATGTGGACCAATTTTAACGAAATTTTGTATATTTATGTAATTTGGGTCGTAGAATCGATTGATGAAGGTCCTATGTTCATATCTCTTTTAGTTTGCAACTTTTGTTTATTAAAAATCAATATTTCGGTAACCAATTTAAAAGTAATTAGTTTAATTAAATTCTTATGCAACAATGACGTGCAATAAAAATATACAGAAATCTACAAAGAATACGAAACTGCAAACTAAATTTACATATGTTTTACTTTAAAATAAACTAGAGTAAATAATGTTTCAATCATTTTTAGGGTCATAAATTTTATAGGAAATAAATTAAAATTTTGCTAGTCTATCAATAAAATATTGAGGAATCAAAATATTGATTTTTAATTTGAAAATCTTTTTTAGTTTTTAATTTATAGGTCGCCAAAGGTACAAAACATAATAAAAATTAAATCAGATACATTTTTTAACGAAACAAAATTTTCAGTTTGCTCTAAAAATTTAATATGTGGACCAATTTTAACGAAATTTTATATATTTATGTAATTTGGGTCGTAGAATCGATTGGTGAAGGTCCTGGGTTTGTATCTCTTTTAGTTTGCAACTTTTGTTTATTAAAAATCAATATTTCCTTAACCAATTCAAAAGTAATTAGTGTAATTAAATTCTTATGCAACAATGACGTGCAGTAAAAATATATAGAAATCTACAAAAAAAATACAAAATTGAAAACTAAATTTACATGTTTTACTTTAAAATAATATAGGAAATAAATTAAAATTTTGCTAGTCTATCAATAAAATATTGAGGAATCGGAATATTGATTTTTAATTTGAATATCTTTTTTAGTTTTTAATTTATAGGTCGTCAAAGGTACAAAACATAATGGAAATTATTTCAGATACATTTTAAACGAAACAAAATTTTTAGTTTGCTCTAAAAATTTATTATGTGGACCAATTTTAACGAAATTTTGTACATTTATGTTATTTGGGTCGTAGAATCGATTAGTGAAGGTCCTGGGTTCGTATCTCTTTAAGTTTGCAACTTTTGTTTATTAAAAATCAATAATTCGGTAACCAATTTATAAAGCAATTAAGTTAATTAAAATGTTGTGCAACAATGACTCGTAGAAAAAATATATAGAAATCTATAAAGAATAGGAAATTTACATATGTTTTACTTTAAAATAAACTAGAGCAAATAATTGTTATAGCAAATCAAATTTGATACGAAAATGTATTATTTATTTGAATTTGTATCGTTTACAGATCGAGATCGAGCAAGTTTTTGCCGGATGAATCGCCAGTGTTCAAGCTCGCGACCAGCAAAAATATTACAACGTTTTCAAACGTTTAGATTTTATTATATTTTTTGTGTTTTATGTTTGGATTGTTGAAGATAAATAATAGAAACTTACCCGCTCTAGCGAGTTCTGGCGCTAGGTGTGATCCACCCCCCTGCAGGTGCACCTGCAGGGGTTCGGCGCGAAGGCTTCACATCCCTCGTTGTCCATCGCTGTTCATCCCCCAGGTCTCTCGTTCGAATCTGCCAACCACACTTGGTTTACCCAGTACTGCCGTCCCTTCCGACACATTTCACCCTTCGCCTTATTAAGAACTGTTACTTGTTGACGACCAACCACCGTAAATAGTCTGGCGGTTGGCCCTTGTACTCAACGCTGTCCGGCTACTTATAGCCTATGAAACAATTTCACAGTCTTAATCTTAGAACTCTTCGGGCGATGCCCTACTAAGCTCAGTTTTTTCACCGCGCATCCACCGCAACCTGGGCCCAGGTCTTATATACCGATAATACTTAATAATAGCTATTATCTGCGGTGGAATACGCGGCTACTTCGTAGCGCTGACCTCCGATAATACCGGGGAGGTACGGGCTACGATGTAGGCTACTTCCCGGCTACTTCGCATCATTCCCCTGAGTGAAACTATTCTCTCAATATATATCGGGGAAATCTGTGGTTGCCGGTCGGGACTTACGACAGTACTGGGCTGCAGAGACGGAGAGGCCTGGATCTGCTTGGCTGGAATTATGCGCTCATCTCGGGTCGGCTGGAAACACTTTCTTCTTCACTTGAATTCACATTTTAAACGTATGTGAATTGTAAATGACGACGACGTCGACGGTGTGTGAGAACGAAGGAGAAGTACGTGATCACTCACTGAGAGTTCAATGAGCAATGATCCAACATGAACAATTAGTAGCGCAGCTGTACGTCATTCGGACTCTGCGCAGTTCAAACCCAATTAATTTAATTAAAATCTCTGATTCACAAAAGTACATTCAATACAACAATTTTTCCACATAGAAGAATCAAATTATTTTAAATCATAACCACTTTATACATCAACCCCATAATGAGTACAGAATTTATCTTTACTTTCAAGTATTTCACTACAAATGTTTATGTTTTTATTGAATCTGTTTAGTACCTCAATTTTTATAAAATGATTTCATGCAAACTAGTGATTTAAGTTGATTATTTCACTCATTACAAATTTGACCAATCAGAATGTCTCATTTTTCATTGTTGTGCATTTTAGATAAGTGATGCTGTTTATTCGCGAGTAAATTGAAGCTAGCTTTTATATGCAAAATTTGAACATTTTGAAGGCATATTTAGCCGGATAATTAGTTGCAGAAGCAAGATACTTACATGTTTTTTACCTTTACTGGTATGCTATGTCTTTAAACATGCTGAATTATTCAATTCAAGTTATTTTTATTTACAAATTTTTGACTTTTATGTGACAAGTAAAAAGAAAAACAATCAATTTGCTATAGTTACACTATAACAACATAATTTTTTGTTTATGAGTGTACCGATTTATTTATGTAAAAATGTGTCAAAATCAACGTTTTAATACAATTTCTTCGGCAAGTATTAAAGTTTATGCTATGAAGCCATGAAATAATCTAGTCCAAGAGGTGTTTGATGTCCGTTGTACTTCATATTTTTGCAGCTCCAGCAACTGTATACATTCTGTGTAGGTCTCAATAGTACCTGCAGGAGATTTCCCAGTGCATATTGATAAGATTATAGAAACGATTTCTACAGGAATTACTGGTGCCATGTACTTCATTCTGTTATACTTTCAGCAGCTTTGTACACTCTGTGTGTGTCCCATTAGCGTCTCCAGTTTCAGCGACAGCTGTAATGTCATCTTCTGTTCTTTAGATCGGTCCTACGTCGACATAAAACTGTCAAATAGATCTTATTCACTATACAAACTAATATTTCAGACTACACCAACAATTTATATATTAAAATGATCACGAGAAAATATTGAATCGATTGATGCAATTTTGAAATATGTATACGATAATATTTTGGGTTAAAATTGAATTTTTCCATAACCACAAACATTGACAAATAAACACAAGACATGTGGCGCTATCATACAGCGATTGCGTGAACTAGTTGTGGTGAGAAGTAAGGGGGAAAATTAGCAGTGGCGTAGATTTCTTTTAAACTATCGTGGGCTACTAATTTTTAATTCACATTTTTTAGCTAAAACTGTAACAATAACTATTTTTAACTTATAACCCATATAATTTTGAGTATATTAGGCTTTTTCTCGTTATTAATTAACGAATAATTAATCATTTATCAATAAAAATAAAATTGGAGCATGTAAAATGATTAGAGCGCCACTGGTAGATGTGCAAGCAATCTGATTGGTCGAACGTATGTCAAGCGCTTAAACTGTCAATTTTAAATTATTATTAGTAATAATATTAATTTACACAGCTTTTAACTAATCGAACTTATCATCGACGTAATATTGAGGCTCCTATATTTTTCATCAATCAATCAATCATTTAAAATAATATGGAGAGTGTGTATGATACATACAATATATGTTTAGATTTTAAACAACTTTATTGAATAGCTAAAATTTCATTAGTAAAATACTGAATTATATTCGGTTTGTATTTTATTGCAGACGTATAATATTATGTTAGCTACTCTGTTACACTTAATAAATTAATTAAATAATACTCCAGGTCATACATTCAACATCATCATCAGAGTGTAAAACAAGCAAAACACAAAGGACACATAACGAGAACGAGGGCTATCATTATATGTATTGTCAACTGGGGAAAACGAACAAGATTGAGAGTCGAGTTTGTCCAACAAGAACCACAAAACAAAGTCACTAACCTTTTAGTTCTTAAGCTACATGTAATAAGTTTTCATATAAGAATTGGCACGGTTTTGATTTGCTATATAGAAGCAGCTTCTGTGTCATTTTATCACATTCGAAATGGTTTCAATCAAAGCAAACATTTATTAATTTTATTGTTGAACAAGTTGTTTTGGACGAATGCAGATTTCACAACAATTGGAATTAAATGGAGCAATGAATACAAGTTCAGTAGAGCTGAAGTTTCCAGATGGAAACAGGACGCTTGAAGACGGTGACGTGGCGCTCGCGGCCCCCGACCAGGTACACGTGCAGCGGGGGCGGCGGCGCCCGCGGGTCCGCGCGCCCAGCGCTGGCAGCCCGCCGGGGGCCCAGCGGCCGCAGCTCCAGCACCTCACCGCCGCTCTGGCCGCTGCCGTGACCGCTACCCAACAATGCCGCCGCCTCCAAATAATTGGGATTGCAGAAGCCGCCGCCTCGCGTGCGGAACACTGCACCTGCGCCCTCCGCCGGGGACAGGGGGGACTCAAGACTCGCGTAGTCTGATGTACTTCCGCCGCTTGACGCTGCGTAGCCCAAATGCGACGAATAACTTCCGGCCTGCAAATAATAAATAATTATTAATTAATTAAAGGTTTTAAAATACATATTCGTATGTTGAAAATAGATGGCTTTGATAACAACGATATCACTATTCAAATTTTGTAGGTTGCCTGGATACCATAAACAAAGTGAAAATTTGTGTTTATTTTGAGTGAACGCATTGAACGTTTCATTATAGATATTTTGAAGTTAATAGTGAAAATAGTGCCGATAAAATATATAAAAACAGTTTGAAACATTTAGCAAGTGGTGTGACAATAAAGAAATTAAAAAATACACAGAAATTGTGATTTTTATAAACGATCAAAAATTGTGCAAGCTATCATTTGGGCGATATTCGATGATAAGCAATAAAAAGTGTTTATTGATATACCTGGAGGTTCTCGTAGATGACGACCTTCTTGGTGGTGGTAGTGTTGTGCAGATGTATGTCAGCAGGCGGCGCAGGTTTGACGTGCACGACGCCGCTGTCGTCCTCGTCGCTGGAACTGGCGTCGAGGAACACGAGGCGCGCACTGGTCGCGGCGTCCAGCGAGGCAAAGTTCGGTACCGAGACGGGGTCACGCGCCATGCCGCTGGCGTGCGCGTGCGTGTGGTAGGTGGAGCGCGACTTGGGCATGCGGGCCGGAGTCTCCGCGCGGAGGAGCGACTCGGTGCTGTCCGCGTGCAGCGCGGTGTACTGGCAGCCTGTGCGCAGCACGGACAGCCGGGACATGAAGCCGCCGCTCGCGGCTCCGTGAGACGAGGTGGTGTACGTGGTGCCGTGGGGCTCGCTGGGGCCCACCTTGTTGTTGGCGGTGGTGCGTTGCCGGGTGCGAGCCATGCGCGCTTCCAACGACGTGGTGTTGTGTTGGAGCAGCAAGTCAGAGACTGTGAGGGCCACGGCTTCAGATCTCGCTGCTGGTTTTACTCCGCCAACATCCACTCGTTCCCAAGTCTCACTTGTAAAATGAAACCTCCATAAATCATCGCCTCCAAGTAGCACCATATGGTGTGGAGCTGCCGCGGCGACATGTCCTTGTAGAGGGCCAGGCCGGTGGGCCCCATGTCCTCGTATACAGCTCCAGGTGCGCGCAGCGGTGTCCCACCTCCAAAGGTCGGAGCGCGCCACCAGGTCTGTCATGCCCCCATAGACCCACATGGCGTCCGCGTGTAGCACCGCGGAGTGTTTGTGGCGCGCTGGGGGCACCGGCGCTCCGCCCACTGCAGGACCACTCAGCAAGTGCCACGACTCAGTGTCGAAGTGGAATGCCCACAAATCAGCACTGGAGCCTCGCAGGTCCTGGTAGCCGCCGTAGACGAGCATGGCTCCTCGGTGGACCAGCGCGGTGTGGCCCCGGCGAGCGCAGGGCACTTGCACGCCTCGCCGGGATCGAACCTTGCGCCAGGAGTCTCGCCCGGCATCATATGCCCACAGTGGCGTCTCCCCGGCTGCACTGAACCCCACTTCGCCCCCGAACACGTAAATCTGATCTCTCCACGCTACCGCTGAGTGCTCCTGGAGGCATGGCGGGCGCTCGCCGCGTGCCTCCAGTCGGGTCCAACGTCCGTCGGATAAACTAAAACGCCAGAAGTCTTTCAGGGGCACGTTGCCGTTACGTCCGCCCAACACGTAGACGTGGCCCTGGAGTAACGTAGCCGAGTGTTTGCATCGAGCCGCCGGCGCTGGCTCCGTGCAGTCGCCCGTCGTCACGGGGCTCCACATCTATCCACAAACGACAATCATCATCATACACTTATCACGTACCTTGACAACTCAACTTACACTGTTGACGGTTGAACCTAGTCTTGTCATTCAATATGTATAATTCATCCAAATGGATTGGTTTCTGTTGTAAATAGAACACAGTTTGAACGGAAGATGGACGTCGAAGCTTTGTTTGTATGTGCGTGCGCAAAGCTCCAGAACACTGGCCATATTCCGGGGATGTTATTGATTTTCACCCCATCTTGGCACTCATCCCCGTTCCTAAAACGACAACACTCTAGTTTTGAGTAGTTTGCAAAATTATAATTCGCCACATCACTCCGTGATGTTTTATCATAAATATATAATTTATTAAGACAAACAATGTAAAAGTTAGCCCTCAACCCTAATAATAATTAATATTTACCTATATAAATAAGCATCTACATTATCTGTACAGAAAATATAATAAAATATACTGTAAAATATCATAAAATAATTAATACATCTTTGAAAAGTCATTTGCATTCCATCAAATTGATCAAATGTCAAATTTATTGAACAGTTCGGCTGTGCACAAACTGTTTATTATTTATACTCTACTCTTGATTGAAATGTCTGACTTGAGGGTAAAATAATTTATTTGTATATTTTGTAATATCATATTTGTCATTGTTATTTTATTAAATGAAAAATATAAAATAAATAAGACAAAATAAAATTTCAAGAGTCTGTCATACATTGATAAACTCTACACTTTCCACATATTTTGTGCTTAGTAATTCTTTTCATTACTTTCATTACATTAAAATTATTGTGATGAATATTAACGTAATATTTATTAAATAATATGTGGAAATATACGTGAATAAATTAATAAAACATTGTTTAAATAGATGTATTAACAACTGGTGTATGTAGTGTTAGTTGGTTGGTTGAGGTGTTGCGAAAAGTAACTGCTGTAGATGTTTGTGAAATTTATAACATCTTTTATTGAATCCAACCCAACCTATAATTAGATTAACGAAGTATTTGTGATAATAAACAATGTGTACGTACCTCCTGGTATGTGTAGTGGATCTCCGTTGAATATTCTGAACAAGCAGAGTTGAATAGTTCAGCATGACGAAACCGCCCAACGAGAATTTGGCGACGGTGAAGCTGGTAGTTGTGGGCGATGGTGGTGTTGGGAAGAGTGCCATCACCATCCAGTTCTTCCAGAAGCTATTCGTGACAGACTACGACCCGACCATCGAGGATAGTTACATCCAGCACACTGAAGTGGATGGAGAGTGGTGTGTTTTGGATGTACTGGATACGGCTGGACAGGAGGAATTTAGCGCGATGCGAGAACAATACATGAGGAAAGGAGATGGTTTCCTGTTGGTCTACTCAGTGACAGATAAGCAGAGCTATGAAAACATTGTCAACTTCCACACGCAGATTCTGCGCGTGAAGGACCGTGATGTGTACCCCATGCTGCTCGTCGCCAACAAGGTGGACCTGGTGCACCTGCGGAAGGTAACGGAGGAAGCAGGGCGCGAGCTAGCGCAGCGGTTAGCGATTCCTTACATCGAGACTTCGGCCAAGGATCCGCCCCTAAATGTGGACGCCGCGTTCCATGAGGTGGTGCGGATCGTACGCCACGCGCCGAAAAGCGACGCCGACGCCAAGCGTAAACGCAAACGACCGTCGCTCAAGTGTGCTCTACTATAACTTGTATTAATTATCTTTATTACTAATTAACAAATCAAATGTATTACATTTTTATTTATATTAAATTTTTTCAAACTTATTTATTTTTCTTCTTGCTTTTTTTATTCAACAACTGTTTAAATGGGGCCCCAGACCGGCGCCTCTTGTTCAACTGACTCCTCTGCAGCGGTAGATAAGCGTACGGATCGAGTCCCCCCTCGGTTTTCTTATTCTTAATCGGCCGATGAATTCCTTTTCCGCCCGCTTTATATTTCATTGCAGGCGCAGCACTACACACACTCTCCGTATCAACACGTTTCCGTTTTCCTCGGTGGGCCCCATCCAGCACTGCAGTCTCCGCCTCAGAGGCATCGGAGTCTCCAGCAGATTCAGAATCATCCGAGTCTGAATCACTCTCCAAGTCCTGGATGATGAGTCTTCCGTCTGAAGATGTTTTGAACCCTCGTTCGCTTTTCTGTTTGTCTGATTGTACAGGATTTGAACCCGGACGTGTAGCTGTAATCCTCCCGATGGACGTGGGATCTGTGAGGTCCATGATGTCATCACCATCTTCTTGAATCCACGTCTTAACGTTTTTACGTTTGTTTTTCTTGTGTTGAACTTTGTCTTGTTCATCGTCGAAGTCTTCTTCGGAGGAGTCTGCGAGGATGTCTTGCATGGTAGTAGACGTAGGTCGAACCGTGAACTCTGCGTCGTTGCCATCGCTTCCGTCCTCGTCGTCTTCTTGGTTTCGACGCCGCTTCTTTCGTTCATGCATCTTTCGTAAGTTGCGTAGACGTTTCAGCATTGTTGTGTTTGTGGGGGCGACGTGTGTCGTTAGGGCTTCCGCCCCAAATTTTCGCATCAGCTTGTCTAGGATATCACGCACCCGTAACCGGAAATGCTTCTCACAGTCTTCCGTCATCGATGTGATTGCTTTCATCTGTAAATCAGCGAAAAATATAAAAAATTGCGTGCAATTATTGCATGCAATAAAATAGTTTTTACTTACTATGTCTGGTAGATTCTGTGCAACAATGGGAGTAGGAACGGAAGCAATGTAGACCTTGAAGAATAGTAGACAAGCAGCGACGACATCTCTGGTGGAAGACGTCGTCAGCTGGACAACGGCGTCGACGAGGAGTTTAACAGTGTCTTGTCCAAGTGCGCTAGCGTAGTGTTGTGTAAGAAGTGCGAGGGCGTGTACAGTGGCGCGTACGAGGTTCGAATCCCCGGCCAGGCCAGCCAGGAGTAGCGCAGCGAGTTGGGGCAGCTCCCCGCGAGGCTCTAGGGCTTCTGCTGCTACTAGAAGTAGAGCCTGCGCGGCAGCGCGAGCCCGAGCACTAGGTTCCGTGAGGCTCATCACCGCTTCGGGTACAGCAGCGCGTAACATGCGAGCATCGTGGTGTAATTGGGGCGTAGCACGAAGCAAAGCCCCTTGAACCCTCAGCCTTGCTGCTCGACTGCACGCAGCTGCCGACTCCAGCCCGCGAGCTACCAAAGTAGTGATTTGTTTGCGATGTGTCTTGATGAAATCTCGGCAGGGCTCCGCCTCGCTGCTGCAGATCTCCTCCAAGAGGCGGTACCCCTTTTTCTGTTCTTTTTTATTGGTGTTGGAGTTCACTAATACTGGGTGGATACAATTGGTGTAGAGGCGGCCTAGGGCTTCGCTAGACTGGTGAACAGCGAGGCAACGCATCAAATCGAGGATGCTTTCGCGGGTGAAGGCTTCCGTGTTAGACTGTAAGCTGTTTAACGCGTTTTCAAATAATTGTTGAGTGAGTTCTATGGGGGCGATGGTGAGGTACTCCCGCACGGTGTCGAGCGCTGCGAGGCGCTGCCCCTCTTCGTCAGACCCCACCGGACGAGTTGTATACAAATTAAATAAAATTGGTAAATAATTTTTTGCGAATCTCGCTAGTTCAACTTTATCTTCTTCCTCTTCAGCTGAGTTCTGAATTAGTTTCCTCAGAGCGCTCATAACAAACAAACGTAGATCTTTGCGTTCGGAAATTGCAGATCCGAGTGTTTTAGCTAGATGCCGGAAGTTCTGTCGTACATCCGTTGCGTGTCTACAAAAACTAGGCAATAGACTCCAACACTGGATAGCTAGCAGCTCAAAACTATGAGCTCCAACTCCGTCATTATTTTGCGAAAGTTGTTTCGCTTGTCGCTCGCACGCCGCCTCCAGGGGGAGAACCTCCCGGGCGAAGTACTCCAGAGTAGAACACTGCACGTTTTCTTTCAACACCGGAAGTAACCAACTTCTGTCTAAATTAACACTGCCATCTTCATTTTTCAAACTAATAACCGAGAGAACAAGTTCCGGTCCTAGAGCTTTGATTGCAGATCCCACAGCAAACTCTAACTCGTTGTTATAACTGAAATTGTATGAGTCTCGCAGCTCAGCGAGGTGGTGTAAAGTGGGGCCCACCAGGCGTGGAGCGGCGTCTCGAGGGGCGCAGCGGAACGCGGTAGCGTGCACGTGAAGAACTAAATGCCAGGCTTTGTGGTACTGGTACCCGAAACAAGAACGTAAAGTGGTATAGACGCGGTCCAAGGATTCTATGGTTGCTGCGGTGTCAGTGGTGGGCCCCACACAATCCTCTAGCAATGTGTGTAAAGCGTGGGTGGTGGCAGTCATCAGAGGCGCACGCTCGCTCAACCAGAGAGCAGTTAAAGCGGTGAATGCACGAGGAAGCGAAGCGACGGCGAGGTTTCGGTCCAGGTCTGCTAGATACACTAGAGCGGCAGCTAGGGTGGTAAGCCACGGTTGGGTGGTTTGTGGATCCGCTGAAGCCGGTTGGAGCTCCAGTAGCGCGGTCACCAAGCGAGCAGTGTGGGGTATCGCCAAGGCGGTAGGTCGCGGTGAACTACACAGCGCGTGTAACACACGCAGTGCACATGAAGCTACTAGGGCGTCGCCCCCACTTGCTGCTAATATTGCCAGCACACGCTCCACGACTCGGCGTAGTGGGGCCGCGGGTAGCCCTGCAATTACTGCTCCCAGCAGTGTGAGTGTGTGTAGGGTGGTGCTTTGCCCTGCTGTCGCTTCCAGTTGCCCGATGCAGAAGTTTGCCACGTGTGTAGCGGCTGGGTGGTGCTCCTCGGACTCCAGCACCAGGCACACGCCCCTCTGAGCCGCTCGTCTCACCTACAATACAGCATAATATAGTAATAATGAAACGCGCACTTATAGTCTTTCATGAAAGCAAAAAACGAGCCTAAAACACTGAGATACTTGTTTATAAAACGGTTGCCATGAGTTTGTTGCGCGGTTACTATGTAAAAACAACGGTTACTATGTCGTTTGTTGAACAGTTGTTATATAAAAATATTGTACACATTCGGTTCACACTTTCAACGTCAGTGAGCGTTCCAGTATTATTATATTTCAGTGATTATCTACAACATTTCGTCTTTAGAAGGCAACATTTTTTAAATATAAGTAGAATTTTTGCTTTGACAAATACAAATAATTGTTTGTGTATCAACATAGACAAATGTAGGTAACGTTGTTGTAGCAACCATTGTTGACTAGGTATTGTAACAAAATTTTGAAGTAAACAGTGAAAATATTAATAATTAGTTGAATGATGGGTATATTATTTGACAGTAGTGTATAAAAGTGTTTTATTCTCTTACCTTTGGTTTGGTGTGACACGTAAATGCTAGAACAGTGCCAAGTATCTGTAGTGTGTTAGTGTCGACCCACGCAGCAGGTTCCTGTGCTCGTAGCAACGCCGCTAGTAACCCCAATAACGCTTTGAGAATGAGTGAATTTTCACTATTAGCACTGCGTTCCAACAGACTGAGAAACATCCGAGCAGCTGGTGCAAACTGTACACGTAGAACAGCCTTCGGAACTGATCTAACAGCCATCCCCAACAGTGACAACACCGCAGCTAGAGACAGCTCAGATTCTGTCACCTCCACGGTGGTCATCAGTGCCGCGTAGTACTCTGTAGCTGTCTCAGTGCCCCCATTTTGTTTGATAACTTCAGTGACAGCTGCTAAAACGGCTAACATTTCTTTGTGCAAAGCTGAGTCTGGTTTAAAAGTGTGTAATAATCGGCTGAATGATGTGTTTGAGCATTCGGACCAGTCAGATGCAAATGATTGCATCGTTTTGTACGTAGATACTTCTGATTCTGTATCGGATGGTTCAGCTGTTGGTGTTGTAGGCGAAACATAGCTACTAATTGCGTCATGTTTCCGTAAAGCATCAGATGTTAAATTACTAGAACCTGTACATTCAATAAATGTTTTATAAAACTGGAAATTGTTTCTTATTATTTTGTACTAACCTAAATTCTCTTGAAAGAATCTCGACTTGGCTAAATCTCTGTATTTTCTCGTCTCAGGATTTGAACTGGAACTTTGTCCTTTCGGCCATCGTTTACCCTTTGTTTGGCCTTTTAATTTACTTCGAAATTTACCCATTCTTTAATAATAATTATAATAAATACACGTGCTCTACGTCCATCTGTCAACCTAGTTAAATTACCTCAAGTAGATGGCGTGTCACACGCAATTATTTTAAGGTTAGTTTCAATTTAAACACGTGAAATTACAGCAGACACGATGGGCAAAAATAAATCTTTAAAACGTAAAAGACAATCAGAAAATAGTGTGGAAACTGTATCAACAGAACCAACTGCTCCTCCTTTAAAGAGACTAGCAAATGATCCAGTCCCAACAAAGGTAAATAATTCAATAACACATCAAGTTCAAAACATTATTGTTTTACACATTTCCAGCTAAAATGGACAAATAAACAAAGGGTTCTAGTGTTTGCTGCTCGTGGAATAAACCACAGAGATCGGCATTTAATGGAAGACTTGAAAAAAATTATGCCACATCATAAGCCTGAATCAAAAATGGAACGATCAAAAACATTGTCAATCATTAATGAAATGTGTGAGATGAAAAATTGTAATAAAGCTATCTTATTTGAAGGACGAAGGAAACAAGACTTGTATGCTTGGTTTGCCAACGTTCCGGATGGACCAAGCGCCAAATTTTTAGTTGAAAATGGTTAGTAGATATACCTCGTAAATATAATACTGGAACACTCACTGACGTTGAAAATGTGAACAGAGAGCTAGTTGAGGGCTGTTTTTACATAGCGACCACTTAACAACGCTTAGCAACCGTTGTTTTAACGTGGCAACCGTACTAGAAACACTTAGTAACCGTTGTTTTTACATAGCGACCACTCAACAATGTTTAGCAACCGTTGTTTTAACGTGGCAACCGCACTAGAAACACTTAGTAACCGTTGTTTTTACATAGCAACCACTGTTTTTTACGTAGCAACTGCTGTTATTTACTTGAATTCTGTTCTTTCAGTTCACACAATGGCAGAATTAAAGATGACCGGAAACTGTCTACGTGGTTCGCGACCTCTACTATCATTCGACCCCGCGTTTACCGAAAAGCCGCAATACGCGCTACTAAAAGAGCTGCTAAGTCAGGTCTTTGGAGTTCCAAAACATCATCCAAAATCCCAACCATTTTTTGATCACGTATACACATTCACCATTCTCGACAACCGGATATGGTTCCGGAACTTCCAGATCTTATCCGAAGACGGTGCACTAGCTGAGATCGGACCACGGTTCGTTCTTAACCCGGTGAAGGTGTTTTCGGGTAGTTTTGGGGGCCCACCGGTGTGGGAAAACCCTCAGTATGTCAGTCCGGCAAAACATCGCCAACAGCTTCGAAAACAAGCTAGTGCTAAGTACCGAAACCGTGTGGAACAGCGTGCCCACCAGGAAGCCACAAGACCCCAGCACACGTATAATCTTAAACCACTTGATGACATCTTCAGCGAAAACCAGGAAAAGAAAAAATCAAAGACAAAATAACTTGTATATTTTTGTAATTAATCATTAAGTATTTGTTTGCGTGTGTTTTTATAAAAAGCTATAATAAAAATACTATCTAATAATATTTCATGTTGTCTGTTATTTGTATAAATATAAAAAAATGTCAATAGTTTTATTAAAATATAGTTTAGGAATAGATACCTCTTAAAACTTATTGAAAAATATGCTCACCCAATTTTATAGACTGCTTATCAAGTAATTGTTGCTAGGTAACTCACATTGTTACTAGGTAACAATTAGATGACAGCTTATGAAACATGTTACTGTAGCATTGTTGCTAGGTAACAATTAGATGACAGCTTGTGAAACATGTTACTGTAGCATTGTTGCTAGGTAACCAATCTGTCATAATTCTGTTAACTGTTATTTTGGGTGGTAGCAAGTCGTTATAAATTATCCCAATGAAATAATACTGTTCTGATTCGATATTTAATAATAATAAAGTGTTATTCTGTAAAATATCACAAAATACAAATAAGTGCACTTGAACTTACCATTGGAATAAATTAATTACTATCAAGTTGTGTTTGTCCATTATCCGCGGGCGATTGTAACTGATCAAGTTGAACATCTTGACGATGCTCTTTATCCTGACACATGCACAGGTAAAGAGTATCCAGGACCATTTCGTACAAAGATAAAATACAATGCGCGACGAAAAATGCAACAATACAAGCGAGAAGAGTCGGTGCAGCATAGAACGTCAATCTAGCGTCGCGACGGAATAGTGCTAAACCGACGCATCCGGTTAGCGCCGTTACAATGCATTTCGCGAGAAATAAAATAAAATCACCGACGCTGTTTATCGTAGCTACTTGTAAAGCGTGTGCTACTAAAACTTCCCAGGCAGTTCGAGCCGCGCTGCAAAAATTAGCACCGTCTATAGCGATTACTGTATAAGCGTTATGATTGATATAACGAATAAACTTCTCGAGACAGTAAAAACAACAAATACATCCGCGTAAACAACACTTGGTACATTCTCCGATTTCCTCTTTTCGTGATTTTGCGTAGAGAAATGTTAAAATTAGTCTGGGGAGTTTAAAAATTGTAATGAGAAGCGAACCAAGAGCCATTGAGCCTAAATGATATTTAACGAGTTTGCTGAACGCATACGTCACATGATCGGTAGACTGGTATTGACGGCGGTAGTACCAATGTGCTACCGAGCCCGCTACTACCATTTGCTGACAGGCCATTATAAATTCAGACCCCCAAACAAGCCCTACTAAATAAATCCACCACATATATTTAACCCAAAGTGGGTCAACATATTCAACAACAGTAAATTTTTGAATTCCAGCGATCGAAATATTACTTCGTTGTAAATCAGTCTCAACTGAGTCAGTATTCACATCCGAAAACGGTTTAAGCCCACTAGTACCCGGATAATACGCCGTGGCTAAACATAGTACAACGGATAACCACGCGGCTAAAAACACCAATAAAGTAGCGAAAGTTAGCAAAGGTTGAAATAATAACGCAGGAATCGCGGCTAAACACCGAGAAGTTTGTCTAAATAAATCAGCTAGAAAATGCACTTGCTTTCTCATAACCAAAACTAAAATTAGAATAATTAAAGTTATAATGGTGGCAATAATGGAATAAACCAAGAAAGCGGTTTCGTTCCTCACGGCTTCCAAGAGGAGAGCACGCGGAGGAACGCGGTCCAACCCCCGCCGGATGTCGATGTACGTGTACCACAAGAAAGCAGTTCCGGCGATGCTAGCCGCTGACACAAGAATCATCACTAAGTATGAGGCTAAACTAGCCAGCCAATGTAACACACACACCATCACTAAAGACAAGAGGAATGCTAGCAGAGCTAGCCCCAACATTTCATGCCAGGTGTTGTACAAGTCCCCCAAGATTTGTTCTAAAGTGTCCCAGCTATTCAACAAACCGTAAAAATTTGTTAGAATACTTTCGGCTACGTCTTTAACAGGACGCGGAACGCATCTGTTTAGGACAACCGTGCTGAAATACAAGAAATAACACTATATTACAAACATTCTTAATGTTTTATTTCGGTTTCTAAAGCAAAACTATTAAATTGTGTCTTAAATCAAATAAATCAGAACCATTTGATTGTTGTAATCACAAAACATAATTTTTTATTACTGTAATCAGGGCTGCATTGTTGTAATCAAATCAATGCATTGTTGTAATCAACAGTTGAAAATAGACCCCCCCCCCCCCTATATGCCGTTTCGTTTTTATTGCATATTCAGCGTATTTAGCTACTTAAAAGATTCCGACTTGTTTTGATTGTTGCGCTCAGACAAATAGTGCCACAAAATTTTCCCAAATTTTTAAAGAGAAAAATACTTCAAATAAAACTTATAGAAAACAAAATTTTGTATCTGTTTTAGTTGAAATATTAATCTCTAAAATAATCAAAGAAGGTTTGAAAGCGACTTGATTGTTTTAATTAGACCAAATAATTTTCTTGCAATTATTTGAAGATTTTCAAGTCAAACTTCATGAAAATTTAAGGATTTTTTAGTGATTATGTGACAATATCAACCAGATATTCTTGAATTTACAACTAATAGCGATTATCACATACATTTCCTCGCCTGTTTGAAGAATTCGTCAATGACAAAAGGTATGACAGTTTATTTTGACATTTCCACATATTTCAAGAAAATAATCGCTGTGAACGCACAAGACATACTGCTTTAATATTTTTGCATTAGAAACCGAAATTAAACAATAATAAAGCTAGGTTGGGTTGAAAATAAGACTGAACTCACCTATCGTAAACAGGTAGAGCAGGGCAAGGCCCTAGCGGATTACTAAACACATTTGACTCAGGCTTCTTACTAACATTTATAAAATCAAAATCATATTGACACAACTTCGAACCGGTTTCTTCATAAAAATCTTTTAGTTCTAGCACAGTTTTCATATTTCGTGAAGGACATTGTTTGACACAGATTTTTAGAGCTTTTTTCAAATCTTTCATGTCCATAAAGAACAAGTACCTGTACAACAAGACATTATATATGATTTGTATTACAATTAGAACAGAATAAACGTACGGTTCGTTCATAGTATTTCTTCCAGACAAAGTTAAATCGCCTCTTGTAGGATTATATTTTTTACCGCAAGTGTTTCCAAATGAATCGTAGCCGTTGATTAAACGAATTGGGCTGCCATAAACGAAAGAAAATACAGCAATTAACACCTGGAATTTTAAAAAGTGACATCATTATTGTTGAGCTTATGGTCATGTCATCAATTACCATAACCGCCCAGAAAATTATATAAATAATTAACCAAAACACATCAGTACAACCTCGAACGTTACCCTCTGGATTTCGGGGCTCCACTTTTGAATCACAACATCCCATTTTTGTAAATTTGTAAAAAAAACTTTGTTGATTGTTTGTGTGACATCAACTCAACTACTACTAGCGCAACTATATTTAAAGCATGGAACTACTAGAAGTTTAGCCGCGAAAATCAAACTTGAACTTTGAATTGTTTCATCAAAAATCACTTTTATTTACTGTTAACTACATGAATACAAAACAAAAATTCCCTAATTTACATTATTACATTATTAAAGTAAAATATTCTTGTACACCTGGATGTACTTGTATTGTTTGTTTGTTTGTTTGAATCATCTGTAAAATTGTAAGAAATGTGAAGGAACTATCGAATAAATTCCCCAACTGAAATAACAAGTCATTGTAATGTAGTATGTACACTTGGTTGATGTGAACCTGAGAGTTATCGCGTGTTAACTTGGCGGGTGCTAGTGCTTCTTCTTGGTGAGCGGCTCCTCTGGAACTTGTGGGGCCCCACTGTCACGCAGTTGCGTCACACGTGCTTGCAACAACCGCTGAAGTTGGCTCACCTCTTCGCCGCTTGCCATTATGAGGAACACTTTGATTTGACCCGTTGCGTCCATCGCTGTCAGCCGAAGACTTTTATCACTTGCTCGCTCTACCGTCATCTCTGCCCAAATCTAAAAAAAAAAAAAACAAAAATGCACGAAAATGTCAAAATAAACTGCCATAATACCTATTGTCATAATTCTAATAATTAAGTCGCTCTCCAATCTCCATTAATTATTTTAGAGAAAAATGTTTCAATTAAAACAGATAGAAAATTTAGTTTTCTACAAGTTTTACTCGAAGTATTTTTCTCTTAAAAAATTCGGGAACGTTTGCGGGCACTATTTGTCTCAGCGCAACAATCAAAACGAGTATGAATCATGTAAGTAGCTAAATACGCAGAAAATGCAATAAAAACGAAACGGCATATAGGGGGGGGGGGTCTATTTTCAACTGATGAATTATATTTTGTGATTGCAACATTTGATTTAGGGTTTTTTTGTGATTACTTGTCAATATCAACCAGATATTATTGAATTTATAACTAATAACGACTTTTCTATAGTTTTACATCATGTATTATGACAGTTTATTTTGACATTTACACATATTTCAACTTTTTATTATGTCTAGGCATTTCTTTGTTACACATTGTAAATCGATTGTTGTAATCAACGAACACTAAAATTAATACTGTATCTGTCAAAAAATAATGAAATGACACAATTTACCGCAATAAAACATATTTTGTTTGTTATATAGTGTAATATCTTGAATTTTTAGAATTGTACACTTACCTTAGTGTTAAGCACGACTCTAAGACTTCCAGCGGTTCTAAATACCAAACGTGATTGTCTTTGGAGCTCCGTATCTTGATCATTAAGACGTAGCAGCCCGCGACCGCGTTCCTGCCAACTTCCGCGAGCTTTATCGAAAGCAAAGAGCTTACAATGAAGCTGAAGAACATTTTGTTCATCTTCTTCACCAGTGACCACAGTAACTGCTTCGTATTTCCGTTTGTTAGCTCGACTTTCTTCATACTCGCGCGCGGATTCTGACAGCGACTTGGCCGTAGTGTTGGAGCTGCTGCTCTGCAATTGCTGAGCATTGCTACTGAACAGTAGCTCCATTGAGGACGTGCCGTTAGTTGGCACCGTGTCCTCCGACTCAGACACGACGCGCTCGTGAAGATTCTGCCCGAAGACAAAGTTGCTAGTGGATGCGACCGATGTTGTTGTTGTTGTTGTGTTTGTTGTAGTTGTAGAGGTTTCTGTTAGAGCAAGTGGAACGAATTTCGGTGTCTCTGTACCGTTGTTTGAATGATCGGTTTTCGCGAACGGGTTTAATCGATTCGGGGGACAAATAGCGAATGGATTTTTACTATTTTCCGTGGATTTGTTGTTTTCCAACCTTGAACCGAGTGCTGATGGTCGTAAAACGACTCCTGAATTTAATTTCGGACTACTTAACACATTAGATCGCATTGTTAACGGACTGTTGCTGTTGTTCAAGCGAGATGATGCCAATACGGGTTTTTTGGGTTTCACTGGGGTTCTTACTGTGTCGTTTTGATCTATAGATCCTCCTTAAAGTACACAATCATTTTTTTGTTTATAAATATAGAGAAATATCAAGTGATGCTTACCTTGTGAGGTTATGGTATTATTGTCTTCAGGTGGAGCATCTACTTTCATTATTATAGAAGGTTTCACTTCTACAGAATCTAAAATAAAATGACACTTAAATTCTACTTAACATAATTTAAATTAGCAATAGACTGGAAATTTTGAGTTAGTAAACTTGACAAAAGCAAAATCACATAGCCTAATAGATAACGTCAAATGCACGAAAAGTCCTTGGAAAATTAATAAACATGGGCTAAATTAAATGATGTTTTATTAGAATATAATGCAGATAGGAGGAAAACTTCTAGTTGTAGTATAAAAATTTACGTACCTTCTGCGAGATCTGCCATGGTTTAGTTTTTTTTTTTGTATTTTGATACAGTCGGCAATGCAGGCCGAAGTATTGTGCTAAATGTCAAAATTGCGCTGTTTGTGTGCGTATCGACCACGATCCAGTTGGACAAATAATTATTGGGATTTTTACTGCAAAATTCGACAAATACTTGATTGGAAAACTAGAAAAATTGATTCACCTTTCCCCTATTTTTACACACGAAAATCATTCAAGAAAATGTAAACAAGTTAGTTTATTTATTTCAGTGGTTAACTCTTGTGATTTAATCACAATTTAATGGTATGTACCACAGATTTAATTGTACATATTTTATTTGCATTTAACATAACCAAAATATTTAATCTGGAACTTGTCGTCGTAGATGGAATGCACTGCAGAAAATTTAGAAAGAGTTGTAACATTATTTTACCGTTCAGAAGCTGGTCAGCAAGCTCAAGCTCACCAATGGCTCACGGAAGCTCAAAATTCTCCACAGGCTTGGAGCTTTGTGTGGGAGCTATTGCAGCCACATCGAGTAAGCTTTCTGGTTTTTAAATTGATTCAAATTAATTATATAAAATTGCAGAGTTCAGAAGTACAGTTTTTTGCTGCTACAACTTTACACACCAAGCTTTTAAAGCACTGGAACGAAGTGCCAACTGATCATTATGAACAGCTTAAGAAAAAAATTGTAGAAAATATTATTAACTATGCTATGGGCCCTAAAATAGTTTTAAATAGACTTTGTATAGCTGTAAGTAAACCAATTGTTTTTCTTTCTGCACACAACTGTCAAACTATTGTTTATGTGTTTAGTTAAGTGCATATATCATCCATACAATACCAAACCACTGGCCAAACGCTTTCGAAGAGCTAGTCTCGAGTTTTCAGCCCCAAAACCTTCCAAACATCAACAGCGAACGAGTGACCTGGATTCTTCTGGAGATCTTAACAGTCATCCCGGAAGAGTTCCAGAGTACAACACTACCTACAACCCAGAGGACCAGGGTTCGTACTGTGCTGCAAGATGTATCCCGAGATATTCTAAGAGTGTTGGAGGTGTATTTGGGGCCCACCGAGACAACAACAGACGACCCAGCAGTGTGGAGCACCGGTCAGCTCACTACGTGGTTAGTGGCGGCTCGATGTGCCGCCGCCTGGCTGGGGGGCGTCAGTGGGGGCCCAACGGGATTGACAGAGAGTGCGGGAGTGACTGGAGCCCTAGTGGGGCTCGTGTGCCGCGTGTATTGGGCTCGGGCGAGTGAGGACGATGGGGATAGTTTATCCGGGGATGAGTTAGAGTTAGTAGAGGCGGCGTGTGAAGCAATTGGGGCGCTGCTGGCTCACCCCGCGGCACATAAACAACCCAGTGCAGTAGCGGAGCGCCTGCAGGATGTAGTGCCCCCTCTAGCGCTTATAAGTCAAGCGGAGCTGGGGAAACCGCCCCGAGCACAAAACCGGGACGTGTTGTGTTGCGTGGCGGGGTTACTAGTTGCAGCTGCCGACACACACAGTAAACTCCTGGTGGAGTGGCTGTCTGAAGACGAGCCCCACTCTCCGCGTCAACACCTCGCGCTGCAGGTCATCCGAGCAGTGCTGGCGCTCAGCGCAGCCCCGGGGCGCTACCCCATCGATGAAACTGCAAGCGCGTTAACATGGGGCGTGTGGTACACGCTGCAAGACGATGCGCTAGCACTGGGGGGTACTGATGGGGCGCGGGCGCTTCTGCAGCTCAAACCACTGTACCGCGACCTGTCGGGGGCTCTGCTGCGCAAAGCGGCGTTCCCCCCCGACTACGAGCAGCGCTACACGGCCGACGAACAAGAACTGTTCCGGTGCTACCGACAAGACGTCGCGGACACTTTGCTGTATTGCGGGGCGGTGCTGGGGGCTGAGCTGGGTGCTCTGTTGAGTGCTCGCCTGTCAGCAGCATTGAGTGCGGGGCCCACCGCGTGGCCAGCAGTGGAGGCGGCTCTGCTGGCGCACCAGGCGGTCGCAGAGGAAGGCCTGGTGCCGCGACTGATGCAGACACTCAGTGACATCCCGTACACGGCTCTGCCGCCCCGGGTGCTGGCCACCGCGCTGGATACGTGCGGGGCGCACGCCGAGTGGCTGGATGGGGCCCCACTGGCCGCCGCGGTGCAGCTGCTGTGCACAGGGCTCGCGCAGTCCACCGTCGCAGCCTCGGCTAGTTTGGCGTTGAAAGACGTGGCGCACGCTGCGCAGCGGAGCTTGGCCCCGCACGCCCCATTGCTGCTCGCCGCGTGTCAAGCAGCGCTCGACGCCCCAGGGCTTCGCCTCGCTGAAGCCACCAGACTGATGTTCAGCGTGGGGAAGCTCCTGGCGGCTCTGCCCCCGCACCAACACACCGTCATGGATTATCTCAATGTTATTCTAGCGCCGCACTTCAATGAGCTGCAATTGCTGCTCAATCAGCCCGTCTCCAACGCCGTCGCTACTTCGATAGTCACCAGATTAAAAATGGTAAATAAAATAGTTTAATTTTTATTTATTTTTTATTAAAATTAACAATGTTATGTGTAGGTGTCTGCATTGTTCATGGCACTGCAAAGCGACGGGGGCGGAGCCCTACTGGTGGTAGCGGGAGCTACAATGCCACTGTACGAAGCACTGGGTGCTCGATGGTCGGGACACGGGGCGGTGCTGGACGCGCTGTGCACCCTCCTCCGCCACGTCGTCACCGGACTGGGGGAAGCCGGGGCCCAACTCGCTCCAGCTCTACTGAACCTTCTAGGACAAGCATATCGCTCCGCCCTCCACCCGGCACCGCTACACGTATCCCGCTTGTTATTGCTGCTGTGGGGCCCAGCGGTGGCGCCTCTTTTATCCGAGCTCGCTTCAGTGTCTCTATCTCTCGACCCCACGTCCCCGCAGCACCTAGACGCTCTGGAGGCATGGTGGGCCACCATGGCGCAGCTCACTAGGAAAGCCCCGAGGTTGTTGTTGGGCCCCGGGATCGATCCCGCAGCTATGTTATCCAGGGCTTCGCTCTGTCTCTCCCGACCCGAGTTGCCGCTCCTGAAAGCTAGCGCTTCGTTCCTCGCAGCCCTGGTGCTGCAGGCCCGCGAGCTCGGGCTCCAGGATGTGATACTAGCAGGAGGCGAAGCCCTGGTAACTCGTGTACTAGCTAGTCTGGCTGGGGCTGCGCCCCGCTCGGCTGCAGAGCCTCTAGCGGATGTTTTGCTAGCGCTTAATAAACGATTTTGTGACAGTTTAGCGAGATGGCTTCCTGCTGCTTTGGCGCTCTGCCCCACTTGTCCGGAGGCTCAAAGAGAAGCTTTTGGTAGAGCTGTACTTCGGGAGAGGGCCAATAAACGACGCCTGACTGAGGCGGTGCTCGAGTTCACCCTCATTTGTCGCGGGATACTCCGCCCCGACCCCCAACAACAACAAACTGTCTTTAATTAGGTTATTTTACATTAAATAAGCAAAAAATTGCACATGCAATTTTTTATTGCACGCAATAAATTGCATGCAATTATAAGGAAGAGGGCGAAGTCTTTTCTTCGGCCGGTTGAATGCCATACTTGTCGTACAACTCTTGCTTCCGGCGTTGGAGGAGCGCCGCCTCAACTTGCCTCTGCGACGGAACGGGGACATGCGCAACGAAGCCCTGCTCTTGTTCCGGGGACTCCTCATCCACCCCCTCAGCCGCAGACTTGTAGATATCTTCCTCTTCTTCGTCGTCATCCTCAGAGGTTTCCCGAATTTTCGCGCGGCTCTGCTGCTCGGCCGCCGCCTCCAGGGGGCCCAACAACCCGTCGTCATCGTCGCGGAAGCCGTAGTAGTCGGCGTCTACATCTTTCATCAACTCGGCGCGTGTCTTGCGTGGTGGAGCTGGAGGCTCTTGTTCGAACAGTTCGCGGACTCCTAGTGTACATATTAATTGTATATAATTTTGTGTTTGCTACTTTATTAAGGTTTTAGATTAAAATCAATTCGAACTATTTTTGTCAAATCCATCCAAGAGTCAATAAAATTAATTAAAAATACCTGGCAAATCTTTAGCTGCGCCGAAATATTTGTAGCCTCGATTTCCTGGAACTTCTTTTCCTTCGTGGTCCAACATCCTAGGCCCTACTTTCTGGTAATCGGGACCTCCTAGTTCCTTAATCTGAGCTTCCCAGTGCCCTTTCTCTCTGAGTAGTTTATTAATTTCATCGTTTAAATCGCGAATTCGAAACTCTCCCAAACCAGCTGTCAACATATTTAATTTACAAACATTTCACAATATTTTAAATAAACTTACCGTTTTGTATTTGTGCGACTTTTTTTGCAATCTCTCTGATAATTTGCATTCTCCATTTCTCACACGCGTAAAGACTTTTACAATCGGAAGCTAAATAGGGGCGACGCTTTTTATGTTTTTCGTTTTGTTCTAGTTGTGCTGCTCGCCATCGAGCTAATGTTGTCCTGTAATTATTTTAATTATACACTGTACTTATTATAATAAAATTATTTACTTACATTGCTTTTTCTGCATTTCGTGCCTAAACGAAAACAAATTATTTGATTAAAATACTTAGAATGTAAACAATGCTTCAATATTATATAAATATATTACTTACCATCTTATATTTATTACTTAAACACTCAAAATTACAAAACAATTTTAAAATGCTACTTTTTTTAGGTTATGTTGTTTAGATAAATAAACTTGAGCGCACAATAGTGACAGTGACATTTTACATAGGTTGGTAGTACTTGACAGTAGTTTCAAAATGGCGTTGACAGACGTCAAAGGCTTGACAGTTGTTGTGTCAAACATATTCGTCCAAAGCTCGTGAAATATACTACATGAGTTTATAATAACATCTCAGTAGATCCGCAATTCTAGTGATTACTAGTGAATGAAACTGTAAGTAATAAATATTGCACATGACGCCTTTTATTATAGGTTATCTTATATTAGTTGTCATTCATTTATAATTACAATTATTTTATCAACATGTGTTTTCTTGTGTATTGCTTGTTGTAATAAATCAATGCTGGTACAATTTTGCTTTATTTTTATAAATATATTGATAGAAATGTCTACAAACTTTACCATTTATTTATGGAGTAAACGCGGTACTTGGATGATAATTTTAACCAAGTATTTGTTTTTATAAATACGAGTACAATTGAAATAAAATGAGGGCAATCATATGTAAACAAACCATGAAACAGCGAGATGTCAATGACGTAATTATTTTGAGTGGTTATTTGTTCGTGTTGGTGTTAAATTCTCACTAAATCATAAAATTAAACTCATGTTCATTGATGGATACGTGCTAATGTTAACAGATTCCGCGAGTCATGCTACGAGGCATAATTTGTCGCAACAAGGTCACTGTGAACGGACAAACTATTCCTTCGCTCTTTTTATCTTAAATGATAATATTAACGTGTTTTTCATTTACTTTACGTATGATGAAAGATGATGTGCAATTTTGTTTTCCTTATTAAATGTTTCATGTTATCTGTTTTTTCATTATTTACTTTGTGGTTCGATAAAATCATAATTTCGTATATATTTGTATGATTAGCATACTAATTAAAATTCATTCTTATATATAAAAAAAATAAATAAAGCACAATTTCTAAACACCTGAAGGCAAAGTCCAAGTCTAGTTTTTGTTAGCAACTTAAAAAATTTTGCTGCATCATCTTGTTATTTATTATTATTTAATGAAAACGCAACTTTTAAATTTATTCAATTGCATTTTTTTGTTGGGAATTTAACGTTTTAAAATATGTATTGTTTGATTGATTCTAATAAATTTCCACTCGAAAGAATTTTTAATTATAAACGCTCTGATTATGTGCTTCTTTCCTCAATTGTTTTTATCTATTTCCAGTGACTTGTGACGTCACTAGATTGCATACGCACTCACTATCAATTGTTTATCGTACTTACCAGATATCTAGATATAATATTGTCCAGTCATTGTGATAATAAATATTTAAACAATTTAAATTTTCTGTTATTATTATACGTAATACTTTCTAATTATTTTTTGCTTTCTCATCGTATGAGTTGTAGAATTTTGACCTTATACATTTCTAATTCCAATGCTTCACGCTTTTTACATAATAATTTGATAAAATTATATACTCATTTTCACACGTGTTGTGTAATAATTTATTATGGCAATGTACGGAAAAGTAAATAGGAAGAATAGTAAATGGGATTTTTGCCAACTGACAAATCAATTTATTTTTAGTTTTGAAATGTTTACGTTTCGTTGACCTATGTCTCTATTACATTTTCCTCAAAAATGATTTAGTAATGCACTAAAATAACTACTAGTTTCCTTCCTAGTAGATAATGGGCCATAAAAGTTATATTTTATCTAGATGGACGGATGTGAAGAAACATGGAGACCACATGACGCTCTCAGTCGCTGTTACCACCCTGCAATGTCACCTACTCCAGCGACAGCTTCCCCCAGGTCAACTGGAACCCCTCCTCATAGGTCCGACGACCTGGGTGACCAAACCTTCTACATGGATGAATACGTGCGCAACGCTATGAAGATGATGTACATGATGAGAAGCCACCACATGTTAACGGACGTTGTCCTAGAGGTTGGCAGTGAATTATTCCACGCGCACAAAGTAGTCCTCGCAGCCGGAAGTCCTTACTTCAAAGCCATGTTCACCGGGGGGTTACGGGAGTGTGAAATGAGGAAGGTGCGTTTACAAGGCGTGTGTCCAACAGCTATGGCGCGGCTTATGAACTTTATGTATACGGGTCGAATCCGCGTGACTGAAAATACCGTGTGTCAACTGTTGCCCGCTGCGACGATGTTTCAGGTTTCGAATGTTATTGAGGCGTGTTCACAGTTTCTCGAAAGACAACTAGACCCCAGTAACGCGATTGGAATTGCTAATTTTGCGGAACAACACGGTTGTAGCGAGCTGTACAAAAAAGCGAATCAGTTTATCGAGCGACATTTTACGCGAATCTGTCAGGAGGAAGAGTTTTTGCAACTTAGTGCGATACAATTAATTGCGCTGATTAAACGAGATGAACTGAACGTTCAAGAGGAAAAGGAAGTGTACACTGCGGTACTCAAATGGGTGAGGTACGACGAAGACGCGCGACATTCAAAAATGGAGCATATTTTATGCGCGGTGCGATGTCAATATTTAACACCGTCGTTCTTGAAAGAGCAGATGAAGAATTGTGATGTGTTAAAAAAGGCTCCGGCGTGTCGAGAGTACCTCGCGCAGATCTTCAAAGACCTGACTTTACACAAACGACCCTGTGTTAAAGAACGCACCCCAAACACACCTAGAGTCATCTACATAGCTGGGGGTTATTTCCTGCACTCTCTAGACGTTCTAGAAGGCTACAACGTAGACGATGGCTCGTGGACCTCTCTAGACCGGCTCAAAATCCCTCGGTCGGGTCTGGGGGGCGCGTTCCTCAAAGGAATGTTTTATGCAGTGGGGGGTCGGAATAATTCGGGGGGGTGCAGCGATGATTCTGATTGGGTGGAAGCTTACAACCCTCTGAGGGACCAGTGGCGTCCGTGTGCCCCCATGAGCGTCCGTCGCAACCGTGTAGGCGTCGCAGTAATGGACGGACTGTTGTACGCAGTCGGGGGCTCCGCTGGTAAAGACTACCACAACACGGTGGAATGCTACGACCCAGACACCGACCAATGGACGCTAGTGGCGCCGATGGCGACGCGACGCCTCGCTGTAGGCGTCGCAGTTGTCAACCGACTGTTGTACGCGATTGGTGGATTCGACGGCGCAGCGCGTCTCGCCAGCGCCGAATGCTACCACCCGGAAAACGACGCCTGGAGCCCCGTGGCTCCGATGAAGACTGTCCGGTCAGGAGCGGGAGTTGCAGCTCTCGGGCCGCATATATACGTCGTGGGCGGCTATGATGGGGCCCGGCAACTGAGCTCGGTGGAGCGCTACGACACCGAGCGGGGCGTTTGGGACTCGGTGCGCCCCATTAAGGTCGCGCGCAGCGCTCTCAGTCTTACTGTCCTCGACGGGAAGTTGTACGCGATGGGCGGATACGATGGACAGACTTTCTTGGCCACCGTCGAGGTGTACGACCCGGCCAATGACACTTGGAGCGACGGCAAACCATTGACCTCGGGTCGATCGGGTCATGCGAGCGCCGTTTGTTACATACAACATAACACAACTACGTCATCGTGACATTCCTCTAATTGTAAATAAATGTGATCTATTCCATATTTTTAGTTAAGGTGTGAATGTGACCTCATGATTGCATGTATATATGTACATCCCAAACAAATAAATTATCCAATCTTTTTGTATAATGACGTACATTTATTTTTCCCGATTCACTAGCATTAAATCAACTGGCTCCATTGTTGTAATCAATTGTAGCGATTGTTGTAATCAATTGATACCATTGTTGTAATCAATTGCAATGATTGTTGCAATCAATTGTGGCGATTGTTGTAATCAATTGTAGTGATTGTTGAATTGGTGAGATGAGGAAATAGACAAAACAACAACAATTAAATAAATTGATACCTATTATTAATGTTACGAAATTACACTTATTGGAGAAAAATATTGTCGAAGAAGCTAATGTACACACTATGTAATATAGATATTTTTGATAAATGATATTCCTATTAATATGTATTATATAGTTCACACACTTTACGAAATATATACACTAGCCTTATTAAATATTACAGTTGGGTACACTACAAGTCAAATCAACTTAGACGACATAGAAATCCTATCAAATTATTTGAATTATTCAGATCTAATACCTTCACAGTTAACAGTTAACAATCAAATAAGAAACCAAGAGATGTTGTTCTAATTTATGGCAGTGTACGAATTTGTTCATTATTTTCACAAATATTTTTGGAATTTCTACGATTTTTTTAGAGATAAAAGAGAAGTCATGTTAAACTAGAGAGATTCCTGCTGTCATTGAGTTAACCAAACATATATTTAGAGACATTAATGAGTTAAAATTCGACTTGGAAGTCAGTTACGTGCGATTGCCACTAATTAATAAAGTTTGGCACTCGTTTATATCTCATACAATTAATATTTATTTGACAAACAAACATTCAATCATTTAAAATGTTTGTCAAAACGTTACAGACAAATGGATGGACTCATTTTGAATTTAATCATTTGAAACCGATTATATCTAAATGAGCTTGTTTTAGTAGTAAAATATTAAATTTCACAGTCTTTGGTCTAAATTAGTAGAAGCGCTGTCAGAATTTTCAAACAGCTAAAATTAATATCAATAATAAATGCGAAACTGAATACTTACACAGTTAAATGTAATAAATAAAAACCTGACTGCGTTTTATTTAATGTGTAGCAACAATCAAAACATACGACTCTACATACATAGTTACCAAATAAAACCGTTGTATTTATTCGTGGTAACAATCAAAATAAATGACTTATCCCCATGGTTACAGTTACAAATCAAATAAAACGTCAGTCAAATGAAAATTTTTAACTTAAAGATATTCAACCGGTCCACAGACCTTATAAGCAATGTTTCATGAATTCCACCTGGATTTTTGAAGATCAATTTGCCCCTCAAGTGTTTTAGCCAGGTAAATAACAAATAGTTGAGATAAAGCAATACCTAAAGCGATTCCAGCGATTGTATAAAGATTTCGTTCGGCCCAAACGCGAACGATTTCAATACATCCGGATGTCCACACTTTTTTAGAAGCTTCCGCGACCTGAGAAAGGTAAGTATTTTTATTTATTGTGTAATCTGTTTGTTGTGTTAACGTACTGGATGTGTTTGAACGCCATAACCACACATTATATTCACTAATCCTGAACTGATGTCTGTTGCATTTATGCAGCAAGAATATGGAACTCCACATCTTTCAACACTTGGAGAAGAACAATTAAAGTATTCGTTTTTAGACCAATCCATGAAACCATCAGAACTCAAACCACAACATCGAAACTAAAACGTTGACTTGTCATTTAAAATAGTGTACGGTATGTATTCAAATACTTACTTCTTGTTGAGCAAAGTCAATAAAGTTTTGTAAATCTGGATCTTCTCTGTAAGTATGAATGATTTTATCTGTGAAACTTTCCTCTAAGACTGATTGCATCGTATGTGGAAATACAAATCCCATAATTGCGACAGCCATTTCCAATAGGAAGAAAATTAGAAGACACAGTGAGTACTACAAAATGTATCAACCAATGTAATAAATACATTAAAAATCTAATAAAAACTTACGAATTTAAGTAGACAAGTATTTTCTCTAAGTGCTCCAACACACCCTGCAAAACTAACAACAAAAACGACTGCTCCCATAATAACCATAACCAAAGAAATATTTAACACAACATCATAAACTGTCTCTAATTTCACCCATCCTGTCAATTGCAATTTATCCACAAACGCATATAATCCAATTCCAATCAACAAACCTCCAAATAACTGCAAACAAATTATCTTAACCTCACTCTAGTCAAATATTTATTTGTTACATACCCAAAACACAAAATTCAAGATGAAAATTAAATATTTTACACACGAACTAACGTATGTAAAGTTATGTGCTCTTCTTCGATTCATTTTATTGCAAATTGAAGCCTTTGTTTGTTACCACACCTAATCTGATAAGAATTTCCGGGTTGACGAAGAAAATTCGTAAATTTGTTTCGCTTGACAGTTAATTAAACACTTTCGTAATATTTTCGTTATCAAAGAATATTATTTAATCTATTTCGCAAAGAATTATAAAATATGTTATGACACATACGCAAAACACAACTGACAGCTGTTACGTTTTGTTTGAGTTTGTTAACTGTCAAAACTGTAAAAATATTTTTACATATAATTGAATTAATCCTGTATCTGGTGTATATTTTTATTTATAATACAATAAAATATAAATATATAATTAATAAATAGTTTCATTTCTATGTATACCCTGATTTTTTTAAATTCGCATACTTTGTTTCGAATCAAATACATTCTAGAAAACTTTACCAATGAATCATTCTAAATATATAAATAAATAATAAAATTACTACGTTAATCACCCACGTAATATTATATTTTTGCATATAAAAGTTCTAAAATAATAAAATATAAACGTAGAAAATACAATTTTTCCAAAGAAATGCCCATATTTTACCAAAGAAATGCGAATAGAAGTTATTTTGCGTATAGAAAATCTTTAGTTCAGCGGAGTAGAAAACTGATATCAATTGCGATAACATTGTACCTGAATCGACAATTAAATTAAATTCAGTTTCTTATCAACTACCTGGCTATCAAAATCTGCACTTGTATTATCAACATCCAACGGTAATAATATCAAAGATAACTCATTTATAATCAGTTATGTGCAAGTCAGAAGTCTTTGTACGTTAAAACTGTGTGAAAATGTCGAGAAAACTATTTAATTTTCTCAGTGAATCAAAAACTAAACAGAAAACTATTAAAGTAGTCGAAGAAAACAACGAAGGAAACCATTTTGAGCGACGAGTTTCTGTATCAAATTCCGGGAGATGGAAACAGAAAAATAAACATAGATCGGTTATCAATGATGATATATTTGCTTCTCCAAAGAATGAAACTCCAACAATAAACGATTCAAGGCAAAATAATAATCAAAGCTCTGACAGTTTTGATGACAACAATGAAAAACGACCGACAACAATGGAAACGGAAGAATCAACAAAGAAATTGGAAACTGCACTTTGATTGTTGCAGTTTTGATGACAACAATGAAAACGAGCGACAACAATGGAAAAATCAACAAAGAAATTAGAAACTGCTTTTTGATTGTTGTGATATTTTGCACATAATATCATCTGTGATGATTAAATATATTATTTATTTTAATACTTTTGTGTTTTAATTATTAGATAAGATAATTATAATTACTTATATAATAATAAATAAATAAAAATCATTTCAGTATTAGAGTTTTTTATCAGTTTATTTGAAGTACTATTACAATAATTACTGATTATATTTGTTACGAATTTAAATCAATTTCTCTGACTTGACAAACATCCCAAAGACAAAACCCAGCTCTGCAAACCGGACATGTAGCCCTCGCCTGCATCCAAGCTTCCGGTTGGGCAGAGTCCTGCCGAGAAGCAAACCACCTAGCGAGACAATCAGAGCACCAGAGGGGGCGACAATAGCACGCTGTGCATGAGACTTCGCCCTCAACGGGGTCCGACACACACCGGCGAACTAGTTTTACATTAGATGGGGTTGTCATACAACCAATACAAGCTTCCGGAGGCTAGAAAATGTTTTGTTGTGAGTGTACAGAATACAGTACGACCAAGGCGGAAATGTACCTGATTAATTTCATATATTTCATTCTGTTTTATTTGTTCTTTAAACGCATCAATAAATCGATCCAATAATGTTTTATGAAACGTTACAGATTGTAAAATAGCAATAGGTCGCGTCCATTTATCTTGTAGATCTTTAAAATCCAAAGCATTTAATCTAACAAAGAAAGGAGCAACACCATTTCTTGTCGACTTAACTTCAATATTTATATATTGAACTTCACCGCGATTTGTTACAGAAATATTATGAGTATCACTACTGCAAACTATTAAAGCTGTATCGCTTTGGTGTGCACATAATAAATTATACGGCGTTATTTTTAAAAGCCAGTTATCTGTTGCTATTACTTTTATCACAGAATTAGTTTGTATACATATTTTATCAACCCTAAAATACAATTAAATATTGCATAACGCGGTGTTTACTTCGTTGTCAAAGTAACAACGTAATAAACCTATAAAAAATCATCTTACAAATTCATATCCTTGGTTACAGAAAAGAAGATGATTTTTGATAGGTTACGTTGTTACCGTAACAACAATCAAAACATACCTCCTATATTCAATATTAATATCAGAAGCAATAGAAATCCAGCTAGAATTATTATTACAAAACTTTTTAATATTTTTACAAATTGGATGATTAGCCCAATTATTCTGCGACCAAATATAAATTTGATACAAGGCTAATAATGGCGCAATAAACGAAGTAGTTGTAAATAATTGTAGTAGATAAGAACTTTTATAATTCCATAACAATGTTACCTGTAATGAATTCTATATTACGTCAAACCAACATATATCAAATACTTTCTTACGTGTTCGGTTTCATAAAATATCATCAACGAAAATGTGTACCAAAACGGTAGTGTAGAATGTATAAAAAGAGTTAAAGTCGATTTCCGTATATGATATTGTATAAATTGTTCATTTTCTGAACCTAGAGTCCTTGAGAAAATTGCAGGGATAGTAAAACCTGCTGAAATGAATTCAACTGGAGGATATATTATTCCAAATGCAAATAATATATAAAATAATGTAAATAAAAGTAAATCTGTTGACATTTTAACGTCTAAATTTCATATTTGACTATTTGAGGTTAGGTTTGCATTTCAAGGTGACAACTTACAAATAATTAAAATACCAGTGCTTCCAAAACGTTACGAACAAGCTTCAATTTAAAATTACAATATAAATCACTGATATGAATAAATTATAAGCTAATATATCATAAAATGGTCTACAAATTTTATCTGTAATTGTTTCAATAATATAAATTACATATTACAAGATATAAATGATCATTTCTTTGGTTGACAGTCACTGAAAATTTCACGTCAATGGCCACCACCTATCTCCACTACAAACGTCAAGTGAAGTGTCAAAATGAGCTTTTAATTGTTGTTAAGTAATAATTAAAATAACTCTCAATCTCAAAGCTTTTTATTAAAATCTTGTTAGTGCAGTGTCATAAAAATGTCTCGCGCAAAATCACGTAATAATTCAGAAATTTGTGCTGATTGTGGAAACGCAGGTGAATCATACAAAAAAACTACCCACGATTATTAATTATTATTAATTATTAACTTGATTAAGTTCTCTTACAAAACAATAATGACGTATGGCGTAATTTTCTAGATCCCAGTTGGGCGTCAGTAAATAAAGGGATATTTTTATGTGCTGAGTGTTGTAGTGTACATCGTAGTTTTGGTCGACATATATCACAAGTTAAATCATTAAATAAGAGCCAATGGAATCCATCACAATTATTAGTACGTATACTGTTAATAATTTAGCTTAATTCACTAACGATTAATTTGACAGATGGTTCAAACTCTCAACAATAATGGAGTCAACAACATTTGGGAACATTGTTTACTAGACAATAATTCGAAGTTTTTAAAACGAAAACCACAACCGAAAGACCCATTGCAGTAAGTAACTTACATATGATAAATGAACTGGTTATTTTCAATTTATATTTTAGCCAAGCAAAAGCAGAATTCATTCGTTCAAAACATCAACAATTTGCTTTTGTATTCCGTCCGAATAGAGATGACACATTGTGTACGGAAAGCGAACTGGGAAAGCAGTTACATTCCAGTGTTAGAACTGGAAATTTAGAAATGTCTGTTCGATTGTTGATTCAGGGAGCCGACCCCAATTATTTTCACGATGTAATGACACATTTTTAAGATGTAATTATAATTTTATTGTGTGTAATTTTGTAGGAAAAGGGCACAACACCGTTACATGTAGCTGCGAAAGCTAATCAATGTCTTCAAGCTGAATTATTAATTACATATGGGGCAGACCCCACATCACCTGATGCACATGGAGTCACTCCAGTCGAATATGCTCGGTACGTCAATAATTTTTTATTTAGATGGAATAATAATAATCTTACCTTTCAAAAAGTACTTTTAATTATTTGTTTCCACATTAAAACACTATTTTATTTTTAAATTTAAACTGTAACACTGTAACTTTGAAGACAATAGTTTTTTTTGCATTTTGTTGCAACAATACCTAGCCAAACAATGGTTGCTGTAGCAACGATACCTATTATTTTTTGTTCAAAGCAAAAATTCTACAACGCCTGTTTTACACGATGCAATTTATTGATAAATAAATTGTCAACAATAACAGTCCCGTTTACACAGAACAATAAATAATATTTTATTACTGTATAATATTTACAGGGCGGCTGGCAATAAAGATTTAGCTGATAGATTAATAGAGTGTATGTATGAAATAACAGACAAGCTGATATATTATGTGTGTGGCAAAAAGCCGGATCATAATACCGGAAAACATTTTATACTTCCGGATAAAATGCCTTCTTCCGATCCAATCTCGTTATCAAAACTACAAAAGGTACAATTATTTCAAACAATTTAATTATTTAATTTATTATATTATTATTTACAGCTTCCTAATCATCTTTTTGAGGAATTAGTGACAGACGTTTATGACGAAATTGACAGGCGAGAAACTGAAGCAAGTAAGTTAAAATATTTCTGTAAATTCTTTAATAAAATTGTTGAATTGTTTCATGCGTAAATTAACAGGAATGGTAAGAAAAATATTATTATTAATTATAAAATATATAAATTGTTTTGTTAGTCTGGTTGAGCTGTAGCGATTCGCTCGAGTTATCCACAGTTCCATTTCTTCCCGTGGATCCAGGATTATCCACAACCAGGAATCAGGGAAGACAAAAACTAGCTCGATTTACAGCGAAAGAACTCACACAATTAGTTTGTGACATTTTAAATGACATTCGAAGACGGCAACTTAATTTAAACAAAGGTAACTAAACTTGCATTTTTACTTTTAAAAATTACTAAATACACTTTTAGATTCAAAATTAAATCTGCCTCATTTAAAACACATTTCGCAAATATCCGATGACGAACCATTGTACGATTCGGTGGCTTCTGATGAAGACTACGCGGTTTTATCACCAGAAAATATTTCTATGACGTCATCTCCTCCCCTGACAGCTTCGCCCACAGCCGTAGAATCTTTAACGAAACGTCTCCTCCAATCAGACAGCACGATTTCTGACCTCCGAGCTGAGGTTAAAGTTTTACAGACTATGGTGGAAAAACTCAACAGCGAAAACAACGAACTTAGAACTCGATTATCTCAAACAAACTCAGAGGTTAACTCAGTTAAGTCCATGAATATCGATGGTGTTGCGAATGGCATTCATTTGAATTCGTTAATGACACAGGTAATTATTATTTATTTAACTTATCTGTCAAAAATAACATACTAGGAAGTTTTTGTGATGGTGTATTGGTGACTTTAAAACATTCGTAGTCGTAACCAAGGATACAAGGTATAAATGTAAATAATTCGTTTTCGTAGAAAAATTACAAATTTGACCAATCAGAATGTCTCATTTTCCATTGTTGTGCATTTTAAATTAAATTGAAGCTAGCTTTTATATGCAAATTTTGAACATTTTGAAGGCATATTTAGCCGGATAATTAGTTGCAGAAGCAAAATACTTACATGTTTTTTACCTTTACTGGTATTTTATGTCTTTAAACATGTTGAATTATTCAATTCAAGCTATTTTTATTTACAAATTTGTGACATTTATTTGACAAATAAAAAGAAAAACAATCAATTTGCTATAGTTACACTATAACAACATAATTTTATGGTGCTTTTTGTTTATGTGTGTACCGATTTGTTTATGTGAAAATGTGTCAAAATCAACGTTTTAGTTCAATTTCTTCGGCAAATATTGAAGTTTATGCTATGAATTTATGAAATAATCTTGACATATACCCCTCGTGATATAACTATTGAATATTTATTTGTAATTACTTACATTTAAGCTCACAATTAACAATTTAGCACAAAAACACTCAATACACTGCACTAAACAAAAAAACAACACACAAACTTGACAGCCAGTTACTGCCAACCCCAACTCAAAAAAAGTCCCTATTTGTTTTTACGCTACGTAAAAAATAACTCAATTTAAATTTATTTGTAGACTAACTCATTGAATTTAGACAACGGAACAAATATAAACGATGTACATAACTCCGATATAAAAACATTACGAAGGGGGCAAAGGCCTATGAGTATGTATGAAACCCGAGAAGGTTTCAGGACTCCCAACTGGCAAATATTAAAAAACCAGGTATTGCTTTTGCAATAACTGTTTTTTTAATAATAAAACATTGAGTTTTCTTTTAGGCAAAGCACGAAGAAGCTCTACGAAGCTCTTTTAACCCCGCGATTTGCGGTGGAGTTTCAGATACACATAAACTAGAACAACGTCTTACTAAATGTACCGAAAATGTCACGCACTGTATTCATGATTTATGGCAATGTATTCAAAGCTCGGATAAGACGAACTGCGCAGTTCCGGCAGCGGAAAGGATTCGAGTTGCAGTTGCAGAGCTTACGACCATCGTACCACAAGTAAAATAAAAAATGAAACAATTTATGTATTTTATTATTAATTAAACTGTAATAGGGTGCACCAACGGATAATATCAGACTTCTCCTCGATAGTGTGTCGCGTCTACAACTAGAGTGCGCTAGTTTACAACAATCGTCACTTCCGGAACAAGAATATTACAAACAAAAAGTCCGTTCGACAGCGTATGACATCGCAAAAGCCACTAAAGTGTTAGTGACTAAATTCTTGCAGCATCTTAAAGGACCTAACGAATTAAAATGATGACAAATGTATTAGATTTAGTTTTGATTGAGGGAACAATTAAAATATTTACTTTTACAGTCCATAATCTACTAAAAATTTGTTGGTGTAAACCGGACTTGCATTGTTGATTGCTGGTATTGCATTGTTGCGTATGTTTATGTTACCTAGGTTACTAGTAATTGTTGGCAGTTTACAATATTTTATGTTATACATCACGATTTAAATGTTCCATATTATGTGCAATGCTGTTCTTCCAATTAAAGGTTAAGAAAAAATATATTGAATTCGGAGTGTTCGAAATTTATTATTAATATTAAATGTGTATAATTTAATGGTTAAGAAATATTTACCCAAAAAAATATATTTTGTTTAATATTACGTCATGAACTAGTTACAAAATATAAAGTGACTGATCTATATTATATATTGTACAGATTTTTTATTTTAATAATATATGTATACAAGTCAAAATAAATACTTGGATTGTTTTATATATTCGATATAATCCGATTAATAAATAATATACAAATAAATAAAGCGTAGAATTATTATTTTAAGAACACTTCCACATGCAGATAGCAACATTTCCGCCGAAAAACATATACAGTAAATTTTTACACTCGTAAGAAATTTCAAAACCATAACCTTCTCCAACAACTACATGCCAACTAGTGCCAAATTTTTTATCCATTGCCTCTTTAATCATTTTGGCTGCTGCCTCATTATTTTGCGCGTGTTTTTCGCAAGCAGTTACAGTCAATTCTACAGCTTCTGATTTAATTTCTTCACTCATGTCTGATTGCTACAATTGCATTGACAGAAGTTGAAAATAATCAATAAATTATAGATGAATGACTCACCCGAACTAAAGGATAAGTATGGACAATCTTTTTTGCTTCTGGTTCCTCTTTTTTAGGTTCTTCTGCCATTATATACAATAATTATTTAAATATGTTGTAAATGTTTCAATATAACTTTATAATTTCACTTGTCTTTTCGTTTCAAAGACAGCGAGATACGGCGGGGAAATGTTTGGAGAAATGAAATGTCCCTAATCGATCAAATATTACTAGACAATAATTGTATATATTTATTTATTTAATATAATCTATCCAACAGAATACGAAGATCCCAATTACAAATATTTGTCGATTTAATAGTTTAATTCTAATTGTTATTTAATCTTATCTATTGCATTTGACATTTCAAATTGACAGTTCTCGTTGGAGAAATGAAATTTCCCTAGTCGATCAAACATTACTAGACAATTATATTTGTACGTTTTAAATATAGTTTAATTCTAATTGTTGTTTAATCTTATCTATTCCGTCTTATAAAATTTCCAACCAACATTAATTTGACAGTTCAATATGTCTCGTTTCAGTGGAGTGTTACAATTGACAGATCTCGATGATTTCATAACCCCATCTCAGGTAAATTGTAAATATATTATTTAAATCTTCTCTTAAACAATATCAGTTGTATTTAGGAATGTATAAAGCCAGTAAAAATCGAGAAAACAGCTTCAAAAACAGGATCCAAAATAACCATTCAAGAAGATGGGTCTTATTTTAATATTGAAGAAGATGGCAAAGCACAGAGATTACAAAAAGTAGAAATCACTCTTTCAGATTGTTTAGCTTGTTCCGGATGTATTACATCAGCAGAAAGCGTATTGGTTACTCAACAAAGTCAAGAAGAACTTATGAAAATCTTCAACAACAATAAACAATTAATCCTAGAAGAAAAATTCGCGGAAACAAAATTTATTGTTGTTTCACTTTCAGTTCAACCTATTTTATCTTTAGCAGTGAGATATAATTTGAATCCAAATGAAGCTGCTATCAAATTATCGGGATATTTTAAACAATTGGGAGCTGATTTAGTGATTGATTTGACAGTAGCAGATGACTTTGCTTTACTTGAAAGTCAGCGAGAATTTATTAAAAGATACCGAGCTACTGAAAGCGATGGAGTTAAAAATGTTCTACCTATGCTTTCCTCCAGTTGTCCAGGTAAAAATTTCACTTATTTTACACATATTTGACAGCGTTACCTAGACAACAGACTTGACACTTATTAGTAACAAGCAGTAGAGCATTAGTTACCTAGGCAACAGAGTTGACAGATGTTTAATGAGCTGTCAAAAATTGTTTAGGTTGGATTTGTTACGCGGAAAAAACACACGGCAGTTATATTTTGCCGTATATTTCAACAACAAAGTCCCCGCAACAAATAATTGGTTCTTTGGTAAAAGAAAAGTTACCAGAAACTCATACAAAGGGTCGTCCTATTTATCATGTAACAGTTATGCCTTGCTATGATAAAAAATTGGAGGCTGCTAGAGAAGATTTCTTTAATCTGCAATCACAGAGCCGAGATGTTGATTGCGTGATTACAGCAAGTAATAGAATGATTTACTTGACATTTTAGTATATTTACTTATAATTCTTGCAGTTGAAATAGAGCAAATGTTAGAAACCGATGGTTTATTACTCAATGATATTCAACCAGGTCAAATTACAAATCCTTGGACTTTAAATGAAAACCATTCAATAAATTTAACTAATCACGAAGGTTCCGGTTCCGGCGGATACGCAGACAGTATTTTTAAATACGCTGCTAAAGAATTATTTGGCCAAGAATTATCTAAGTTAGAGTACAAAGATTTAAGAAACCATGATTTCCGAGAAATTTCTTTAGAAGAAAACGGAAAAGTTCTTTTAAAATTTGCAATTGCAAATGGATTCAGAAATATTCAAAACTTAGTTCAGAAACTTAAACGAGGAAAGTCCCAATATCATTTTGTTGAAGTTATGGCTTGTCCATCAGGTAATACTAAAAAAAAAAAAAAAAAAAAATTGCATGCAATAATTGCGTGCAATAAAAAATTGCATGCAATTATTGCATGCAATTTTTTTTTATTTTTCTATTTTTTTAAGGTTGTTTGAACGGTGGTGCTCAAATTCGACCTCAAGCAGACAAAACAGTCCGAGAACTAACTACAGAACTGGAAAAAATGTATGAAACACTAACTCCGGAACGCCCGGAAAATAATGAAACTGTTAAAGAATTATATGACACTTGGTTGGGGGGTCAAGATAGTGATAAATGTATTAATGTACTTCATACTTGTTATCATGCAGTGGAAAAATTAAATACTGCACTTAATATTAAGTGGTGATTTTGTTGTTGTATAGTTTTATTTTTGGTTAATAAATAAAAATATTTTTGAGAATTTCTACTGTTAGTTTTCTTGTGTATATAATTTCTTTTAAAAGATAAACAATTTCGATTTTGATTGACGTAAATTAAGATTAAAAATTTACTACTTATATCATTTTTTATATCAAATAAAATGTGGATACTTTGTGAAATAGAACGTAAATGAATTAATTTTAATACATTGCGAAATATAAAACATAAAAAACTCTACAGGATTTACTGTTGATAAAGAGTAATTAATTACTAAATAGATAATTAATATAAGAACATCGGCGGCGTCAAAGTTTTATTTTTTTTATTATAAATGTCAGACGATCGTTATATTTATATTAAAATATGATAGTGCAATTTCCTCAGAAAATTATAGTTTGAATCAATGGAATAGACCCCCCCCCCCCTATATACTGTTTCGTTTTTATTGCATATTCAGCGTATTTAGCTTCTTAAACGATTCCGACTAGTTTTGATTGTTGCGCTCAAAAAAATAGTGCCCGCAAACGATCCCGAATAGTTTTGATTGTTGCGCTCAGAAAAATAGTCCCCGCAAACGATCCCGAATTGTTTTGATTGTTGCGCTCAAAAAAATAGTGCCCGCAAACGATCCCGACTCGTTCTGATTGTTGCACTCAAACAAATAGTCCCCGCAAACGATCCCGAATAGTTTTGATTGTTGCGCTCAAAAAAATAGTCCCCGCAAACGTTGTCGAATTGTTTAAGAGAAGTAAAACTAAATTTTTAATCTGTTTTTTTCTCTTTGAAAGCGACTTGAATTAATTAAAAATATTTCATTAACCATGGAACGCTCTGTTTACGCTGAACTATTTTTTAAATTATCAGTATTACAAAAGCAAATTTATTTATAAATTTGGCATTGATTAATGTCATTTTTAATCAGCAAAAACAATATTTAGATTAATTTTGACGTCAAATATATTATAAGAAATGTGAACTGCCTTGAATTTTCAGAACTATTATAATAATTATCTCGCTATTGCAAAAATTATTCCTCTAAAATGCAAGGTTTCTGACGATAGTGACGATTGATTGACATTTATCTAAACAAAATTATATTTAAAAATAACATTTAGTGACCTCACATTCACTTTAAAACTCTATCACTAAACAAGTCCAAGTTTTATAAATAAATATTTTATCGCGACATTTTATTTTACCAGCTGTCAAAACGCAGCCCTCCAACAATATTAGAAAATTTATGAATGATACGTCTATTTTGAAAACACAGATTTAAATATACATTTATCGGTAAACTAATTTAGATAAATATTTACATTAATTTTACGGAAAGATTAAAACATGACGTATGTAAATATTTACTACGAATATTTTGTCTATTTTATGTTTCAAATTAAGTGTATCCCTAAAGATGTTTCTGTCAATAAACTCTTTAATTTATAAATAATAAAATAATCTAAGTAAATAATTGCTAAAAAATATTGATACTGCTTTGTCAGTTGTTGCAAGTAGTTAAAGGTCACAAATAAAATAATCAATTTTATGCTGATTACGAAATTATTTATTTAGCTTTGTTTCGTAGCTATAAGCAAATTTAAAAAGGAAATCGCATTAATGTAACTCAAAAAAACTTCTTCTTATATAACAACCAAAGTTAAAGGTATAAGTTTGCTACAAACAACAAAAAGTGTTTCAAATATTTCCAATAAAAATTAACATGAAACTACACCACAACACTTATCAACGCTAAGCTCGATAATGAGCGAAATCCTTCTACTAATAATAGTATGAAAGTAATCTAAAGTTATCTTGTCCGCTACTAAGCTACAATTTAATTCATTGCGACATACTTATAAGCCGCTCGATACAAATAAACGACGAACATTGTAGTAGGTCAATTGACGATCTAGCACGACTGTCTACTGTTTCCAAGATGCAGTAAGACACTGTCACTTGTTCAATCAACAAGTTGTTTTAGTTGTAAGTACAGAAAAATCGCGATTGTTATGGCGGTGCATTTTAAATTCATTTACTGTGTAATTATTCTGCTAATTGGATTGTTGAAGCAAGAAATTTGTGATGCGTATGGTTTAGGAGGATGCCCGAAGTATAACTTAATGAAGAACTTTAATATTACTAAAGTAAGTTGGATTTTTTTGCTCAAATACTTTGAAGTTGATGTAATCAATTTATTCAAAACATTTTCTTAGTTTTCTGGGGTTTGGTACGAAATAGAAAGGTCCTTCTATGTATTTGAAGTAACTGCCGGATGTACAACAATTGAACTTCAAGAAAATTTGCAAGGAAAAATTGAAGTTGTTGCTAGAGTTATTAACAAATGGTAACTATAATAAATTTATCCAAAAATCATTATTTTCCCTTTAATCATAAAATATCTCGAAAAAAACATATTAGTTTTTATTTTACACAAAAAAATACGCCTTTGTTCAGGCAACTTTTCCTACTTAACTTTCATGTGTGTTGCCTGAATCTAGGAAAAATATTTTTCAAAATAAATATGTTGGAATGTGAAATTTCTCTCGTTAACTCGTTTACAATTAAATTTTAGGACCGGAGGTGAAACTACAAGCCAAGGGACAGCAGTAATATCAAAGAAAAACCCCAGCATTTTAAAATATAAAATACATACGTCATTACCCAATGCAATAGCAAGATTGCTGCCAGGAGCTGGCTTTTATCAAATTCTGCACACTGATTACGACAATGTGGCAATTTTATGGACGTGTTCTGAGTTATTAGTAGCGCACACAGGTAATTCTACACATTCCAACCCCTTATGTATGCGTACCACTTACAAAATATACTTTTTTCATAAGAAACATTACAGCGAACAATCAAACATGTCTGAATTATTTTAGAGACAAATCAAACAATTTTTTATTATTGTAATCAGGGCTGCATTGTTGTAATCAATTCAATGCATTGTTGTAACAAAAACAGTGCATTGTTGTAATCAAATCAATGCATTGTCTAGTTTTATTATCAACAATTGAAAATAGACCCCCCCCCTATATGCTGTTTCGTTTTTATTGCATATTCGGCGTATTTAGCTACTTAAACGATTCAGACTCGTTTTGATTGTTGATTATTGCGCTCAAACAAATAGTGCCCGCAAAACGTTCCCGAATTATTTAAGAGAAAAATGATTCAAGTAAAACTTAATTTTCTACCTGTTTTAATAGAGAATATATTTATTTTAGATCAAGTTTGGATCCTAGGAAGACAAAGGGAGCTTTCTGTAGCTCAAAGGGCTCACGTTTATCGAATGTTATCTAATTTACATATAGATTCAGAGCGACTCATCATTTCTAAAAATACGAATTGTCCGGAAAATGTCTGATTTTATAAATATATATTTTTAAATATTTTGTAAGAAATAGTTAGTAATAATGAGCTGTGATAAAAATTTTCTTTACTATTTTTAATCTGTAATATTCTGTATAAATTATTTATCAACTATTTTATATTATACATATAATAAAATATTACTGAGTTTTATAAAATACTTTATTATATTTATTTAACAATACAATCTATTTAATGTATTATTATATCAAATTTATGACTTTAATATTGATTTTCTAGGCAACTATTGATAATTTTCTGAGTCATTTTCATAAATATTTAAGCTGAATTCACTATACACAAGTTTTTGTACATAAACGAATACTTGTTCGATAAATTAGCGTTTCAAATATCAAACATTTAAAATAATTTGGAATGTCATTTGATATGATTCATAGAATTGAAATTTCCGATACACACTAGCAGAATGGCACTATTTTATTTTCTAGACTTAAAAAACAAACAACAAATCTAATCGAAATAATTCAATAAATACCCGTACTGTAATTACACAAAAACAATTTATTATTAAAAGTATCAGTTGCTGTCGTCATCACACGGGTTAAAAGTAATGCTACAATCATCACTGATGACGTCACACAATTTCACACAATCTGCGTCGCGATCTGAAGCCGAAAACTGTTCATTGTTGTACAAAGAAGCTTGAATTAACCAACTTTGCTCTTGTTCAATTTCACTATTCACCACTAAAAATAATTCTTTGTCTTTACACTCCAATTGATCTTTTAAATATTGTACTAAATCTGTATCCTACAAAAAACTATATTACTATTGAAAATTTTGACGTTTAATAGTTGATTAAACAGTTGTTGCATCCATGGATACGAATGACGCAACAATACAAACAATGATTACGTACAGCGCAGCAATTGTTGCATCCATGGTTACGAATGGTGCAACAATTATTTATCAACAAATTGACAGCTAAAAATGTATTTCAATATTTTACCTTTCCGATAAGTTGTGGTTTGTCTAATTTGGAATCTAAATTATAATAATAGCCTCCAATGTCTCTAATTGTGATCCAGTGTCTCCTTCTTAAAGGTAACATTACAAAACCCAGTTTGTATTCAGTTGGCACGTTTAAAATAAAGCCACAAATATTTTTTAAGTTTAAACAATGTGGATCTCTGAAAAATGGTTTCAAATTGAAATACATGTATTAGTTTATTGTATTTGACTTACTTTCGTTTATCAAACCATATAGCTTCACAACCTTTTCCTTGTAGAGCTTTCATGATAACATTTATATCATAATTTCCAAGGCCTAACAAGGATTTGTGTGGATTTATCCAAACATTTGGAGATAACGTATGACATATTATATCAAGTTGTGCCTTTGTAAACGACTCTTTTTCTTGGAATAAATTATTTAATGCATGTAACGCACATAATTCTTTTATTTGCTTCTCGTGGTATATTTGAACATTCAAATTATTTGATTCTGACATAGCAATTGAATTTCACGTAATTTGACTGAATATTTTATTATAACACATTTCACGATAAATAATCACGTTTTTCTTGTACAATATTGTAAAATAAATATAATAATAAATTGTAATATTACTTAATAAATGTATTTACATGTTTATTTGTTATCAAATAAAATTTTAGGTTAACTTGAAATTTTGTCAAGTATTTTTTGACGTTTGTTACTACGTTTATATGCGCTTTATAAATCGCTTCAGACATCAGTCTGAACTGAGTAGCTTATTTAATTCAGATTAAGGTAATCTACTTTCATACGTCAACTTACGTCACTGGCGGATATATTTTAAAATTCGATTCAATAATTATTTGAGGGTCAAATGTTACAAATCTATAACTGCTTATCTGTTTATCTCAATATTTATTAATGTTATCAATACATAGAACATCATAATCATAAAGATGAAGCTGTTAATAGTTTACGTAAGTTTTACATTATGTTTTTGGAACATTTTCGCGAAAATTGAAGACAATGAGGTTGAAAAAGAGTGTAATATTAGTGAAAAACTAATAAAAGAAATACAAAGATATGAACCGATTGCAAATAAAATAATTGGGTCTTTGATTAATGGAGATTTTAAAGGAACAACATACGACCATTTAGCAAGGTTTGTAGATAAATTTGGGGCAAGATTTACGGGTACACAGAATTTAGAAAATGCTATTGACTACATGTTGGAGAAATCTATAAATTATAATTTGGAAAACGTGCGATATGAAAATGTAACGGTTCCTCATTGGGTTCGAGGGAAAGAATCTGCAATTTTGATTGAACCACGCAGACATAATTTAAGAATGTTAGGTCTTGGGTATAGTGTAGGTACACCGGAAGCAGGAATTCAGGCTGAAGCAATTGTTGTTAAAGATTTTGATGAATTACAACAAAAAGCAGACTTGGTAAGTACCAAAATTCATGTGTTATTATTTAAAATTGCATGCAATTTATTGCATCCAGATCAAAGGTAAAATTGTGGTGTACGATGAAAAATACATTTCCTATGGCGAAACTGTTAAATATCGCAGCAAAGGGGCCTCCGAAGCCTCCAAACTAGGAGCCGTAGCAGCTTTAATCAACTCAATAACTCCATATTCTTTAAACACTCCCCATACAGGAATGCAAACTTATTATCCGAATATAACAAAAATCCCTGTTGCTTGTATTACGGCTCAAGATGCTCATATGCTACGAAGAATGCAAAATCGAGGACAAAAACTCGTAATTCATCTTCAAATGGAAGCGAAGAACTTGCCTCCGGAGATTTCCCGGAACACGATAGCGGAAATCCGGGGAAATGAAAATCCGGAGAAAGTTGTTTTAGTTTCCGGTCATCTAGACAGTTGGGATGTGGGACAAGGGGCGATGGATGATGGGGGCGGCGCTTTTATATCATGGAATAGTTTGGTGGTTCTTAAAAAGTTAGGGCTTCGCCCCAAACGAACTTTAAGGTTGGGGGACATCGAAAAAAAAATCAAATAATTGTTTAATTGCGTTGAAATATTTTAGAGCTGTGTTGTGGACAGCAGAGGAAATGGGGCTCATTGGGGCGCACTCCTACGTAAACGACCACAAACACGAGTTAGATAATTTCAATTTTGTGATGGAATCCGATGAAGGCACTTTCCGGCCGACTGGTTTAGCTGTTTCCGGTACAAATGAAGCACTTTGTATTATTAAACAAGTTTTAAAGTAAGTTTAGGTTAATTCTAACCTGAAAATTTATTATATTTTACATGTTTTCAGTTTATTAAGCCCTATAAATGCAACAGACTTCAGTGAAGGTGCGGGGGGCCCCGATATTAGTTACTTTTTAGATTTAGGTGTCCCGGGGGCAAGTCTTCTAAATAAAAATGAAAATTATTTTGTTTACCATCACTCTGAAGCTGATTCTATGGACGTAGAAAATCCTAAATCTCTAGATTATGCTACGGCCCTTTGGGCCACAATTTCATATGTAATTGCTGATTTAAGTGTTGATATTCCGAAAAATTTAATATTGTAGTGTTTTTTCTAAGAAAATATATCATTTTTTAAGTATTCCACTGTAGTTTATTCATTATTGCGCGCAATATATTGCATGTCATTTATTACAGATATTTATGTATATTTCCAGTTTGCTGAGTCCAATCAACACAACAAACTTTCGCGAGGGTCAAGAAGGACCCGATATACAATATTTCATCGATCTAGGGGTTCCGGGTGCAAGTCTCACAAATAAAAATCAAAATTACTACCTTTATCACCATAGCGAAGCAGATACCATGGATTTAGAGGATCCGGAAGCTCTGGATTACGCGACAGCACTTTGGGCGACAGTTTCTTTTGTAATTGCAGATTTAAACACAGACTTACCTAAAACAAATACACTTTAATTAGTAAAATAAGTAATAAATGCTTTACTACTGTATGAAAGTTGCTTTAATGTAAGCGCCATAAAAACATTTCTTTGGTAGTGTTGCCAACTTACTAACATTGAATATTCATTTCAAAATTATTTAATTTAAATAAAATCTGTTAAACTATTATTATTATGTGCAATGTGCGTTAAAATAAAGTTTTAAAAAATATATACAAATTAATTTATATTGTAGAACATTTTGTGATAGCACCCCAGAATTTGACAGGTCGGCAAATTGACAGCTACAACACATTGGGTGACGTGTCTATTAAAAATCTCGTTGTAAGCGTTAAAATTAAGCGATGAATTCGTTTAAAAGAGATAAAAAGGAGGAGGAAGATGGTACACAAGCTATTCTACTAATTTCTACACAATACTCAAGTTGAAAATCAATATTTTAGGCGGAGGAAATCCATTTCAAAACATCGAGAAAACAACTGTTTTGCAAGAAGCTCGAACTTTTAACGAAACCCCAGTCAATCCAAGGAAATGTGCACATATTCTTACAAAAATCCTCTACCTATTAAACCAGGTAACATAATTAATATTATTTATCTAAGTGTGTATATAAAATAATGCATATTTAGGGCGAACAACTTGGGGTAACAGAAGCAACCGAAGCTTTTTTCGCTATGACAAAACTCTTCCAATCTCGCGATGTAATTCTTCGTCGTTTAGTGTATTTAGGTATCAAAGAGTTAAGCTCAATCGCAGATGATGTCATCATTGTTACATCTAGTTTGACTAAAGACATGACGGGGAAAGAAGATCTTTACCGCGCGGCTGCAATTCGCGCACTTTGCAGCATCACCGATATAACAATGTTGCAAGCGATTGAACGGTACATGAAACAGGCTATTGTTGATAAAAATTCCGCGGTTTCTTCAGCAGCTCTAGTGAGTTCTTTACATTTAACAAAAATCGCGTCAGATGTGGTGAAACGTTGGGTGAACGAAGCTCAAGAAGCTGTGAATAGTGATAATATAATGGTTCAATACCACGCGTTAGGGGTTTTATATCATATTAGAAAAACAGATCGGTTAGCAGTGACTAAATTAGTTGCTAAATTTACTAGAATGTCTCTAAAAAGTCCGTACGCTGTCTGTATGTTGATTCGTATCGCATGTAAACTTCTAGAAGAAGAAGATTCCGGGGGCTCCGATTCGCCTCTTTTCGAATTTATTGAATCGTGTTTGCGCCATAAATCAGAAATGGTGATTTATGAAGCCGCTCACGCGATTGTAAACCTTAAACGGACAACTAGTCGCGAGTTAGCCCCCGCGGTTAGCGTTCTCCAACTATTTTGCAGTTCTCCAAAACCAACTTTGCGTTTTGCCGCGGTTCGAACCCTGAATAAAGTCGCGATCAGTCACCCAGCTGCTGTAACAGCTTGCAATCTCGATTTAGAGAATCTTATTACTGATTCAAATCGCTCGATTGCAACTTTGGCGATTACAACTCTGCTTAAAACTGGTGCGGAAAGTTCGGTTGATCGGTTGATGAAACAGATCGCGAGTTTTGTTTCTGAGATTAGCGATGAGTTTAAAATAGTTGTGGTGCAAGCTATAAGAGCTTTGTGTTTGAAATTTCCGCGAAAACATGGAGTGTTGATGAACTTCCTGTCTGCAATGTTGAGGGATGAGGGAGGGTTAGATTATAAAGCTTCGATTGCTGATACAATCATAACAATTATTGAAGAAAACCCAGAAGCGAAAGAGGCTGGCTTGGCGCATTTATGCGAATTTATTGAGGATTGTGAACATACCAGCTTAGCAGTTAGAATACTACATTTGTTAGGCAAAGAGGGACCTAGAACTAAACAACCATCGAGGTAGAACTCTTTGAAATTATCTCAAAGTTGTTGAAAATAATGAATAAATATTTTAGATACATTCGATTTATTTACAACCGCGTTATTTTGGAAAACGCTACAGTTAGGGCTGCGGCCGTTTCAGCCATGGCACAGTTTGGGGCAACTTGTCCAGATCTCCTGGAAAACATCCAGGTTCTGTTAGCCAGGTGCCAGATGGACAATGATGATGAAGTTAGGGACCGAGCCACTTATTACAGCTGCATTCTTCAACAGCAAGACAAAAGTTTATACAACAATTATATTATTGAGAGTCCGCAGGTGAGATTATCGCAAAATATATCGGTTATCTGCAATTGCAGAGCTTCATTAAGACCTAATTGTTGAGTGTGCAAGTCATAAATAATAGTTAGAACAGGGTTAAATTTTATTTTATATAATTTTGACACCACATTTGTGATTTTGTAAACTGTGGGAACCGAGCTGTCAAACTCTGTAAATTATAGGAACCGAGCTGTCAAACTCTGTAAATTGTAGGAACCGAGCTGTCAAACTCAAAATTAATGGAATCTATGCAATTGCAGAGCCTAATTATGACCTAATTGTATGGCATATAAACTAGTGCTCATTGTTATAAATAATTAGAACCGTTTTAAATAATAATTGGCAGTGTGGGAACCGGGGTGTCAAACTCAAAATCAATGGATTATCTGCAATTGCAGAGCATATTTAAGACCTACGGAAGTGCATAAACTGTATGTTGTCATTATAAATAATTAGAACCGCTCAAAACTTTATCGCAAAAAATAAATTGAAAGTCTGCAGATGAGATTATGTAATTGTATAAACCGGGGTTTTAACTGCAAAAATCAATGAGTTATCTGCAATTGCAGAGCATAATTACTACCTTGGTGTATAGTACGTACATTGAACGTTGTATAAATAATTAGAACCGGTTTAAAATTTCCTTAATTTACCTTTAAAATCAGTAATCCAAACTCGGCGGCTTTCCCACACTCGTCACTCACTAAACACACACTAATCACACACTAAACCAGCCACTAAACACCCGCCTACACCTACTAGGTCCGTCTCCACTGAGAGCCAAGCACAAACTGAATAATAATTAATTTAATAACGATTATGTCATCAATTTGTAGGTGTCAATTCCATCTCTTGAACGGGCGCTCCGCGAATATTCCCTATCCCCCGCCTTAACCCCATTCGACCTCCGTACCGTACCCAGTTCAATCCCTAGCTCAGAAGACCACCCCACGGCGTTGCCGTCCACCGAAGGCATGCTGGTGACGACCACAGCTAAACCAGTTTCCGTTTCCCGCGAAGAGAGCTACCAGGAGCGTTTGGGCGCCATCCCCGGAATTCGACAACTGGGGACGTTATTCCGGAGCACTGAGGTTGTGGAATTAACGGAGAGCGAAACTGAATATGTTGTCAGATGCGTCAAACATATTTATGGACAACATTTGATTTTACAAGTATGAAAATAAAACTGATCTTGAATTTTTTTGAAATGTAAAATTGTTTTGGTAGTTTGATTGTTTGAATACGCTGAATGATCAACTCCTGGAGAATGTACGGGTGCAACTAGAGCCCTCTGAAGGTTATGCCATCGTCAGAGAGATTCCTTGTGCTCGGCTTCCGTACAACGAAACCGGAACAGCGTTTGTTGTCTTACAGTTTCCGGATGATCTGCAAAGTTCTGCGGGAAATTTTGGCGCCACTCTTAAATTTGTTGTGAAGGATTGTGACCCGGCAACTGGCCTCCCGGACAGCGATGAAGGTGAACCATAAATTCCAATCATGAACTTTAGTTTTAAATGTTTTTTTTTAGGTTATGATGATGAGTACATGTTGGAAGACATTGAAATTTCTTTGGGGGATCAAATACAACGTGTGAATAAAATTAATTTTGGGGCCGCCTGGGAAGAAGCTGGAAACAATTTCGTGGAAATGGAAGACACTTATGCGTTGGCCTCCATGAGAACTCTTGACGAAGCTGTTAAAAACATCATACAGTTCCTGGGTTTGATGCCTGCAGAAAGAAGCGACAAAGTTCCGGAAGGCAAAACTACTCATACACTGTTTCTTGCTGGTATGTTTCAAACGCGATCTGCAATTGCATCTCATGTAATAATTAAAGTGTGAGGATTCCAAATTTTCAAACCGATTTCAAATATCTCAATTGGATCAAAAGATATGACGTATTTTTTTTTTCAATTTTCCTCCCTCATAAAGTTTGTGTTCCAAGTAATACCAACATAAAAAATATACAGGTTTTACAAGTAAAGCGTGTAGAATACGCTAGTCAAATCAAATTTGAAATATCTCATTCCGTTTTTGAGTTACATGCTGTAAATCGAACATGTTTCAGAAAAATTGCATGCAATATTGCGTTCAATATCTGTTTATTTTCAGGGATATTTCGCGGGGGCTACGATATTTTGGTGAGGGCGAAGCTAGCGTTGTCTGATGGGGTCACAATGCAACTGACGGTTAGGTCAACCAACCCGGATGTGGCTGAACTGGTTACTTCCGCCGTGGGATAAAAATATTAACTCTAGGTTAAGTTGTATTACAAATATATTAAATATTGTATTATTAAAAAACTGAAATAAATTATAACAGAAATAAAAATAATCTTTATTTATTTATTGTTGAAAATCAGTGTCAAAATTATAATCGTCATTTTCTATCGTAACATTTTCCAACCCGGAAGCTAGGGCCATCGAAAGTTTCTCTCTTCTAGCGCGATCTTTTTTCTCCTTTTTAAACTGTGCTTTTTTAACTTTATTAATTTTCTGGTTCCCATCCAATTCCACCTGAGCTTTCTTCGCTGGTTCTGCGCCCTTTTTCTGTCTTTTACTCCTCGTTTCAATATTAACTTTCTCACTAATCATCCCGGAAGCTGCGTCTGCGTCCTGTTCCATTTGTTCTTCCGGTTCCTCAGCGGAAACAGGTCCTGAAGACTCGATTACAATTGCGTCTGGAGTGTCTTCGCCGCCCATTTTTGTAAGCTCTTCTGTTTCCATTGTTTCGAAGCTTGCGATATCGAATTCTTTTCCGATTTCTGATACGATTTTAGAGCTTAAGTGAGAGCTTGAGTCGTCTGCTTCCGGCGGAAGAGTATAATATTTTATTTTGCCACTGAAATTATATTATTTTTAATAGGAATAATTTTTTTTGTAGGTTAGAACTTACTGATTCCAGTCTTCGAGGAGTCCCCGAGCAGCAGCTTCGCTGTCAGGCACGCCCCCTTTTTTGTATCGCCCCATCTGTGTAGCCTTTAACGCAAAAAATTCTTGAGGTGTATCAAATTCAGTAATATTGTACATTTCCATCAATTGTTTTTTGTTTGCGCGTTGCAATATTGCATTGGCTGGTGTAAACGGGTCTTTTAGGGCTCCAATACTGAGGGCGTTCTTCAGGGCAACTGTACCTGCAGAAGAATTCGCTGAAGAAGCGAACACGATACCTGGAGAATCCAATAGTTTTATTTTTGAATCCAGTTGTACTTCTTGCATTTGCCTAAAAAAAATTGCATGTAATATTGCATGCAATATTGCAATTATATCTTACATAATTTAGAGATCGCAGGTGGTTGTGTGTAACTGTAGAAACTATTAATTTTGTGTTTGACAACTCGGTTCCTACACCTGTCATCTCTAAATTATGTAAAATAAAATTTTAAACCGGTCCTAATTATTTATAATAATTACTACTTCACTTTACACACTAGCGTAGGTGTCAAATATGCTCTGCAATTGCAGATAATCCATTGATTTTACGTTTGACAACTCGGTTACGCAATTTCAAGTGGGTGTCAAATTAAGTAATGTATTTTAATTATTGCATGCAATTTTGCTTACTTGGTGACGCCGGGCGTCGAACCAACCCCACAGGCGCGACTCCTCTTCAGACTGTTAATAATAGAGCTTTTCCCCACATTTGGGAGCCCCACAACCCCAACTCTAATCGAGGTTTTGATACCTTTGTTCCTGCAATAGTTGCCCAATAAACTCATTAATAATTCGGCTCCAACACAAGTCGAGCTCTGGATAGATTTATCCGAGACTTTAGCGCTCGGCATTTTCTTCCTACCGAGACGCCGCCCCTGAGATTGCGTAGACGCTTTAAAAGCAATCGCAGGAGTGCTTTTGCGAAGGTATTTTAACCATTTATCGAGTACAGATCGCGGAACTAAATCTGGAAAACATTTTATTTATTAACTGAATATTAAAATAATTGTTATAAATTTGGCTAACCTGCTTTGTTTACCACTAGAACTAGTCGTTTACTTCCGGAAGCATCGTTAACAGCTTGTTCTACTTGTGTACATCGAGTTCCTAAAGGATCTCGAGCATCCAGAACCTCAAGAACCACATCAGCAGCTTCAACTACTTTTCTAAACTCTTTGTAATATGCTTTCAAAGAATTATCCGGATTCTTTTCTGCTTCGAAACCATCTAAAGATGGTTTAAAAGCATCATGAATCTTACCGCGAACCTCTGCATTTGCTACCTAAAAATGTGTTTGACAATTCGACAAATTCGACTCAAAAAATATTGTAAACTTACTAATCCTGCAAGTCCCCCGTCAACAACTGATTTTTCTCGTTGAGTTTTTGCTAATTCTCGTTCCTTTTTAGCAGATTCTTTCCTTTCCTTCTTCTCAAGTTCTTTTCTAGCTTTGTATTCCTCAACCTCTTTCAAGATATCTTCTTTGAAAGGACAAATATTAGGAACCTGAATTAGTTTTTGCTTTTTACTCTTTGGGTTTTTCTTGGCCTCTTTACGAACTTTTCGATTGTGTTCTCGAATCTTTTTCTCGATTTTGTATCGTAAACGAGCTGGTTGACGTTTAGATTTCTTTTCTGAATTTGAAAATGAAATGTAAATAAAAAGCTATTTGTTACATTTCAACTGTGTTACTTACTCAAGTTGAACTTGGCCATGTCTGTTTATTAGTTTTTATGTATTAAACACTAATAATTAAATAAGATTTCACTTATAAACACACGTGCGCGTATCACTACATATGTAAAACTTTTGAGGTTAACTCTCGGAAGAAGAACACGTCGTGAACGTAATATTTCACAACTAAAGCACGTTTATGTGACATGCCTGTGTTATGTTCGTCAAATTGTGGGAAAAACGCTTTATTAAAGGTAGAAAATTTGATTTAAATACACAACTTATTACACCTACATTTGTAGCGCCCAAAAACTGGAGATGCTCTATGCAAAGAATGCTTTTATGAAGCATTTGAAACAGAAATCCACTACACAATTACTCGAGCTAATTTATTTAAACCCGGACAAACTGTAGCAGTTGCTGCATCAGGAGGAAAAGACTCTACAGTTTTAGCTTATGTTCTAAAACTTTTAAACAAAAAATACAACTATGGTTTGAAATTAGTTTTGTTGTCAATTGATGAAGGAATTACAGGTAAATTCAACTTGATTCCATTGAATATTTCTAATATTTTTAAGGTATATTTATTAGGATATAGAGATGACAGTTTAGACACCGTCAAACAAAACCGCGATGATTATGAAATGCCTCTAAAAATTCTTTCGTACAAAGATTTGTATGGATGGACGATGGATGAAATTGTAGCAGAAATTGGACGTAAAAATAATTGTACCTTTTGTGGGGTATTCCGAAGACAAGCTTTAGACCGAGGGGCAATGTTATTGAAGGTAGATTGTATGGCAACTGGACATAATGCTGATGATATCGCGGAAACTGTGTTGATGAATATTTTAAGAGGAGATTTAGCGAGGTTAAGTCGATGTACTTCAATTATTACAGTAAGTAAACGTCAAAATTAAGTTGAACTTTAAACAATTAATAGTTTTTTTGTAAAAGGGGGGCGGCGGAAATGGAATTCCTCGAGTGAAACCATTAAAATACACTTATGAAAAAGAAATTGTAATGTACGCGTACTTCAGAAAACTAGTTTACTTTTCAACCGAATGTGTATTTGCCCCCAATGCATATCGAGGTCACGCCCGAGTTTTACTCAAAGACTTAGAAAAAGTAGATCCTTGTATAATCATGAACATAATTCATTCAGGTAAGCAACAAATCAATATTATTCAACATATTTTGATAAATTCAATTACCTTTCAGGTGAAAATATGAAATGCGACGACAACGCCAAACTTCCAACTCAGCAGACCTGTACAAAATGTAATTATGTTTCTTCTCAGCCAATTTGTAAAGCCTGTGTTTTACTAGAGGGTCTTAATCGAGGACTACCACGTTTAGGAATCGGGAAATCTAGTCGAGTTAAACGACTGATTATTGAAGATGACGAGAAGAGGAATAATAGCGGAAGTGGTTGTCAAAGTGAGGGGAAGTGTTGTGGAAGAGGCGGATGTATATCATGATTGTTTGTTTTAAATAAATTTGTATTTTTTATGAGTCGTTTTCTATTTCTTTCAAAATTATTGCAATATTTGCAGTTTCGAGTTAAGCGTCTGAGTATTGAAGATTGTAGGAGGAATAATAGGGGAAGTAGGTGTCAAAATGAGGGGAAATGTCGTGGAAGAACCGGATGTACATGTTTATTGCTTGTTTTAAATAAAATTGTATTTATTTATGAGTTATTTTGTATCTCTTTCATGCAATAATTGCAACAAGAAATCCAGTCAAGTTGAGCGACTGATTATTAAAGATGACAAGAGGGATAATAGGGGAAGTAGTTGTCAAAATGTCGTGGAAGAACCGGATGAACATGTTTATTATTTGTTTTAAATAAAATTGTATTTTTTTATGAGTTATTTTGTATTTCTTTCATGCAATAATTGCAACAAGAAATCCATTCAAGTTAAGCGACTGATTATTAAAGATGACAAGAGGGATAATAGGGGAAGTAGTTGTCAAAATGAGCGGAAATGTCGAGCTATAAGAACGTTGGAGAGAAATATGGTACAGACAGTTTTATTGAGGAATGTCTAAGTGAACATACCATATTAAAAAATTGCTGCCAGCCACCATTAAAACTTAGTGGACCGTTTTATATTTAATTAACCTAACAAAACAGAAAACTATATCTTAAAATCTAGCCACAAACTACAAGACATCCTATCATTAGTTACACTGTAGTTAATTAAGTTAAACTTTCGTGATTTTTAGCCATTCCACTAACTCGTCTACTAGCGATCAACAATGCAAACAGTTGTGTACATTTCCATTGTTGTCCGCAACTAAAAACCACCAAAGACAATTAATACTCGAAGAACAATAAATAAAAATAATTTTTAAAAATAAAATAATAAACACAAATTGTGTTAGTTGTAAAAATGATTTTCACTAGATAACGGTTGATGATTGGTTGACGAGATCCAATGAGCAATTTACTAAATAAACAACGCATGGGTTATTTTACTGTGTGCATGAGAAAGATGGATGTGTCTCACCGTGTTTTGAAGATTGTTACGTGCCCTTTGGAAAACCAGGAGCTGGCTGTCCCGGGACCGAATACTGCGGCCTGAAGTTCGCGAAGTTGGCGGCCGCGGCTGCGAAGCCCGGCAAGTTACCGGCGTTGAACCCGGGCGGGAATTGACTCATCACCTTGAAACACACAAGTCGTTTTCAATTTCTTTCAAGACTATTGCATGCAATAATGAGAAATTTGTGTTTTTGCGCTCACCTGTGGCCCCGAAGCAACACTAGAGCTCTGCCCCCCGGCCCCACTACTCGTACTGGTCGCTGCTAGCCGACTCAAAATCGACCTCTCGCTCATCTGCAACCTTTGCGCAACCGGCGGGATTCGAGCCAGAGTCGCTGGAAGTCGCGAGACATCCGATTTCATATCACTCAACAGTTCTTCAAGTTGGTTTAACACCTTGTGGAGGACCGCGTTAGCGGGTTTATTTCCGGCTAAAGACTCTTTACTGAGATGCTGGTGGGACTCTGCTAGACACTCCACTTCCGCAAATCGCGCGTTTAGTGACATGGCTGGATGGTTCGGGTCCTGGGTCAGATTCAGGTAGGCAGCACGTCGGAGCTGCTCTTCTATCACCAGGGCTTGCTCCAGGAGTTTGAACCTCCTCGCGAGGAACTTGTTTTTGATTTCCAGGAAGTTTCCTTTGCCGACGTCCATTTTGAATGGTTCGTTGATGATTGCGAACCGGATGTCGCTTTGTATATCCTGCCACCGGCCGTAACCATGGGTTACGATGCCCGCGAGGAGCCAGTAGTCGTGGCGTCGATGCCAGATCTCGTATTCGCGGCCCGGAACTGCTGCTTTTTCTTCGTTTAACCAGAGGGTGTGGAGTTCGGTGAAACCGCCATCGGCGATGTTAAACATGAACTTCCGTTTTGGGCCATCCAGTTTACCCTCTTCCTCTTCCTTGTTGCTGTCTTTTTCTTTTTTAGCGTCTTCTTCAGCGGGTACAACAATAACATCATCATCATCCTCTTTTTTGTCCTCCTTTTTAGTTTTTTCCTCCTCTTTGGATTTTGGTTCAGCCTCATCTTTTTCCTCTTTGACTTCTTCCGTTTCCTCTTTAACTTTACTTACAGCTTCCTTTTCTGTACTCTCTTCCGTTTCCATTCCCTCTGCAGGTTCCTCTTTAACACTTTTAACACTCGCCTTTTCCTCTTCAGTCTCCGTGTTATCCGTTTCCGTTTTAACACTAACAGATTCTTTATCAGTGTCTGTTTCTTTAGCTTCCTCTTTAACATCTTTCGCTTCCTCTTCTTTGTCCTTTTCCCCCTCGGCTGGTGGGCCTCCAGGCGCAGGGCTAGCCGCTGCAGAAGTGGCAGGCGTAGCACTAGTACTCGTAGTTGTACTCTTCGGTGTTTCTCCGTCTGCAGAGGTTCCGGGGGCTCCGGGCGGCGCTCCGGATCGGATAGGCTCGCATGGTTTCCGGATGAGTTCCGGCATGCTGTAATATCCGTTGATGTGCTCGAATTCCTGGACTTTCTTTCTGATTAAACTCATGACTCCGATTCTGGTGAGGACGTGTTGACGACTCAGTCCCTCTCTGGGGACGCCGTCTGCGAAGGTTTCTGCGTTATCGGCACCAGGTTCGCAGAGGTGACGCATGAAGAGGCTCACGTAGGCTTTGAAGATTTTTTCGGATTTTCCCCGGAGGTCGCGCACCAGCCACTGGGAGTTGAACGCATCTTGGGGCGGCATTCCATATCTATGAAAGAAATTGCATGCAATTATTTTTGATTTTGAGTTTGACACCTCGGTTCCTACAGTTGCGAGCTCTAAATTAGTTAAGATAAAATTTTAACTGGTTCCAATTATTTACAACAATGATTTCTTCCACTTTACGCACTTCCGTATTCTTAAAAATGCTCTGCAATTGCAGATAATCCATTGATTTTTAGTTTGACACCCCGGTTCCTACAGTTACAATCTCTAAATTAGGTAAGATAAAATTTTAACCGTTTCCGATTATTTACAACAATAACTACTTCCACTTTAGGCACTTCCGCAGTTTTAAAAAATGCTCTGCAATTGCAGATAATCCATTGTTTTTAGTTTGACACCTCGGTTACTTAATTTCCAATGGGTGTCAAATAATTTATTGCACGCAATTTAAATTAAAAAGTTAGGGTCTTACCGCATGATGGCGTTGAGGAACGCTTTCCTCTGCCGAGCATTGAACCCAAGCACCTCAATATTACCACCCACGCGTGCCAACAGTGGCGGAAGTGGACGATCTCTGTCGTCTTTCCGTTCCATTCTTCTTCGACTTCTCCTGCTTAAATCGCCTGAAAAATCAATTAATAAAACTGTGAAAAGCACATAATGAGTAAGACATACCATCAGCCTTCTCGTCAAAGTCGTCATCTTCTTTATCGTCATCGGAGCCAGCGGAAAAGTCAGAGTTGTAGTCAGAGAGGTTTTCTTGCCACGTGGTGTCTTCACGTGTGTCTGTTGTCATGCCATCGTTGTAATTCACTTGTTTACGGACACGTTTACCTTTCCCTAACGTTCTATTAACGCAGCATTAATTTAGCCAGTCGATTAATTAACAAATAGTTAATAATTACCTAGCGATGTCCTCCTGTTGCTGTTCGTAGTGATGCCTCAACAGTTTGATCCAATAAGCTGGGTCGGTGTTTTCCGCTTCCTGTTTGATGATCTCAGTGTCGAGGTCTTCTTCGTTGTCACCTTCTTTAGTCACATAACTCGCAACCTTGAAGGAACTGAGGTATTCGTTGGCCCAGTTTTCCTTCTGTTCGATTCCCTCTTTGGATCTGTCCAGAAGTTCTTCAATTGCTTTGTCGTCGTAGTGGATGGCCTCATCTTCTTTACCTTCGTCCTCTTTAAACAGTTCTTCTGTTCCGAATCTGCAAATTAAGCAGTTTTTAAATTGTGTTTGACACCTCGGTTCCTGCACTGTCATCTTTAAATTATGTAAGATTAAATTTGAAACTGGTCTAATTATTTATAACAATGTCCAACAGTTTATCCAACATATAATTAGTTCGCGATTAAGCTCTGCAATTGCAGATAATCAATTTATTTTGTGTTTGACACCCCGGTTCCTGCACTGCCATCTTTAAATAATGCAAGATTAAACTTGAAATGGTTCTAATTATTTATAACAATGTCCAACAGTTTATCCACCATATAATTAGTTCACGATTAAGCTCTGCAATTGCAGATAATCAATTTATTTTGTGTTTGACACCCCGGTTCCTGCACTGCCATCTTTAAATAATGCAAGATAAAACTTGAAATGGTTGTTAAATTATGCATTTTATTATTACCTCAAGATGTCGTCGAGTTCCTGTTTGGTGAAGTTAGTTCCTTTTCCGCCCATCCCAGGCCTGACAACCAAATGAGTCAACATCATTTTCCGTTTCGCGACTTGAGTGACTCGCTCCTCAACAGAGTTCCGGGTCACGAACCGGTAGATCATGACTTTGTTGGCTTGGCCGATTCGGTGGGCCCTCGAGAAGGCCTGGATGTCATTATGGGGGTTCCAATCTGAGTCATAGATGATTACAGTGTCCGCTGTTGCCAGGTTTATTCCTAAACCTCCCGCTCTAAACACACAATTAATTATTTTATAAACAGTGTAAATAATTGCAAGAATGATTTTTATTTACCGAGTTGAGAGTAAAAACACGAACTGTTGGGCCCCAGGGGCATTAAACCTATCGATGGCTTCCTGTCGTAACGATCCAGTGATCGCCCCATCGATTCTTTCGTATTTATAGCCTTCGCCCTCGAGGAAGTCTTCCAAAATGTCCAACATTTTCGTCATCTGCGAAAATATTAACACTCGATGGCCTTGGTCCCTCAACTTCTTCAGCATCTTCGCGAGTAACACAAGCTTCCCAGCTGCTTTGATGAGCGATTGAGTCTCGTAGTTTCCATGCGGACCTAGTGGAGCTTCTTCAGAAGCTGCTGGGAAGAGATAAGGATGGTTGCAACACTTCTTCAGGTCCATCATGATGTTGAGTAAAGAGACAGACTGTCCACCTCCTTTTGGATTTAGGGCTTCGAAGTTTCTGGTTAGAATGTATTTGTAATATTTCTTCTGCATGGGCGAGAGTTCGACTCGGACGATGAACTCGGATTTGGAGGGCATGTTCTGGAAAAATAAATAATTGCATGCAATTATTGCAATTACAAATAATAAATTAATTTTGCGTTTGACAGCTCGGTTACTTAATTTCAAGTGAGGTGTCAAATTATGTATTTTAAATTTAAATTGCATGCAATTATTGCAATTACAAATAATTATTGATTTTGCGTTTGACAGCTCGGTTACTTAATTTCAAGTGGGGTGTCAAATTATGTATTTTAAATTTAAATTGCATGCAATTATTGCATAAAAAATACGTACTTTCAACACATCAGCCTTAAGTCGTCTCAGCATGTGGGGGCCCAACATTTCATGCAATTTTTTGACTTGATCTTCTTTAGAAATATCTGCAAACTCATTTTGGAACGCTGCTAAATCGTTGAACTTGCTGCTGCTTAAGAAGTTAAGTAAATGGAACAATTCTTCCAAGTTGTTTTGGAGCGGAGTACCCGTTAGTAGAAGCTTGTAGGAGATATTGTATCCTGCTAACAATCTGAAGAACTGTAAAAATAACATCATAAGTAAAACATTTGATTTGTTGATGAATTGTTTATACTTTTGATTGATTGCTTTTTAATCTATGAGCCTCGTCAACAACTAAAACTGCCCAGTCTATAGAGCCAAGACAAGCTGAATCAATTGAAATTAGCTCGTAACTTGTAAGTAGAACATTGAATTTAATCTGGTTGGTTCGTATCCTGGTGGCTCTACCTCCTCGAACAGCACCTTCTTCAAAAGACAATTCATTTTCTCTAATCACAGCTCTGTAATTAACACAACAATTAGTGCAATTTAACTTAAAACTAACTCATTAACTCACCTCGAGTCTTTATCCCCAACATAAGTAATACAATAAAAATCTGGGGCCCACAGTTCAAACTCCCGCTCCCAATTAATAATCGTGGAAAGGGGCACCGAAACCAAAAAGGGGCCCTTGCAGTGGCCCTCCTTGTAGAGCGAGTATAAAAACGTGATGGTTTGAATGGTTTTCCCGAGCCCCATTTCATCAGCTAGGATGGTATCGATCCCCTGCCCCCAGGAGTAGCGCAACCAGTTCAAGCCCTCAAGTTGGTACGGGTGGAGCTGCATTCCGGTTTCGCTGAGGAACTCCGGTTGTTTTTCATATTTTTTTTTGAGGTCCGTTGAGGGTTTATCCGGGGGTGGTGTGTAACGACGGCTGGTGGAATTAATACATAAATAAGTTTGAAAACATAAGAGGGGAGTGGTACTTACGGAACTCGTTCTTCGTCGTCCATGAGTTCCCGGGTTTTAGTCCTCTTCCCTTTGTTTTTCTTGCCCTTTTTACTCGAACTTGGTCCATCAGCATTGCAGGCCGCTCGCAAGTCGAGGTAGTACTCGATGGCTTGCTTCAAACCCGGGATGTCGTCGGAATCCTCCTCCCAGGTAGCTTGATCATACGGCAGCTCGCGCCATTTGACCAAGTATAGCGTTCTTCCGTCCCTCATAGTTCGATGGTTAATGATTCTATGAACCAGCAGCCACTCAGACTTCACGCCATACTTGTAGAACTTCTCCTCCAGGTCGTCTCCCCCACGTCCCGCAGTCTTCAACCTCTTGTATCTGCTCTCAATCTCATCCATTCCGTCGTCGAGCTTGGGCGGCTCCTCCATGTCGTACTTCCTGGAGTAGTTTCTGAACATTAGGGGATGATGCACATCGAGTTGTAACTCGGAGATCCACTCGCAGTGCCAGTAGGATTTTTCGTGCCACTTCACGAAGAACTCCCGGCGACGTTGAACGTTTCGAGGAGGTCTTTTGCTGGTGGAGGGCTCCTCCGAAGGCTTGGAAGGGGCTTCGACCCAACGCCAGGTCAGGATTTTTGTTACTTTGCCTGGAAGTGGTGGACACTGCAACAAAACAATAAAAAAAGCGATTATATAAAATAATGTTAGTAATAGTTTAAGCTGGACTTACGCTACACCTGGGGCACTTCCAGTCTCCGTCGGGGATGTCCTGCAGGGGTGGGTTCAAACAAAATGTGTGGTAAGCAGAAGGACACGAATCGCAGCAAAGTAATTCGCCTCCATCTTTACAAACTCGACAGAACTCCTGGTGCTCGTCGTCGTCTTGTTCGGCGACGCCTTCGCCCTCGCAATGGGGGCACGACCACTTCCCTACACGAATTTAATAAAATTACATGCAACTTTTTATGACACACAATTATTATTAGAAATTATTAAAAAAAAATTTATGTTTGACACCTCGGTTCCTACACCGCCATCTTTAAATTATGTAAGATAAAATTTAAAACGGCTCTAATTATGCATAATACTAATTACCAGTTTATGTACCATACAATTAAGTCATTATTAGAATCTGCAATTGCAGATAAACATTTAATTTTGAGTTTTACACCTCGGTTCCTACACCGCCATCTTTAAATTATGTAAGATAATATTTGAAACTGTTCTAATTATGTATAATACTAACTACCAGTTTATGTACCATACAATTAAGTCATAATTAGGATCTGCAATTGCAGATAAACATTTAATTTGAGTTTGACACCTCGGTTCCTACACCGCCATCTTTAAATTATGTAAGATAATATTTGAAACGGTTCTAATTATGTATAATACTAACTACCAGTTTATGTACCATACAATTAAGTCATAATTAGGATCTGCAATTGCAGATAATCAATTAAGTTTTAGTTTTACACCTCGGTTCCTACACCGCCATCTTTAAATAATGTAAGATTAAATTTGAAACGGTTCTAATTATGTATAATACTAACTACCAGTTTATGTACCATACAATTAAGTCATAATTAAGATCTGCAATTGCAGATAAACATTTAATTTTGAGTTTTACACCTCGGTTCCTACACCGCCATCTTTAAATTATGTAAGATAATATTTGAAACGGTTCTAATTATGTATAATACTAACTACCAGTTTATGTACCATACAATTAAGTCATAATTAGGATCTGCAATTGCAGATAATCAATTAAGTTTGAGTTTTACACCTCGGTTCCTACACCGCCATCTTTAAATAATGTAAGATTAAATTTGAAACGGTTGTAATTATGTATAATACTAACTACCAGTTTATGTACCATACAATTAAGTCATAATTAAGATCTGCAATTGCAGATAATCAATTAGTTTTGAGTTTGACACCTCGGTTCCTACACCGCCATCTTTAAATAATGTAAGATAACATTTGAAACGGCTCTAATTATGTATAATACTAACTACCAGTTTATGTACCATACAATTAAGTCATCATTAAGATCTGCAATTGCAGATAATCAATTAATTTTGAGATTAACACCTCGGTTCCTACAATTACATAATCTCACTTGCGATTTCTAAATTACGTAAAATAAAATTAGAAACGGTTCTAATTATTTATAATAATGTCTACTTCCACTGTACGCACTTGTGTAGGTCTAAAAAATGCTCTGCAATTGCAGATAATCCATTGGTTTTTACGTTTGATACCCCGGTTACAAAATTTCAAATTGAATGTCAAATTATGTATTATTTATTTATATTATTGCACGCAATATTGCATGCAATTTTTGGTTAAATTACCTTCAGGAGTCTCTTCGAGCTCGGGTTCGAGGCAGACCAAGTGGTAAGCTCTTGGACAGGTGTCGCAGAGGATGATTTCGCCCCCTTGCTGACAGACCTCGCAGTAATCCTGGTGCTCCTTCAACAAAAACAAACGACAAACACAATTATTCTAACCAACCACTGTACTACAAAACTAAAAAATAAAATAAATACAGTAATTGTTTTTACCTCATATCCATCATCGCCTTCCGGAAACTTGCTGGTTGTCTTAATCTTCTTCTTCTTCTTGCTTTTGTTTCCGATCTTAGTCTTGGCCTTACGTCGAACCAGGGGCTGACCGCTAGTTCCCGGAGTGGAGTCATCCTTTTCCACACTTCCGCTCAGCTCCCCACTTCCTTCTTCCGTTTTATTAGCTTCCTCAGCTTCTTGCAGCATTTGCTCAAACTCCATATCACTATCGCGATCACTTCCGGCACCGCTACCTTCCGGTTCCTCTTCCGAGCTACCTCGTTTCCGCTTACCAAGTTTTATTTTTAATGTTGGTACTTTGGAGGTTGTTTTCTTGCTGGTTTTCTTCCCTCGGGAGCTACGTTTCTTTTTGTTTTTTTCTCGCTCGTCGTCGTCTTCATCTTCATCTTCTTCGTCGAACATTTCTTCAGCTTTGGAGGAATCTTTTGGGTTTCGCGATCTGCTGGGTTTGTTGTACTCTGCTTCCGGTTGCGGTTGTTCGGTTTCCGGTTGAGTGTTTGGGTTCATTTCGGAGAATTCGCGCCATTTTGCCGCAACTAACATCATTAGTTTTGACATTGGGACCTGGAAATGTTTTTAATAAATATTTTTTTCTGAAAGAAAATCTGGAATTTCAAACATACTTTTGGATTTTCTTTTGCTAATAAAGGCCTAACATGTTGCTGGAATAATTTATAGCTGGTTAAATTTTGGAAATCTGACTCTGTGTACTCGAGATCGACATCTGTTAGACCAAAAGTCGAGCAGACTTCTTCGATGGTCGGCATTCCAGCGCCAGAAGCAGCGCTGGAAGATTCTTGGGGCGGAGCTGGGGTATGTTTACCGCTACCCCGAGACTTGCGCCCCTTTTTAGTTGAATAGTCGGAGTCTGCAGCTGTGGGATCTTCTTCGCCCCCAAAATCGCTCTCCTAAATTTGTTATTTAATAAAATGTTTCAGAAAATAATTAATCGAAACTTACATCTCCGCTTTCATTTTTCCTCTTTTTTTTCTTTTTCTTCACCTTTTTATCTTCACTCCGAGCTTTTCTTTTCTTACCCTTCTTCTTTTTTCGACTGTCCTCTGGCTCATAATCATCATCTTCTTCCTTTAAATATTTCATAGTTCAAAACACAAATATTATTTAAGTTTTAATGTCAAACTGATTTTGACATATTTGACTTATTAAAACAAAAGCATCACTTCCTGGTACAGCGAATATAGACATACAAATGTAGAGCATAAAATTCTATATAGAAAACCTCCTTAATGATTTTTATGTAACTGTTATAGATTTCGAGAAAAACTTGAAAATAAAACATAAAAATTTGTGTCACACAAAAACGTCAGTCATTTTTTAATGCACTCAAATATCAACTTCCGGTTATCAGCATTCGATTTTCCGGACAATTTTCTATCACATATAATATTTTTACAATTCTAGGGCCTCTAGTACAGCTGTAATTATACATATTCTCCAGGAAAACATAAACAAATTTAAGTAATTTTCTTCAAATTTTATGTTACTGTAAATCTTAAACGGAATCAAGTATCGACTTCCGGTTTTCGGCATTCGATTTGTCAGAAGAAATTATGTAAGTTAAAATAATTGTGTTAATTTGTGTAGACAGAGATGATAGTAAAAAAATTGTTTCTGCAAAGACGAAGATTGCAAATTTTCACTACCATAAATTATTTATGTTTTCTCGGTGAATATGTATAATTACAGCTCAACCATAATCCCCAAAAGTGTAAAAATAATGTTACTAATAGAAAAATGTCCTGGAAATCGAATGCTGAAAACCGGAAGTCGATATTTGAGTCCGTAAAAAAATGACAGCCGTTTTTGTGTGACATAAATTTATGACGATGACTGAAAATTTTTGTTTTATTTTCACGATTTTCTCGAAAACTATAACACTTACATAAAAATTATTAAGGAGGTTTTCTATAGAGAATTTTATCCTCTACATTTTAGTATATAACAGTTTTTAACGTAATATGAACCATTTATGAGATAATCCACGAAAAGTAAAAAATGGGCGTAATCAGACTATCCTGAATTTTGATTCGAAAGAAATAATTAATACTGACCCCTTGTTTGGGAAGGCCGTCATCAGATTCTGGCGAATTATCCCCAGTGACTTGGTCTCCAACAACATCGTCCCCAACATCTTCTTCGCCTGATGAAAAGAGTTGTAAACAAATTACTATAAAATGTATTGATCAAATACAGATTGATTTTGCGCAATAAATAAATTTCAGGATATTTAAAAGCGTGTCAAGTATATTTTAATTCACAAAAAAGCTTTTTTAAAGCTCTAGACAGCAAAGAACCATGTGGTCAACATGTGGCCATTGGTCAGATGTTTCAAGCACCCGGTTTTGGTGGGAAAATGTAAAATTTCAAACTGTAAAACATAAACAACATAAAATTGGCAGAAAAAAATCGCGATCTTAGCTGCCAATCTCTTTGTTTGATGGCCTCCATTTTGTTAAGGGTCAAGAATATGCCGCGCGCTGTCACAAAAATAATGAAAACCTATTTCTCCCCCTTCCACTTACCTAATATTCGGATCGGCATACTCAAATAACTTTATAAAAATAATAAATAACTGATAAATCATGATAAGCAACGTTCAATCGTAAGAGAAACTTATAAATCTGGATTAAATATTGGCATATAATTAAAATAATTAAAGGTAATAGATAAATGAGTTTGTAGTCCCGCTACATCGGCTTGCTCTTGCCAACTAGCCAAACAAAACTTACCGGCATAAGAGTCATCCACTTCATCGTCTGAAGCCATGTCTTTTCACACAAAATCACACCAAACTATTGTTGAACACCACTATTTAGATTTATAAAAACAAATAGAAATTTAACGGTTGTAATTACGGAGAACACCAAAAGCCGTCACCTCCTTTCTTCTTTCATAGACTGGCTCTCTCCTCTTCTGTGTACTCCCCGCGATCACCGCTGTTGCCAGATCAAGTGATTGAGAAAAAAACAAGATGTAAATATAAAATATTCATAATAATTATTGGTACAGATTTAACTAACCTTGTGTAAGATGTCAAAGGAAATAAGTAACAACATCAATTATCTTCTTCAATCATTTTTTATACGTCATTTGTGTTATTAAATGTCACAATTAAATATCATATACGTATAATGACAGCTTTTTTTTTCTTTCTTAAAGAATCCAGTGTAAGTGAAATGAAGGGAATCATTAGAAAGTAATAAAATAAATCACTAATTTTTACCGGCAAAACGAATCTTAAAAATGTAAAAAATAGCGGCAACATCGCCCCCTCGATTTGCTAAACTTGATCCCCGCTTTTTAGACATGCGTAGTAATACTACAACAGCACGTTGTAAGATATAACGCATGCGTTACAAATAAACCGTGTTAATTTTTACATTTCCTTGCAATTTTCTTTGAAATATCTTTCCTGAAATGCAATAAATATAATAAAACTTTTCCTTGCTTTCTTATCTACTATATGTAACCTCATATTTGGAAAGGAAACCTGAGAATATTTTGTAGAAAAAATAATAAATTCATAGACAAAACAAATTAGATTTTTCCCTGACTTTAAATATTGATTGATATTTTCAGCCACGAATTGAGATGAAATGAAACCCAGTCTAGCAACTTCATTATACTTTTAAATTTAGTTGAAAAATACTTGGTAGGTTTACTTTTTCATTTTAAAAGCAGTTTTGCTTCTTTTTTCTTACTGAATACAAGAAATTTAACTGAAAATGATTAAAAACTTTTTACAAAAGTACTTGTAGAAGTTGCCACTTAAATAAAAAAGTGTTAATTGTTAGTAAACATATGTTTTATTATGTTATATTGTTTAAAAACGCTTTAAATATTGCAAAAAAATAATAATTTGAAAACCAGGGAAATTTCGAAACGCCACTGGCCACCTGTCGGAAAAAGCGTGAACTACTTAGATGTCAAACTGACATAGCTGTCAAAATAAAGTACGAAGGACATTGTTTTGGGTGCGTGTTGTGCAAAAACATTAAATTTAATTAAGAAATGATCATTTTATGAGCTAAATATTAAATATTATTAATTTACCACCATGAATGTGAAAAATTTGCCCATAGAAATAGTCGAACAATTATTAACATACGACAATTTAGATGAAAAAGATGTTCTAAATTTTTCATCAACATGCATACATTTTCACGACATGGTGTGCAACAACAATGCTATTTGGAAGTGTATATACGGAAAAAGGTAAGTAATATTCGCATTTCCTTTAATGTACTTAAATAATAAACATTATTTACAACAAAAGGTGGCCACAGTTTATAAATTTATTCACACCAAATTCAGTGACAAGTTGGTATAGCGAAGTGAAATATGTATTTGAATTAACAAAAAAATGCCACGAAACTTTGGGGGAAATGCCTCCAAAGTTTTATAAACGATATGAGCTGTCAAATTCTGATTTGGTGCAGTGGAAAAATATGATGGACGAACATCCATTGGCAACAAACTATATTATTGATGTTTTAATGGCGATTGTCAACGATAAAAGCACGATTCAGGGCATCAACATGGTTCAAATCAAGTAATTTTATTTTAGAATTAATTCTTAGGATGTATTCAATTAAATAATTGTATTTTAGTACACCAGGCAATCTAACCTACCGTTATTACGCCAATAAAGCTCTTAGATTCGTGCGACAGCAATATCTAATGAAAGAATGGGAAACTTACATGTCTTTACCTCAAGAATCCCAAATCCTAGAACGTGGGGCCGTGTTTATCGCCCAATGGTGCCAACCAACCATCGATGTCTCCCTAGCTGGGATAGGAAAACAATTCGATGTGATAGCTAGTAATGTTAGGGATCTCTTACAGCAAACTCATCCAAATCATCCGATTTTTTCAACACCAAAAGAACTTCAAGACAAGTGGAGGAACTTTAATTTGAATAGAAATCAGTGGAGTACGAATGAGTGTAGACAAATTATGGATGCCATGGGAACGGTGCTATATAAACATCTTGGTTTCTATGGCAATAACGAGATGTATTATGTTCCGGAGAATTCGTATATTAATGAGGTAAGTGCAATAAATTGCATGCAATTTTTGACTAATTTTATGAGTATTAGGTACTGGAAAAACGTCGTGGGTTACCGATCACCCTCGCAATTGTTTATGAAAGTGTAGCACGACGGTTGGGCGTCCGTTGTGAGCCAATCAGCTTTCCAGCTCACTTTTTATTGCGGTGGACTTACGGTCCTTCCGAGGACGATTCTTATTACATCGATGTGTACAATAAGGGCCATGTTATGATGAAGGGGAGTTGCCCCCACGCGAGGAACAGCAATAGCCCGAAACGGACGACTTATGCACCGAGCACAGCCAAACAGGTAAGCTCTGCAATTGCACGCAATACTTTTATGACAATTACAATAATTATGTGACAGGTGATGGCTCGAATGGCGAACAATCTAGAGCTATCCGGCCGTCAACACGTGCACCCCAACGGGCGAATCACCCGCTTAAGAAGCGTTCTGGAACTGCTTCGTTTAATAAACCCTTCAGATTTAACCTGTATGCTCAACTTGGCCAAACTGTACATGCTGTACAACATGGATGTCACTGAACTCACTACTTTTTTAATGAACCAGGTAAAAATCCACGCAATTTTACAAAAAATTGCATGCAATTATTGCATGCAATAAAAAAAAATTGCATGCAATTTTTTTCCAAAATTTAATTTTTTCAGGAGTTCGATATAAGCCGGAGGGCGCAGGCTCACCAAATAGTACAAATGCTGCAAGACCATGAGGCCCACCACAAAGACATCCGGAGTAACGTTTATCCGCAGGTTTGGGTTAATTTTAGAAAACAAATTGATTGTGAACACGCCTTTAAAACGTTCAACCAAAAATCAAACCAAAAGTCACTGTTGGCCAAACTTAAAGCTCGAATGTTTTCCAGAAAATAGTAAGATTATTTAGTAGAACACTAACTAGGCCAAGCAGACAAATATGCTCGCCCGGTTTTGGGCGGCAGTTGCAGATCTCGGAATGTGATAATTTTGTTTGTGATACTTGCTTGGTCCAGTTGACTTAGTATTAAATGTAATACAGTAATACCTTCCTTAGTACTTCGTTTTATTGTTTAGTTGTATTTACGTTTAAGAAACTTTGTGTTAATTCGTTAATTAATACGTTTTAATTAAACACGATTTTATTATTTGCATTAATAAGTTCTGATTGTATTTTAATTTTATGTTTTTTTTTTATATACAAAATAAACTTCCTAAAAAAGATTTGTATATTTTTATTTCGCATTCAAGTTTTCAGGAACAACCAAAATAATTAAAAGGGGTATTACTGTATTTAATTAATTGTTGTCATCAATTTTAAACAGAATAAAAACACAATTAAACCGACAAAAAGAAACTCAATTAATAACTAAGCTCCTTAACTAATGCAAGTAACTAATTTAAAGTCGACTTTCATTGATTGATTGAATGGAAATAAAAAGTTTCTTTTTTGTCGGTTTAATTTTTGTTGATACCTATTTTCCTACCTTTAGGGGTGGAATATTTATTTCAAATTCACCTAAAACTATCATCAAGGTTTACTCTGTTCAATAAAAAAATAATCATTTAAATCGGGTAACCCAGTACAAAGTTATGCGTGGTAGAATAATCTGATAACATTAAAATGTTTTTGGTTTATTTTAAAATTACAAACATTTTTCGTGGATATTTTCTTACACTTAGAGGTTGAATTTTTGTTTGAAATTTAACTGGGACGTACTTCGAAGTTTACTCTATTCAATAAAAAAAGACTCATTGAAATCGGATACCCCAGAACAAAGTTATGCGTGGTAGATTCGAGTAACAAGAAAAATTCAGTAGGTGAACAATGACTCAACCCCAATTTTCCTTCCTTTAAAGTTGGAATTTTTTATTCAAATTTTACTGGGACCTACTTCGAAGTTTACTTTATTAAATAAAAAAAGAATCGTTCAAATCGGATACCCCAGTACAAAGTTATGCGTGGTAGAATTTTCTAACAGATGAGTGAACATTCAAATGTTTTTTGGTTATTTAAAAATTACAAACATTTTTCGTGGATATTTTCCTACCGTTACAGGTTGAATTTTTGTTTGAAATTTAACTGGGACGTACTTCGAAGTTTACTCTATTCAATAAAAAAACACTCATTGAAATCGGATACCCCAGTACAAAGTTATGCGTGGTAGAATCTGTATACAGATGGGTGAACATTCAAATGTTTTTTGGTTATCTAAAAATTATAAACATTTTTCGTGGCTATTTTCCTACACTTAGGAATGGAATTTTTTATTGAAATTTAACTGGGATGTACTTTAAAGTATACTCTATCGAATAAAAAAGGAAACATTAGAATCGGATAACCCAGTACAAAGTTATGCGTGGTAGAATCTGTAAACATATGAATCAACATTCAAATGTTTTTTGGTTATTTAAAAATTACATACATTTTTCGTGACTATTTTCCTACACTTAGAAATGGAATTTTTTATTGAAATTTAACTGGGATGTACTTTAAAGTATACTCTATCGAATAAAAAAAGAAACATTAGAATCGGATAAAACAGTACAAAGTTATGCGTGGTAGAATCGGTAAACAGATGGTTTATTTAACCCCTTATTTTCCTGCCCTTAGAGTTAGCATTTTTTTCTCAAATTTTACTGGGACACACTTTTAAGTATACTCTATCCATTAAATAAAGAATCATTAAAATCGGATGACTCAATAAAAAGTTATGCGTGGTCAAACTTAAAACAACCGCGTCGACTAAAAAACCTTTAATTTTTTCGTCATTTTTTCTTTGTTTTTTTCAACGTTTTTTCGTCGATTTTTTCGTCAGTTAAAAATAATTTTCTTTAAAGGTGGAGGTGGCCCCTCGAACCCCCGAATTAAAGTTCGCAGTGGGGATGGTAATGCGCCATCTTCGTCTCGGTTACACTTGTGTCATATACGACTGGGACCCAGTTTGTCTCGCTTCCTCCGATTGGCAGGAACAAATGAACGTTCACACATTGTCCATGAAAGACCAGCAACCTTTTTACAACGTCCTCGTTGAAGATGGTTCCCACCGATACGTCGCACAAGGTAAAAAAAATCCCCAAAGTTTTTTTTTATCAGTTTTCAAGTTTAATTTTTTTGTTAGAAAATATAGTTCCAATCGCAGATCCGCGATCGCTGCTGTTAAACGAAGACCTGGGCAGCCATTTTTCCCATTTCTGTGAAACCCATTTTGTCCCCAACGCAGAAAAAGAGAAAGAATACCCCGAGGATGCCAACATCCGGCGGATGTACCACGAGAAACTCATGTTCGGGCTAATTTAATAATTTAATCGCTTAGTAGATCGTTTTGTTGTTTATTTATTTTTCAGAACTTTGTTTTTATTTATTGTGACATCACATTACAATTTATTGCTAAGACTATATTTGATATTATTCCGTGTAGTTTACTAAGCAAAACTAACTTAGTAGACTGCTAATTGTTATGAAAATGAATTTTGTATAAAGCAAAATGTGTAAATAAAAATGCAGTATCTTAATGTTTATATTCAATTATGAAACAGAAATTTTCAAATACAAAATGTATTGAAGCACTAGTGTTTTAATATGCGTGGTAATCCATACTCTGTCGAAGCGTCATGCAGTCCACTTCGTCAATCTGTAAAGTGTTGGTTTTTATGTTTATGTCTTCCTCTAGTTGGACCTGCGTTTTTAGCAAATAGCGAAGTGAAGCCTGGGCCTAAAAGTTATTTTAAATTCAATCGAAATCGTTTTAAAAATGTTTACAATTATTTTACATTGAGAAATATTGCAGGTGCATCTGCAATTTTCAATAAATTGCATGCAATATTGCATGCCTTGCAAAAAGTCAAATAATTATTTAATTTGAAAATAGTTTGAAAAGTGCCACGCCCCCTTTTCCGTTTTCGTCCATTTTGTATTTTTCATCGATTATCTCTTCAATGGTTAAAGTTAGGTAAAAAACTGTTATATACAAAAATGTAGAGGATAAAATTCTCTATAAAAAACCTCCTTAATGATTTTTATGTAACTATTATAGATTTCGAGAAAATCGTAAAAATAAATCACAAAAAAATTGCCTCATACATTGCCCAAACTAGATTTAGAAAGCTTTAGAAAATTGTTGTGTTTGGTGCAAATAAACCTCGACTAATTAACAAGAACAGCTAATAACAATATACTTATTTTATTAATTACACCTTGATGAATTCAAATTTGCAGACTGCATTCAAATATCTTAATTGGATCAAAAGATATGGCGTCCTAAAGTTAGAAAGATTTTGAGTTTTTTTAATCTTGCTCTCGTCATCTTTCCTCCCTCATAAAATTTTTATTCCCAGTAATACCAACATAAAAATTTACACAATTCACAATTAAAGCGTGCTGAATACGCTCGTCCAATCAGATTTTAAATATCTTATTTCGTTTTTGAGTTACAAGCCATCAAACATTCTACGGCCACTTATGCGACTCATTTCTTGTTCATAAAATCGCTCATATCTCAAAAACTATTGCTCAGATCTCGCTCAAACCAAGTTTTTCATAAGTTTCAGGTCCGGAATAGGGGGATAGGGCATTAAAGTCAAACTTTTGAGACATGAAAATTTTTCGAAAAAATTCAATACTAACCCCTTGAGTTTTTTTGGATTTTGGGCTATTTTCAGAGTTTTTGCTGTAGCGCTTCGCCCCATGGAGCGATTTTAACGAAACTTTGCATACTTATAGAACTTTTGACGCGGAATCGAATGGTGAAGACTAGAACATCGTATCTCTTTTAGTTCACGAGATATGGGTAAGGGAATTTTTTTGAGGGGAAAAATTCAAAAAAATAAAAATCTCTCAAAATTTGTTTTTAGGTTAATTTAAGTATGTATACTTCAAAACTGTTGGCAGTTTTTTGATATCTCGCTTAGTTTTTAAGTTACGGTCCTGGAAAGTCTCCATATTTGGATATTTTCATGATTTTTGTCATTTTTTATACTTTGGTTAATAAATTTTTTATTTATTGAGCAAATGAGATAAAAATTGGTGCAGTTTATATTTAAGCAATTGCCAATCTAGGAAATGAATCAGATTTGAATTATCTTTTCTGGTTATGAAGATACAAGCAATTGAATATGAATATATTTCGTAATTTGACTATTTTTTAATCATAGGTTTTTTATAGAGAATTTTATCCTCTACATTTTTGTATTAATAGTTTTTTTATGTAACTTTAACCATTTAAGAGATAATCGACGAAAAGTACAAAATGGAAAAGGGGGCGTGGCACTTCAAACACATTCGAAAATTTCACAATGTAAAATAGTTTTTATAATAAAATACCTCATTCATCATCTGCTGCAAAACACAAATATTTCCATTCAATTCAACAACTTCATTCACCAATTTCACTTCCACTATATCTCGACATAACTCTACGCCTGGCCTTTGAGCCCGGTTTCCCAATCGAGTATGAGCCAAAGCCATAAAACCCTCTTTTTCAGCTATAGCTTTTTCTAATCGAGTTATATTTCGATTCATTTCATTGACTTGTCGAACAGTCTTCACAAAAAATCAATTAATTTCTTGAAATAATCAACAAAAAAACGTTACCTCGTAATGTTGCAGTTCCAATTTAGTTTTCGCTGCTCGAGTTTCCTCAATTCGCCTTCGAAAAGCCTCGTTTACAACCTCATAATGGTTCCAGAGATCTTCAATTATTTGTTTTAACAATGTGTCAACATATGAACGTAGCTGTAAACCGCTGTTCTTTTCTTTTGCAGCTAGTTCAAAGTTTTTATCAGTGATTGTTTCCCATTCTTCAGCTGTTATATTTGAGTTAGCCAATGAGGAATGGCCGTGATATACACTTAAATTTAGACTGGTTTCTGTTAATTGGACGTTGTGTTTATCAATTTTTAAAACGTTTGACTTATCTTCTAAGTCTCGGTCTATAAAATAAATTGTGGATCGCAAACGACGAACTTGTTCGTTGGCTTGTTCTAGAACTCTGCGTAAAAGAACTTGAGCGCCCTCTATTATTTCTATTTCTTTCATAAGCTCGACTTCAACTTCATCGTGAGCTAAATCGATTCCTAATCGACCCTCACGTAAAATCATACACTTTTTACAAATTCTCAAAGCTTCAGTTTTAATCGAAGCCATTGCATCCATAATTCTTTCTTTGTAAGTTTCCAAAGCTTCAATTTCAAGACATACCTCTTTCCTTACCTTTTCAGTCTCCCGTTTTCTAAACTCAATTTCTTTGATGCGTTCCCCCAAATGATGATTCGTTTCCTCTTTATTTAATCGAGCTAACTCATCAGTTTTTTCCCTCAACCGATCACATTCTGTCAAAGTACGATCCGCTAATTGTTGCTGATCTGATACAAAACGATATTTTACGCGATTATTTAAATGCCATTCGTTTATTGTAAACCTTTGCGGCGGTGGCGATACTATTAATAAATTATTTTCCACTAATTTTGTTGACGACATTTTGAAGAAATCAGAAAATTCTGACAGCGTTGTTTGGTTTCCATAGCCACTGAACACAGCATTTGGTCGATTTTTGTTGGGTTGTCATGGACACGCAGTTTGATATACAAAGTTTTATTCAAATCATTAGTTACAAAAATAATGTCAACAATTCAAGCAATTATATTTGACAGATTTAATATATAAACATAAATACATGCATTCAAATTATTATATTATTCAAAAGAAGAAGATAATACAGATCTAAGCTACAGGAAAATATGACTGCAAGGTACCTTCATACATTGTTACATCTTCCGGTCCAAACAAACAAAATATAATTCTGTCAATCGATTCAGAGTTCTTTTCTAAAAATGTACGCACTTGCCTACAAGCCACTTGAGCAGCTTTATCGATGGGGTAGCCATAAACTCCAGTAGAAATACAAGGAAACGCAAGAGTCCTAAGATTTGATCGTAAAGCGATGTCGAGACAGTTTTTGTAACAAGCTGTCAAAAGATCTGGCTTTTCCCGTCTGGGGCCCACCGTATGTATTACATCTATCAATATTTGTGTAAATCAAATAATTTTAATCAAAACTTCGTAATTTCTACTTACTTTTGGCTGGAAGTTTATAACCTCCAGTAATTTTAGCTTCACCTGTAGTACAACCATTTAATGTGCGACATTCCTCTTTTAATTCTTGTCCCGCAGCCCTATGAATGGCCCCATCAACTCCACCACCTCCCATTAAACTCGAATTAGCCGCATTTATAATTGCATCCACCTATTTGCATAAACATTTAACTTGATTCTTACATATTGTAATTTGGAAGAGTTTACCTCCAAAGTAACGATGTCTCCATTGAAAATTGAAATTTTCTTGGCTAATTTTGTATTTAATTCAGGATTTATTTCAAAACCGCCAAGAATATCAATTTTATCAGCTATTATATTCTGTTTTGAACGGAAATATTCTTCCCATGTCTGAATATCGTTGCATGATTTATAATTACTACCGCATTTGTAAAATGGTCGCTTATCTTCAAATTTTAAGCCCATGAACTTTTCTTTTTGAGTTTTCCAATCACTTGACATACTTCGCGTAATTAATAAGCCGACAAAACGTGGGTTTAGGATTTGTGAGTGGTTTAAAAACTTACTGACAGCTGATGTAGACATTAGTAGTGACATTTTTCTTCTTTTTCTTTTTCAAGATGCATTTCTTTCGCTAAACGTCAAAATCATTTTAAATGTTGTAATTTCTTTAGAATTTATTGAAATAAACAGGTAAAGTAATAAATATATACATTTTTTATATCTTATTTTATAATAAATTGACAGTAATCTTTTTTTTATTATCTTGTTTATATTTTTTTGGTCAAAACGTCAAAATCATTTTAAATGTTGTAATTCGTGTAGTTTTTTATTTAGAATTTATTAAAATGATACTATACAGAGGTAAAGTAATAATATATACATTTTTACACCTTATTTTAAAATAATCTGACAGTTTCATGAGATATAAGCGGCAGATTTTTTCTCAATCGTTCTTCGACAAACTGGACAATTTTCTTGTATTCCATCCGTGCAATCTTCACATAAACAAACATGTCCACACGGAAGTAGAATTATTTCTCTCGGATTTTGTCTACAAACTACACAAAGTTGACTTTCCGGTAGATCAATATCGCGCATCCGTCTCCTGCGATCTTTCCTTGTTTTTTCTAGTTCCTTTTTCATTTTTTCTTCCTCAAGTTTGCGGTTTCTGTCACGTAAGTATCTCCGAATCATTAGAGAAGAAATAACTAAACCTATTGCTCCAAAAGCGACACAAAATAATTTATAACTCTTTTGGCGGTCGTTTAATTGTCGAACTAAACTTGTAATTTGCATATTTGTTAAATAAAATGGGGCGCCATCACTTGGAGGTTGCAAACGAACCGCTAAACTATTCGGCGACGCGATTAATTCCCCTATGCCGGTGATCACTGTACCTTTCCGTAGCATCTTCTCCGTGGTCTGCACCCCACGTTGGCGTACCCCAGCGAAAAAACCCCACACATGATCCATCACCGTAGGAATTGTTGGCTGAAATGTATCAGAAATGACATCCATGTCTAAAATGTCAGATGCCAACGGATCAATCACTTCCACACTAATTCCATTTGATTCTAACACGAAAGGCATCACATTATGTACTTCTTGAATGGTTCTTTCTTGATTCGCCCAGAAACCTGCAGTACTTCGTTGTACAACATGTTCTTTTATACTTAAAAGTTGTACAACTCCAGAAATTTTAGGGTTATGTGAACTGACAATTGGACTACCGAGAGGTTTAACTATTCCGCGGATTGCTACATAAGATAATTTACGTTCTGGATGAGTTGCTACTATTTCATGTAAATCTGAATTGATTTCCAGTAGTGGAGCACCCTAAAAATAGTTACAATTGTTTCATACTTACATAAAAAATTTTTAGGTTAACTTACCTGTATCATTTGAACCGCATTCCTATTTTTCCAGTATTGTTTTAGACAAACTCCTAAAATAAGTGTGTCTATTCCTAAAGCAATTGCTTCTCCTAAATAATCCATATTAAAAAGTGTCATCTTTAAAACATAAATGTGTATCGAAATCTCAAATGTCACACTGTACTTTTTCAATAAATACTTCAATTGATATATTGTATTTATTTATTTACTATAAGATGATGAAATAATAGTTTTAATTGATTAATTGATGAATTATCGTAGAACATACACCTCAGATTAACTGTCAAATGTGTCAAAAATGTCAAAAAAAATAACCACAACGATCTTGCCTTTTAAGTGTTTTAAAATAAAAACACCTATATTATAACTTTAATTTAATTAATTAATGAACAATTACTGTATTTAGAGCAGCAAAACGCAATAAATATTAATAATTAATTGATGATAAATTTTGAAGGAAAAGAAGAAATAAAGTTATCTGTTTCAAAAAGAGATAAAAGATATTCAAACTAACCACTAGTAGCAAAGCAAAGCGAAGCGTCAAATATGTCCCTGGCGTTAGTTTGAAAACAGAAAGCTGTTGAATTATTTAAATATTTGTAGCTCAAATTAGCTAAAAGTTAGTTTTTGTGTAATATATTGTTATTGTGACAGTTCTGTATATAAATAAATAAATAAACATTAAACGTATACGTTGGTTATTTATATAAAAACTATTCGTTGGAAACTAAAGGTAAATGAGTGTTTACTGCATGTATTATGTACTTACTTTTTATTTATAATTATGTAGATATGTAGAAAAATAAAGTTTTATTGCATGAATTTGAAAATTTGAGGTTAAAACCGTTTTGGGCATTTTTCATTACTCTAATCCTTTTACAATTTCAAGAACTAATAAAATCGTGTTTTAACTGATTTATTTTAGATAATAATGGAATTTTTAGACTCATTAAAATCCAAATTTCAAAAATACCACAAAAAAAATAACATAATAGAACTTCGACAAACCAGAGTCCAAGAAACGAGATTAACACGATTAACTCTCCGATCTAGAACAATGGACCAAGGTAGAAACTTGGATAAAATGACACCGATTGCTCCTCGAACTAGGACACCAAGAAAAGCAAGCCCGCGTTTGGACAGAAAAGCAAAATTGTTGATTTGGAAACAGGAGAAAGAAAAAGCGCGGGCTCAAGAGAAAAAGGTACAAAAACCTATTTTTAAATTAGGGGGGGCCTCAAATGTAGGTTTTCCTGAATTACGATCATTTGCTCCTAAAAACCATAAGTTTAAACCGCCAAAAAATGTTAAAACAATACCCTTAAACACACAACTAAATAAACGAATCACGCGATCACAAAAACCTGTAGCTTCGCCTCCTTTGGAGCTTCCGCGCAGAACGAGGGCCCCAAAACAAGAAGATAGACAAATATTAAAAGTTCAAAACACACAAAAACATAAATTAGTCAGACAAAACGCAATATTTAGACAGTCAGAGAAATTTGAAGCACTTGAAGAAGAAAAGGAAAATACTCCTGTCAAAAATTCAAAAAACAATGAAAACGTTTATCTAAGTCCATTTGTAACAACATCCAGAGGAAAAGGAAGTGTAAGAAAAGAAAATCTAGACCGTTCTTTGCGAGGTTTACCTTCATTTTCCGACCGGAAGTCAACATCTTCTGGAGTTAACTACTTCAACAACGTTTTACAAAAAGAAATCGATCGCTTAGAAGAACTTTGCCAGGAATGGAACGAATACAAAACACAAAACAAAGAACTAATTAATGAAGATGCTATAGATTTAATTGATGTTGCAATTGGCCAAGCAACATTGTTGATGAACAAGAAATTTCAACAATTCAAAGGGTTAATTGAGGCTTGCAGAACTGGTGAAGGGGCTGAAAAACCAGTGACATGTGAAGACCTACAAGGATTCTGGGATATGGTTTACATGCAGGTGAGAAAAATAGAAAAAATTGCATGCAATAGTTGCATGCAATTTTTTATTGCACGCAATTATTGCATGCAATTTTTTTCAAATTTTAGGTGGAAAACTGTAGCAATCGTTTCAACCGATTAACAACTTTAAAAAACAATAATTGGGAGGAAACGCAACCGGAAGTTACAGTTAAAGTTGTTAAAAAACAAAGGCCTGTTAAAACAACCAAACCTGCAGCTTCTTCCGGAATCCGGGCTGCTATTTTAGCAGCGAGGAAGAAGAAGCAAGAAACCTCAACTGGAGAAGAAGATTCTGTTTTTGATGGAGGGTTTTTTGTTGTTAAAACTCCCCAGAAAAATAAACCAAATAATAGAACACCAAAGAGCATTTTGAAAAGTAAGAAAAAATCAAACGCGATTTTAAACAAATCGGTTCTTTTCAAAGATGAAGAGGATGGTAATCTATCTGTGTTGAATAATACCTTTGAAGTTACGCCCAAAAAAAGAGGTAAATTATTTTATTTATGCCATTTTTTTATTATTAATTTGTATGTTTATTTGTTACAGAAAAGTCCAAGAGAAGAAGTTTAAAATAATGATTAATAAATAATATTTAGTTTTTAATATTTGACTGTCTGTATAATTTTATAAAAATAATTTGTAATTATTTGTTTTGTATGTTTTTAATTATTATTTTGAATAAAATAGTTTCAAATAATTTTTGGTTTATTTAAATATTACATCTTTTTTTGTGGCTATTTTTTACTCTTAGGACTAGAATTTTTTGGTCAAATTCACATGAAACCCTCTTTAAGGTTTACTCTATTCAATAAAAAAAGAATCATCAAAATCGGATAACCCAGTACAAAGTTATGCGTGGTATAATAATAAAAGTGTACAATAAATTGCATATCTTTTTTTGTGGCTATTTTTTTACTCTTAGGGCTAGATTTTTTTTGTCAAATTCACATGAAACCCTCTTTGAGGTTTACTCTATTCAATAAAAAAAGAATCATCAAAATCTAATAACCCAGTACAAAGTTATGCGTGGTAGAATAATAAAAGTGTACAATAAATTGCATATCTTTTTTTGTGGCTATTTTTTTACTCTTAGGGCTAGATTTTTTTTGTCAAATTCACATGAAACCCTCTTTGAGGTTTGCTCTATTCAATAAAAAAAGAATCATCAAAATCGGATAACCCAGTACAAAGTTATGCGTGGTATAATAATAAAAGTGTATAATAAATTGCATATCTTTTTTTGTGGCTATTTTTTTACTCTTAGGGCTAGAATTTTTTGGTCAAATTCACATGAAACCATCTTTAAGGTTTGCTCTATTCAATAAAAAAAGAATTATCAAAATCGGATAACCCAGTACAAAGTTATGCGTGGTAGAATAATAAAAGTGTACAATAAATTGCATATCTTTTTTTGTGGCTATTTTTTTACTCTTAGGGCTAGATTTTTTTTGGTCAAATTCACATGAAACCCTCTTTAAGGTTTGCTCTATTCAATAAAAAAAGAATCATCAAAATCTGATAACCCAGTACAAAGTTATGCGTGGTAGAATAATAAAAGTGTATAATAAATTGCATATCTTTTTTTGTGGCTATTTTTTTACTCTTAGGGCTAGAATTTTTTGGTCAAATTCACATGAAACCATCTTTAAGGTTTGTTCTATTCAATAAAAAAAGAATTATCAAAATCGGATAAACCAGTACAAAGTTATGCGTGGTAGAATAAAAAAAGTACAATAAATTGCATTTATTTTATGTGGTCATATACAAATGTAAATCTTGTAACTAAGCTATTAATTACACAGTAGATATATTACAAAATGTCGTCTATGTCATGCAAAATATTTATTTGGTCTTATTTAAGTACTATTACCATCACAAACGTTCTGAAAAACTGTAAAATACCATTTTAGGAAAATAGGAATGTGAACTGAATCTAAAAGTTGTGAAGAAGAGAAAACATTTGGAATGTTAAGAATATTGATCAGACGGAATGATTTTGCAGTGAATAAATGCAATTTTTGTGGAAAATGTAAACTTGAGAACCATCTTGATTTAGTAGGTCAATGGTGTCATTGTAATTCTTTAAAATTAAATCTAAATAAAACCTGTATCACACAATTTATGTATCCTGGATCAAAAAAATTAAATATCACTGAAAACTTGACTGAACTTAACGTTACTGATATCACTAAAATATTAGGATTATACATTGAAAACGATTTGAAATGGAACACTCAATGTTCCAAATTAATATCTAAACTTTATAATGCCTGCTATTGTCTTCGAGTGTTATCAAAAACTACACATCAACAGGTATTAAAATCAGTATACTTTGCTTATTTTCACTCAATTGCTACATACGGGATACTTCTCTGGGGAAACTCCCCAATAGCAAAAAATGTGTTCATGTTACAAAAACGTGTAATAAGAATTATGTATAAAATAGGTATAAGAGAAACATGTAGAGGCAAATTTAGTAATTTAGGAATTCTTACCATCCCCAGTCAGTATATATATTCAGCTCTTAAATTTATATTTAAAAATTTTTCATGTTTTAAATTTATTAATTCCGGATCATACGCAACAAGACAATCAAATAAAATGTTAGAAATTCCTCAACATAACTACAAAAATTTTGAAAAGAGTCCATATTATGTTCTTATTACGTTGTATAATTTTCTACCTAATAATATTAAGCAATTGTCTGTTAAATGTGCCTTAAAATCTATTAAAAAAACATTATTAATCAAAGAATATTATAACATTGAAGAATTTATAAGTGATTGTAAAAACGGTATCTTTGAGCCAATTTAAATTATCCTCTATACCTTATAATACAAACTTTGAAATAATTGTTTATATTATCTAATTATTTTTCTTCTCTTTTTTGTATATTTTGTTTATTTATATATAATATATCATTAATATAAGCTTAGAAACTAAGTTAATATGAACAAACATTATTATTATTATGTTGTGTACATACATGTATGATGAATATGTAATATGTACTTTCCACACGCCGGACAGGCTTTAGGAAATAAAATTATTATTATTATTATTATTATTATTATTATTAATTGTTAATTATTTCAGTCTTTCAAATCACTTTGAATATCATTAATTTAAATATTATTGTCATAACATTGCTTTTAATATTAAAATTGTTATTTGCAAACTAATATAGTATATACAAAAGCAAATTATATAATTTTGATCGCAGAGAGATTCATTTTGATCCTACCTCTAAAAAAATTAAACACTAAGAGAAAATGTGCGTAGAAAATACTGTAAAATACTTTTTAAATCTTAACATGGTTCATCACAAACACCAAACTCGATTTAAAACTCTGTATAAACTTATAACCCTTCTCTGTTAGCATTTTACTAACGTCTTCAGTCAAACCTAAGTCATCCGAAACATGAACATTAATTATTTCAATTTTAACTCTGTCAAAAGGAACAGTTTCCAAAACCGAGAGTTCACTGCCATCTGTATCTAAAGACAAGAAGTCAACATTTGTACAATTCATCGAAAGAAACAGCGAAAACAATGGAAAACATTTAACGCGAGTGTTGAACCAATCATCATCGATGAGACTGTTGGCATGGACACTGTTGATTTTGACGCCATCGCGTTCGTCTTGATGATACGTCACCTATAAACGTACACAAAATATTTGACAAATAAATTAACTGTCAAACTGACGTTTATCAAACTGTGTAACAAAAAAAATCACTAGTGTATTGCCAACTTACCTCTTTGGGGTAACACGTAGGGCTAACACAAGCATGAATACTTTGAGACCTTCCCCTGCCGTGTTTTCTAAGATTGAAGTAATCTCTAGGGTCTGGTTGCACCAGGAGGCCTGACCAGCTCAGGTTACGCTCCAACCATTCTGTATCGGATGGTCGGTTATATTTATACGCGCCTGTTTCGATAAAGATGCCCCCTTTCTACAAAAGAATATCTATCAATTTGTTCAACAAATATTCATTTTTTTATTGTCTATTTTAATTAGAGTGAAGTTAATTACAGTAAACTATATGTGTCACATGTGATGACCTTAATAATTATACAATTACGCACAGCACAGCTGCACTTCCTGTTCTTTGATGTCATGTAATTTAATACTGAATCAATTAAGATCTCCAAGAAAACGTTCTTTATATTCTACGCCGAAAACTATAGGATAATCTGCACAAAGTTATTCAGTTGGCAATAAAAATATAACTATATATTGGTGAAACTGATTTCCGGTTATTGGCAGTGACATTTCACAATTCAATTTTTTCTTCAATATTCATAAATAAAATCGTTGTCACCCATTTAATTCTTGACATTGCGTATAGAGCAATAATCTAAAGTATTTCTATCACTCAAAATCCTTTTACGTATCAGAAACCGGACATAACATATTTGTATTTATTTTAAATGTCAAATAATACTTCCGGTTTTACCTGACGTTTATCAAACTGTAGAATGAAAGATCCCTAGTATTGCAATGTCAACTGTACCTAATATAATTTGGTATTTATTTTAAATGTCAAAACAGTACTTCCGGCTTTCTCTGACGTTTATCAAACTGTAGAATAAAAACATCCCTAGAAATGTATGATTACCTTATAATTCAAGACTTGAGCAACAATCTCTTCAACCTCCGTAGGAGGAACATCCCCAGACCCATTTCTAGGGTGGTGCGGATCAGCTGCAGGTCTCACATGAACCTCTCTGATGTAAGCAGCCAGCTCGGGGTCATCCTGAGCTACGGAGACGGCGTCGTAATCTTGCGTCATGTTTACACGAAACTGTTGGTGTCGTAAAGCTGTTGTATCCATGTACACCAGGAGGAGTGTCATGACAGTACAGAAAGCTATGAAGAAGGCTGCCACTGGCACAAGCCTTCGTAACATCCCTAAAATTTTGTCTTTTTCAATTTTGAGGCTCTCAAAATAGTCTGCAAATCTTTGTTAAGTGGATTTGAATAGTGTATACAAAGTAAATGCATTAGGCTATTCGATAATCCCTCCCTCACAACTCAAATCGGATTTTAGCGGCCACTTCGGGTCCGGGCAGCTGCATTTCCGGAGTTTTAAGCTTCCGGAGTGACAAACCGCGTAAAGTAGTAATCAATACAATTTGCATTGTTGTAATCAGTCAATAAGCATTGTTGTAATCAAGCAATAAGCATTGTTGGAATCAGTCATAAAAGCATTGTTGTAAACAATCAGTATTGTTATAATAAATCAATTGTTGTAATCATGGTACAGCGAATTAAAAAACCAATTAAAATAATTATCAAAGTTCTTATCAGAGACGTAATTAAAAGTTCGCGCATCCAATTAATTGTTCAAACATTAATTTAAGTTTTCTAAAGAGTTTTGCGAACCACTGGTCAAAGAATTACCATTTCCGCCCTTTTAAAATCCCTAAACAAAGAAGTATACCTGGCGATTGTCCTTGACCCAAAGCAGGTGGGAATAAGAATATATTTTGTACAGCTTACCTGAAGTTTGGGGCCCTACACTGTCTACCTTGGTAGCCACAGGGGATGGAGGGACTGTAGGGGTTGCAACACAACTTTCGGCCATCGTGGCATGCACCTGTACCCAGATAATAGCAAAAACAATTCATATATTTTATTAGAGATACCCTATGAATTCGATTTCTATTTCAAAATGCATACAGAGCTCGCACATTGTTAAATTATACTATAGTAAATAAAATATGAATCAGGATTTTATGAAAAAACTGTAGTAAACAAAACTAAAGCATGATTGAATAGAATAACAGTTTCTTTTGCTGCTTGTATTTGAATAAAAAACCAAAACATAGATCGTAAAGGTTATGTTGAAAAATAACTCTATTTCTTTATTATTTAAATACCCAATGAATTATTTCTAACGAAATATAACAAAGCAACCATTTTTCCTCTTACCTCTTAAGTTTATCAGAAAATTCCAAGACACTGAGCAATTTCCAAGGCACTTAATGAAGCAATGAGGTTATTTATTTAACACAAACATTTTGCAATGTTCTTCACACAAACACCACAGCTTTTTAACGAATTCTGTTTCGTATAAAGTAGAATTCACACAATATTAGTTCCTCAATGATTAAATTAGCATCCGGCTAGCTATATTCTTTCTTTCTGAATACCAGGTGTACGATGTACCAACAATTCTTCGCTGACTCAACCTTTTAAAGACTAAAATGCGTTTCATTGGCGTAGCATGTCGACTCTATGGACATGCTAGAAAATTTCCCACCGAATACACCTTAGCATCGACGTACGTTACGTGCTCCATCTCTTTTACACACATTGTAATCAGCCATAAGAAAAAATACTTTAATTCGTCATTGTTGCATTGTTGCAATAGAATGTTTAGGCAATTAAAATCGTAATAAACAATGAGCCATTAAGATAATGTAGGTTATATATGCAGCACTAAAGATTAGAACTACTGTTAGATTTATATTTATTTAAAGTTATAACTCTTAAAAGAAAACACAAAATGAACAATGTAATGTCAGTATTAATTAAATACTTTACTAATGAATTATTTTCCGTGAAGCTGCGATAATAAATGAGAAATAAAAATGTTCAGAAAGCTTTGAGCTTATTTTAAGCTCGGGTTAAGCTTCAGTAATGGATTTAGTTAAGTCTTTAAGTCCGTTCTATTTTGTAAAACGCCTACTCGTCCGGCAACCCGCACAGCATGGAAGTTAAACAAGTTGCAGGCTACAAGGCGTATTTTTAAAAACAAGTATTTTTTGGGAATTTATATTAATTTTACTCCTAAATATACTTTAAATATAAACAATTTATACACTATTATCTCAATTAAAGTATGAGGATTTCAAATATTATAAGTATTTTTAGATATCTTTTGTAGTTTAATGGTTATAATCTACTAAAGTTGCAAGAACTGTTTTCGCAGAATGTTCTATCATCTTTAATTGTTTATAACATTTGTATAACAATTATTATACACATGAAACTTAATAAACATAACAATTAAATCCTGCTGAATACACTCATGTCAACAGAACTTAAATATCTTTTGTAGTTTTAGAGATACATCTACTTTAACTTTATGTCGATCACAGCAATCTCTCCTATCGCCATATTTGTTTTACCCCTCTCTAGAGGTTTCTATAACGGACGTAGGTTTCGCTGATGCAACCCAGTAGTGCTGAGTAGGGCCCCAGGGGCCTTGGGGCTAAGCCACTACAGGAGGTTGTCGACAATACGATCGTACAAGTGGGATTTGTCAGGCAAAGTAATTTTGTTTATTATTTTGGGTTAGATTTCAACAGAAAATATTGGGTGACCGTGGTTTTTGCAAACAGAGCCACTTTGTTTATTCTCTTCTTCTTCTTTACTCGAGAATTTCTGTGTAATGCAAAGAGGCGTGTTGCTTTTATATGGTTGACAAAATATTTAGTAAAATATGCGACCACAAAAATTTCAACCATTTGTCTCTTTGTCCCTTTTAAGGAATTGAACCAGGTCAAGCGCTAACCGAAATGGTTCGTTAATCACTCTGCAGTCAATTAACCCCTATTCACCCCTCTGTTCATCCCTGGTATTCAAAGTCAACTGATATCAGCCCCTTGAGCTTCTAAAGAAAAAGAGATGATTCAGGCTAATTATTTTCGTATTAAACTATAATTTATTCCACCTCTAACTCAAATATTTAGCTAGTTACTGTGTTACTGTCAAAATCACTTAAATTTTATGTAGAAACTATGGAGAAATCATAAATTATAATATAGTTATTAAATGTTAAGGGAATTCGAAAAAAATTGTCACAAACATTTTTGGTTCCTCAAGTTTTCCAAGTAAAGTGCCACTTCCGGTTGTCAAATTCTTACCATAATCACCTAAACTTTTCTTTAGAGTGTACGAAAGTAAAATACAAAATTTTATAATTTTTTGTTGAGCAGTATTTGAGAAAATTTTGCATACACATCCATCCATTCATACGTACGTACACACACAGACATCGTTATGAAAATAGTAAAAATGAGTTCTAAGGGTAGTTTAATGTCCTTATTAGCTAAAATCGTGACATTTAATTTTTTTATGTTCCCTAGACCTCGTTTTTGACGGGAGGTAAAAATGTTGTCTACAAAAAATACAAAGTTTTATTTCATGTAGATTTTTTTCAATATGATTGTAACTTATGTTTGAAAAGGGTGTGTCAATACATGATTGATTGGAGCGTAGTCAACGTAAGTTGATTTTATGATTGATGAGTTATGAACGGTACACATGTGTGTTTAAAGATTTTAATCAGATTTGCATCAGTTTAAATTTATTTCTACAATGTTCGAAGAGAAATCTTTTATTTTCGTAATTTATATTCTCCCAACGTTATAGTCTAGCATAACACGGATGTTTACGTCATCTCCTGTGCCCTTTCCTCTCTGGTCTCTCTAGCGTCGCGGCGCCTACCCGTCGGCGTCGTTTCACATCGCCGCTCAGTTATGTGGCGTCCTTTGTTCGAGACAGACGCCGATGTTTTTAGCTACTTCGCGGACTGACACGTGTAGAATTTGTGAAATATATTTGGGGTATTTAAGGGTAGTTAGTGAGGGACTATGAATGTGGGGTGTGGTTTAAAAAGAGAAGATAATAATTAGCTAAACGGTACGTGCTAATAGATAGATTTAGTAGCCGTAGTATATGTTTATTTTCCTTATGGTATTGAAACAAATTTGTTAACTAAATATTACATGGAGCAATTACAGAGCTAATCTCATTTGCTAATTAAATATTAGTACAACAGTCAATGTTTATCTACAACATTAATTGGATAATTAATTTTCATACTTCAAACATGTGTAATAATGCTTTAGTACAAGCTGTACTATTATTTGCAACAATGTATCAATTACAACAATAACCAACCATTGTTACATATTTTGTTTTGCAGTTCATGTTTTGTATGTTTGTTTACATTGTCCATAGTTACGTTGTTGTTTATATTCTCCATGTTTATTTACATAACATTGTTTATTTGTGAGCTAGTTTAATTTATGAAATTCGTTTAAACAAAGAATTGAATTCACGGTCATCTATTTTAAATTTAACTTGATTTTATCGAACAGAAATGAATACTTTCAATCACAATTATCTAAAAGGTTCGTTTAATGCATGTGTCAAAAGATTAATGAATAATATTTGAACAAAAGTATATATTTACAAAGTAAATCGATTCTAAAGGAAAACAATTGTGGTTTTATTTTAATTATGATAACTTTGTTGATAACTATCTGAAATATGATAGCGTGTGCTCCAAAATATTTAGTTGATAAGAACGAGCTGTCAAAATATAATAAATGATTTATTAATTATTTAAAAACAATAAATAAATAAAAATTTTACTTCACCTAAAAAATATGCTATAAACAAATTTAATTATTTTTTTCACGCTGTTAATGTTGCTATATAAGTCTCAATTATGACGTCATCTATGTATTGCATTGTACTCTTAGATAAATGTTAATTTTTCTATAAATATTTACTGTCTTAATAAGATCACAACACTTTTTTGTAAATCTGCACTTAACAAACTTCCAGGGAGCAAAATAAAAATATTTTTCAACAATATTGAATGTGTAATGATTAAAAACAATATTTATAAAATTATTGACAATATTTTTTACGTGAGCTAATAATTAAAATTGTTTTAATGTCAGAGAATACTGAATCTAAATGCAGATTTATGAAAAAGTGATTACAATAATCAAGTCGCTCTCAAATCTGCCTTGATTATTTTAGAGAAAAATGTTTCAAATAAAACTGATGGATAATTTAGTTTTCTACAAGTTTTACTTGAAGCATTTTTCTCTTAAACAATTCGGAAACATTTTCGGGCACTATTTGTCTGAGCGGAACAATCAAATCGTTTAAGTAGCTAAATACGCCGAATATGCAATAAAAACGAAACGGAACATGGGGGGGGGTCTATTCTTAGCTGTTTTGTGATTACAACAATCAAATGGTTCTGACAGTAGACTTTGAAAGATCTGTAGTTGCAGATCCATTGCATGTTTTTATAATTGAATGCGTGCTTTTAAAAGCAACAATTTCAACATGGAAAATGGGCGCATTTAATAATTGTGAAACGTCCTAATTAACAAGAGTTTCTTTATCTGTTTTTTCAAACAAACGAATCACAAACGACTCTTAAATTGAAACCAAACCCTGTGAGTTCAAAGGACAATGGAAACATACACGAATCGATGTCAATATACAATGAGTTCCATTGGTTTCCTATCTATCGACTTTTTGTTATTAATAATTTATTTACTTTTACTAAGTATTAGATTAGTTGAAAGGGTGGTTTGTACGTTTCTTACTGAACTCAATGGTTGATTTAAAGACATGTTTCGGTCAACCATGACCATTGACTTGGTCCCTTGGCCTTTGGTCATTCATTTCCGGTCTATTGATTACCACAATACAAGCATTAGAACCACGTTTTAGAGAATTTCGTATTAAAAAATCAGTTTTTACTTTCGGCCACTGATTTGTAAAGGAAGTATAAGAATCATGTTAAAAATCGGTAGTGAGTACGTTTTAGGGTTCCTAGAATACGATTTTAATAGTTTACGAACCGTGATGATGTCTGTGTGTGTGTCAGACTGTCTGTTTGTCAGTCTGTCTGTCTGTGTGTGCAGATCTCTGAAGTTACGATTTCTCAAAGACTAGTAAACTGAAAATGTTTATATTTCGTATATATATATATATATTTATTGTATCCCTTTTGAAGAGCTGATTAGTTTTTGGTGATAATCCAATAACCGGAAGTAGTAGTTTACTTGAAGCCCTACCCAATTGTTTTGAAATGTCTCAATAAATTATAAATCGTTAAATAATATTTTGACATGTGTGACAATATTTTGAAGGGATGAGCGTTTCTTGACAATTATTTTGTATTGTTTGATAAGAAATCTATGGCGGGAAGTACTGTGGTGTCCACAACAATTCAACATATTTAATTCTGCAATATTTAGCAATTTCCAAGCCTCTTCTAAAGTATTGAGCTCGGTTTTAACCTAAGTAACCCACATTTCATGAGTCTGAAAAGTTTTCTGTAAGCCAGTAAATAAATAAAGTTTAGCTTGTCTGTTTCAACGATTCGGATTGGAAAATCAGGTAATTCAATTGGAAAAGGAATTCGTGCTGTATTGAGTATCGGTAAAGTAACTACACAAAGAAAAATTACATTTCCACCGTAGTAGATTCATTTCAGATTCGAGAGAAAAAACTGTCTATAATATTTCGTTTTACATTTCATAAAGCTTCAATTAAATGAATATAAAATATTATTAAAAGTGTTTTAGAGCTTTTATTGTAAATACAAAATCAATACTATGAATATAATATTATAATTACGAGCTTAGAAATGTACAGATTGATAAAATAAAAACTAAAAAAGTAAATCTGTCAGAATTTTCGTGATTCCTTCTGGGTATGAAACCATCCACTATAACGTATCTCCATCAACGTCAAACATCAAAGACTCAACAGTGACTAACCCCAATCTGTCCTTTGCAGATTCTACTCCTTGGGGCAGATGAAAATAGAGCCATTCGCAACTTGAACAATATGAGAAAATTTACAAGAAGATGGATGAACTCACGAAGATGCTGCTGTGTTTACAACCCTCTCTAGATTAAAAAAAGGGGTGAAAATGGGAGCGAACCAATCAGGCAAGATCGATAATGCGTTCTTAGGGGAGGAGGGTAAGCAGAAATTATTTATTTAGTAAATTAAATGTAGGAGTGAAACAAACATTGAGAAATTACTATTTGCACATAAAAAAGCATCTATTTCTTTAAACAATCTTACGAAAATATATTTATTATATTAATTAAATTGTAAGGAATCTAAATTTTCAATCAGATTTGAATTATCTCAATTGGTTCAAAAGATGTAGCTTCTGAAAGTTGGACGATTCGTCTTGCTTTATTTTATTATTTCGAAATTGCTATTTTGCCAACAAAATGCATCTATTTGTTTAAACAATCTTATGAAAATATATTTATTATATTAATTAAATTGTAAGGAATCTAAATTTGAACTCAGATTTGAAATACCTCAATTGGTTCAAAAGATATGGGCTCTGAAAGTTGGACGATTCGTCTTGCCTTATTTCATTATATCGAAATTACTATTTCGCCAACAAAATGCACCTATTTCTTTCAACAATCTTATGAAAATATATTTATTATATTAATTAAATTGTAAGGAATTCAAATTTGAGATCAGATTAAAAATATTTCAATTGGTTTAAAAGATATAGCTTCTGAAAGTTGAACAATTCATCTAGCCTTATTTCATTATGTACCATTATCGCCCTGATATTACGATAGCTCTATTTATCCCGGATTACTCCATTAGATAAGCTTTAGCCTTCTTCAAATATATTTATTATAATAACTAAACAATGAGGAATCCAAATTTTCAATCAGATTTGAAATATCTCAATTGGTTCAAAAGATATGTCTTCTGAAAGTTAAATAATTCGTCTTGCCTTATTTTATTATTAACCATTAATGTACTGATATCACGATCGCTCTGTTTGTCCCGGATTACTCCATTAGATAAGCTTTAGCCCCGTTAAAATACATTTATTATATTAACTAAAAAATGAGGAATCCAAATTTTTAATCAGATTTGAAATATCTCAATTGTTTCAAAAGATATGGCTTCTGAAAGTTGGACAATTCGTCTTGTCTTATTTCATTATGTACCATTAACGTCCTGATATCACGATTGCTCTATTTGTCCCGGATTACTCCATTAGATGAGCTTTAGCCGCCTTAAAATATATTTATTAATATAAACTAATCAAAGAGGAATCCAAATTTTCAATCAGATTTAAATTATCTTCATTGCTTCAAAAGATATGGCTTGTGAAAGTTGGACGATTCATCTCGCCTTATTTCATTATTTACCATTAACGCCCTGACGTCACGATCGCTCTGCTTGTCCCGGATTACTCCAATAGATGAGCTTTAGCCTCTTAATGAGTATTGGCAAACTAGTTAATGGGCCATGTCGCTCATTATATCCAGATAATGTCCTGTAGCCATCTGCTTGATAAATTAAAGTGTAAATAAAAAGTGTAAATTTGATTATTTTCATGTGAAGATGTCTGCAAATATTCTACAGTTGCCGAGTAAATATTTACCTCATCTAAATTCTAAGGTTTCAATATTTGATGTTTGATTTGTATTAGGTTGTTTGACAGTGGGGAATACGAGAAATTTATACGAGTGCAATAAATGATTTTGTTGTGTAGAAATATTTTTTATGTTTCGTGGATGTTCTTTGCGACGATACTTATGTTCCTTTCCTGCTTTTATCAATACTTTTATTTTGTGAAGTCTTAGATGAGTGTGCAGTTAAAAGCTGTGAGCTCTGGTTCTTCAGACAGAAATAAAAAACGGTAGTTTAATATAAAATATGCTCGCGTTGTTCTGATTCATTTTTAATTAAACTAAACGAAAATGTAAACACAGACGGACAAATAAAACTAAAAAGTATGTACTACGTTGCATTTGTAACAGGAAAAGCCATTTATTAGATTATTGTTCACGTTCAGCTTCTACCATTAATAAATTTTACTTAAAAGCATTTTGCGAACAAGTATTTGATGAAATAAAATCAAAGGACCGTCGCTTGTCACCACTAAATTAAACTATTGAGATGAAAGGGCTTTTAGTACAAAGCTTAATGGAGCTTTCTGTGCTTTTAATAAAGGTGCAAACGTTATTTTAATGACTGCTTTTTGAAATACCTTACTTAGGTGATAGAAAGTATTACAGAATAATTTTTCTAAAGCAACAAATTCGTTTTGCTGTCTAACTAATAAATTTAGAGAAAAAATAAATACACAAGATTATACAGCAAATACGGGGACACAATTGTACGGTTGGTAAAATAAAATTATTTATGGTTGGAATAAAACGCGAAATCTGCAATTGCAGGTCTTTCCCTATTGAACCCTGTATAATTTGTATCATTTTATTTTGTACAAATTATTTTATCGACACAACTCAACATGTCGAAATTCAAATTAAAAAAATTTGAATTTAATTTTAATTTTCAAGATCGATTGAACGCAAGATCTGCAATTGCAGATCTACATATTATACATGGGCGTATGCGTTAAACCTTCCCCTATTTAACCATGTACAATTTGTATTATTTTATTTCGTATAAATTTTTTTATCGACACTTAAATCTTAATACATCGAAATTAAAATTCTCTTCAGAACTTGAATTTTATTATAATTTAAAGGATCAATTAAACGCGAGATCTGCAATTGCAGATCTAAAAATTATACATGGATGGATGCGTTAAACCTTCCCCTATTGAACCATGTATAATTTATATCATTTTATTTCATACAAATTAATTTATCGATACTTAACTCTTAATACGTTGAAATTAAAATTAACTTCAAAACTTGAATTTTATTTTAATTTAAAGGATCAATTGAACGCGAGATCTGCAATTTCAGATCTACAAATAATACATGGGCGGATACGTTGAACCTTCCTCTATTTAACCATGTATAATTTATTTCATTTTATTTCGTAAAAAAAATATTTATCGACGATTATTTCATAACACACAGAATATTAAAATTCTCTCGTAAATTAAAATTTTATTTCAACTTTCATTTATAATATAGCGCGAGATCTGCAATTGCAGATATACAAATTATACATCATCAGATACGTTGAACTGTCTTTTATACAGTTAATCTAAAATGCATTTGTTTTTATTTCGCTTGTGTATTTATTTCGTCTCTAATGTTATTAGTTAGCCAGCAAAACTGAATGGTTGCTTAAAAAAACTCACATATTTTTTGATATATGTTTCAGTAAATTTTGATCATTTCCAAATACTTCGAGCCATCGGAAAGGGCAGCTTTGGGAAGGTAAAGTTCAACAATTTGTAAGAAACATTGATTTATTTATTGGTGTCTATGAAAGAGCCAATGAACAGTAGTACTAAAATTCTTTTTAAATCAATACACTTTTCTCAACTTTCTGTCTTATTTAATCTTATCCTAAAGCTAACGAATCGTTTAAAACGTTAAATACACTTTGTAAACATCGCTCCAGACGTTTCCCGTCATCCAAAAACGACAAGAATTATTTTACAACCAACAGTTTTACAAGAAGTTAAAAAATATTTTTGCTGTGAAATACTAAATATTCTATTGTTCTCTTGGGGTGGTTTGGTGTCAATAGCAACTGTTGCGTTGCTGACGTCACTGTACACAATACAAATGCATGTTTTACATGTACACACACACACACAAAATGATGTAGACTCTAGTATGTACACAAAATATGGAACGTAGCGGTATATGCATAATACAACTGGAGTAATTGGACTGGCTGTGTTTTAACGAGGGTAAATAACACCCCATGAGGTCACTGATAGTTACTTTGTAGCAACGAGTCAGTGGCGGAGACTTGGGGGATATTTTTACCTCATATTTATAAACAAATATAAAATTACACACACAAAAATCGATGTCTCTCTACGTTTAGCAATACACCATCTTGTATTGATGCTCAACTGTCTGTCTGAGGGTTGAAGGGTGAAAAATGAAGACAACGATGTAGAATTATAGAGCAGAAACCGACGTTAACTTGATTATGTGCCGGGAAAATTTTATTTGAGTACTAAGCGAAAAAATGCTGGTGTTAATTCAATTATGTTTGAAAGAATTTAACTTGATTTGTGGTAAAATAAAACACCACTATACACCCTCTATCCAGTGGCGCATCGCAGGGTGGGGCTGCGGGGGATGAGGGATAAAATATGATTATTAGTTATGCAAGGACTCAATCTGTTTCCATGGCAACTATACGTCCAGAACTCTATTTACATCAGAAGTGATGTAAACCCAGAGAGCCTCTTGAGTCGACAAGTTCTTCGTCTTAAAGCGTCACCATTGATTTCAAGAGAGATGAGGAAAACGGAAATTAAAGTATCTTAAGCTTATAGAGGGCGTACATAAAGTTAAAGATAGTTATATGGCGGAAACTAAAATTTTTATTGGAGCCTCCACGATATTTCGCTACCTCGCTCATTACAAAAAACACAATAACTTTTCCAATTATTTAAATAAAACAGTAAAAATTCACTTGCTTATTAAAGAAACTATGAGAATTCCAAATTTTGTAACCGCGCTCAATTATCTTTTATAGTTTTTGAGATATGCCTACTCAAACTTATATTTTTATTTTAACCTACTTACAAATATAGAAAAAATTATATCTTTCGTATTTACAGTAATAAACCAATAAAAATACGTATACATATTAAAAAAGTACGATGAATTCAAAAGTGTAAAGTATATTTAAATATCTTGTATAGTTTTTGAGATACAGCCCTTTAAATAGAAAGTATAGGTTTTTGTGTGTTCAGGTTTGTTTGACACAAACGAAAAAGAATAAACAGCTAACTCGTTAATTACAAAAAGTCCTACAACTATTGCTATTTTTTAAATATTACAATAAAAATTCATACAGTTATTAAAGAAACTATGAGGATTCAAAATTTTGTAACGGCGCTCAATTATCTTTTATAGTTTTTGAGATATGTCCATCAAAATTTATATTTTGTTTTTAACCTACTTACAAATATAGAAAAAAATATATCTTTCGTATTTACAGTAATAAACTAATAAAAATATGTATACATATTAAAAAAAGTATGAGGAATTCAAAACTGTAACGTATATTTAAATATCTCGTATAGTTTTTAAGATACAGCTCTTTAAATAGAAAGCAAAGGTTTTTGTGTGTTCAGGTTTGTTTGATACAAACGAAAAAGAGTAAATAACTACCTCGTTAATTACAAAAAGTACTGTAACTATTGCAATTATTTAAATATTACAATAAAAATTCATACAGTTATTAAAGAAACTATGAGGATTCCAAATTTTGTAACCACGTTCAAATATCTTCTATAGTTTCTGAGATATGCTTTCTCAAACTTACAATTTGTTTTGAACCTACTTACTAATTCAAATAAATTTATATCGTTCGTATTTTCAGTAGTACATTAATAAAAATATGTGTATATATTAAAAAAAGTACGAGGAATTCAAAACTGTAAACAGCATTTAAATATCTCTAACAGTTTTTGAGATACAGCCGTTTAAATAGACAGTAAATGTATTTTTGTGTTCAGGTTTGTATAGTACAAAAAAAAGATAGTAAACAGATGTTTGCTATGAAGTACATGAATAAACATCAATGTATGGAACGAGATGCCCTCAAGAATGTCCTCCGAGAGGTGGACATCCTCACCAGGCTGGAGCACCCCTTCCTGGTGAACCTTTGGTTCAGCTTTCAGGGTAAGTAACATTAAAATTCCCATAAATAAATCGATAAAATTTAAATGGTTTCTCGGGTAAAATTTAATATTTTCATTCATACAGTCTTGAATAATTTATATGTAAATATGAATTTATTTCCCCAACGATTCAAAACGCTTTTATTTTTGTTTATTTGATTTGCATTTCCTGTAAATACAAAATACAATTCTTGATTTATACTTTGCAGTGTTCTATTATACTTTGTTGTAATATCATGAAAAATATCGCGAAACAAATTGAATATTTATGTAAATAACCTACATCTAAACTTCTGCAATTGATTTGCCAAACGTAAACTTCAAATTAATGTTCTGAAACGCGGAAAACATCAATCATATTTCGTGCTCGAAGTATTGCTTTCGTTTAATATGTTTTGTTGGGTTTATTGTTCTATTTCTTCGATATTAACTGTTAACAGATGAAGAAGACCTATTCATGGTATCAGATCTTCTTCTTGGAGGTGACTTAAGATACCACATCCATCATGAAGTTGTATTTACCGAAGACTGTGTTAAATATTATGTTTGTGAACTTGCTTTAGCATTAGATTATTTACAAACGAAAAGGATCATTCACAGGTAAATAAATTCAATTTGTTGTTGATTTTTAAGCAAGATCTGCAACTTTAGATCTATATATTGGACACTGGTAGATTCGCTAATTCTTATTCATGTATAAATCATTTGTTTTATTACCATATTTTATTTTTTAAATTCACTTGAAATCTTGCATTTTATTTCAATTTATAGAAACGATTATAAGCGAGATCTGAAATTGCAGATGAACAAATTATACATGAATAGATGCGTTGAATCTTCCTCTATTTAACCAAGTATAATTTGTGTTATTTTATTTCGTACAAATTAATCTATTGACGCTGAAATCATAGTACGACAAAAATTAAAATTCACTTCTAAACTTGAATTTTATTTTAATTTATAGGAACGATTAAACGCAAGATCTGCAATTGCAGATGTACAAATTATACATAAATGGATACCTTAAACCATTCTCTATTTAACTATGCATAATTTGTACCATTTTATTTCGTACAAATTAATTTATCGTCGTTTAATTCACAGTATTTCGTTTATTAAAATTCTCTTGGAAAATTTCCAATTTATTTCAATTTCTAGTTGAAATATATCGTAAGATCTGCAATTGCATATCCACAAATTATACATCAGCGGATGCATTGAAATGTCTGCTATTCATTCATTTGTTTTTATTTCGCACAAATAATTTATTCATGTATAATTAACCGAACTTCCAATATTAAAATTCCCTTGCAAAGTTTAAATTTAATTTCAAATTCTAGTTAGGATAAAACGAAAGCTGTGCAATTGAAGATGTACAAATTATACATCATTAGATGCGTTGAACTATCTTTTATGCAGTCATCTAAAATTCATTTGTTTTTATTTCGCACAAATTAATTTATGCATGTTTAATTAATAGTATAGCACATATTAAATTTCTCTTGGAAATTTTATTTCAACTTCTAGTTAGGATAAAACGAAAGATCTGCAATTGCAGATGTACAAATTATACATCAGTTGATGCGTTGAACTATATTCTATGAGTCATCTAAAATTCATTTGTTTTTATTTCGCACAAATTAATTTATGCATGTTTAATTAATAGTATAGCACATATTAAATTTCTCTTGGAAATTTTATTTCAACTTCTAGTTAGGATAAAGCGCAAGATCTGCAATTGCAGATGTACAAATTATACATCAGTAGATGCGTTGAACTGTTTTCTACACAGTCATATAAAATTCATTTGTTTTTATTTCGTTCAAACAGATTTATCGTTGAATGAATGGCACTACAACCATTAGTTTTGTCCCTCATATATGTCAAGATCGTTCTCAGTCTACTAAGTTACGCTAATCAATGTCACTAATTCATTAATTAATTAATTAAATTGCAAATGTACTACAGGGTATAAAGCAAAGCCCTCTGTTGTCAAGTTCTCGTCTTAATCTAATTTCGTGTAAGTTTATCAAACTGAACAATACACAATAGAATCTATATGGATTAGCATGTGATGTATTCAGTGGCATGTTTTAGCTTACCCTCTTGATGTTAGGGGACGAATTATATAACATAAATAGTCTTGTAGGTGGAGAAAAGGTGAAGTTTTTTATAATAGAAACTTTTGAAACTCACACAAATCTTTTCATACAGTTTTATTTAAGTTTGCAGTTCTTAAACTTCGAGTTTATTGATGAAAACATTAAAATTACTTACAAATTCAATTCATGTAGTTTTTGATACTTAAAAGATCACAAAGTTCCTTTAATTTTTAATTAAACTTGGCTGCAATACTTTTAAACTTAATCGACGTTTACCTCAAAACGAAATTGATTTTCAAAGGGGTTTAAACCAATGCTGTTTTGTCCGTTACAGAGACATAAAACCGGACAATATTCTACTGGACGAAGAAGGTAAAGTACTTAAATTAACTGTCATTACTGATCAATAATGCCAACACAAAGACATGTAATTTAACTAAATTACAGGTCACGCACATATAACAGACTTCAATATTGCTACCATTCTTGACTCTCAGCATCTAGCGACATCTATGTCCGGTACTAAACCATACATAGCTCCAGAAATCTTCGACTGTGCTGTAGACGCGTGTGTTGGGTACTCTTACCCTGTAGATTGGTGGTCTTTAGGCGTGGTAGCTTATGAAATGCTAAGAGGTCGAAGACCGTTTGACATTCATTCTAACACAAGCATACAGGATGTAAGAACAATGTTCCAGAACGCTCTGGAATTTCCGGCAAACTGGAGTTATGATATTGTGGATTTACTCAGCAAGGTAAGATCAGTGACATGGAAATAATACAGGAATGTGTAATTATGCTGATAACAGACAGAGGAATGCTCATTATGTTTTATTACAGTTTCTTAATGTTAGTCCGGGAGGTAGAGTCTCTTCTTTGCAAGAAGTTAAAAAGATTCGGTGTCTTCAACAAATCGATATGGATCAAATGTTACTTAAGCAATACAAGCCTAAATTTACACCACCAGTGAGTGAAGTTTTTATAAGAGCCCAGAATCATATCATTTTGTACTAAACCTTTAGAAATTCGTATATTAAAATTATCTTGAAAAATTAAAATTTTATCTGAACTTCCACTTGAAATATAGCGATAGATCTGCAATTGCATATCCACAAATTATACATCAGTGGATGCGTTGAACTGTCTTCTATACAGTCATCTACAAATCGTTTGTTTTTATTTCGTACAAATCAATTTATCGTCTTTTAATTAATAATACTTCAAATATTAAAATTATCTGAGATAAATAAAATTTTATTTGAACTTCCAGTTGAGATATAACGCAAAATCTGCAATTGCAGACGTACAAATTATACATCAGCAGATACATTGAACTGTCTTCTATACAGTCATCTACAATTCATTTGTTTTTATTTCGTACAAATCATTTTATCGGTATTTAATTAATAGTACTTCGTATATTAAAATTCTCTTGGAAAATTAAATTTTATTTGAACTTCCACTTGAGATATAGCGCAAGATCTGCAATTGCATATCCACAAATTATACATCAGCGGATGCATTGAACTGTCTTCTATACAATCATATAATATTCATTTGTTTTTATTTCGTACAAATCAATTTATCGGCGTTTAATTAGCAGTACTTCGTATATTAAAATTTTCTTGGAAAATTAAAATTTTATTTGAACTTCCACTTGAGATATAGCGCAAGATCTGCAATTACAGATCCACAAATTATACATCAGTGGATGCGTTGAACTGTCTTCTATACAGTCATCTAAAATTCATTTGTTTTTATTTCGTATAAATCAATTTATCGGCGAGTAATTAATAGTACATCATATATTAAAATTCTCTTGGCGAATTAAAATTTTACTTCAACTTCTAGTTGGGATAAAACGCTTGATCTGCAATTGCAGATGTACAAATTATACATCAGCAGATGCGTTGAACTGTCTTCTATTCAGTCATCTAAAATTCATTTGATTCTAAGCCCAAAACCCTGATAATAATCCACCATACTTAATGTTGATGAATTGTTCTCAAAATCTAATCAATGATTTTAACTGGGCCAAATGATATGACTCTGGGCTCGTATATGGTTTATTGTCTAATTGTTATTTGATACAGAGGGATCATTTAAACTGCGACCCAACATTTGAGCTAGAAGAAATGATAATTGAAACCAAACCCTTGCATAAAAAGAAGAAAAGATTAGCAAAACAACGTTCCATAAGAGAAGTCCAGGCTCCTCCACCAAATGACGCGGTAATTTGCAACATTTAAAAATAAACTAAACATTATTATTTAGCTTAAACCATCCTTTACACACTATTTTTTGTTTTATTGCTTTAACTACTCTAGTTTTTTAATGACATACAAATATATTCAACAATGTTTTTCTAATTTTTTTTTTGTGTGTTCTATTTAATAACATGAAAGTAAAAGAGAAAAATAAGTACTTCTTTTTGCCAACAACAGCACTGCGATTCCCCCATTGAGCTTCGAAGCCAAATAATTCCAGAATTTAAGATATATAATAGGTATCAAGAATTGGAGCGAAGAGAGAAAGAAAAAAAGGAACAGGCTTGGGAAAAAGAACTTCTTCTGGCCATGAACGCATCAGATCCGCTAGGTGAAGCACCTTCAACAGATCTAGATGAATCTAAGAGTCATCTACATATTCGTAGCTGCCCCAAGTTAAATATTAACACCACCACCAGTGTCAAAACAAGGTAAAAATAATTTTTCATCTATATGAAAGTATATTTATTTAAATATCTTTTAAACGATACGGAAAAGAAAAAAAAGTTTCAAATAAAACTTGTAGACAATACTATTTTACATCTTTTTTATAATAACAAAATTTACTGTAACTCAATTATTTGCTGAGATATTCCAAAAAAACTTATTAGGGCTTCAAGTAAACTACCACTTCCGGTTAATGGATTTTAACCAAAATTTAATCAGACCTTAATTGACCCCTTTGAATGTTAAATATAAAATTTCAAGTTGATATCTTTAATAGTTTTTGAGTTACCAAGACAAAAATACAGACATCATCGCGAAAATTAATTTCAAAGCGTGTTTATTTGTTGAAAACTCACTACCGAATATTTTGACGCATCCCAATACCTCCCTTAGACACATGTGTATACAGTAAAAATATTTATTTTATTTATTTTCAATGTACAGATTAGAAAACTCGCCACGACTGAAAAAGCTTCGCAGTTGTGAATCTGCCACATTTCGTCATGACGTCACCAAACCAAGTCAATTTTGCAGCATAGAAAACCACCCCAGGACGGAAACAGGGCCCCAAGAATCTGAATTAAAATGTAGTTTGTCTACGAAGTATAATTTATGTGGAATTTGTTCCAAGACGAAAGATGGCGCCTCTTGTGACATGGGGGAAAGTCTTCAGCAGCTGGAATACATAGATAGGACTCCATCACCATCGGAGAGTAGGTCCAATACTTGAATTTTTGTATTAGATTATTATTACAATTTATATTAAATGTTTTAATACTCATGTAAAACTGACCAAAAAGAAATGTCAATATCAAAATAAAAACCGTTAATATATTTTCCAGAAAATCTGCGTTTATATTTAAAAGTAATTAGTAGGTAATTTCCCTCAAGAAATTAAAAATAAATAATTGTTTTCATTCACAGTATTGTCCTCAGGCTTTTAAATATCTTTTATCCAAAAGTCGAACTAAATTTGAACAAAAGTTACCTACAAAAGATTTCGCTTTGCTTTTAAGCGTTTTTATAAATATTAAATGAGGCTGAAACATTCTACACAAAAGCACAAAGTCGTCATTAAAAACTAAACCCGAGTTTAGCTTTCAATAGACTCAATTTTGGACAAAAGAGTCAAAAAAGTCACGTGCTGTTTCATCCCTTCTGTATTTCTGACATTTACAAATACGTGAGTCAAAATAAAATATTTAAATCGCAATTCTTCAAGAAAGCGATACAAAAACATTACGAATTCATGCCAACGAGTTTAGAACATAAATTATAAAAGTTTCTTTTACAATTTGACACCGAGACACGTTTTAATTCAAGTCTAATTACAATCGAAATCTCAGGAACAACTTAGTTATATATTCAAGACTTTTGAATTCGAAATTTTGTTGATTACGTGCGAGCTTTTCGAATTTGCATATCAATTGGAAAGTTTTAATTGAAATAATTAAATTTTGATCTCATAAGTTCGCATATACACATTCATACAAACTCACATAACTCAAAACATTATAAATAAAATTCCACGAAATAAAAAATCCAATATATGAAACACGCGGAATTCGATAAAGCTCTATAAAATAGCTTTGCAAAGCTCGCATTACACAATAAATAAGTTTGGAACTTGTTAGAAATTTGAGTAGGAAAGCTATATCGTTTCTTCTTTTATTTTTCTTGAAATTTCTTTCGCTAATATAAATAAAATAAAGATTATTTTACTCTACAGACGTATTGTTAAATGTTTTTATTGATACGTATACCATTATTGAAGTCTTGAAAAATATTTAATTCATTTCTATTCCTAGCAGTGATAAATTGAAAACATACGTTTAGTTTTGCATAAATGAATAATTCAAAAGATCTGAAAGGAAGACGATACCGCAGATCAAAGAATATTCACAAATATGAATAAGACGATATATCGATTTACGTCATTCCTTTGTTGTAATCAAATATTCTAGCTTTACCTGTGGTTGGGCCCACGATTCGAATATTGATTTTAATTCCTAAACGGTACAAAATATAGAAAAAAGCTTTAAATAAAAATTATAGCTAATACTATTCTACATCTTTTTGATTCTTACAAAAAATAATATAACTCAATTATTTACTGAGATATGCCCAAAAAAAACTTCATAGCTGTTCAAATAAACCACATTTCAAATTTTAAAAATCGTAATAACTCTGAAACGGTACAAAATATAGAAAATAGTTTCAAATAAAAATTGTAGTGCATACTATGCTACATCTTTCTGATTCTTACAAAAAATACTGTAACTCGATTATTTACTGAGATATGCCCAAAAAACTTCATAGCTATTCAAGTAAACTACATTTCAAATTTAAAAAATCGTAGTAACTCTGAAACGGTACAAAATATAGAAAAAAGTTTCAAATAAAAATTATAGCTAATACCATTCTACATCATTTTGATTATGACAAATTGCACTGTAGCTCAATTATTTACTGAGATAAACATAAAAAACCTGATAGGTCTTCAAGTAAACTACCACTTCCGGTTAATGAATTTATACTAAAATTTAATCAGTTCGTAATCTCTGTATTAGAATTATAAATACGAAATTTCAAGATGATATCTTCATTATATTTTGAGTTATCGTGAACACAGACAGACAGACATACATACGTCATTGTGAAAATAGTGAAATCACATCCTATTTCTAGAATAAGTAACCGCTTATCCGTTAAAAACTCACTACCGAATATTTTGACCCATCGTAGTACCTTCTTTTACGTATTATGTGCGGCAGATAAAAATTAAATTAAATTCAAACGTAACCATATAACCTCATTTTTAGTTGTCAATTTTTCGATTTAAATATACATAATTAATTTGTTATTGCAAAATATACATTTATTAAAGCACATTTACAAATATTTAGTTGATATTTCATCAATTTATACATTTGAATTTGATATAATAAATAAATTATAGCTACTTCAAAATTTACAAGCAATAAACACTTCATTTTAAAATCACACTTTTTTTAATGTTCCTGTTAAATGCATCACTAAGTATAGGCCAAATTTATTTTCTAAAACATATTTATTAATAATTTGAATCAACAATAAGGCGGTGTTAAAATTTAAGACTTCAAAGCTTGCAATCGACTTTGCATTTCCTCCAATTCCTCTTCGGCTTCATCCTCAACTTTAGCAGCTTGGGGAGCTTCTGTGACAGGTGGCGCGGGTGCTTCGCCCAATTTACCAGCTGTCAGCTCCCACAACACTTTATCAACCTCTTCCTGTGCTTCGTCTTCCATTTCTTCGGTGTCTTCCAACGACTCAAAAGTTTCATCGAGCATTTCCTCGATGATGCCAGCCTTCATCATTTCTTTTGACATATCGCGCATTGTTTGAGCCACTTCCGGTACTCGCACGAGCCGCTGCATCGCTTGCATCACTTCTGTTGATTTACTTAAAGAACCAGCAACTCGTAGAGTCGCTGAAAGACATAATTTGAGTATTTGACAGATGACGTATTGAGGTTAGAATGAAATGTCAGGCTTACCTAATTGGTTCTTCATTTGCATTTGTACTGAATTTAAATGCGCTTTGGAGGTGTATATTTTAGTGATAGCTTTTCTAGCGCGTAATACTTCCTTGGCAAGAATCATACATGTTTCTTTATCACTCTTTTTAGCTGCTTCTTTAAGCGAACGTTTAACCTTTTCCTCTTCGCGCTGGATTGCTGTGAAGTTGTAAATAGCATATTTATATATTAAATATTTATTTTACAAGTACCTCGTATCTGTCTGTCCAGCTGAAACCCTTCTTTTCGCAATTTATGAGTCCATTCGTTAACCTTAAAATCAACCACTGTTTTAGAAGTTTGTGTGCAATGACATATGTAATTAGAGCTACCAAATCTTTAGGATTTCGTTCCGGTGTTTTACCAAAAAGTCCCATGGTTCAATACAATAAATATTACTGATTACGCGATTATATACACACCCACTTATCCCACTAGTATTTACTAAATATTGTGACGTCGTATGACATATCACTAGTAAATAAAAAAAGTCACTGTTATTATTATTGTATATTATTTTTGTTTACATATAACATAATTTCAACTACAATAAATACGGTATAACTACAAATTTATATATATTTATTTAATCAAACTTGTGAAATATAATTTATTAACGCTGTAAAGTGAGGTTAGTTTCTAGTGACCTGGACAAACTTCAAAGACTACCTGAAACCAAAAGTGGCATAAATTCATTTCAGAGACGCTTGAGTTGTCTAAATCAGTATAATTTTATGGAAAAATGGCAGAAGTTTCCAGTCAGAGTATTCCGGATAATTTAAACACGAAAAATGGCAATTTTATTTGCGGAGTCGTTGAAGGTACAGTTTTGATTCATAAAATACTGTTTTATCAATTGTAGCTTTCGTTTTATGAGCAATTCTCAAACGTTGACAGCTACTAGAATGAATAAGAGTTTAATTTATGCTTTTAGGATTCTATGGAAGACCATGGACTACAGAACAGCGCAAAGACTTGTTCCAAAAGTAAGTAGATTGCTTGTGAATTACTATTGTATTTTGTTGATGTAATATATGAATTAAACTATTAAATTGTGTTTTATTTATGAAAGAATGAAAAAATGGGGCATGGATTCGTACGTTTATGCACCAAAAGATGACTATAAACATCGAGCCTACTGGCGGGAACTGTACACCGTGGAGGAGGCCGAGCACCTAACGGGGCTCATCACCGCAGCACGAGACCAAAACATCACATTTTACTATGCTTTGTCCCCAGGTTTAGACATTACTTACAGCAGTGCAAAAGAAGTGACAGCTCTCAAACGAAAACTAGAACAAGTCTCTCAATTTGGATGCACAGCTTTCGCTTTGCTTTTCGATGACATCGAACCGGAAATGTCAGAAGCGGATAAAGAAATCTTTCAATCGTTCGCTCACGCGCAAGTATCTGTCACAAATGAAATATACCAACACTTAAACCAACCGAAATTCTTATTATGTCCCACACAATATTGTTCAACTCGCGCAATGCCAAATGTCACAAACTCTGAATACTTAAACACTCTTGGTTCGAAACTCGCGCAAGAAATTGATATAATGTGGACCGGTCCTAAAGTTATTTCGCGGCAGCTGTCAATGGAGAGCATCCAAGAAATCACGGATGTTTTGAAACGCCCTCCCGTGATTTGGGATAATTTGCACGCGAATGACTACGATCAGAAACGAGTGTTTTTAGGACCTTATTCCGGGAGGTCTCCGGACTTAATACCGAAACTAAGAGGGGTGCTAACTAACCCTAATTGTGAATACGGGGCGAATTTTGTTGCCATTCACACTTTGGCGCAATGGTCAAGATGTAATGTTGACGGAAAACGAGACTTGAGTTTAAGTAAGTCAAATCAGCAACTATACAGTGTGTCCCATTTAATTCATTGAGATCTCGAGAACCGTAACAAGCTTTTATAAAATAATATTAAATAAAGTATGAGGAATCCAAATTTTCAAACCGCATTCAAATATCTTAATTAGATCAAAAGATATGGCGTCCTGAAGTTAAACAGATTTTGAGTTTTTTTTCATCTTTCTCGCGTCATCTTTCCTCCCTCATAAAATTTGTATTCCAAGTAAGACCAACATAAAAATTTACAGGTTTTACAAGTAAAGTGTGCTGAATACGCTAGTCAAATCAGATTTTAAATATCTTGTACCGTTTTTGAGTTACACGCTACAAAACATTCTACGGCCACTTATGTGATCCATTTCTTGTTCATAAAATCGTTCATAACTCAAGAACTAAGGTTCAGATCTCGCTCAAAACAGTTTTTTTGAACGTTTCTGGGCCGAATGAACGGGGTAGGGTGTGTAAATCAAAATTTTGAGACATGAAATTTTTTTGAAAAATTTCAATACTAACCCCTTGGGTTTTTTTGAATTTTGGGGTATTTTCAGACTTTTTGTTGTAGCGCTTCGCCCCATGGGGCGATTTTAACGAAACTTTACATACTTATAGAACTTTTTATGTGGAATCGAATGGCGTAGAGTAGAAGTTCGTATCTTTAATATTTTTTGAGTTACGAGGTAAAAACTCAATTTTTTTGAGAAATTTCAAAGGGCGATATCTCGAATTCTAAAAGAGATACGAAGATGGGGTTTTAAAATTTGGAATTAGGGCGTCGAGTATTATATTGTAGGAGTGTATCATTTACATTTGAAAGGAATTTTTTTTTTGGTTTAGTTGATCGGACGAATTTTTAATTTTTTTATTTTATAAATATTTAATTTGACACAAAAATAAAATAAAATATGTTTTAATATGTTCAGAAAACTCTGAGGAATCCAAATTTTCAAACAAATATTTGATATCTCTACTAGTATTGAATATATGGTCAACTAAATATGTAACATGTAAAAAATCTAGAATTTTTGAACCATTTTTCATTTCTGAGTGAATAAAAAAATAATTCCTTAACTAATTACACTGAAAATATCAGTATTTATACAAAAAACTATGGGGAATCCAAATTTGAGGTCAAAATTAAAATATTTTAATTATTCGTGGAGCTAGCGTCTCCCAAAGTCAACTTTTCGAATCTCAAGATCCCAATGCATTTCTTAAATGGGACACACTGTATAACACACAAAATAACGACCTGCAATTGCAGATGACACAGTTTCAGCGGATATCAAACTAGAAACTGAAACAGAAGACGGTCTATCCGGCGAAGACGTCCCAAAAACTCTTTCCCCTAACATGTACCATCCGCGCCAAGCACTCCGAAACGCCATCAACGATTGGCTTCCGGAATTCGCAAAACACAAAGCTGCGTGGGGCCCCATTGCGAAGCCCCAGCCGGTGGTAGCAGCAGCCGTGCCCGTTCCCATAATCCCCTCGATTAATACTTGTATGAGTATTACAACTACCACAACAACTTGCGCGACAACTGCGACTCCAACGCCTCTAGCGGTGGTCAGCACGAACCAACTGCAAGCTTTAGCAGAGGTGTGCAGTAGTGTAACAAGTGAAAGTTTTGTAAATCCGGTTCCGGGGCCTGTTATGAATTCTTTGGTGTCCGAAACTAAAGTTATTTGTAATGAATCCATTCCTAATCCTATCACGCCTATCCCGATTCCTGTTCTTCCTGAGTCTTCCTCAAAGACTATAACTATCCTCAATGGCCACCACATCAAGAAGAAGTTGGAGAAAGAGTGTAAGATGTCTACGGAAACCGGAAACCATCAAGGGATGAGTCCTTTGTCTTCTATGTCTCCTATAGAACCAATGGATTGTAATAGCACCCCGAACGCTTCTCCGGCTCATATCAAAAGTTTAAGCTCGAATGAAGACGTCGCCATGAGCGAAACTAGCACCAGTAGCACTAGCATGCAGGTGGAGACCGTCGCCGAGGAGGTTGAGGGTGGAATGAACGTTGAAAGCGAAGCAGCAAAGTAAGAATTTACCTTTTAATAAATACACATATTCACTCAAATTGCATTGAATTGCATTGTGTTGCATTGCATTGCATTGCAGAGCAGACAACCAATTGACACATGAAGACCTAGCTTTGCTGTGCGACCTGTTTTACCTACCATTTGAACACGGAGGTCAAGGGTTACAGCTGCTGCAAGAGTTCAATTGGTTGAAATCGAACGCGCAGCTAGTCATGGCAGCCAATCGCGACAAAGATTCCCCAGATAAACCTGAGGTAAACGCGATTTCAAATAAAAATTGCATGCAATAATTGCATTAAATCATATGTGAATAGCTTCAGAAAATTGTTGTGTTTGGTGCAAATAAACCTCGACTAATTAACAAGAACAACTAATAACAATATATTTATTTTGTTAATTAAAACTTGAGGAATCCAAATTTTCAAACCGCATTCAAATATCTTAATTGGATCAAAAAATATGGCGTTCTAAACTTAGAAAGATTTTGAGTTTTTTTCATCTTTCTCGCGGTATCTTTCCTCCCTCATAAAATTTGTATTCCAAGTGATACCAACATAAAAATTTACAGGTTTTACAAGTAAAGCGTGCTGAATACGCTAGTCAAATCAGATTTTAAATATCTTGTTTCGTTTTTGAGTTACAAGCTATAAAACATTCTACGGCCACTTATGCGACTCATTTCTTGATTATAAAATCGCTCATATCTCATGAACTATTGCTCAGATCTCGCTCAAACCGAGTTTTTTGTAAGTTTCAGGTCCGAATTAAGGGGGTAGGGTGTATAAATAAAAATTTTGACACATGAAATTTTTTTGAAAAAATTCAAACTAACCCCTTGAGTTTTTCCGGATTTTAGGCCATTTTAAGACTTTTTGATGTAGCGCTTCGCCCCATGGGACGATTTCAACGAAACTTTACATACTTATAGAACTTTTTACGCTTAATCGAATGGCGTAGAGTAGAATTTTGTATCTTTAATATTTTTTGAGTTACGAGGTACAAACTAATTTTTTTTTGGAAATTTCAACCAGCGATATCTCGAGTTGTAGAAGAGATACAAAAATGCGGTTTATAAAATTGGAATTGGGGCGTTAAGTACTATATTATAGAAGAGTATCATTAAATTTTGAAAAAAAATATTTTTTTGTACATTTGATCGGACGAATTTTTTGTTTTGATTTTTTAAATATTTAATTTTACACAAAAATAAAATAAAATATATTTTAATATGTTCAGAAGACTTTGAGGAATCCAAATTTTCACACAAATATTTGATATCTCTACTAGTATTGAAAATATAGGCAACTAAATCTGTAACATTTTGGAAATCTAGAATTGTTGAACCATTTTTCAGTTTTGAGTGAATAAAAAAATAATGCCTGAACTAATTGTACTGAAAATATCAGTATTTATACAAAAAACTGTAGGGAATCTAAATTTGAGGTCAGAATTAAAATATTTCTATTGGTTGTGGAGTTAGCGCCCCTCAAAGTCTACACAAAATTTCAGAGTGAAAAATTACAACTTTCTTTTCTTTCTGCAATATTTTCATTAAAATAAATGTCTTTCATATTTTTATCTTGAACACAAAGTTCATTATTCGTTGGAGGATTCATACTGTCACATTTTTTTAAATTGCAAGCAATAAAAAATTGTTTTTTCTTAGGTGCAAGAATGGTTTGACCGCTCGTCAAAAATGAACGAAATGTGCTCAGCTGTCAACCGTCTTTTTCAACACATGTCTTTTGTTAACAATCGAGAGCTGCTGTACGATCTATATTCATATGTTTGGGACATACGGGGCGTAGTCTCGCTGCTCAACTCGTACATCCGATGGCTGGGTGTGTATATTTTATTTGAAACTTGTAATTTTTTTCAACTCCTCCAACTTCAACTTTTGCTTCAAATAAATATCTTAGCGCTTGCGATGTTTGTCTTTTAGGATTTCTTGGAGTATTCTTAGGTCCCTGAAGGATTGTTTAGGATCTGCAATTGCGGCTGCGCGTAAATTCAAGCGGAGTTGAAGTTCGAGGAGGAAAATACAAACGATAATTTTTCGAATTCACTGATTGTGTTTAGTTGTTGACTTGTTGCTATTTAAACTCGACTAGCGTCTAATTAATCCCGTTTGTTTTTTGTTTTATTTAGCCGGTGGCCAGTTCCCGTCAACCATGTCTTCGTTTACGCAAGGGACCTACACATGTACGCATCTGATTCCAGATCTTGCTTAGCGTCAAAAAATTTCAGTATTTTTCAATTTGTTTGGCGTAATTTTGAGCTTGGCGTAACTTTGTGTTTAGCGCGGCGTGTTGGTAGCCATGTGTGTGTAATAGGGGGTTTATTGTGGTGCAGGGTTCTCCAAGGGGTGGAAGGAGACCTTCATGAGCGGCGAACAGGAGCCCTGGGTGTTCCGAGGGGGGCTGACTGCTGATTTACAAGTAAGTAAAAATTTGATAAATTCCCACGTAAATATTTCTAAAACGGTACAAAATATTGAAAAATGTTCTAAATAAATATTGTAGCCCATATTATTCTACATCTTTTTGATTCTTACAAAATTTTGTGTAACTCAAATATTTACTGAGATATACTCAAAAAACTTCATAACTGTTCAAGTAAACTAGGTGTCAAATTAAAAAAAAATCTTAACTCGGAAACAGTACAAATTTTGGAAAAAATTTTCAAATAAAAATTGTAGCTAATACTATTCTACACCTTTTTGATTCTAACAAACTTTATCGTAACTCAAATATTTACTGAGATATGCTCAAAAACTTCCTAGCTGTTCAACTAAATTTGAAATTGAAAAATAAATCGAATAATTCAGAAACGGTACAAAATATTGAAAAAAGTTTCAAATAAATATTGTAGACAATACTTTTCTACATCTTTTTGGTTCTAACAAATTTTATTGTAACTCAATTATTTACTGAGATACACCTCAAAAACTTCATAGCTGTTCAAGTAAATGGTACATTTCAAATTAAAAAAAAAACGTAACTCTGAAACAGTACAAAATTTAGAAAAAAGTTTCAAATACAAATTGTAGCTGATACTTTTCTACATCTTTTTGATTCCTACAAAATTAATCATAACTCAATTATTTACTGAGATATTCTCAAAAAACCCGGTAGTTGTTTAAGTAAGCTACGTTTCAAAAAAAAAAAATCGTAACTCTGAAACGGTACAAAATATATAAAAAATTTTCAAATAAAACTTGTAGCTAATATTGTTTTACATCTTTTTGATTCTTACAAAAATTACTGTATCTCCATTATTTACTGAGATATACCCCAAAAATCTACACCTATTCAGCTCTTAGTTATACATTAATTTAAAATTTCAAAATGATGTCTTTTAAAATAAATGGTCAATGCTCTGCAACTTCAGCGCATGTTATGTCCAACAGAGACTAATCCCAGTGGACTCAGGCAACGATCTATTCATCTATAAAGCCCCAGATGTCCCCACAAGTAAAGTATACACCATTCGACCATACCTCGCTGAAGATGAGCCCCAGGTGTATTCAGTGTGCCATCGAACGTGTCGAGATGGCATGGAGGATAACGACCCTCTTCCGGAGGCCATGAAAGACCTCTACTCTGATAGGTACGCTTGCTTTTTCCCTAAGTTGTTTCAGCTCAGATCTGCAATTGCCGCGCTTATATTTCAGATTGGTGGGGCCCTACACGACGCTCCACCCCGAGTTATGCATGGTCGTCGAAGATGGTACCGGGGTTGTAGGTTTTGCTTGTGCGTCTTTAGATAGCAACAAATTTAGGGTTAAACAGGAAGTGGCCTGGATACCGGAAATGCTCATAAAGTATCCGGAGTTGGAGACCAATAAAACTTTACCTAAATTCGCTCAGGTATAATTACAGAACTAGGCCAGAAACAACTAGAAATTTATTTGTTAAATTTAATTCCAGGATTGTATTCATCATTTTCACAATTTCAAAGAGGATGCCCCCTTTAATAGTGTTCAATACCCCTCTGTCATGTGTTGTAGTCTTCTTCCCTCCATTTTAGATCAATCTGTTAGCAAGCGACTAGTTACTTGCCTACTAGCAGCACTCCGAGCAAACGGTAAGTTTATTACACGCAAAAATGCAAAAAAATTGCATGCAATAGTAGCAAGCAATAAATATTGCAAGCAATTAATTACATGCAATAGTTTAAAACGCTTGCATTTTTAATTTAATGAAATAATTGCATGCAATTATTTCATGCAATAATTATTGCAAGCAACTATTGCATGCAATTTTTTTTTAAATTTTGTATTTTTTCATTGTTTTTCCCTCAGGATCGTTCGGGGTGCACGTCTACATGAACACGAACGATAATTACACGCGTGCATTTTACGGAAAATTAGGTTTTGTAGAAAATAACCAAGAAACATTCAAAGGAAAAATAATTATGTCTCGTACTTTTTAATAATAAAAGTGTTTATTTTTTGTTCCATCAGCACAATTTTAAATACTCAACTAGTTATTCTGCCATTCAAATTAGACTTTTATTTATAATTTGTTTAATTAAACTTATTTGTAAGGGGTAATCTAAAATAAATGGTTTAAACTATAATTTTAAACTGAACTGAAACTTATTTAATTTAATCCAAGACTTTAAAAAATATTTTAGAGAAAAATAGGTTTTATTTGAAGTGTTTTTCTCTTGAACAATCTGCAATTGCAGATCAGGAAACACTACTACTGATTACTGAATGATACAATATTTAATATTTTAAAAATAAACACAGACGTACCATATTTTAGAAATGTTGAATTATTGGCTTTCCTAATTATTTTACAACAAAAAAGTTAAATAGTTTATTGTAAAGGAAGAATTTCTGCATTTATTGATATTAATATTTATTATTTAGCTCTATCAGGAACCGGAAACCTGCAATATTTATTGGTTCTTAATATCATCAGTCAATAACAAAATAAGTATGATATTATTTGAGAGTTTATTTTATTTAATAAATTTTTTTCAAGCACTATTTTGACCATTAAACTATTTCACTATATTTAATTGTTCTTTCAAATTATATATTTTTAATTAAGACACTTGAAATAAAACACAGTTCACAGCAAATAATAACTTTCAATTGGTACATTTTGATGATTTAAAAAAAAAATACCAATAAATATTTCCGGCATTTTTTTCGGTTCCAGGTTGAATAAAATTATAAATAATAATATCAATAAATGTCTCTACAAATAACTGTTTAACTTTTTGTTGTAAAATTATTAGGGAAGCAAGTAATTAAACATTTATAAAACAACATAGAAAATATTTTGATGATTTAAAAAAAAATTTCCAATAAATATTTCCGCCATTTTTTTCGGTTCCAGGTTGAATAAAATTATAATAGTATCAATAAATGTCTCTACAAAAAACTGTTTTGCTTTTTTGTTGTAAAACTATTAGGGAAGCAAGTAATTAAACATTTATAAAACAACATAGAAAATATTTTGATGATCTTAAGAAAATTTCCAATAAATATTTCCGCCATTTTTTCGGTTCCAGGTAGAGTAAAAATATAAATATTTATAGCAAACAATGCAGAAAATATTCCTCTATAATAAACTATTTAACTTTTTTTTTGTACAACAATTAGGGAAGCCAATAATAAAACATTTCAAAAATATGGCGCGTTTTTCAATTCACCACCCAGTATATATTTTTAAATGAGTTTTGTGAGTATAAGATCTGCAATTGCAGAGCCCGGGTGCCGGTTTTGCAATAAAACTTTTCTTAATAATATTTTAGAGAAAAATACTTCAAGTGAAACCAGTTTTGTTTAAAACATTTTTCGTTAAAAATAATTTATACAAATTACATTTTTCCGTTTGAATTTACTTAAATTTAATAAAATAATTAGTGGTATGTTTATATTAATGTTATAAAATAAGTACATTTTCTAATTTTACAACAATCTGTCGTTGGATAATTTCAGTGCTGAAAGTCTTTTCTGCAAATCCAAAATCTGTAAAAATAAATAATTTTTTGTGAAATGAATTCTGTATCTACTTTGAAAAGAAATAAATTGTGATATATCTACTACTTGTTACCCTTTTGATTTCTCTTCCGGCGTAATCCATCTGAGCTTTTGGAGTTTTCTCTATGCTTTTTTCCCTTTCCATAGCTTTTAAAGACTCAACAATATCAGTAATCAATTTTTCAACATTTATTTTCTTTGGTTTGTAAGTTCGTAGAGACTCGCTGCTTTTTTCAATAAAATTATTCAAGTCTCTTCTAGAAGGAACTTTGTCGTATTCATTGTTGTAATCATATGGCACTTCCGGCCGATAGTTTACATCCGGTTGTTTAGTTTTATGTTTTGTGTTGTGTCTCCATTTTTTTCTGGCTTCTCGGTCTCTATTTTGATGTAAAATTATTTATTAACTAATTATTTGTAACTCGGTTTATTACATCACTATTTTGAAATATTTGTTTTTATTATTTATAGTTATATATGTCGATAAAAAATTCAGGAAATTATGCACAACGCGGTTCTACTTATTATAGTATATTCCTGGATACCAAAGCCTAAATTCTAGTTTAAGTCGTTTAAAACATCATTAGTCAGCATAAAAACTCAAGAAATACAGCGAATTTGGTACATGCTACTTTAACGACTCGAAATTTATGTCATATTGAAATTTTTTGTTGCATTTTATTTCTCAGTTAAGTAATTACAAAATAAAATAAAAATGCAACGATTTAGCTCATTAGAGTTTGAGGAATCATAATTTTAAATCATATTTAAGTTATTTGAATAGACTACACAGATATATCTATTATACTTTGTACAAGCTTCAAAAGATTGTTGTGTTTGGTGCATTTGAACCTGGCCTAATTAACACGAAAAACTAACAAGCTTTTATAAACTAACATACATATTTTATTAATTAAAGTATGAGGATTCCAAATTTTCAAACCGCATTCAAATATCTTAATTGTATCAAAAGATATGGCGTTCTAAATTTAGATAGATTTTGAGTTTTTTTCATCTTTCTCGTGTCATCTTTCCTCCCTCATAAAATTTGTATTCTTAGTAATACCAACATAAAAATATACAGGTTTCACAAGTAAAGTGTGCTGAATACGCTAGTCAAATCAGATTTTAAATATCTTGTCTCGTTTTTGAGTTACAAGCTATAAAACATTATACGGCCACTTATGTGATCCATTTCTTGTTCATAAAATCGCCCATAACTCAAAAACTAAGGTTCAGATCACGCTCAAAACAGTGTTTTTGTAAGTTTCTGGGCCGAATGAACGGGGTAGGGTGTGTAAATCAAAATTTTGAGACATGAAATTTTTTTGAAAAATTTCAATACTAACCCCTTGGGTTTTTTTGGATTTTGGGCTATTTTCAGACTTTTTGTTGTAGCGCTTCGCCCCATGGGGCGATTTAAACGAAACTTTGCATACTTATAGAACTTTTTATGTAGAATCGAATGGCGTAGAGTAGAATTTCGTATCTTTAATATTTTTTGAGTTACGGGATAAAATAAATATTTTTTTGAAAATTTTTAATGAGCGATATCTCGAGTTCTATAAGAGATACGAAGATGCGGTTTGAAAATTTGGAATCGGCGTTTTGAGTACTGTATTATAGGTGAGTTTCATTAAAATTTAAAATAATTTTTTTTTCGGGTAATGTTGATCGGATGAATTTTCAGTTTTGATTTTTTTAATATTTAATTTGACTCAAAAATTAAATAAAATATATTTTAATATATTCAGAAGACTCTAAAGACTCCAAATTATCAAACAAATATTAGATATCTGTACTAGTATTAAAAATACAGACAACTGAATCTGGAACATTTTGAAAATCTAGAATTGTTGAACCATTTTTCAGTTATGAGTGAATAAAAAATTAATTCCTTAACAAATTGAACTGAAAATGTTTATATTTATACAAAAAACTATGGGGAATCCAAATTTGAAGTCAGAATTAAAATATTTCTATTGGTTGTGGAGTTAGCGCCCCTCAAAGTCAACACACAATTTGCGGGTGAAAAATGTCAACTTACTTTTCTTTCTGCAATATTTCGTTCTGTGTGAACAACAGTTCCTTCATCTTCGTCAAGAAAGTGTCTTTCATGTCTTGGTCCAGAACTCGAAGGTCATTTTGTGTTGGAGGATTCATACTGACATATTTATTACTGTTACTATGGGGGGTGTCTTTATAAATGTTGTATTTCGGACGATTTCTATAATGTGTTTTTTTGCTTCGAGTTCTGTGTTTTCGGGTACTGAGTTTGTGGAAACTTTTAAGTGTGATTATTGGCATATCTGGTTGTGATTTGGTGCGAGTGTCATTGTTGATGTTTGATTTTTCATCGGAAGAGACTTGTTTGAGTAGTTCTACTTCCGGTAGGTCTAATTGTTGACACATTTCGCGAGAAATGTAAGCGTTTCGTAAATATTTCGTAAGTGTTGGTAAACCGGATTCAATGATGGATTTTTTTGGGTATTTTAATGGATTTCCAGATAGTTGAAGCACTTTTAAATTTGGGATAAAACCTGAAATTCCAAATTAGCTTATTTAAGGTAAGTACGATAACTAATTATACATTAACTGTATATATTTTTGGAAAAATTACTTTTGTGCTCTGCAATTGCAGATAAATGTGGTGTAGTAATTAAAATAACATACCTAACTCCAGAGGCAAATATTCAATGTCATTATTTTGTAATAAAATTGTTTCTAAACACACGTGGTCCATTACGGTATTTGGAAATGTCTCCAAAGAATTATTTCGTACGTCGAGCCATTGTAACTTATCCAAAAGAATAAACAATTCTGCCGGAAGTTCTTTTAAATCGTTCCCCTCCAAATAAAGCATCTTTAAATTTGTCAAATTCAACACATTTCTCGGCACTTGGCGTAAATTTTTTCTGGCTAAATCTTGAATTAAAGTAATTTCTAACATTTTTGACATTTAGTTCAAAACACGATTTTATGAGACTTGTTTGGGTAACTATGGTGATTTTATGCAGTGTGGTGCATTCATTGATTAGTCAGCTGTTAATTTGGGGGGTTGATAATACCTGAGAAATACTAGCGCAACCCTAAATGTATTGGTACTGTCGGAAAAATATGTTTTAATCAATTGTAATTGTTGTTTTTTGAACGCTGTTATTGTTGATATACAAGTCTTCATACTGGCTCAAATATAAATATTATCTTCATGTATTATACATTAAAATACTCGTTGAACCTTCGTCTTTCAAACAATGTATAAAACAATTAATTTGGTTTACTCGTCTTTAAGTTATCTGCAGAAATATACCACGGTGTCCAGCCAACTTTCATACATTTCAAGAAGTGTTGTCAAAATTTTACTAATAATGATACTCGGTCAAATATAAATATAAACCTCATGTGTTATATATCAAAATACTCGCTGAACCTTCCTCTTTCTAACTGTGTATAAATCATTAAAATTTGGTGCACCCGCTATCGAGAAATCTGTAGGAGAATACCAGGACGTCAATTTAACTTTGATATACATATTGCAAGAAGTGTGGTCCCAAATTTTATAAATATTGATGCTGGGCCAAATATAAATATTAACCTCATGTGTTATACATCAAAATACTCGCTGAAGTTTCCTCTTTCCAACAATATATAAAACATTTAATTTAATCCATTTATAGTCAAGTTATCTGCAGAGGAATACCAGAGTGTCCACCCAGCTGCCCTACATTTCAAGTTGTGTGCTCCCAAATTAAAAAAATGACGATAGTAGATTAAATAAAAATGTTATCATCATGTGTTATATAGCAAAATATTCGCTAAACATTCCTCTTTCCAACGATGTATAAAACATTAAATTTTAAAAGCAGTCCACATGCAAATTAAGAAGAAAACAATGAACAATTAAAAGTTTGGCGTATCAATTTTGACAAGTCATTATTTTTTGAGTTCTGTCCTCAATTAACAATAATTTTTGGTATTCAAAATCTATTTATTTAAACATCCAATTGAAAAATTCATTCCGCACTATATAAATACAAATACATTACCATTGTAGTTAATATATAAAGGCATGCTCACTTCCTTTGCATAAATTATTAATGAATGAATAGTAATATTAGAACTTTGGCAGTTTAGTTAGTCGCGCGTTAGAAATCACATCGTAAGTTAGTGTATTGCAAAATGGTGCTTCTTTTGAAGAAGTTAATCAATTGGTACTTTTATCTTAACAATGAATTGCAAGGTAAATTCATTTATCACTTGTAATATTTCAAGTTCAAAGTCATTGTAAGTCATGGCGTTTATCGTATGGCATAATGTGAACTTTCTACTAATTTTTATTTAGTTTTTCAATTTCTTGAGAAAGTAGAGAACTTGTTACACCTTTGCGTATGTTTTTATAATTGAAAACACGTTTTACAACATGTTTCATTCAACAATATTTACTTTTAACCAAAATATTTGATTACAACAATGAAAATTTTTGATTACAACAATTACATTGATTACAACAATGTACAAGTGTATTTTCTGTATTTCTTGTAATTTCAAGGTAAACACATAAAATTTTAACTATTATTTAGAAGAAAAGATGTTTCAATGTTAACAATGTTCAATATATTTTATGATTTGTTTAAATTTACGCAGCAACATTCACAGTTTTAATTTATTTTGTGATCACTGATTTACAAATTTCAAATTCATTCCATTTAGTTTGAAGTGTCAAGCTTGATTACAACAATAAAAGAGTTCCAAAATGAGAAGTAATAAATATTTTGTTTGTTTTCAGATCCTCGAATAAAGGATTATCCATTGATGTCAAATCCATTTCCGATCTTTGCAATATGTGGATTTTATTTATATTTTGTGATGAATTTAGGTCCAAAATTAATGAAAGATAAAAAGCCTTTAAATATAAATAAATTTATAATAGTATTTAATATCGCTCAGATAATAATGTGCGCGTTTTTAGTGTATAAGGTAAATGATTTCATTTCTTTGCAACTGATTTTTATTTTTAAACAATGGTAATTCTTCTGACGCGATAATTAATGAATAATTATGAATTTAGCATAAACAGTCATTTAAATGGTAATACAATGAATGACTTTTATATTTTTACACATTCGTAAGCTAAACTTTTATGTACACAGAAAATTATCCACAAAATATAGTTGGAATACGTAAACATTTGTTTTCAGTTTGTGACAGTTTGTGCATGGCGATTTAATTGGTTTTGCGAACCAATTAATTATGGAACGGGACCCTATCCGACCATTCAAATATTTTACGCGTGGATCTACCATTTAATCAAAATATTGGATCTTCTGGACACGGTATTTTCAACAATCATTTTATGTTTTAAATAATGACGCATTGTTTTTGAAATTATGCATTTTTAACTTCATAATTATCGTTTGGAAAAACAAGTATAAATTTTTTAAACGCTATTTAATGCATTAATAATTCATTGTTTTGGAATTACAATACATATGACAATTAACAGTGTTATTCCATTATCGTATTAATACGTTTACACTTGACTTTGATTTTGAAAGGCGACTTTTGCCCCTGTGTAAACACTACTTTTCTACTACTAAAGTCAAGTATAAAATTAATCAGACTGGTCAAAACGTTTTCTACTGCATGTAAAAATAATTTTCTTGTATTTTTGGGATCAGTAAACATTAATAGTGCCATTTTGGCTCCTGTATAAGCTAGAAACATGTTAGAAATCGAACTTTGATGTTGAGTACATTTGGCAACATCTCACATTAACAACACAAATTACTAGCTGGCAAAAAGCGGATAAGAAAAGGACAAGTCAATAAACTAAACTAAAGTAGATTTGTTGGTGTAAACGTATTAATAATTAGTCGCATTTTCAAAGTCAAGTCAATGTCAATGTAAAAGTATTTAGTTTAAAAACATATTTTTGCTAGATGTCAAAATATTTACTTTATTTATAACATTTTTCAGGTATTTTTTGTACTACGTAAAAAATATAACCAAATATCATTTTTGCATCTTTATCATCATACAGGGATGGTAATATTAACTTGGGTCGGGGTTAAATTTATAGGGGGTGGACACGGTTTATTCGTAGGTTTTGCAAATTGTATAGTACACACTTTTATGTACTTTTACTACCTTATGTCAATATGGGATGAAAAATATAAACGTAGTATCTGGTGGAAAAAATATATCACACAACTGCAAATGGTAAGAAACTATTAAATAATAATCATTAATAATTAAAAATCATTTTTCAGGCACAATTCTTCTTTCTTGTTGTAATATTTGGTCAAATACTTTTCCAACCGAATTGCAACTATCCAAAATGGGTGACAGTGTTCTTTTTACCCCAAAATATATTTATGTTGGTATTATTCTCTGATTTTTACTACCGTGCATATGTGAAAAAGAAACCAGAAGCCGCAAAAGCAAAACCGGAAATCAAAGTGGAAACGGAAGTGAAAGAAAATGCACAGTTTTTGAATTCAGTGCAACAGAGAACGGAAGAAGATATTAAGACGAAATAATAATTTGTTAATTTGTTAATGTATGATTATTTTACGTTATAGTATAATTTAAATAAATTTATTTTACCTGTAAATAGTGTTTTCTCTAAAGTGTTGTATTGTTGTAATCAATGTATTTGTTTTTTACGTTTTGTCAACAATAAGTCGGAGAAATTAGAATTTTGCAAAGATAATTGCTAGTAAAAGTGTGAACAAATAATTTTCTCCTATTACGACCCTGGAGAGTTTTCTCTACAAGCAATTAAAACGGATGTAATTATATCTATATACCTTTATAAATGAACTATAAATAATTATTGTACTAATAGAATGGCTACTGCAAGTTTAGTGGAACAAAATACTTAGAAAATCGATTAATAATAAGGTATTCTTTCACTTCAATTATTTGATTTGATCTGTAGTTATTTATAAATAAATTATTTGCAATAACAATACCATAGAATTAAATTTGAATCAGCAAAAACGACATTGCAAAATTTGTCATTTATGATCCAATTTGACTCCCAAGTCATTCAAAATTCTTCCGGTTGCAAATCGAGGTGACAGACAATAGGCAATGGCACCATTTACACATGATGCTAAACCCACAGCACAACTGGTGATGGCCGTAGGCTGTAGGTAACAGTAAGACGCAAGCCTACAAGAAGTTGAAGAAATGAAACTTGCTTCGCGCAAGAAATGAGAATGTTAAACGCATTTGGACTTTGAGTAATGAAAGTAATATATTATGGAAATACACTAGAAGCTTTGATGATTCCAAAAATGTGATTAAAATTTTTCTAGGAACATTAGTTTTTGAGTTATTGTTTAAAGTAGAACAATTTAACATTTGTATTGTTGTAATCAACTTGTATGCATTGTTGCAATCAAACATTTTTAGCGATAAAACTGTCTTATTGTTGTAATCAACCTGTACGCATTGTTGTAATCAAATATTCTGATTGTTGCAATCAAATATTCTTATTGTTGTAATCAATACAATTCATCAAGATTTAAAAATGATTGTTTTTATATTTAACTGCAATACAAAATGAATAATTAATACACAATTGTTAATTGCTTCATTGAAGCAAGGATGGGAACATTTTGTCCTATTTTAAACAATTAAATATTTTTTTTAGGAACAATTAGATCAATGACAAAATTTTGCCAACTTTAAGTTATAAAACTTCACTGTATAATTAAAATATTATTGGTAGCAATCAGCAATTGTGGAGCCATTTTGGTGTATTTAAAAAGATAACCTAAATAATTATAAAACAATTATATATTATCAAAAACAATATTTATCATGAAACAAACGTTTATGGCAAAATAGTAATTAAAAAGAACCTTGCAATTAAAAAATAGAAATGACAACAATATTATTTAATGAACAGTAAACTATGCAGTAAATTTTGTACTTACATTGATAAAACAATAATTTTGCAATTAGACATTCGATTTGCGATATTTTTATTATATTCAAAGTTGACGTACGTCATTGCTTCAAAACTATTTTATTTATCTATTTTCAACAGTTCTTTCGATTAAAATTATTTCATGTACAGTTGTATTCAAAATTTAAACCAAAACAGTGTCTGAATTCTAAGAGAAATGTGTAATAAAAATGTTGAAGAATCTTTTGTTGCAATCTGTAAATACAAATTAGTATTTCGTATTTTCCTGACAAACATTATAATTTTACGAAATATGTATTTAAAATTGCTCAAATAAACCTATTTAAAGTTATTTAACAAACCTAAATACTGATTAATATTTTTCAAAATGTTTAATGAACTTTCAAGGGCGCTAGTTTCAAAACGAAGCAATATATTTTAAATCTGTTGAAATTGTCGAATTCAGCATAGTTTATTTATCAATTATGTAAATGTGTATGTTATTTTCTTAAAAATTACAAATTTTATAACCAGAGAAAGGCGAAGGAAAATGTTTCGTAAATATTGAAAAATTGCTCAACTTTTCAAAGCTGTATCTTTTGAACCAATAAAAATATCTTGAATTTTCTTTCAAATATGGAATCCTCATAGTTTTGTTTGTAATGAGTAATGCCATAAATAAATAGTTTTTCCATACGACGCGCCAAAAGTCCATCGACAATATTACATTAATCTCTGACAAGAGGGGGGTCTACTTTCTCTTTTCCTCTTATAATTAGCATTCTTTGAGAGTGAGACAACATTATCTGAGCACAGGTGACCATCACGTGTGTCTTCGACGATGTATGAAAGCGGAGGATTAATGTTAAGAGCTCGAGTCTAGCAGAAACAGTCTTCGGGAGACTTGCTTCTAGTTGTGTTGTCTTAATTTTATTTCAATGTTGTTTGGTGTGGTGACAGGCCAGTGAATAGTTCGAAATAAGAAAGGTGAGTTCAAGAACATTTATACAATTGCTCAATTACTTTAGAGAAAAAATCTTCGAATGAAACTTGTAGAAAAATTAATTTTCTACAGTTTTCATTTGAAATATTTTTCTCTAAAATAAGTCAGGAGCGCCCTATAAGTCAAAACACTCTAAACAATTTGTACAAATAATTATTTATTCATGGCTTTTATACAATTGCTCAATTACTTAAAAGAAAAATACTTCTAATAAAACTTGTAAAAAATTTAATTTTCCACAATATTTATTTGAAATATTTTGCTCTATAATAATTTACCAAGGCTCTACGAGGCAAAATATACTTAAATATCCTTAATAATTTGTTTGACTATCTGTGTATTCCATTGTAATGTGATTCAAGACATTATATAGCAAATATTTAATCGCAAAGTCAGTAAAAATAATATGCAGACTTAACATATCAAATTTACAATAAAAAAACTTGTATTATATGAAAGATAATCTTACAATATAAAATAGTTGCGCTGTGGGCTGTTTCAAAGCTCTGCAGTTGCATGTTCTGGTAAGACAGTATAATTTGTTTCTATTTCAGTTTTTCAAACCAATTCACGATGACAAGTCTTATGCACATGGTTGTAGACAACTATAACGAACTCATAAATAATGCTAAAGGTAAGAATTTTTATTTTAATTTGTCAAATTCTTAGAAAAAAAATAATTCAAGACATTTTGATTGTTGCAATCAAACTTTTCATTGTTGTAATCAACTATAAACTATTGTTGTAATCAAACGAAAAGCGATGTGATTGTTGTAATATAATATTTCATTTTTGTACTTTTGATTGTTGCAATCAAACATTTCATTGTTGTAATCAAAGAAAATATATTTACTATAAATCGAATGCTATTTTTAATTCGTAGATGAATGTTAATTGTAAAAACAATAATATTAGTATGGAAAATATTGAATATTAATTACTACAGTAAGTGGAATGCATTTTAGAAAGTGTTAAAACAGAAATGTTGACAATTTTACATCCTAAGAATAAATATTCGTGTTTCTATACTCTTAATTCACTTTAAATTGGTTTCAACATAATGATATGCTGCTTAAATCTAGTATGTAATTTGAAACACACCATTTGGCGAATTTTCTAATGAGTTTAGTTTACATAATTCCCCAAACTAGATTTTAATTTTGATTGCAATATTTCAAATAGTTGCGAAACTGGTTATATGAATTCAACCCATTTGTCTGATTTATTTCTGCTATAAAATAAAAGTATGCACTGTATCTGCAACTGGAGATCTCCGCGTGTGTAACTGACCAAATTTTCTCTTTAATTTCGATGATTACTGTGTGTATTTTTTGTTGTCAAAACGGCACCAGCTATAAACATTCCACACATCTTAAAGTCTTTCTACTTTCATCTATCGTTCTACTTACTGTCACAGTCTGAGGTATCTTCGGCCTATACTAGGTCACAAAACCGTGTGTAGCATGTGCCGGTGTCGGATCCAAGACTTTTACTTCGACCTTAGTACTGTTAACATTGAAAATTTACAAGAATTGAGGCCAATGCACTTTGTACAACAACCATTGATGGCTTCAGAAAATTGCTGTTTAGTGCAAATGAACCTCGACTAATTAACAAGTTAAACTGTCAAGCTTTTATAAACTAACATACTTATTTTATTAATTCAAGTATGAGGATTCCAAATTTTCAAACCGCATTCGAATATCTTAATTGGATCAAAAGATATGGCGTTCTGAAGTTAGATAGATTTTGAGTTTTTTAAATCTTGCTCTCATTATGTTTCCTCCCTCATAAAATTTGTATTGCAAGTAATACCAACATAAAAATTTACAGGTTTTACAAGTAAAGCGTGCTGAATTCGCTCGTCTAATCAGATTTTAATTATCTTATCCCGTTTTTGAGTTACAAGCCATCAAACAATTTACGGCCACTTATGCGACTCATTTCTTGTTCATAAAATCGCTCATATCTCAAAAACTATTGCTCAGATCTCGCTCAAACCAAGTTTTTCATAAGTTTCAGGTCCGAATTAAGGGGATAGGGTGTAAAAATCAAAATTTTGAAACTTGAATTTTTTTTGAAAAAATTCAATACTAACAACCCCTTGGGTTTTTTTGGATTTTGGGCTATTTTCAGACTTTTTGATGTAGCGCTTCGCCCCATGGGGCGATTTTAATGAAACTTTGCATACTTATAGAACTTTTTACGCGTAATCGAATGGCGTAGAGTAGAACTTTGTATCTTTAATATTTTTTGAGTTATAGGGGAAAAGATATATTTTTATGAACATTTTCAATAGGCGATATCTCGAGATCTAAAAAAGATATGAAGATGCGGTTTCAAAATTTGGAATCAGCGTTTTGAGTGCTATATTATAGTAGAGTATCAGTAAATTTTGGAATAATTTATTTTTTGGGTCTAGTTGATCGGACGAATTTTCAGTTTTTATTTTTTTAATAGGGTATTTTTTATAAATACAACATAAAATATGTTTTTTTATATGTAAAACACCTTGGGGAATCCAAATTTTTAAACAGATTTTTAATATCTCATTTAGTTTAAAAGATACGAACTAAAGAATTTAAACTATTTTTAAATATCAATAATTTTAGACCATTTTTCAGTAGTCACTCAATAAAAAAATAATGGATCAATAAATTACCGTCAAAATATTTATATTTACTCAAGAAAGTATGAGGAATCTAAATTTTCAATCAGAATTAAAATATCTATATTAGTCTTTAAACTAGCGCACCTCAAAGTTAGTAAAAAAATTATTGTAGACATTATAATAATAGGTACCGTTTTCTAAAATGTTTTTGTGGGTGCCGCAAAATTTGGGCCATATTTAATACCGGAACTTAGCGTATGTGGTACAGCAAGTACCGTTTTTGGTATTCTGGGTCATCATTGTTGCAATCAAAAGGAAAGGTCAAGAAAAATTAGCGATTAAAAAAATGTTTTACTTTTCAGATCCTCTGGTAGATTCATGGCTTTTTATGAATTCTCCAGTACCAATCTGCAGCATAATCGTCCTCTATCTCTTCTTCGTCCTCAATTGGGGACCAAAGTGGATGGAGAAAAGAGAAGCGTATCAATTAAAACGAGTGTTAATTATTTATAATCTATACAATGTCATCTTCAGTACTTGGTTATTTACAGTACCGTTTAGAACACAATTTGTCAATGTTTTTAATTTGTGTCATGTTGAATTGCCCCATGAATTACGAACTGTGGTAAGTTAATTAAACGTTAATTAGTAAACTAGTTGATTTTGCGAGAGTGTGAACAATAATTGAAGCAAGAAAATTTGCAAATATATAAAGTAGAAAGTAGTGAAAGATGATACGATTAAAAAATATGCATACGAAAGGAAAACTTGTCCAACTGACTTATAAGTTTTTCTTGTTTAGTTTTCTAGTGGGGCATGGTGGTACTTCTTCTCAAAGATTGTAGAACTTCTGGATACTGTCTTCTTTGTCTTAAGGAAGAAAAACAATCAAATAACCTTCCTACACGTTTACCATCACGCCATGATGGCATTTTTCACCTGGATGTACCTCAAATTCCTTCCAGGTATATTCAAAATAAATCAGTTTCTTTTTCAGTTTTTAATGTTTTTTATCGTTTACAGGTGAACAAGGAATATTTATCGGTTTATTAAACTCATTTGTACATATTATTATGTACACCTACTATTTTATTGCAGCTTTAGGCCCTCAATATCAAAAATATTTGTGGTGGAAAAAATATATGACTTGGATTCAATTGGTATGTATTTATAATGTTTTTTAAACAGTTTTAATTCCTAAACGGTTCAAAATATAAAAAAAAGTTTTAAATAAAAATTGTAGCCTATACTATTATACTTCTTTTTGATTCTAACAAAATTTATTGTATCTCGATTATTTAATGAGATACACTCCAAAAACTTCATAGCTTTTCAAGTAAACTGCATTTCAATTTTTTTAATTGTAATAACTTTGAAACGGTACAAAATATAAAAAAAAGGTTCAAATAAAAATTGTAGCTTATACTATTCTACTTCTTTTTGATTCTTACAAAATTTATTGTAAATCGATTATTTAATAAGATAAACCCCAAAAACTTCAAAGCTGCTCAAGGAAACTGCATTTCAAAAAAAAAAAATTGTAATAACTTTGAAACGGCACAAAATATAGAAAAAAGTTTCAAATAAATACTGTAGCCTATACTATTTTACTTCTTATTGATTCTTACAAAATTTTTTTTAACTCGATTAGATAATGAGATACACACCAAAAACTTCATAGCTGTTCCAGTAAACAGCATTTCAAATTAAAAAATATTGTAATAACTCTGAAGCAGTACAAAATTTAAAAAAATATTTCAAATAAAAATTATAGCTAATAATATTATACATCTTTTTGAATCTTACAAAATTTTTTGTATCTCGATTATTTAATGAGATACACCCCAAAAACTTCAAAGCTGCTCAAGTAAACTGCATTTAAAATTTTAAAAAATTGTAATAACTTTTAAACTGTACAAAATATAGAAAAAAGTCTCAAATAAAAATTATAGCTTATACTATTCTACTTCTATTTGATTGTAACAAAATTTATTGTTTTTTGATTATTTAATGAGATACACTCCAAAAACTTCATAGCTGCTCAAGTAAACAGCATTTCAAATTTAAAAAAAATGTAATAACTCTGAAGCAGTACAAAATATAAAAAAATATTTTAAATAAAAATTATAGCTAATAATATTATACATCTTTTTGATTCTTACAAAATTTGTTGTATTTCGATTATTTAATGAGATACACACCAAAAACTTCATAGCTGTTCAAGTAAACTGCATTTAAATTTTTTTTAAATTGTAATAACTTTTAAATGGTACAAAATATAGAAAAAAGTTACAAATAAAAATTGTAGGTTATGTAATTCTACATCTTTTTTATTGCTACAAAATTTATTATAAATCAATTATTTACTGAGATATAACCAAAAAAACGAAATAATATGAAATTTCAGAAAAGGTATCTTTGTTAAAATATACAAATTATAATATTTTTCAGACTCAATTCGTGCTGATGTTGGTATACCTGGCGTACACAATGGCCGTAGATTGCAGAACACCAAGAATTCTAACATTTTTCTTTGCTGGAAATATCATTATATTTATTTATTTGTTTAGTGATTTTTACCGAAAGGCTTACGTGAAGAAAAACGCAGTTTTAAAAGAGAAAAAAATGGCAGCAGAACAAGCGAAAATTAAATAGATTTATTTATAAATAGAATTTATTATTATTATTTACCAAAAGTTTGTTTAATTATTTATATTTTATAGATTTAAGTTATTTAGTTTTGAATAAAATTAGACTGTTTGAAATATTTATCATCTGTTAATAAAAGTTGGTATAATATGAAAATTATAGGATCTGCAATTTAGGATCTGACAAAATGTGAAGTGGAGCATAATTATTTATTGTAGTTTTTATTTATTTTGCCTTTATATTGTTTTGAAAACATTAAATACATTAAAACACACATTTTACATTTTTAATTGTTGTACATATTTTTAAAACATTTTATATACTACTTTGTATATAATATACATACAACATTATCTGGAAATTATAAAATACAATAAAATACAAAAATTATGTACCTAAAAAAGATGCTAGTATAAATATAAATATTAGTAGTTAAAGTTGCATTTTAGTTTAAAATAAGCGCCCTGAAATGTATACAGGGGGTGCTCCGCCTACTGGGACGGGTTACACCCCAAAAAAATATGATTAGTAAAAAACCACCATCAATAGGGCACACGTTAGGTGCCCCCCCACCGACGTACGCCCCGGCGACGAACGAAAAAAAAAATCTAAACTTTAACATTTAAAAGTTATGATGTCCACCTGAAAATCCAAATTTTTAAAATTCAAAATTTGATTTTTTATGTGGAGTGTCCTCTTTAGGTCAAAAAATTTTCAAGTTAGAAAAAGGTCAAAGGTCGTATAATGGAAAAGGAGGGTTGAACCCACTATGGGGCTCATAAATTCGGGGTCACAGTGACAGATAAGGTTACTCAACGTGTCAACCACGCCAGAGGCCAAATCTTCCCCGAAGCAAAGGTAAGGGTCATTTCCAGAGGTCATAGATTCAACAAAATAATTCAAAATTGACCATTGAGTATTCTATGCAAAATAAACCATCCAAATATATGATTAGAAACTAAATATTTTTAGTAGTTTGCAAGATTTTAATTATTAAATATTATTTGAAATATTTACATAAATGGAGTCATTCACAATTTTATTTAATTTTTTTATGAAATTTCATCTAAATTTGAGACAATCTACAGTTTAAAAAAGTCTTAATTGTTATTCATTAAGCTGCAAGATTTCTTTAAAATATTGTGACGTCAGTGTTATCATGTGTTAGGTCTCAAACATTAACGATTGTAAATAATTGTAGACACACAACAATACTTTATAAAATTATTTAAATAGAATTAAAATAAATCAAAATTCAAAACAAAATAAAAATCGTTAAATTAGTTGTCAATCATTTGACATTTCGGTAATCGCTCAATAATAAATAAGTACAAAGAATTTAGAATAGAATAGATGTGTAAGAGAGAAACACAGAGAAAAAATATATCAACGACGTTAGAATTGCTGTATTTAAAACTCAAATATCTTAATAATTAATACTATTTTAAAAACTTTTGTGACTCAAATAGTGAAGAACCCATTTATAAATGTGACTTTAAATGTTAATTAAATTAAAATGTACACTCCATATAAAAAATCACACCCTAACTTGACCTGAAAACCCGAAAAACCGACCCGAACCCGAAAAAATCTCGCGAATTTTACTTCATTCATAAAAAATTATTTATTGAAACAAATTAATATTGATAATTTAATTATTTGCAAAATTTACTAGAAAATAACTGAGTTTTGTCGCGGAAACCCGTTTAAATATCTTCTGTTGTCTTATAGAAAAGTTCTTTGGTGGTACTGGCCTTTGATGGCCCTGATAAGGCCCCGTAAGGCCTTTGAAGGCCCTGATAAGGCCCGTGCGGCCTTTGAGGGCCCTGATAAGGCCCCGTAAGGCCTTTGAAGGCCCTGATAAGGCCCGTGCGGCCTTTGAGGGCCCTGATAAGGCCCCGTAAGGCCATTGAAGGCCCTGTTAAGGCCCCGTATGGCCTTTGAAGGCCCCGTAAGGCCTTTGAGGGCCCTGTTCAGGCCTCGTAAGGCCTTTGAAGGCCCTGTAAGGCCTTTGAAGGTCCCGTAAGGCCTTTGAGGGCCCTGTTAAGGCCCCGTAAGGCCTTTAAGATGCAAATGAAATTCCTAAATAAATTTGTAGGTCTTCGAGGAACTGTTGAGGTTCTTGCAGAATACTGAAGGCCTCGGAAGGCCTTGAATTTATAGCAGGCCCGAGATCGAACCATCTCGAGCCAACTACGTGAGTTTAATTAAGCGAATATTGACTTGTATTGATTTATTTTTAAGCGTACGAAAATAATTTATTTTTATAAAAACAAAATATCGCCCGTTTTCATTAAATATTTCGTTTGTATTTCGAATATTCGACGCACGACCCAACTAACAACACTACAACATGTGCCTTGGAAAAATAATATAATAATATGTGACCTACATCCTGTATTTTATAGCAAAGAAGCAAGAAATAAACAATTATTTTCGTCCGGCCATTACGTATTTATAAATGTTTAATAATATTTATTAAGCAGCAATTTAATTGAAAATAATTAATTTCGTAGGTACAGGTCACATATATAGCAAGTGTGACATATTTAAATAACATATGTAAAGTGCAGCGTGCATTATTGCAAAAAAGGGATAGAGAAGAAGAGGCACATGTAAATTACTCACCTTGCTTTCTGTAGTTCTCCAGAACCTGCAACAATACAAACAAACATTTAGAACACTTCAAATAAATCCACAAGAAATATTACAGCTTCAACAATGAATTAAATATTGAAAGAATTATTTTAAAATACTACCAACCATTTAGAAAGCTTTTTGCGAGCCTACAGCAAACTGCAACGCCTTCCTGAGGACCTGGTGGACTGCTCCTGGTGCACACACTCGTAGACGACACTTTACACTACTCACTACTCACTCGCGAGATTTAAATTCGCGAATTTATCACTGCACTTATTTACAATACACAACACTGCAGGTGTACGTTTAATCGCTGGCTTCGAACGAAATGAAACTGATTTTTGCGGTTGGATTTAGTCTGTTCAAGACATTCCTTTGCTTGATAAAATAATAATAGCATTGGAAATATATTATTATTACATTTAAATATACAGAGAACAAGCTTAAAATGTTTGAATTTAAATGTGTGATTAAAATAATGTACTTTTTAAATATGCAATTCAAAATTAGTTTTAGGTAAAAATATGTAACAATTTCTCAAAAATAACTCGCTTAATGAATAAACCAGAGTTTAAACTTACATGTACATATGATTTTACACCCAATCCCGCTAAATAAAAACCCAAAACTATAATATTTCAACTACATACCTCCCGAATTTATTACGTAAACACCGGTACATACAACCAAACTTCTCGTGTATTTTTAAATATGAAAAAATATATACCCAAACAAACTACATGTCAAAATAACTAGAACAATGTCTCAACTTACTAAATCCAAGAAGAAATAATTCAATTCGCACTATTACACTCACAAAAAATTAAAAACCGAACTACCATTGTGCAACAACAAATCACACTGAATCTCTGTAATAAAAAAATATAAAAAGAGGGGGTGTGACGTCACGCATGCGCAGCTTTTTGGCAGTTACAGTACGACAACGCGGAGTAGGTCGCTTTAATGATGAATACAAATTGTGACGTCACACATTCTTCGAATTTTTTGTAGGTATAGCACGACCACGTACCAGTGAGCCTTTTAAATGCTCAAAAATTACCTGGATCTGCAATAGCAGATCTGTCTCGCCTAGCATTTTACTAGGGGGTATTTCTTGAGCATTTATGGCTATAATTAACTAGGGATCTGCAATAGCAGAGCTGCCACGCCCAGAATTGAACTAGGAGGATTTTATAGGGTATTTATGGCTATGGGGATCTGCAATTGCACTTTTTAATGCCCTGAAATAAAAATAGGGGAAATAAAAACATATTTATACATAAAAATAATTTATTTTGCACACATAAATAATTATTTATTCAACAATAATACAAAAATATAATATAATATTCATTGATCTTGTTTGATGAACCTGTGAACAGAAAAACAACAAAATATTCAACAAAAATAAAATATAAAATATTATTTGGGGTGAGTTGGTCCCAACTTCAGAAAACTGAAGCTGGTTAAGCTCTGCAACCACGGCAAGGTCCACCCCAACTGCAGAGAAAAAGTTTGCATCCCCTGGACGCAAACAATGATATGAATATGAAATGATATGAATGATCTGGAAAAGAATAAAAGAAAAGACAAGAAATTGGTGGCCACCAAAGAAAAGAACAAGACACACACATAAAACACAGCTGGCTGCTGTGCTCTGCAACTCAGGATCCCGCATCTGAAAAGAAACAACCAGCTAGTTAGTAAAAGTTTAAAATGTATGTCATTATTTCTTGACTTACAAAATGCGAAAACCTATGGTGCTCTGCAGTTGCAGATCTCTCGACTAGTGGCAAATGTCGAGGGGTTGTCGTCGTCTACGCCAGAAACCTGCGCCGCAAAAAAATAGTTCAGAATTTGTAGAATGTCCACGAAAGTAAATAAAGTTATTTTGAATATTCAAAAGTGCAAAAAATATAATTTAAATATTTTAAATCCATGATTCGCGAATTTAGATCAAAAATTAAAACAAATACAAATTATTTTTTCTGTCATCGAAATATGTACCTACAAATATTTTTTGGGAATACATAAATACATAAGAACCTTATATATTGGTACACATATGTTAGTCTGGTAAATAATCGGGGTACATAGATATTATATCAAATAATTTTTATCACAAAACACAATTTTTATTTTTTGCTGTAAATTTGTAATGCCTCAACCAAAATCAACCAAATTTTGCATATTCATATAATTTTTAACGTAGAATCGATTGGTGAAGGTCCTGGGTTCGTATTTAGTTTAGTTTGCAACTTTTCTTTATTAAAAATCAATAATTCGGAAACCAATTTAATAAGCAATTAGGTTAATTAAAATCTTATACAACTATGACTCGCAGTAAAACGAAATTGCAAACTAAATTTACATATGTTTTACTTTAAAATAATATAGAGCAAATTATTTTTCAATAATTTTTAGGGGCATTATTTTTATAGGAAATAAATTGAAATTTTGCAAATTGTTGAGGAATCAAAATATTAGTTTAGAATTTAAATATCTTTTCTAGTTTTTAATTTATAGGTCATCAAAGAGAACAAGACATAATCAAATAATTATTTTAACGAAACAGAATTTTTAGTTTGCTCTAAAATTTTAATACGTGGACCAATTTTAACGAAATTTTGTATATTTATGTAGTTTGAGCTGTAGAATCGATTGGTAAAGGTCTTGGGTTCATATCTAGTTTAGTTTGCAATTTTTATTCATTAAAAATCAATAATTCGGTAACCAATTTAAAAAGCAATTAGGTTAATTAAAATCTAATGCAACAATGACTTGTAATAAAAATATAAAGAAATCTATCAAGAATACAAAATTGCAAACTAAATTTACATATGTTTTTTTTAAAATAATATAGAGCAAATAATGTTTCAATCATTTTTAGGGACATTATTGTATGGGAAGTAAATTGAAATTTTGTTAGCCTATCAATAAAATGTTGAGGATTTATAATATTGGTTTAGAATTTAAATATTTTTTTCAGTTTTTAATTTATAGGTCTCAAAGAGAACAAAACATTATCAGATAATTTTTTAACGTAACACAATTTTCAGTTTGCTCTAAAATTTTAATACGTGGACCCATTTTAACAAAATTTTGTATATTTATGTATTTTGGGTCGTAGAATCGATTGGTGGAGGTCCTGGGTTCGTATCTTGTTTAGCTTGCAACTTATGTTCATTAAAAATCAATACTTCGGTAACCAATTTGAAAAGCAATTAGTTTAATTAAAATATTATGCAACAATGACTTGTAATAAAAATATATAGAAAATCTACAAAAATACGAAATTGCAAACTAAATTTTTATGTTTTACTTTAAAAATAATATAGAGCAAATAATTTTTCAATCATTTAAGAGGCGTAATTTTTTTTAGAAAATCAAATTTGATACGAAACATGTAAAGCAATAGAAAAAGAATTGAAATTTAGTAAATTTATCAAATAAAGCTGTATTTTAAAACATATTTGAATTATTTATTTAAATTTCTATCGTTTACAGATGTAATATTAGGTATCGAGCAAGTTTTTGCCGGATAAATCGCCAGTGTTCGAGCTCGCGACCAGCAAAAACTTCAACATATGAAAACGTTTTTAAACGTTTTGATTTTATTGAATGTAATTTTATCAGCAAAACTATTATATTTTTTGTGTAAAAACTTACCCGCTCTAGCGAGTTCTGGCGCTAGGTGTGATCCACGCCCCTGCAGGTGCACCTGCAGGGGTTCGGCGCGAAGGCTTCACATCCCTCGGTGTCCATCGATGTTCATCCCCCAGGTCTCTCGTTCGAATCTGCCAACCACACTAGGTTTACCCAGTACTGCCGTCCCTTCCGACACATTTCACCCTTCGCCTTATTAAGAACTGTTACTTGTTGACGACCAACCACCGTAAATAGTCTGGCGGTTGGCCCTTATATCAACGCTGTCCGGCTACTTATAGCCTATGTAACAATTTCACAGTCTTAATCTTAGAACTCTTCGGGCGATGCCCTACTAAGCTCAGTGTTTTCACCGCGCATCCACCGCAACCTGGGCCCAGGTCTTATATACCGATAATACTTAATGATAGCTATTATCTGCGGTGGAGTACGCGGCTACTTCGTAGCGCTGACCTCCGATAATACCGGGGAGGTACGGGCTACGATGTAGGCTACTTCCCGGCTACTTCGCATCATTCCCCTGAGTGAAACTATTCTCTCAATATATATCGGGGAAATCTGTGGTTGCCGGTCGAGACTTACGACAGTACTGGGCTGCAGAGACGGAGAGACCTGGATCTGCTTGGCTGGAATTAAGCGCTCATCTCGGATCGGCTGGAAACACTCGCTTCTTCACTTGAATTCACATTTTAAACGTATGTGAATTAGAAATGACGACGACTACGACGGTGTGTGAGGTCGAAGGAGAAATACGTGATCACTCACCGAGAGTTCGATGAGCAATGAGCGCGCTTTTATTGTGTCCAGATCATGCGCTGATCGAACATGATTAATTAATCATTTCTTTCTTTTCATTACGCAAAGTACAGACGATGCAAGAAGTTTTATAATGAAATGAAGTACAGATAATTCAAGAATGTTTGAACGACAGAATAATAATTATTTACTTTACTTTACTTGTGAAGTATAATATTTTATCCAATATCTCTTAATAAACGCAACATTTATTAAAGAAATATTATTTGAGTGACATATGATTTAAATTTTTAAATTAAACTGTCAATTGAAGTGGTTACCAAGGTGTTGGTTGTTATTATTATTGTTATAAATAGAAAATTACTAACTAGTGACTTTTCTCAAAATCATACCCACTAGTGGGTAATCAGTTACTTTCCTTGTTTAAAATCGCATTTATTGAAAGGTGTTGGATAAAATAATTCAAATTGAAGTTTCATATTTAAAATTGAAATATTGAACTGAGTATATTTTAGTGATCATACACGATTAATTAATACTTTGTTCATTAAATGTACAGTACAGTCGATGCAACAATCTTTCTATCGAAACAAAATACATTCACTGCAACAATTCTTTTAACAAAATAATTCATTCTAATCTTGAAATTTCACATTTAAAATTAAATTATTGATTTGATTGTATTTTAGTGATCAAACCCGATTAATTAATATATTATTTCTTCATTAAACTAAGTACAGACAATATAACAAGTTTTATAACGAAGCCAACGCAATAAGCTTTCTAATAAATAAAATAATTTCACATTTAACATTTAAATAATTAGCTGATTTGATTTAAGTGAAAAAACACGATTAATTAATAATATTTTTCTGCATTAAACTATGTACAGTCAATGCAATAAATTTTCTTATAAAACAAAGTACAGTCAATGCAATATTTTTTTTAACGAAAGAATAAAATAATTCATTTCGAAAGTTCATATTTCAAATTTGTAAAAGCTGAGTAGATCAACCGGAAGTGGTAGTTAATTTGCAAACCTATCAAGTTTCCTTGGACATATCTCAATAAATAATTGAGATACAATAAAAGGAACGAAGTACAGTCAATGCAACAAGTTGTCTAATCAAAGAATAAAATAATTCATTTTGAAATTGTTTTCATTAAACGAAATACAGTCAATGCCCAATTATTTTTCTAACGAAACAAGTACAGTCAATGCAACAATTTTTCTAATGAAACAACGTACAGTCAATGCGAAAATTATCAATTTAAAAAAGATATAGAATTTTTATTTGAAACATTTTAAAATATTTTTAGGAAAGTTATGTGGTGGCCACATCATATTTGAACAACAAAATCATTTTTAAATTTAATATTTACCTTGGATGTCCAAATTAAAAGCTGGTTTGATTTTGGTGGTTCTCATTGATCGAAAGTTGTAGTTTCCTTGAAGACCTGTCAAGTTTTTTGAGTTTATCTCAGTAAATAAATGAGCTACAGTAAATTTTGTAATAACTAAAAAGATGTAGAATATTATGAGCTACAATTTTTATCTAAAACTTTTTTTTCTATTTCATACCGTTTAAAAGTTGCTGCCCCTGTAATACCTATAATATAAAATTTGCATATACATTGTTGATTTTTTATTTATTTACATCATAATAATAATATATTTAACATATTGTTTACAAAAGGCCATAGAACAACTTCACAATAATCATTTAGTACCACTAGTTTGTAATTTTATCAGTAATTAAATATTTTACAATATAAAAGCCGTTTACAACAAAGACATTAATTTTGATATGTCAATACATAATAAAACTCACGAAAACTACAAAAAGAAAAACAGTTTTAAATGTAAACGAACTTGTAAATAGCACCTGATAAGATTACTCACATTTTTGTCAATATTTATCAAATAAAAATTATTTAAAATACAACAGAATTCAATAGAACCCCTGTAAAATGTCTTTTTACGTAGAAAAATCTTCTATTTCTCGACAACAATCAACAAAACTAGTTAAATATTTCCTGATTACTTCAAATAACAACAATAATATAAAATGGAAGCTTAGATTATCCACAATTTATTTAAAATACAATGAATTTTAAGTACACCTGTATCACCTTTATATATTTATTCAGTCAATTTAGCAATCAACTACTTGCAAAATTCATTCTATTTTCGACAAATTACAATTATAATTATTGAAAATTGTACATTTTAAAATTCAAGAGGTTCAATTTATTTTATCGGCAGTTAAATCCATACACCGCACATTTAAAAACACATTTTTGAATAAATTTGATTACAACAATCAAAAACTATTGATTACAACAATGCATTTATTTTGATTACAACAAAGAAAAATTTTGATTACAACAATGAAAAGTTCAACATATGCAACAAAAGCTTGATTTACACAGCTGTAAAATATACCTAAACTGTTTGAAATAAAAAGTACAGACAAATAAATTTTGAGTGTTTTAAAAGTGCGGTATATACAGAGACATATTTGGAAGAATAAGCAACGCTTTATCACACTACGGCCGTATTGTAGCCCCTTGGTTTATTGTTACCCCTTTTTTAGGTGTATCATAAGGTTTAGTTACTAACTATTCACTACTTTACTAAATTTTAAATATGTTTATCAAATGGTAGTAAAATTGACCAACTAATTTAGAAGATACAGCAAATGGTATTAAAAATTCAATTTATAATTTATTGGAAAACAATATTTTTATTATGCGCAGTAAAATATTTCCCAGTTATTTTAGAGAAAAATACTTCAAATAAAACTTGTAGAAAATTAAATAATCTTCAAGTTTTATTTGAAGTATTTTTGTCTAACTTACACTATGTAACAAATAAATGCCTCAAAAGTTTGCTATTGCTTGCTCAACGAATATTATCTTGAATTGTTGATTGCAACATTCAAATAGCTCTCAAACCTTCCCTGACCATTTTAGAGAAAAATGTTTCAAACAAAATAGATACAAAATTTCATTTTCTACAAGTTTTACTTGAAGTATTTTTCTCTTAAACAATTCGGGATCGTTTGCGGGCACTATTTGTCTGAGCGCAACAATCAAAACGAGTCTGAATTATTTAAGTAGCTAAATACGCTGAATATGCAATAAAAACGAAACAGTCTATAGGGGGGGGGGGGTCTATTCTCTGCATTGTTTGATTACAACAATCAAATCGTTTTGATTTGTATCCAAAATAATTTAGACATATTTGATTGTACTCTAAAATGTTTGTGATAAATTTGGCGACTTTCAGGTAAATTTAATGAATTTAAGGATTTATTTTTGTGATTATTTGACAATATCTAGTAGATATTGTTTAATTGACAAGTAATATATAGTTTTACATACCTGTTTAAAAAATTGCAGTCAACGATAACAATAAATATAATTGTTTATTTAGATTTTTCACATACCGAGAGTTTTTTTACAGTTAAAGTGATTGACAACAATGTATTTAAGCATTTTTAAAAATTGTGACAGTTTGATGGAGTTATATCTACAATATTTTGTCATTTATTTCAAAGCATGTATTATTACAGCATATTTTTAAAACACACAATTTTTCTCACCAAATATAAATTTGCGACATGCGCAGTTGGTGCATTTAATTTATAATCAAAGTCGAATAAAAAATCTTGCAGCTGGCGAACTTTTAGACGATTGAAAATGCGGCTAAACTTGAAAAATCCTGAGGAATGATATTTCTATTTTTAGCTTTAAATCGCAGAAACTAGAGCCGCGATTTTGCAAGTAATCTACACAATATACACGAAATAAAACATTGAAATTTTATTTGAAAAATACTGCTACTACTCGTTTTAACAAAACTGTCTCGTATGGAAAACTACTGTATATCTCAAAAACATTTACTGCAATGTTCAGAATATAAATATGTGTTAATAAAATATATGTTGCGTTATTTGCAGCATCTGTAATTTCTTCTGGATCATAATTATTATTATTTAAAACTTTTTAGGCATTTCTTTGTTACATATGACACAATGTAAATTGATAAATCAGGGATTGATTTCTTGGTAAATTTTTCGGTAAATTTAAAAGAGAAAAAGAACACAAATTAATACGACATACGAAATAAAATAAATTATTTCTTGATACCATTTGCAAATTTTCTTAAATGTAAATGAGCACGATTCACGTTAAAACCCCCCTAATCTAACTTAATTTCACGCATTTTTCTTTTCTTCTTTATTTTCCCCTATTTGTTGTATCGTTTGTTGCACATTATTGTTACTACACCCATTGGAAACAATTCCATTCTTCTGATATTCTTTTACCTTTGTTACACTTTCATTGTGTAATTGAGGCTTTGTAGACTCGTTTATTGGATAGGCCTTGTTGTAAAAATCATAGAAGAGGTAATAGAAGAATATTGCGTTGGGCAAAGTGAAGTAAAGCGACCAGCGAGGAAAACCACAATCGTGGAAAAGAAGTTGAGCGGAATGAATGAAGGCTATACAAAATTGTGCCTGAAAATTTGTGATTTCTTGTAAAAACATCTGTTAATGTGTTTAAAATGACAGGTACAATTAAAGAACGACTCTTACCAACTGCATTGTCGTGATGTACTTTTTCCACCACAAAAACTTCTGGTATTTAGGTCCAAAAGCTGCCATCATATAATAAAAATACATAATTATGTGTACAAAAGAATTTATAACACCTATAAATGTGCCATGCCCCCCTGGAAAATATTTGGTTACTCCCCAACTAATCATTGGCATCACTGTATGGTGATACATATGAAGAAAGGTTATCTGTTTGTCTTTCTTTCGTAACACGAAGAAGATAGTGTCCAACAATTCAGACATCTTCGCCAAGAAGTACACATAGACACCTCGAGCTACCTATAAACAAATAATAGTTTTGTATTGTTTAATTGTTGGAATTGATTACAACAATGCAATGTTTTGATTACAACAATGCAGTATTGATTACAATAATACAAAATCGTAAGTTCTAGATGCAAAGAAATTTCATTGTTGCGTCATGTATGTATTGTACTGTACTCTTAAGTAAATAATTATTTTTCGATAATTAGAAACAATATTCAATTATTTGTCTAGATTTTTTACGTGCGCCAAAAATTAGATGTGTTTTAATGTCAGAGTATATTAAATATGAATACGGATTTACCAAAAGTAATTACAAAAATCAAGCTGCTCTCAAATCATCCTTGATTATTTTAGAGCAAAATGTATCAAATAAAACAGATAGATAATTTAGTTTTCTAAAAGTTTTACTTGAAGTATTTTTCTCTTAAACAATTCGGGAACGTTTACGGGCACTATTTGTCTGAGCGCAACAATCAAAAAAGTCTGAAATATTTAAGTAGCTAAATACGCGGAATGTGCAATAAAAACGAAACAGTTTTTTGTGACTCGACTCTTTCTATGTGTAATTGGTTTATTTTGCTTTAAAATGAAGAAAAATGAAACACATAATGTCTCTGATTTGTTTGTACTGTCAAAATTTAGGTTTTTTAATTTTTTTTTTCCATTTTTTGACCTAATTTTTTTCTAAATAATGAATAAATGTTTTATCTAGCTTGAAAACGCTTGACAAGTATCCTTTATACTAAAAATAATTCAGTAAAACGTCACGGCACGAAAAACACATTTTTCAACCTCAGTTAACAAGTTTGATTTTTTTCAATTCAAAAACATAGCTTTATGTTTTTGGTGATAACTTTGTTGTAAACAAAGATAAATAAATTTTAAAAACAGGATTTTAAAGAGGCAGTTGTAACTTTTAATTCTACATTATAATTAATCTATTAAGATTGAAATTAAAGAAGTTATGCAACCTTGAAAATCGAAAAAATTTATAAAGAAAAGTGGTGCGTCTGACTTTTTCAATTTAAAAACATAGCTTTATATTTTGCATGATAACTTTGTTGTAAATAAAGATAATTAAATTTTAAAAACAGCATTTTAAAGAGGAATATTTGCCCTTTAATTCTATATAAAATAATGAAGTTACAGAACTTTGAAAATCGACAATTTTCCATTAAAAAGTAGTGCGTTTTTATTTTTCGTCAGTGTAATTAGTGTTTATTTGTGAGTTCAATTCGCGATATATTTGTGCTCAAACTACATTAGTGGCCAATTAAAACATATTTCACCTTTACTTTCGCGTTTTAAACTAGAATAAATTTGATTACAACAATCAATAAGTTTTGATTACAGCAAAGCATTTATTTTGATTATAACAATGAAAAATTTTGATTACAACAATGAAAAGTTTTGTTTTCAACAAATGTAACAAAAGCTTGATTAAAAAGAAAGAAAAATATTTGTAATCCGGGACATGTTGCATACAGAAAGTGTGTTACTATCACATAAATATGTAAATTATCAGTTGTAGAATAATTATACAGTTTATTGATGATTTACTGAGATCCTATCAAGTTTGTAGTTTCTTTTTGATCTGTGTGGTTGGTAGTACGTGTGTTAACAACAATAAAACAAAAATAACTTACTCTCATAGCATGGGGGGACCAAGAATGGTCCACAGGTTCACATTTCCAACTATAGTGAAATAACCAAGCCCCTGTCAATCCCTGAAAGAAATCAAAACATTTTTTTACTTCCTAGTTTTATTTTGTGTTGTGTGGCACCCCTGAATCGATTTAGAGAAAGAGGGAACACAAAAGAAAAAGAGTTGAGTGTTATTTAAGTGTAAACTAGGAAAACTTTGTTTTAATTAATGTAACAATAATTAATAAATATAAACTAGTACAAAAATAAATAATTCCGCCTTCTAGTAGACTACTAGCGTATAATTATCGATATTTAATAAAAGAAAGTTACCTTATGAATAAATTATCATTTGATTTCAATGTTTTTATATTTTCATGTACAGTATAAATTATTTCACACACACTTAAATACAAAGTTATCTCTAGGCTTCAAAACTCAATTAAATTAATTTTTCAACAATAACTAAAAGATTATTTAGTCATAACTCACCTCCCAAACAAGATATGTGCTAACTAAAACTTGAATAAAATTATAGACAATTAAAATATTGGTTAAATCGATTGGTTTTCGATGTTTCATGTACCTAGGGCCCCAACTTAAGACAAAATAAAGGTAAGCACCAATAATTGTCATCCCCGGCATCGGATCTTTGATGAGGAACCAATCATTTGTCCGGGGATCTAACACAGAAAAGAACAATTCAAAATTATTGTAAAAAACGCGAAAATTACGTGTCATTTTTACCTGCTAGTTCGACAAAAAGAAAGTCGTAAACGCGAGTGACAGAATTGTTGTATAAAGACATGTTTGCCAGAGGACTTAGAACAATTTCATTTAAAATACCTGCAACATAAAACTACAATTAATGTTTAAATAGAATGTATTCGTACATTACAACAATGCACTGATTTGATTACAACAATGCATTGATTTGATTACAACAATGTAGCACTGATTACAATTATAAAAATTGTAAGTTCTGGCTGGTTCTGGGAGCAAATAAATTTCATTATTACATTAATTATGTATTGTACTGTACTTTTAGGTAAATGATCATTTTTTGATAGATATTTATAAGATTTACTGTCATAATGGGATCACAATATTTTTTATGCACTTCCACAGACCAAAATGAAAATATTTTTCAATCATATTTATAATATTGAATATTTAATAATTAAAAACAATATTCAATTACTCGTTGACTACGTGTGTCAAAAATTAGATCTGTTTTAATGTCAAAGTACTCTGTATTTAAATACAGATTTACGAAAAAGCAACCACAACATTCAAGTCGCGCTAAAATCTACCTGAATTATTTTAGAGAAAATTATTTATATTAAAATAGATAGGAAATTTAGTTTTCTACAAGTTTTATTTGAAGCATTTTTCTCTTAAACAATTCGGGAACGTTTGCGGGGACTATTTGTTTGAGCGCAACAATCAAAACGAGTCGGAAGCTTTTGCGTAGCTAAATACACTGAATATTCAATAAAAACGAAACAGTATATGGGGGGGGGGGGAGTCTATTCTCAGTTTTATGTGATTACAACAATCAAATGGTTCTGATTTGTATTTAATAAAGTTTGATTGTTAGCTATAATGATTCTTGTAGATGAGAATAAAAGACTATATTTCTATCACGTATGTAGGATTTTCTGATTTGTAAATCACGAGTTTTGAAATATTGTTTTCTACAAATTTACGATTGACAATTTAATACATGCAACTATGAAGGACAGAATAGATTTATATTGAAATGAAACATAAATAATTCACAATTCTACTGTAATATTTCCACGCAATTATTAAATTTTTAACCAACAGCAAGTTACATTTCCAAGACACCTCTTCCTTATTTCTGCATGATTCCGGTGCGCTCGGATGACCTGGAATCAAGGTCAGTGGTACTTGCTATCCAGGTCGTAGACATCCAGTGTTAGATTTGTTTATTTACCTCTGAAGAAGTTTTGCATTTACTCATAAATCTTTATTAGTGTTCAAGCTATTTGAATTATAATATTTATTGACATTAACAATGGAAAATTACTTGGAAATTACTTGTCACAATTGCTACTGACCTTAGAAATAAAGCTGACAATAAAATTAAACAATTTTCAATGGCTACTGCTGCGATATCTCTTTTACGATATTATTTCTCACTGACCATTAAAAATATAATGTTATTAATTGCCGGTAACTAATAAATATCACCTTTCACTTTAATTTTACGTATCTGTATCGTTTATCCTATTGTTGAAATGAATCAATTGTTGTAATCAATTGTAGCGATTTTTGTAATCAATCAATCCATTATTGTAATCACAACTGTACAATTACGACAGAAATTGTTTTCTAAATGTCATAAAAAGTATAATTCTTTCTTTACAAAGGTCATTTTATAAAATACCACAAATTATGGTTGATTTTATGGTAACCTTTCTACCTACTTCAATGTAATAAATTCTGAATACATATAGCAGTTTACATTCTGTTTTGAATAATATATTCATGATTATTTCTTATCCAGAGCAATCTAATTTAACACGTATTCAAGAATATGTTAACTGAAACATTCTTTTGTACTTACAAGTGACGTTTCTAACTATTTTAAACATAATTACTTACTTTTACCCTGATATATATTTACAAAATACGTATGTCCAAAAAAACCCAAAAACAGAGCTCGTGATACCAGTTATTGTCACGAAAATATGTCAAATATTAAAAACAATTCACTGAAATTCATCAATTTAGTTAATTAAAGTCCAAAGAATCCAAAAATCAAAACATATTTGAAATATTTCCTTTAGTTCTTGAGTTATTAAATGTCAAAGTTAACAAAGAAAATTAGGATGAAAAATTTACCACAAATAATGTGTTTCTAATTAGGTATAATTTTACTTATTTCTGCCTCATTTGACGCAGTAAAATTGCATCAATACAATATAATAAAACTCCTAATTACATCTACAAATAAATTACTAGTGTTTTATTGCTCTTTTGTTGGGAATTGTATGAAATTAGTCACAATTTCTTTAAATGTAAAATAAATTACACACTTTCTGAGATTACGATTTGAATATTCAATTTTCTACAAAACTGATATGAAATGTATACTTATTTTGACATTAGCTGTTTTACAATATTTGATTGTTGCAATCAACAAAACCAATTGTTGTAATCAACAAAATCGATTGTTGAAATCAACAGATCCAATTGTTGTAATCACCAAAATCCATTGTTGCAATCAACAAAAAATGTAATATTTATGTTTTTTTATTCTACTACTATTGGAGGAACTAATAGCAACAATTTGACAGCTCAGAAAATGTTTTTTTTTATCAACGACATTAAATAAATAAATTATGTAAACCAATTAGAATAATCTACTTAACTAATTGTTACAACATTGTTAATTGTTAACATGTATGTTTAGATTACAAAACATGACTAGCAGACTCTTCTTTAAAGTGTTTTATCTTCTAGAGTAAAGTACTAAACAGTACAATCCGGTTGGTTCACTTTCTTTCAAATAAAATAGAAACGTATTTCATATAGTTCGGTCTGGTTTTCTTTACAACAATTTCGAATTTAAACGAAAATAAAACTAACATATTATATATGGATGAAGAGAGAAAGGTTTCATGTGTATTTTGATATATAATTTGTTGGTCTGCAATTGCAGAGCTTTCCCTACAACATAACTCAAAATAATGTTAAATTAATTTTTGTAATGGAGCACAACATTGAACGGTGTATCACTAAATCAACGATAAAACAATTCACACAAAATAAAAATAAATAAATTGTATATAGTTAAATAGAAGAAGGTTCAACGAATATTTTGATATATAATTTATTAATCTGCAATTGCAGAGCTTTCTCAAAAACTCAATTAAAAATAATGTTAAATTCATTTCTTTTCATGAAACACAACATTGAATGGCGTATCAATTATTCAGCGATAAATCAATTCATGTTAAATAAAAATAAATAAATTATACATAGCGCGATAGAGAAAGGCTCCACGCATATTTTGATATATAATTTATTGATCTGTAATTGCAGAGCTCTCCGTACAAGCCTACTCAAAAAAAAGTTAAATTCATTTCTTTAACAAACCATTCGACGCCACATTTTCAAATCATCGACAAATCAATTCACACAAAATAAAAATAAATAAACTATACATAGTTGAATAGAAGAAGGTTCAACGTATACGCTGATATACAATTCATGTCCGTAGAGTTATGCAATATTAAATAAATAACTCTAGAATCATCAAACATGTATTTATAAAATAACCATAAACGGACGCTATTCTAGAAAGTTGGATATCACAGAAAATAAATGTAATTATATGTGAGTATGTATTGTCCAGTAATCATTTGACATCGCGAGGTATGATTACCAAGTCTAAGACATGCAACACTGACATACATGTCATTTTGAATCGTAGATAAACAGACAACAATTGCACGGAAAATATTATCTATTTGCTGGTCGTTTTGTAACAAATCTGTTCATTGTTGTAATCAATTATATCGATTGTTGTAATCAACACAAAAACTAAAATTGTATCCACATATTCTGTAGTAACTTTCGTTTTTTCCTTTATTGTTTTATGGACATCGCATAGCATATGTTACAGACGCAGAGGTCGCAGGTCAATTATGTAATCGTAGATAATTTATAGTATTTATGCAAGAAAATTCAATTGCTTGTTGCAATTAACACAGAAAATTAATTCTCTCAAAAATTTTACTGTTTACAGACAACATATTAAAGTACATCTCTGTAAATTTTTGTTGAATTCCTTGTAGTTAAACTTAAGAAAAAAATTCTCAAAGTATAAAAAAACATCTTATTATAAATTCATTCACCTTCTGTTCTTAAGACCAGATTCTGAGGAGCCTCGGGCTTAACTTGCTACACTTACAAGACTTCGGAGAAAGTTCAACATTGGCCATTGGATTGCGTGATTTTTTTTTTGTCAGACAGGTATTCAACATTGAAATTTGACGTATGGGGATTTTGAAGAAAGTTATGAATTTATACGTTTATAAAAGTTATTATTAATTATTGTCGTGGTTTCTATGAAATTATTGAATAATATTACTTACTTGACTGTACATAAAAATGCCTAAAGGCAGAACGAAAGTATACAAAGTCTTTCCAAGCCCTGACTTTTGCTTTCCAGTTTATAAATCATTTAAATCTCTTGCAGTTTTTTAAATTTTTCATTTTGTCATAAGTGTGATATTAGCAAATATTGCAGTTCTCTGTTGCAACTGTCATTAGACGAGATTTTTAAGATTTAAATCACTATAATTTCACGTGTAATTGTTGTCGCTTTTTATATATGAATAGATATTTAAGGGGAATGACGAAACGACAGGAAGAAAGAAACGTATTTAAAATCACATCAAAATAAAGCGAATTTCTTTTTTAATTTTTTGCACGCATATTTATTTGAACGAAGTTAGCTGCATATCTTATTCACTTCTTACATCAGAGATTCTATTTTTTTTTAAATATTACACTTTGTATTTTCAGCTTTGTATTGTACAAAAATACTTTGATGTTTGGAGATTTGAACAGGCGATCTAACCGGAAACTTAAATTAGTGTTTTCCGGTATGAACTTATTAACATATTGTTTATGTCAAACTATTAAAAATACTACGAATTATATGTTAATTTAATTTGTTTTTAATTATACATAGATTTTTAGTAACTGTAATGTACTTTCTCACGTATTCTACAATAGAAAATAACGACGTATCAATATACCTTTTAATTAATTATTATTACTTTTTATTTTGTACCTAACTTCCTATTGATTACTTGTTCTTGTTGCAAAACTTTCCCTACACATTTTGTTTAAAACAATTTTAAACAGTTGATTACAACAATCAAATCTATTTGATTTCAACAGTCAAACTGATTTGATTACAACAATAAGTGTATTTCTGTTCGTATTTGATTTGCTGAAGGCAGGTACCTCATATTCACTTTCATTTAATGTGAACGAACCAAGTTAGAAGAATTTATTTCCGTGTGTGTGTGTTCCGGTATCCGAGTAGCGTGTATTCGACGGAGTATTAGAAGACTATGCGTATAAAATGCGTGTGTATTTTGATGTGTAGTTGCAGCCGAAAGTTAAAATGAAACCAGTTTTAGTGTCTTACATCATTGTTGAATTCTTAAGATGCTGTTCCGTGAAGAAGAAGAATTTAGGATGTTATTATTAAAGGTATTTGTGTTATTTTGTATATGTAGAACAAATTTATACAGAGCAATTAACGTGTATCATAATTAAAACATAACAAATAGATAAAATATTGTAACATAACCTAATCAAACGGTTGCAATATGCAACTTTAATTAGGAAATAAATAAAATAAGAAATTATCACGCGATCGCATACATCAGGAACTAGGACAGACTGTTTTTCCCTTAAACCGGAATAAAAATCAAGATTTAATGATCTAGATCTAGATGTGACAGATTATTTTACAGAGAAATTCCTAATTCTATAACTAAATATGTAAATATTGACACAAATACAATAAATTTTAAATTATACACAGATAAAAACAACATTAAAATTATCCCTTATAAACTGTATATACTGTATAATTTATTTGCTAAACATACTTTGTCAATATCGCAAAAAAATTATGAAAAAAAATACAATATAATTAGTGTTTATCGTATATAAAATTAGGGTTATTTAACGGTCATTTTCTGTAGATAATTTTTAATAACACATTGATAAAGCTACACAATATCGTGTCAGGGCTAATATTGAAAAACAATTTTAGATACAATATAACAATAATTGTTGTAATCAACCAAGTTAATTGTTGTAATCAAACGCTACAATTTTCTGTTAAATTTATTACAAACTTACATTCTTTTTAAAATAATCCAAAATAACTCCACTAAAAACACCCAAATTTAACAACCACTGCAATATGACACCCACACCACTATCAAGCTTTATTTTTGGGCTTTCCGAAAGCTGGTCCAGGCGTCTATACGTCAGTGAGCTTTCCAGTAGCGCCGAAAAAGCTCTGGCGCTGGTGCACGAAATATTGATTGGGGGTGTGTGATACAGCTGTGTGAAAAGTAAATCGTTTGTAAGGGTGGCACAGATTACAGATTGTTGTGTTGTTGTATATGAAATTAATCGTTGAAGTTTCCTCTATTTAACCGTATATAATTTATTTAATTTTGTTAATACAGATTTGAGTTATTGTTAATTAAGTTTAGAGTGACGTTTGAAAATTCTTGTGGTAGTTAATTGAGGATAAATCCAGTAAAATAAAACTAAATTAATTAATATTATATATTTTTGGAAAGAGGAAGGTACACAATTTATTTTGATGTATCACAGATATTTAATATTGCGAACCCTTAATTTCTAGATGTTTCTGTTTATTGTAATCGCGTTTAAAAACAATTAATTTTATAGGAAATAATATATAATATTCTCAAGGTTATAGTTTTATTATTTTGATATTATAATATATATTTTGTGAATAATTTAATAAAAATTGGGTTTGTTATTCATAATATTTCGTTTTTATCGTAAAAATTGGTGTTATTCAACAATATAATGATAAATAAACAAGTAATTGTTGCCATCAACTTTTTACATTGTTGTAATCAATTTTAATTTTACAGGAATTAAAACATAATAAACTTAAAGCTATAATTTATTATTTTGACTTCATAGTATGACAATTTGTGAGTAGATTAATAAAAATTGGTTTTGTAATTCATTAGATTTCGTTTTCATAGTGAAAATTTATGTTTTTCAACAATAGAACTATAAATAAACAAGTAATTGTTGTAATCAACTTTTTACATTGTTGCAATTAATTTTAATTTTACAGGAACTAATACATAATAAATTTAAGGCTATAATTTATTATTTTGACTTCATAGTATAACTATTTGTGAGTAGATTAATAAAAATTGGTTTTTAAATTCATTAAATATCATTTTCATAGTGAAAATTAATGTTTTTCAACAATAGAACTTATAAACTAAACCATGTATTGTTGTAATCAATTTTAAGTATATAAAAAGTGTAAATATATAACAATCAACTTACATACTTCAAATTCCTGAACTAAGTAAAAGTTCACACTTTTCACTTCACCAAAAATCCTCTAAACAAGAAATGAGAAAACGAAAATACAACTGGCTGGTACGGAGTTCGTCAATTGACTACATTTCTCCGGAGCGACTTCCTCCGGAGCAAATCCACCAGGTCCCCTACCACGTCCAGGATAATCACGTTGTATAACTAGAAAGTGCGTCGTGACGTCACGATAATCCGCGACGCTGATTGGCTATCTAAAAGATAACCTCAAACCTGGCTTTGACATACTTTTATGATTTGCCGCGAATAGAGAAATTTATTTAATAAAGAAAGTGAAGATATTATTATGTAGTTTTAATTGGGGGACTTTAATTGTTAATTGGATACACTTTTTTGAGTTTTAGGTTAGGTTACCAACCGTCAAAATACAGCCTCAATGAAGAAATATTTATATTTGTAGAGGTTATGTTTTCACCAATGTCATTTTTATTTACTCTGCATAAATTATTGATTAACAAATAGCTTAATTGTACCTGTAAAATTAATTATCTTTGACAAATTACCTGCAAACAATTATGAAGCAATTTAAAATTGATTACAACAATGGACTTTGACGTTTCTCATTTTCAACATTAAACAGCATTTCCAATATTATTTTTGTTCTAATATATATCTGAATTTATGTACTTGATTATTAAATACATATAATAATTAATTTTACGCTTTCAAGATATATATTACAATCAAAAAACTTATTATTTTCTCTTGATCAATTTTAAATTCAACATATTGAATTATGTATTAGTTTTAATAAAAATTATATTAATTCATTGTTAACTTTCTGTAAATTCTATATCATGTTTTCAGCACGCATTTTGATAATTAATTAAAATGGAACACATATTATAATATGAATTTAACACGCCTAAAAATTATTACATACAAAACAGTGAAGTTTTTTTGGTTGCTGCACGATTTGTAACCTTTGAAATATTTTAGAAAGTAAACTTCAATTTAAAATGTTTTGCTGCGAATGTACACATTGTAGAAATGTATGTTTGGTAGTATAAACTAAGGATTATATTTATTACGAAAGAGATTTGAATTATTTCGTCTAGTTTTGAATATTGGCGATTATTTTAAAAAGTACTGCTCTAATCAAAAAATGTTTCAAATAAATAACGCAGAGAATTGAATTATAAATACATTTTTAAGTAGAAATCATCCCTGAATTCAAATTTGTGTTACAGCTGTATTTCCAGTTTATTCAAAATAGGTTTGACATTTAAAAAAAATGCTTCAAATAAAATCGATCGAGAAAAAATTAACAAGTATTTCCTTTCATTACGATTTCTTTGTAAAGTTTATCGTTTACCCAGAAATGGCGAAAAACTGATTTCAGGAAATTTAAGACGAGATTCCTGTCGCCATCTCTCGCACAAAATTATTACTATATATGACAGTGATTTTCTCGGAAATGGTGGACTTTTCAAGAAAATACTTTTAATAAAAGTTATTCAAAATAGTTAAATTAAGCTTTTTTATTTGAAACTTTTTTCTATTTGGGCCTTAATATAAAAAATAACGAGTATTGTAAAAAGCGGAACACCAAATCGAAAAAGATTATTTCTAAAGTATTTTTTAGGGTAAAAAATATTGAAACACATTATTTGATATCGCTAAATATTGCTAGAAGGTAAAAGAAGCTTCAAATAATTTATTTACAGCAATTTAAAACAAAATTTGATTAAATATTTCACATTGTCAAAAATGGAACAAAAAATTCATTGTACAAAAAATGCTTCAAATATAATCGATAGAGAAAAAATTAACGAGTATTTTCATACATTACGATTTCTTTGTAAAGTGTATCGTTTACCCAGAAACGGCAAAAAACTGATTTTAGGAAATTTAAGACGAGATTCCTGTCGCCATCTCTCGTACAAAATAATAACTATATACGATAGTGATTTTCTCAAAAATGGTGGACTTTTCAGGAAAATACTTCCAATAAAAGTTGTTCAAAATAGTTAAATTAAGCTTTTTTATTTGAAACATTTTTCTATGTGGGCCTTAATATCAGAGAAAATGAGTATTATATTAACACATTATATCATATGGTTAAACGTTGCTAGGTGAAAAAAGCTTCAAATAATTTTTTTAGGCGGCTATTACATAAATAGTTGTTTTACGTATCGTTTGACAACCGTAAAGTGTCACTTTTTTTTTGACATCTGTCAAAAACAACTTTACGGCCGCATTTACTTTACGGCCGCTTTTACTTTACGGCCGCATTTACTTTACGGCCGCTACAATCACTCGTTTGTTTAAATAGTAAATTCAATACTCCCTAATAGACAAATACATATATTTAGAAATAATTACAATTTAACTTACAATTACAACGAATTTAAATGAACAAAAACACAAAACTAACTTAAAATATAGACAAGATATTAAACTTGAAATTCATTCATGTATTTCTGGCGGAGTATTAGAGATATCTTCGCTATCTGAACTGCTCATTTTCTTGCTTCTCAGTTAATAACTGTAGATATTTTATCACGAGATACACACGTTTTCACCACGATTTAAAATATTTTGACAGTAAACAACACAACAGTACAAAACAGATTGTTTTGTGAGTTGTCCAGGTGATAGAGCAAAGCACTCTGCAAGTGACATGAATAACCAAATATATGTAATTGTCAGATAACTGTCACTGTCAAAATTGTCAAATTGATTTTTAAAATAAAGTTTATATCTTTTTGTGATAGTCGCCTAAAAAATGTTGTGTGCACCTCGGTTAAAAGTTCTTTTTTAGCCTCATCTGATTTGCTGGCCTCGGCATTCGCCTCGGCTGCAATCTACAGATTCGGCCAAAAAAGATCACTTTTACAACCTTGATACACAAATAACTAATTTATAATGTTTATACACGTAGAAAGATAGCTAATTTAATATTGAATCGACCAGTGAAAACCGCACATCGCTAGCTTGTTCCAAAAGAAAATAAAGTGTAAAAAAGTAAAAGTGTAACGAAGCGGTCACCCATCCAAAACTCCGTGCTTCTCTGGGTTGCTTCATACAGTGATCAACTGGCCGGGTCTTTAACCGCGCGGCTAACGTCACAGCTACGGTAGCCACGCGGTTAAGGGCGGCGCGTACCAATCAGGTAGTGAAGCAACCCCGAGAAGCACGGACTTTTGGATGGGTGACCGCGTCGTTGCAGTTTTACTTTTTTACACTTTATTTTCTTTTGGAACAAGCTAGCGATGTGCGGTTTTCACTGGTCGATTCAATATTAAATTAGCTATCTTTCTACGTGTATTGGAAAATTATATCTTGTATAATTAATTATATTATATATTTAATATTAACAGAAATTATAAGTGAAAAGATCGAGAATTTAATTTTGAATCAAACAGTGAAAACTGTACATAAAATTGAAATATGCAATTCTTTTTCAGATGAAATATTACATATACATTTATTAAATAAAGTAACAACTGTAAATATTGGTTTTTAATGTATTTATTTCCTTAAATAATATACACATCAGTAGTATGTAGTTAAATATATTTATTTGTATTTGTTGAACTGTGATTGGTCTGAGAAGAGGCGATTTTTCATCCGTAGAGTGACTCGTGACATGTACTGGCACTGCCAAACCTTCCTGAATTAGTTTAGAGAAAAATACTTGAAATAAAACAGATAGAAAATGTAACTTTCTACAAGTGTACTTGAAGCATTTTGCTGTAAAATCATTCGGAAATGTTTGGCAGCACCATTTGTCTGATTGCAACAAACAATGAATTGATCACAGCAATAGCAAGTTTGCATCGCTGTAAAATGATTCAGGCACATCTGTTTGTTACGCTTCTGAATGATTTTAGATTAAAATGCTTCAAGTAAAAGATACCTAGAGAAAAACAGACATGTGTTACCTAATCTAACTTCCTGAGCCTCGCATTCATCCGTATCTTCAGCTAACTGTGAATACTCTCTAAAGAACTTATTCGTTCATCAGGATACATTACAGTACTTGTGGTGTAAGTGTAAATACAACTTGAGCTGTCGAAGCGTTTGCCTGGGTTTGAATACTCGTCATCTTCTTGGAGGTCGCCCAGGGCGTAAGTTTCTACGCCTGAAAGAAAAACACAATGTTAGCTCACTTGAAGGTTCATCCAGAGCTTCGTGATTGTCAAACATCAAACTATTTATGTTCCGGTGATGTGTATGTCATTTCAAAGTCCACCATTCGATTCCTCAGACTTTATTAAATATTTGACATCATTTCCTACCTCATCGTTCGTATTTTATGGATTTCTACTAGAATAATTTGTGTTTGATGTCATGCAATTGTATAGTCTGTGTGTGTCCCAACAATCATGTTCTATTTATGTTCCTGTAGCAATTTCTGTGCAGTGTATGACATTTTGTAGCTCACTATTCAATTCCTCAGACTTTGTTAAGTTTTTAACACCATTTCCCACCTGGATTCGCCGTTTGTACAGAATTTTATGGATGTTACACTTACTTCGCAACGATCAACTTCAACAAACTTACTTTACTCGAAGCTGTACCCGACACAAATATGTTAATTGCCCTTGTACTTACATCAAAATGTAGCTTAGAGTTTCAAATTTCATATTCTAACTAGTAATTGTAGTAAACACTTGTGATATTAAAAGAATCACTTAGAACATGAGACGGGAACAATTTTAGGTTAATAAACATGGAGAATATGTCAAGTGCTCAAGTGAAAATAATGTTTGATGAATTTCAGGACTGTAATGTATCCAAAAGCTCTGAATTAATTTAAAATAATGTTTTTGAATGATTTTAGGGCCCAAGAAGACGTCAATTATTCAAAAACACATAATTCGTAATGTGTTTGTATGACTGTTTATATTGTAAAAAATCTTCTAAATGCTTTTGAATTCGCAATTCTACCTAGTGACATTAGCTAAATACTAGAAATAAAATTAATTTAATGTCTAATTTGTCCAGAATAATGAAGAAATGTAAAAGATAAAAGTCATTAAAATTTCAATGAACATCAACTTCGTTGAAGCTTCCAGCTGTCAGATAGAATTTTTAGCTGCATTTTTCTCGAAAACTATAGAACTTGGAGAAAAGTGGAATAAGAATAAAATATTCTCTGAAAAATAATCTATCGAATGCATATTTTATTGAAATTTGATAATTTATTTTAAAATATTCCAAATATTTGATAGTTGAATTTTTAACATTAAGGGTATATGGAATGTGGTGGGGGATTCGGCTCGGCGAATCAGATCGCGGCACGGGTCCGGAGTAGTATATAAGCAGAGGGTTGAAACTGTTCAATTCAGTCGAGTGATATCGGTGTAGACTCACGCGTGTTTTTCTCTTGTGCAATTTCTCGACTCTCGCGTTAATTAAATACGAATTTAATATTTCAAAGCAGTAAACTGTTACTGTGGAGAAGTATAAAATTCCAGTTTTCCGTTTGGGTAATTAAATCTGGGGCAAAATTATTTGCATTGCATTGGATAGGCGCGGTATTTAGAACAATAATTTGGGCTCGCGATACAAAGTCACAGGTGCCTGGTGACACGTTTTAGTGAGATCAAAATTTCCGTTAAACTGGTCGGCTTCTCCGATCGAATGTGGAAACACATTCAAACTCTCATAAATGTAGAATCACATTCGACTCGCGAAATTCGTTTGCAAAGCGCTGTCTTCACGTGAAGGCCAACAATTTAATTGTAATTCCGATTACTGTTAGCGCTAACGCGTTGTTAGAGGGCATGCTCATAGGAGTTCAATGTCTTAGGGTGGATTTCACTGCTCAGTTGCGCACTTGGATACCATCCCTTACTGCGGGCGACTGCGGATTCAATCCCTTATTGCGGGCGCCTGCGGATTCATTGACTCACGTGATACTATGACATGAGAGATCCCTGTGCAGTGGTGGGTAGTCTGCGATAGTACGTGTGAGGACACTAGTCGAACAGTACCAGCTGCACGCGCGCACTAGTCTGACGGGGCTCGCGGTGGCCCATAGCTTTTTTTAATATAAAACAGTCAACATCCGGTTGCTGTTAGTAGAGTCATAGAGGCACAGGGATGAATGTTAGTTTTAGTGGCATGCTAGCTTTAATTTAATTTAAGTTAGACTTAAGGGCACTAATCCATTTCCTTGTATTCCTTTGCAGCTTTTTCTTTCAGCATTTTCTTCCACCGTGGGACACTTTTCTCTTGCTTTTGTATTTTTGTGTTTTCTCTCCCTCTTAGCACATATGTTTTATTGTTTGTTTTGTTGTTTGTGTTTGTTCTGTTTTTTAAGACAGGAATGAAGATGAAGCGGACTCAAGTTATCTTCGCTGGATTTCTACGTGTAAACATTCCACATCACACATGTAAATTTTACTCTGTTTTAATTTATTTTACAGTTTCTTATTTGGTTTGTTTGTTTGTTTCAGTGACTAGTCCTCAACTGGCAGATGAAACTGAAGAGGCTTCATCCAGGAGATGCAGTTGCAGAGCCTTCAATATAGTTCGGCGTCTTCAACACCCATGTAAGTCCATTTAATTAATGAATTGAATGATTTCTAATGTATTTTTGTTTGTTTAGTGGGCAGCTTCACCACTTCTCTATCTTAGGTTTTGGGAAGTTTTCCTAAGATGTCCGGTAAATGCCAGAGAAGTTTCAGTCTCTTGCTTCCACACACAATTCGGGAGAACTGAACATTCACTATTTTGTACTTCATCAAATAATATAATAAAAATTCTAAACCTGTATTCTTGTATTTTATTTATTGTAAAACTGTTTTATTTATTATTACTTTATATTCCAACAAATAATAAATAAAATCAACTTTTAAACATGTACAATTGTTGTATTTATTAATTATACAAATAAAATTTATTAAGAATTAATTTCTGTTTTATTATATAATAAAAGAGATAAAATTCATATCACATAATTCGTCTAATTAATTATATTTACATTTAAACAACTTATCATTTTGGTAGCAATTGATCAACCGGAAGTGGTAGTTTACCTACATTTTGTACCGTTTTAAAGTTTTTGGATACATAAAATTATTTTACAAATTTTGTGGTTATGAAAAGGGCTTCAAATATAATTGTCAATCCATTAAGGTGGTGTTGTAGGCCCCGTTTTACTTCTATTAAATATAAATGCAATTATATTAAATATTTACTTATTTCAAACGACTTTTTCTAGCTACAAATTGTATTGTATGTTACTATGCCGTCCGATAAGTAGCCCGGGTCTTCCTGGTTGAAGATATGTATTACAAGAAATCAAGTGAAAAGTAGATTTTAAACTGTTTATTTTAACAATTATTAAAGTAACTGAACCTAGGATACCTAATATTTCATAAAAACATTGAGTATTCATTGCTTTGCCCTAGCTGTGCATTTTCAAATTTAACATAGATAAATATATATACCAACTGGCGTAGTGGTCGCATACTCCCGTATGTGTAAAATATGATATGACAAACAGAGGTTTCCTGCGCTGTCATTGGCTGAGACGTACTGGCGTAGTTTCCAGAACCCCTAAGCCCCGCCTATTAGTCTAGTTTTTGATACATTGTTTTTAAGAATTATGATGATACTAACTTATATTTATAAGTAGGACTGTGTTACATATTGTTTAATAATTAGCCATTTATCTGAATTTTTAATGGTTTAATCAAATAAACGAAAATATATGTAGATTAGACATGATCAAGAAGTGCTATCGCATTTTAAGTATAATATTTGTTATATTGTATATTGCAAAACTACAATCCCTGTTGAATGAATAATTTGTTACAAATAAACTTCACACTTCCAATATATTGCAATTTAAATCTATGCGAATTTCAAGTAGTTTTAATTCAATATCAATTATGGAAAGTATCACATGTTACTAGTCAGCTTGAAACCGGCTCTTTTTAGAGCCACCAAAATATTTAGAAAAAGGAATTTTGTTAATCATGCTACTGGTCAGGGCCGGCGGAAGGCATGGGTAGTGTGGGTAGCACTACCCACCTGAAATTTTGAATTTTTTTTTTAATTTTGAAAAAATTCTTGGAAAGGTTCAAAAATATTTGGGAATTGCAAAATGAAATTGAAAATGTGAATAAAATGATTCTAAAATGAATACCGGCCCTGGGTGCAAGGGGTGCAAAACGTAAATTTATCTTGCTCCAAATAACAATTATACGCGATTAAAAATCATGTATTATATATCAAAATGACCGCTGAACTCTCCTCTTTCTACCAGTATATAAATTGTATATGTTAATATGTCTGAAACGAAATTAAAAATCGAAAACAGCGAACGCAAATGTTACATGGTGCAAGGAGGACGCAGCGCGGCAGGCAGAGGAATGTTAAAAACACGTTAATTTTACTTGCTCCAAATAACAATTATACGCGATTAAAAATCATGTATTATATATCAAAATGACCGCTGAACTCTCCTCTTTCTACCAATATATAAATTGTATATGTTAATATGTCTGAAACGAAATTAAAAATCGAAAACAGCGAACGCAAATGTTACATGGTGCAAGGAGGACGCAGCGCGGCAGGCAGAGGAATGTTAAAAACACGTTAATTTTACTTGCTCCAAATAACAATTATACGCGATTAAAAATCATGTATTATACATCAAAATGACCGCTGAACTCTCCTCTTGCTACCAGTATATAAATTGTATATGTTAATATGTCTGAAACGAAATTAAAAATCGAAAACAGCGAACGCAAATGTTACATGGTGCAAGGAGGACGCAGCGCAGCAGGCAGAGGAATGTTAAAAAACCGTAAATTTATCTTGCTCCAAATAACAATTATACGCGATTAAAAATCATGTATTATATATCAAAATGACCGCTGAACTCTCCTCTTTCTACCAATATATAAATTGTATATGTTAATATGTCTGAAACGAAATTAAAAATCGAAAACAGCGAACGCAAATGTTACATGGTGCAAGGAGGACGCAGCGCGGCAGGCAGAGGAATGTTAAAAACACGTTAATTTTACTTGCTCCAAATAACAATTATACGCGATTAAAAATCATGTATTATATATCAAAATGACCGCTGAACTCTCCTCTTTCTACCAATATATAAATTGTATATGTTAATATGTCTGAAACGAAATTAAAAATCGAAAACAGCGAACGCAAATGTTACATGGTGCAAGGAGGACGCAGCGCGGCAGGCAGAGGAATGTTAAAAACACGTTAATTTTACTTGCTCCAAATAACAATTATACGCGATTAAAAATCATGTATTATATATCAAAATGACCGCTGAACTCTCCTCTTTCTACCAATATATAAATTGTATATGTTAATATGTCTGAAACGAAATTAAAAATCGAAAACAGCGAACGCAAATGTTACATGGTGCAAGGAGGACGCAGCGCGGCAGGCAGAGGAATGTTAAAAACACGTTAATTTTACTTGCTCCAAATAACAATTATACGCGATTAAAAATCATGTATTATATATCAAAATGACCGCTGAACTCTCCTCTTTCTACCAATATATAAATTGTATATGTTAATATGTCTGAAACGAAATTAAAAATCGAAAACAGCGAACGCAAATGTTACATGGTGCAAGGAGGACGCAGCGCGGCAGGCAGAGGAATGTTAAAAACACGTTAATTTTACTTGCTCCAAATAACAATTATACGCGATTAAAAATCATGTATTATATATCAAAATGACCGCTGAACTCTCCTCTTTCTACCAATATATAAATTGTATATGTTAATATGTCTGAAACGAAATTAAAAATCGAAAACAGCGAACGCAAATGTTACATGGTGCAAGGAGGACGCAGCGCGGCAGGCAGAGGAATGTTAAAAACACGTTAATTTTACTTGCTCCAAATAACAATTATACGCGATTAAAAATCATGTATTATATATCAAAATGACCGCTGAACTCTCCTCTTTCTACCAATATATAAATTGTATATGTTAATATGTCTGAAACGAAATTAAAAATCGAAAACAGCGAACGCAAATGTTACATGGTGCAAGGAGGACGCAGCGCGGCAGGCAGAGGAATGTTAAAAACACGTTAATTTTACTTGCTCCAAATAACAATTATACGCGATTAAAAATCATGTATTATATATCAAAATGACCGCTGAACTCTCCTCTTTCTACCAATATATAAATTGTATATGTTAATATGTCTGAAACGAAATTAAAAATCGAAAACAGCGAACGCAAATGTTACATGGTGCAAGGAGGACGCAGCGCGGCAGGCAGAGGAATGTTAAAAACACGTTAATTTTACTTGCTCCAAATAACAATTATACGCGATTAAAAATCATGTATTATACATCAAAATGACCGCTGAACTCTCCTCTTGCTACCAGTATATAAATTGTATATGTTAATATGTCTGAAACGAAATTAAAAATCGAAAACAGCGAACGCAAATGTTACATGGTGCAAGGAGGACGCAGCGCAGCAGGCAGAGGAATGTTAAAAAACCGTAAATTTATCTTGCTCCAAATAACAATTATACGCGATTAAAAATCATGTATTATACATCAAAATGACCGCTGAACTCTCCTCTTTCTACCAGTATATAAATTGTATATGTTAATATGTCTGAAACGAAATTAAAAATCGAAAACAGCGAACGCAAATGTTACATGGTGCAAGGAGGACGCAGCGCTGCAGGCAGAGGAATGTTAAAAACACGTTAATTTTACTTGCTCCAAATAACAATTATACGCGATTTAAAACATGTATTATATATCAAAATGACCGCTGAACTCTCCTCTTTCTACCAGTATATAAATTGTATATGTTAATATGTCTGAAACGAAATTAAAAATCGAAAACAGCGAACGCAAATGTTACATGGTGCAAGGAGGACGCAGCGCAGCAGGCAGAGGAATGTTAAAAAACCGTAAATTTATCTTGCTCCAAATAACAATTATACGCGATTAAAAATCATGTATTATACATCAAAATGACCGCTGAACTCTCCTCTTTCTACCAGTATATAAATTGTATATGTTAATATGTCTGAAACGAAATTAAAAATCGAAAACAGCGAACGCAAATGTTACATGGTGCAAGCAGGGCCGGCGGAAGGCATGGGTAGTGTGGGTAGCACTACCCACCTGAAATTTTAGTGGGTGGGTAATAACCCACCTGAATTTTTGAATTTTTTTTTATTTTAATTTTTAAAAAATTCTTGGAAAGGTTCAAAAATATTTGGGAATTGAAAAAATGAAATTGAAAATGTGAATAAAATGATTCTAAAATGATTCTAAAATGAATACATAATAAATTCTATTTGGAAACTCCCCCCCCCCCCCCCCTTCCGATCCACAGAAAACACGACCCACCTGACTTGCACACGTTTCGCCGGCCCTGCTACTGGTAAAGAATAAATTGAAAAATCGGCACCAACTTACGTTACATAAAGAAATCCTGTCAAATACCTGTTACAATATTCATATGATTAATCACTAGATATTACCCATCAATTAACATCTCAATAAATTTTATGAGATATTCATCGCTGAGAAAACTAATATTGTTTAGAATTTACCTTCATTTTTAATAAAACATGTTTCATATTTCTTGAAAAAAAAATCAATATTTAAGTAACAACTCGTGATAATGTTGTGTATTATACTTTAAAAGATAGCTAATTTAATACTGAATAGATTAGTGAAAACCGCACATCACTATCTTGTTCCAAAAAATATTAAAGTGTAAAAAACTAAAACTGCGACACAGCGGTCACCCATCCAAAAGTCCGCGCTTCCTTGGGTTGCTTAAGTCTGTGATCTATACGCCGAGCTGTTAGCCGCTCGGCGAAGGCTGCCAAAACGCGCAAATTTCGCGTTTGCCGCGCCGCAAAAGAGGATGTTTCAATGTGGCACCCTGCTTAGGGTAATGTGTAGTTGTGACATATGCAATTGCAGATCTCAGCAGGACTTTACAGACCTTCATCTCAACGAAAATGTACAGATTCCTCCCAACCGTTCAGCGCTTAGAAATCTATGTAAAGAAGGGTAGTTCTTGTAGCTCGGACGGCAAAGAGATTATAGCTGTAAATTTTGATTACTTTAAACTGTAGATCGTTTTCTAATTATTTTAGAGAAAAATACTTCAAATAAATATTGTGAAGAATTAAATTTTCTATCATTTTTAATTGATAAATTATTCATATTTTTGTACATACAAATGCTTAACCTATTACAAAAAACTTGAAAAACAAATTCAATATTTAAGTAACAACTCGTGATAATATTGTGTATTATACTTTAAAAGATAGCTAATTTTATGCTAAATAGATCAGTGAGAACCGCACATCGCTATCTTGTTCCAAAAAATATTAAAGTGGCAAAAATTATGCCGTCCGATATTTTACGAGATTGAAGATTTATATTACGAGAAATCACGTGAAAAGACAATTTTAAACTGTTTATGTTAACAATTAACAATGAAACTGATGCTAGGGAACCTACAATTTCATAAAAACATCAAGTATTCATCGCAGTTGTGCAGTTTAAAATTTTACACAGATAAATATATATACTACTTGGAGTAGTGAAAAATTGATATGTCTAGCAGAGGTTTCCAGCGCTCCCATTGGCTGAGACGTACTGGCATAGCTTGCAGTGCATCTAAGCCCCGCCTATTAGTCTAGTTTCTAATTCAAACATTATTTTTGAGCCGAATGTATAAAAGACAAGTTTCTGAAATATTTATCAACTTGAAAATATCTTTACACTGTTAAACAATGTCTGATTTGTGAAACAATTAATTATTTTAACCCAAATTTGTCTCAGAAAGACCTAAAAACAAGTTTAAACATATTTGAAATGCCAGAAAACAATTTTATTTGAATTCAAAAATCTTGCTTTACCCCGTGCGTCGGCTACCAAGGTTTTCGTCTTCTAGTATGTTTCCTAATTGTTTTGGAGAAAAATGTTTCAAATCAATCTTGTAGAGAATTTACTTCTGCGCAATTTTCATTTGAAGCATTTTTCCCTGAAATAATGTATAAGTGCGTAGCAGATGAAAATAGGTGTTTCCTATGGGAAAGTGTTGCCCTAATTTCACAACTTTTAAGCCATTTCTTGATACGGTGACATTTTAGGGAAAAAATCTCTAATTAAAAATGGTAGAGGAGTAAAAGTTCTATAAGACTTATTATAAAGATTTTCTGTATCGCAATTAGGAAACACATGACAGGGCAATTTATATGAAAATGATGGTACAAATGGACTGCAAAATTAGAATGTGCAAGAATGATGTGTTAACACATTAATTATAATGCAATTACGCAATAATTGCCTATTGAATGTAATTAAATCCCTTAATATACTTAAATTAATACCTTAATTAAATTAATAACACGAAATCAAATGTAATTCAAATAGCAAAGATATTGATTGTAGTTACTGGCATGGGTCTTTCTGATTCAATATTCCAATGCTGTTTAATAAAATAAATAATAAAAATGTAAATAATTATCATAATAATCCTTAAATATCGCATAATACAACATTTTTATTTATAATAAAACAATAAAATTGTACTTCAAATAACATGCCATTATTTAACATTACTGATATAGGGAATGTGGAGGGGGATTTGGCTCAGCGAATGAGATCGCAGCACGCATATCGATCGGGTCCAAACAGTATATATACCACGTCGCCACTGGTTCTCGGGTTGAGTCGAGCCGGGTCTAGAAGCACGTGTTATTCTTTTGCATTTTCTCGACTCTCGCGTTAATTAAATACGAATTTAATATTTCAAAGCAGTAAACTGTTACTGTGGAGAAGTATAAAATTCCAGTTTTCCGTTTGGGTAATTAAATCTGGGGCAAAATTATTTGCATTGCATTGGATAGGCGCGGTATTTCGAACAATAATTTGGGCTCGCGATATAAAGTCACAGGTGCCTGGTGACACGTTTTAGTGAGATCAAAATTTCCGTTAAACTGGTCGGCTTCTCCGATCGAATGTGGAAACACATTCAAACTCTCATAAATGTAGAATCACATTCGACTCGCGAAATTCGTTTGCAAAGCGCTGTCTTCACGTGAAGGCCAACAATTTAATTGTAATTCCGATTACTGTTAGCGCTAACGCGTTGTTAGAGGGCATGCTCATAGGAGTTCAATGTCTTAGGGTGGATTTCACTGCTCAGTTGCGCACTTGGATACCATCCCTTACTGCGGGCGACTGCGGATTCAATCCCTTATTGCGGGCGACTGCGGATTCATTGACTCACGTGATACTATGACATGAGAGATCCCTGTGCAGTGGTGGGTAGTCTGCGATAGTACGTGTGAGGACACTAGTCGAACAGTACCAGCTGCACGCGCGCACTAGTCTGACGGGGCTCGCGGTGGCCCATAGCTTTTTTTAATATAAAACAGTCAACATCCGGTTGCTGTTAGTAGAGTCATAGAGGCACAGGGATGAATGTTAGTTTTAGTGGCATGCTAGCTTTAATTTAATTTAAGTTAGACTTAAGGGCACTAATCCATTTCCTTGTATTCCTTTGCAGCTTTTTCTTTCAGCATTTTCTTCCACCGTGGGACACTTTTCTCTTGCTTTTGTATTTTTGTGTTTTCTCTCCCTCTTAGCACATATGTTTTATTGTTTGTTTTGTTGTTTGTGTTTGTTCTGTTTTTTAAGACAGGAATGAAGATGAAGCGGACTCAAGTTATCTTCGCTGGATTTCTACGTGTAAACATTCCACATCACACATGTAAATTTTACTCTGTTTTAATTTATTTTACAGTTTCTTATTTGGTTTGTTTGTTTGTTTCAGTGACTAGTCCTCAACTGGCAGATGAAACTGAAGAGGCTTCATCCAGGAGATGCAGTTGCAGAGCCTTCAATATAGTTCGGCGTCTTCAACACCCATGTAAGTCCATTTAATTAATGAATTGAATGATTTCTAATGTATTTTTGTTTGTTTAGTGGGCAGCTTCACCACTTCTCTATCTTAGGTTTTGGGAAGTTTTCCTAAGATGTCCGGTAAATGCCAGAGAAGTTTCAGTCTCTTGCTTCCACACACAATTCGGGAGAACTGAACATTCACTATTTTGTACTTCATCAAATAATATAATAAAAATTCTAAACCTGTATTCTTGTATTTTATTTATTGTAAAACTGTTTTATTTATTATTACTTTATATTCCAACAAATAATAAATAAAATCAACTTTTAAACATGTACAATTGTTGTATTTATTAATTATACAAATAAAATTTATTAAGAATTAATTACTGTTTTATTATATAATAAAAGAGATAAAATTCATATCACATAATTCGTCTAATTAATTATATTTACATTTAAACAACTTATCATTTTGGTAGCAATTGATCAACCGGAAGTGGTAGTTTACCTACATTTTGTACCGTTTTAAAGTTTTTGGATACATAAAATTATTTTATAAATTTTGTGGTAATTTTGTTGTAAAGATACTGATGAGTTATTCAATACACTGTTGGGTTGCAATAATTAAATATTTTGATATTTCAAACGACACGTTTTCGAGCCACAAATTGTATTGTATGTTACTATGCCGTCCGAAATGTGGCCCGGGTCTACCTGGCTGAAGATTTCTATTACGAGAAATCAAGTGAAAAGACAATTTTAAACTGTTTATTTTTACAATTAATAAAGTAACTGAACTTAGGATACCTAATATTTCATAAAAACATTGAGTATTCATTGCTTTGTCCTAGCTGTGAATCTTGAAATTTTGTCGTAGATAAATATATATATACCACCTGGCATAGTGTTCACATACTCCCGTATATGTAAAATTGGATACGACAAACAGAGATTTCCTGCGCTGTCATTGGCTGAGACGTACTAGCGTAGTTTCCAGAACCCCTAAGCCCCGCCTATTAGTCTAGTTTTTGATACATTGTTTTTAAGAATTATGATGATACTAACTTATATTTAGAAGTAGGACTGTGTTACATATTGTTCAATACTTAGTCATTTGTGTTAATTTATCTGAATTATTAATGTTTTATTCAAATAAACGAAAATATATGTAGATTATACATGATCAAGAAATGCTATCGCATTTTAAGTATAATCTTTGTTATATTGTATTTTGTAAAACTACAATCCGTGTTGAATGAATAATTTGTTACAAATATACTTCACACTTCCAATATATTGCAATTTAAATCTCTGCGAATTTCAAGTAGTTTTAATTCAAATAAATGAGTAAACGTATTACAAGTTTCTAGTCCAGCACCTAGATATTAAACAGCAATTAACATATAAATAAATTTTGAGATGTCCATCGTTGGGAAAATAAATATTGTTTAGAATTAACTTTTCTATCATTTTTAATGAAACATTTTTCATATTTTTGTACACACATGTGATTAACCTATTATTGCAAAAACCAAAGTTATCTTCGCTGGATTTCTACGTGTAAACATTCCACATCACACATGTAAATTTTACTCTGTTTCACTTTATTTTGCAGTTTCTTATTTGGTTTGTTTGTTTGTTTCAGTGACGAGTCCTCGACCTGCAGATGCAGCTGAAGAGTCTTCACTTCTTGTGTCAACAGCCTGCCGACCAGGAGATGCAGTTGCAGAGCCTTCAACATTGTTCGCTGTCTTCAAAGCCCATGTAAGTATATTTAATTAATGAATTGTATGATTACTAATGTTTTTTTGTTTGTTTAGTGAGCGTCTACACCACTTCTCTGTCGCAGTATTTGTAGAAGAACTGAACTCAACATTAACCACTTTGTATTCCAACAAATAATAAATAAAATCAACTTTAACTTTAAACCTGTACACTTGTTGTATTTAATAATTATACAGATAAAATTTATTAAGAATTAAATTCTCTTTTATTATGTAATAAAAGAGATAATGATAATAAAATATAAATTCATATCACATAATTCGTCTAATTAATTATATTTACATTTAAACAACTTAACATTTTGGTAGCAATTGATCAACCGGAAGTGGTAGTTTACCTACATTTTGTACCGTTTAAAGTTTTTGGATACATAAAATTATTTTATAAAATTTGCGGTTCGGAAAAGGGCTTCAAATATAATTGTCAATCCTTCAAGGTAGTGCGTATGTCCCATTTTACTTCTATTAAATATTAATGACTTGCTAAAAAATTAAACTATTGCAGTGTTCATCTCTTTGCAGACGACACTTTAATTTATTATTGTTGTAAAGATACTGATGAGTTATTCAATACACTTAATAGAGAATTACAAAATGTGGATAATAGCATGAAATGATTAACAGTTATTGTATAAAAATAGGTGATACAATACAGGGAATAGTAGATAATACTGATTATCTGGGTGTTCTAATATATAGTAAACTAATGAAAGAAGTATATAATTAAAATACGCGACACAATGAATTTTTTTGTGTTTCTACCAAAAGAAAAGCTATGGTGTTATCCAGGGTACGTATATACGGGCCGATAAAGAATATTTTACATGCTGTACAAAAATTAGCACTTTTCAGATCTATAAAACTAATCACAAAGAGAATTGTATTCGTATTTACGCTTTTGTAATCTATATTTATTTTTATAACCACTTGAGTATCTTGGTATTTTTACGAGAAACACAAAAATACTACGTCGGCTGCAGATGTATATACACCCTTTTGCATCTAGTGGAGACAAAAATACACCTAGATTTTAAAATGGAGGTAGAATTTATTAATTAAATGTATTTGTCACGTGTAATTAAGTATGAGAAGTGAATTGCGTTAATATTGCTAAGTAACCATTTCATAGTAGTTTCATATGTAAGGCAATGCTAGATTAAGACTATTTGCACCTAAAAGTCATGAAAACATCAAGTATTTACCCCTGTGTTTCGTTTACTTTGAAAAAAAAAACCGGTGTTTTTATATATATACTGCATGGTGTAGTGTGTTAGCATTTCTGCATGTAGGATTTGGATAGTCTACGCTGTAGTTTACTGCGCTCTGATTGGCTCACAACCCTGCACATGATGCTACTCCAGCTAACGTAAATATGGGGCGTTTGGAATTTTTATACCTATGTTTAGTACATGGAACATATCTACAGAGAAATATTCTGTCGTTTTAAGTTAGTACGAGTAAAATTGGCCCTTCTCAGGGCCATACACTAAATAATTGAAAAAAAAATTTACTCAATTATGCTTTTATTTTAATTTGTTTATAAATGTGTAATCGGCTTGGTTATATTTAACCGGTTCTTTTCAGAGCTACCAAATTTATTTTGAGAAAGAATTGTATTCTAACCTGCTTGTAAATATACCAGGTGGAACATCATACCTGTGTACATAGGCGATTAACATGAAAAAACAGTTTTTCCGTGCTCATTGCTCCCCAAATTATTTTATGCAAAAATGCTTCAAATACATGTTGTAGAGCATAAAATTCCGCATCTAAATCAATAAACAGAATTACTTTTACTTGCTTTGTAACGACAGAAATTAAATATGAAAACATTGAAAATTATGTTGAAAATATCAAATAGCCATGGAAAACAAAAATAATTTGACGGATAAAATATCAAATGTGATATCAAATAGACAGAAAAAGATAGATACGTAGCGCGGGTCTACCTGGTAGCAGATCTGTATTACAAGAAATCAAGCGAAAAGACAATTTTAAACTGTTTATTTTAACAATTAAAAAAGTAACTGAACCTAGGATACCTAATATTTCATAAAAACATTGAGTATTCATTGCTTTGTCCTAGCTGTGAATCTTGAAATTTTGTCGTAGATAAATATATATACCACCGGGCATAGTGTTCGCATACTCCCATATGTGTAAATTATAATACGACAAACAGAGATTTCCTGCGCTGTCATTGGCTGAGACGTACTAGCGTAGTTTCCAGAACCCCTAAGCCCCGCCTATTAGTCTAGTTTTGGATACATTGTTTTTAAGAATTATGTTGATACTAACTTTTATTTAGAAGTAGGACTGTGTTACATATTGTTTAATACTTAGTCTTTTATGTTAATTTATCTGAATTTTTAATGTTTTATTCAAATAAACGAAAATATATTTAGGTTATACATGATCAAGAAGTGCTATCGCATTTCAAGTATAATCTTTGTTATATTGTATATTGCAAAACTACAATCCGTGTTGAATGAATAATTTGTTACAAATATACGTCACACTTCCAATATATTGCAATTTAAATCTCTGCGCATTTCAAGTAGTTTTAATTCAAATAAATGAGAAAAAGTATTACAAGTTTCTAGTCAACATCAAACCGGCTCTTTTTAGAGCCACCAAAATATTTAGAAAAAGGAAATTTGTTAATCATGCTACAGGTACAGATTAAATTGAAAAATTGCAACTTTACATAAAGAAATCTTGTCAAATATCTGTTACAAAATTCATATGAATATTCACTAGATATTAAACAGCAATAAACATATAAATAAATTTTGAGATGTCCATCGTTTAGAAAATAAATATTGTTTAGAATTAACTTTTCTATCATTTTTAATGAAACATTTTTCATATTTTTGTACACTCATGTGATTAACCTATTATTGCAAAAACCTTGAAAAAAAAACAATATTTAATTAGCAACTCGTGATAATATTATGTGTATTATACTTTAAAAGATAGCTAATTTTATGCTAAATAGATTAGTGAAAACCGCACATCGCTATCTTGTTCCAAAAAATATTAAAGTATAAAAAACTAAAACTGCGACACAGCGGTCACCCATCCAAAAGTCCGCGCTTCCTTTGGTTGCTTAACTATGTGATCTGTACGCCGAGCTGTTAGCCGCTCGGCGAAGGCTGCCAAAACGCGCAAATTTCGCTTTTGCCGCGCCGCAAAAGAGGATGTTTCAATGTGGCACCCTGCTTAGAGTAATGTGTAGTTGTGACATATGCAATTGCAGATCTCAGCAGGACATTACAGACCTTCATATCAATGAAAATGTACAGATTCCACCGAACCGTTCAGCGCTAAAAAATCTATGTAAAATAGGTAGTTCGAGCAGCTCGGACGGCAAAGAGATTATAGTTGTAAATTTTTAAGTAATTTCAATTGTAGATCGTTTTCTAATTATTTTAGAGAAAAATACTTCAAATAAATATTGTTTAGAATTAAATTTCCTATCATTTTTAAATGAAACATTTTTCATATTTTTGTGCATACATATGCTAAGCCTATTACAAAAATCTTGAAAAACAAATTCAATATTTAAGTAACAACACGTGATAAAATTGTGTATTATACTTTAAAAGATAGCTAATTTTATGTTAAATAGATCAGTGAAAACCGCACATCCCTATCTTGTTCCTAAAAATATTAAAGTGTCAAAAACTATGCCGTCCGATGTGTTGGACGGGGTCTACGCGATTGGAGATTTATATTACGAGAAATCAAATGAAAAGACAATTTTAAACAATTAACAATGAAACTGATGCTAGGGAACCTACAATTTCATAAAAACATCAACTATTCATAGTATTAATGGCAGTTGTGCAGTTAAAAATTTTACATAGATAAATATATATACTACTTGGAGTAATGAAATATGGATATGTCTAACAGAGGTTTCCAGCGCTCCCATTGGCTGAGAAGTACTGACATAGCTTTCAGTGCATCTAAGCCCCGCCTATTAGTCTAGTTTTTAATTCAAACATTATTTTTGAGAATTTGAAAGTGAATAACAGTTATTTGTAAGGAGAGTCGTGTTTCTATGTATTTGAATTATAATTACACAGATTTAATTATGAAAAATATGCAGTACAAATCTTTTTGCAGACAACAATCAAACGAATGAATAAAAGACAAGCCTAAACTTTGTATAGGAGTTTCTGAAATATTTATCAACTTGAAAATATCTTTAAACTGTTAAACAATGTCTGATTTGTGAAACAATTAATGCTTTTAACCCAGATTTGTCTCAGAAAGACCTAAAAACAAGTTTAAACATATTTGCAATGCCAGAAAACAATTTTATTTGAATTCAAAAATCTTGCTTTACCCCGTGCGTCGGCTACCAAGGTTTTCGTCTCCTAGTATGTTTCCTAATTGTTTTACAGAAAAATGTTTCAAATCAGTCTTGTAGAAAATTTACTTCTGTGCAAGTTTCATTTGAAGCATTTTTCCGTAAAATAATGTATAAGTGCGTAGCAGGTGAAAATAGGTGTTACCTATGGGAAAGTGTTGCCCTAATTTCAAGACATTTAAGCCATAATTTGATAGGGTGACATTTTAGAGAAAAAATCTCTTATTAAAAATTGTAGAGGAGTAAAAGTTCTATAAGGTTCATTATAAACATTTTCTGTATCGCAAATAGGAAACACAAGACAGAGCAATTTATGTGAAAATGATGGTACGAAAAAAATGCAAAATTAGAATGTGCAAGAATGATGTGCTAACACAATAATTATAATACGATTACGCAATAATTGCATATTGAATATAATTAAATCCCTTAATATACTTAAATTAATACCTAAATTATATTAATAACACGAAATCAAATGTAATTCAAATAGCAAAGATATTGATTGTAGTTTGCAGCTATTCCGTCCTGGTTACTGGCATGGGTCTTTCTGATTCAATTTTCCAATGCTGTTTAATAAAATAAATAATAAAAATGTAAATAATTATTATAATAATCCTTAAATATTGCATAATACAACATTTTTATTTATAATAAAACAATAAAATTGTACTTAAAATAACATGCCATTATTTAACATTACAGATATAGGGAATGTGGTGGGGGATTTGGCTCAGCGAATGAGATCGCAGCACGCATATCGATCGGGTCCAAACAGTATATATACCACGTCGCCACTGGTTCTCGAGTTGAGTCGAGCCGGGTCTAGAATCACGTGTTATTCTTTTGCAATTTCTCGACTCTCGCGTTAATTAAATACGAATTTAATATTTCAAAGCAGTAAACTGTTACTGTGGAGAAGTATAAAATTCCAGTTTTCCGTTTGGGTCATTAAATATGGGGCAAAATTATTTGCATTGCATTGGATAGGCGCGGTATTTAGAACAATAATTTGGGCTCGCGATACAAAGTCACAGGTGCCTGGTGACACGTTTTAGTGAGATCAAAATTTCCGTTAAACTGGTCGGCTTCTCCGATCGAATGTGGAAACACATTCAAACTCATAAATGTAGAATCACATTCGACTCGCGAAATTCGTTTGCAAAGCGCTGTCTTCACGTGAAGGCCAACAATTTAATTGTAATTCCGATTACTGTTAGCGCTAACGCGTTGTTAGAGGGCATGCTCATAGGAGTTCAATGTCTTAGGGTGGATTTCACTGCTCAGTTGCGCACTTGGATACCATCCCTTACTGCGGGCGACTGCGGATTCAATCCCTTATTGCGGGCGACTGCGGATTCATTGACTCACGTGATACTATGACATGACAGATCCCTGTGCAGTGGTGGGTAGTCTGCGATAGTACGTGTGAGGACACTAGTCGAACAGTACCAGCTGCACGCGCGCACTAGTCTGACGGGGCTCGCGGTGGCCCATAGCTTTTTTTAATATAAAACAGTCAACATCCGGTTGCTGTTAGTAGAGTCATAGAGGCACAGGGATGAATGTTAGTTTTAATGGCATGTTAGCTTTAAATTGTACTAATCCATTTCGATGTATTCCTTTACAGCTTTTTCTTTCAGCTTTTGTGTTTTCTCTCCCTCTTAGCACATGTTTTTATTGTTTGTTTTGTTGTTTGTGTTTGCTCTGTTTTTTAAGACAGGAATGAAGATGAAGCGGACTCAAGTTATCTTCGCTGGATTTCTACATGTAAACATTCCACATCACACATGTAAATTTTACTCTGTTTCAATTTATTTTACAGTTTCTTATTTGGTTTGTTTGTTTGTTTCAGTGACGAGTCCTCGACCTGCAGATGCAGCTGAAGAGTCTTCACTTCTTGGGTCAACAGCCTGCCGACCAGGAGATGCAGTTGCAGAGCCTTCAATATAGTTCGGCGTCTTCAACACCCATGTAAGTCCATTTAATTAATGAATTGAATGATTTCTAATGTATTTTTGTTTGTTTAGTGGGCAGCTTCACCACTTCTCTATCTTAGGTTTTGGGAAGTTTTCCTAAGATGTCCGGTAAATGCCAGAGAAGTTTCAGTCTCTTGCTTCCACACACAATTCGGGAGAACTGAACATTCACTATTTTGTACTTCATCAAATAATATAATAAAAATTCTAAACCTGTATTCTTGTATTTTATTTATTGTAAAACTGTTTTATTTATTATTACTTTATATTCCAACAAATAATAAATAAAATCAACTTTTAAACATGTACAATTATTGTATTTATTAATTATACAAATAAAATTTATTAAGAATTAATTTCTGTTTTATTATATAATAAAAGGGATAAAATTCATATCACATAATTCGTCAAATTAATTATATTTACATTTAAATAACTTATCATTTTGGTAGCAATTGATCAACCGGAAGTGGTAGTTTACCTACATTTTGTACCGTTTTAAAGTTATTGGATACATAAAATTATTTTATAAATTTTACGGTAATTTTGTTGTAAAGATACTGATGAGTTATTCAATACACTGTTGGGTTGCAATAATTAAATATTTTGATATTTCAAACGACACGTTGACGAGACACAAATTGTATTGTATGTTACTATGCCGTCCGAAATGTGGCCCGGGTCTACCTGGCTGAAGATTTCTATTACGAGAAATCAAGTGAAAAGACAATTTTAAACTGTTTATTTTTACAATTAATAAAGTAACTGAACCTAGGATACCTAATATTTCATAAAAACATTGAGTATTCATTGCTTTGTCCTAGCTGTGAATCTTGAAATTTTGTCGTAGATAAATATATATACCACCTGGCATAGTGTTCACATACTCCCATATGTGTAAAATGGATATGACAAGCAGAGATTTCCTGCGCTGTCATTGGCTGAGACGTACTAGCGTAGTTTCCAGAACCCCTAAGCCCCGCCTATTAGTCTAGTTTTTGATACATTGTTTTTTAGAATTTACAAATATTCTTCATACTTCCAATATATTGCAATTTAAATCTCTGCGCATTTCAAGTAGTTTTAATTCAAATAAATGAGAAAAAGTATTACAAGTTTCTAGTCAACATCAAACCGGCTCTTTTTAGAGCCACCAAAATATTTAGAAAAAGGAAATTTGTTAATCATGCTACAGGTACAGATTAAATTGAAAAATCGCAACTTTACATAAAGAAATCTTGTCAAATATTTGTTACAAAATTCATATGAATATTCACTAGATATTAAACAGCAATAAACATATAAATAAATTTTGAGATGTCCATCGTTGGGAAAATAAATATTGTGTAGAATTAACTTTTCTATCATTTTTAATGAAACATTTTTCATATTTTTGTACACTCATGTGATTAACCTATTATTGCAAAAACCTTGAAAAAAAAATTTAATTAGCAACTCGTGATAAAATTATGTGTATTATACTTTCAAAGATAGCTAATTTTATGTTAAATAGATTAGTGAAAACCGCACATCGCTATCTTGTTCCAAAAAATATTAAAGTGTAAAAAACTAAAACTGCGACACAGCGGTCACCCATCCAAAAGTCCGCGCTTCCTTGGGTTGCTTAACTATGTGATCTGTACGCCGAGCTGTTAGCCGCTCGGCGAAGGCTGCCAAAACGCGCAAATTTCGCGTTTGCCGCGCCGCAAAAGAGGATGTTTCAATGTGGCACCCTGCTTAGAGTAATGTGTAGTTGTGACATATGCAATTGCAGATCTCAGCAGGACATTACAGACCTTTATTTCAATGAAAATGTACAGAATCCGCCCAACCGTTCAACGCTTACGAATCTATGTAAAATAGGTAGTTCGAGCAGTTCGGACGGCAAAGAGATTATAGTTGTAAATTTTTTATTAATTTCAATTGTAGATCGTTTTCTAATTATTTTAGAGAAAAATACTTCAAATAAATATTGTTTAGAATTAAATTTTCTATCATTTTTAATTAAAACAAAATAAAATAAATATATCATCACGCCTTTTACCCATTAAGGGTGTGGCACTCTGCTTACGCAGATCTCGGTAGGTGATATATTTTTGCTTATGAAATGCTAATTTTATGTTAAATAGATCAGTGAAAACCGCACATCGCTATCTTGTTCCAAAAAATATTAAAGTGTCAAAAACTATGCCGTCCGATATTTTACGAGATTAAAGATTTATATTACGAGAAATCACGTAAAAAGACAATTTTAAACTGTTAATGTGAACAATTAACAATGAAACTGATGCTAGGGAACCTACAATTTCATAAAAACATCAAGTATTAATGGCAGTTGTGCAGTTTAAAATTATACACAGATAAATATATATACAACTTGGAGTAGTGAAAAATTGATATGTCTAGCAGAGGTTTCCAGCGCTCCCATTGGCTGAGAAGTACTGACATAGCTTGCAGTGCATCTAAGCCCCGCCTATTAGTCTAGTTTCTAATTCAAACATTATTTTTGAGAATTTGAAAGTTATTTGTAAGGAGGGTCGTGTTTCTATGCATTTGAATTGTAATTACACAGATTTAATTATGAAAAATATGCAGTATAATTCTTTTTGCAGACAATAATCAGCCGAATGTATAAAAGACAAGCCTAAACTTTGTATACGAGTTTCTGAAATATTTATCAACTTTAAAATATCTTTACACTGTTAAACAATGTCTGATTTGTGAAACAATTAATGATTTTAACCCAGATTGGCTCAGAAAGACCTAAAAACAAGTTTAAACATATTTGCAATGCCAGAAAACAATTTTATTTGAATTCAAAAATCTTGCTTTACCCCGTGCGTCGGCTACCAAGGTTTTCGTCTTCTAGTATGTTTCCTAATTGTTTTAGAGAAAAATGTTTCAAATCAATCTTGTAGAGAATTTACTTCTGTGCAAGTTTCATTTGAAGCATTTTTCCCTGAAATAATGTATAAGTGCGTAGCAGATGAAAATAGGTGTTTCCTAGGGGAAAGTGTTGCCCTAATTTCACGACATTTAAGCCATAATTTGATAGGGTGACATTTTAGAGAAAAAATCTCTAATTAAAAATTGTAGAGGAGTAAAAGTTCTATAAGGTTCATTATAAACATTTTCTGTATCGGAAATAGGAAACACAAGACAGAGCAATTTATGTGAAAATTATGGTACGAAACAAATGCAAAATTAGAATGTGCAAGAATGATGTGTTAACACAATAATTATAATGCGATTACACAATAATTGCATATTGAATGTAATTAAATCCCTTAATATACTTAAATTAATACCTAAATTAAATTAATAACACGAAATCAAATGTAATTCAAATTGCAGAGATATTGATTGTAGTTTGCAGCTATTCCGTCCTGATTACTGGCATGGGTCTTTCTGATTCAATTTTCCAATGCTGTTTAATAAAATAAATAATAAAAATGTAAATAATTATCATAATAATCCTTAAATATTGCATAATACAACATTTTTATTAATAATAAAACAATAATATTGTACTTTAAATTACATGCCATTATTTAACATTACAGATATAGGGAATGTGGTGGGGGATTTAGCTTAGCGAATGAGATCGCAGCACGCATATCGATCGGGTCCAAACAGTATATATACCACGTCGCCACTGGTTCTCGAGTTGAGTCGAGCCGAGTCTAGAAGCACGTTTTATTCTTTTGCAATTTCTCGACTCTCGCGTTAATTAAATACGAATTTAATATTTCAAAGCAGTAAACTGTTACTGTGGAGAAGTATAAAATTCCAGTTTTCCGTTTGGGTCATTAAATCTGGGGCAAAATTATTTGCATTGCATTGGATAGGCGCGGTATTTCGAACAATAATTTGGGCTCGCGATACAAAGTCACAGGTGCCTGGTGACACGTTTTAGTGAGATCAAAATTTCCGTTAAACTGGTCGGCTTCTCCGATCGAATGTGGAAACACATTCAAACTCTCATAAATGTAGAATCACATTCGACTCGCGAAATTCGTTTGCAAAGCGCTGTCTTCACGTGAAGGCCAACAATTTAATTGTAATTCCGATTACTGTTAGCGCTAACGCGTTGTTAGAGGGCATGCTCATAGGAGTTCAATGTCTTAGGGTGGATTTCACTGCTCAGTTGCGCACTTGGATACCATCCCTTACTGCGGGCGACTGCGGATTCAATCCCTTATTGCGGGCGACTGCGGATTCATTGACTCACGTGATACTATGACATGAGAGATCCCTGTGCAGTGGTGGGTAGTCTGCGATAGTACGTGTGAGGACACTAGTCGAACAGTACCAGCTGCACGCGCGCACTAGTCTGACGGGGCTCGCGGTGGCCCATAGCTTTTTTTAATATAAAATAGTCAACATCCGGTTGCTGTTAGTAGAGTCATAGAGGCACAGGGATGAATGTTAGTTTTAGTGGCATGCTAGCTTTAAATTGTACTAATCCATTTCCATGTATTCCTTTGCAGCTTTTGTATTTTTGTGTTTTCTCTCCCTTTTAGCACATATGTTTTTATTGTTTGTTTTGTTGTTTGTGTTTGTTCTGTTTTTTAAGACAGGAATGAAGATGAAGCGGACTCAAGTTATCTTCGCTGGATTTCTACGTGTAAACATTCCACATCACACGTAAATTTTACTCTGTTTCAATTTATTTTGCAGTTTCTTATTTGGTTTATTTGTTTGTTTCAGTGTTGAGTCCTCGACTGGCAGATGCAGCTGAAGAGTCCACTTCTTGTAGTCAACAGCCTGCCGACCAGGAGATGCAGTTGCAGAGCCTTCAACATTGTTCGCAGTCTCCAACACCCATGTAAGTATATTTAATTAGTGAATAGTATGATTACTAATGTTTTTTTGTTTGTTTAGTGAGCGTCTACACCACTTCTCTGTCGCAGTATTTGTAGAAGAACTCAACTCAACATTAACCACTTTGTATTCCAACACATAATAAATAAAATCAACTTTTAAACCTGTACACTTGTTGTATTTATTAATTATACAAATAAAATGTATTAAGAATTAAATTGTTTTATTATATATTAAAAGAGATAATGATACTAAAATATAAATTCATATCACATAATTCGTCTAATTAATTATATTTACATTTAAACAACTTATCATTTTGGTAGCAATTGATCAACCGGAAGTGGTAGTTTACCTACATTTTGTACCGTTTAAAGTTATTGGATACTTAAAATTATTTTATAAAATTTGCGATTTGGAAAAGGGCTTCAAATATAATTGTCAATCCATCAAGGTAGTGCTGTAGGCCCCATATTACTTCTATTAAATATTAATGACTTGCTAAAAAATTAAACTATTGCAGTGTTCATCTCTTTGCAGACGACACTTTATTTTATTATTGTTGTAAAGATACTGATGAGTTATTCAATACACTTCATAGAGAATTACAAAATGTGGATAATAGAATGAAATGATTAACAGTTATTGTATAAAAATAGATGATACAATACAGGGAATAGTAGATAATACTAAATATCTGGGTGTTCTAATATATAGGAAACTAAAATTTCATTTATATGTTATTAAATAAATATATTATTATTTAGAAGTAGAGTTTGGTTGCAATCATATTAAATATTTACGTATTTCAAACGACTTTTTCGAGCTACAAATTGTATTGTATGTTACTATGCCGTCCGATACCTGGCGCGGGTCTAGCTGTTAGCAGATCTGTATTACAAGAAATCAAGTGAAAAGTAGATTTTTAACTGTTTTTTTTTTAACAAATAATAAAGTAAATGAACCTAGGATACCTAATATTTCATAAAAACATTGAGTATTCATTGCTTTGCCTTAGCTGTGCATCTTAAAATTTAGCGTAGATAAATATATATACCACCTGGCATAGACTTCGCATACTCCCGTATGTGTAAAATGGATATGGCAAGCAGAGGTTTCTTGCGCTGTCATTGGCTGAGACGTACTAGTGTAGTTTGCAGAACCCCCAAGCCCCGCCTATTAGTCTAGTTTTTGATACATTATTGTTTTTAAGCATTTTGATGATACTAATTTATATTTAGAAGTAGGACTATGTTAAATATTGTTTAATACTTAGTCTTTTATGTTAATTTATCTGAATTTTTAATGTTTTAATCAAATAAACAAAAATACATGTAGGTTACACATGATCAACTGCTCTGGCATTGTAAATATAATTTTTGTTATATTGTACTGATTTCTGACACAATTGCACGTCTTGAATCTATTTGTTTATTCAAATAAACAATCACTTTGTTTAATTCGAAAATACTAAACCGGTTATTCCCATAGGAACCAACATATTTTGAAAAGAGAATCACACATATCTAACTTCATTTTTAAATGAATTCTATTTAAATTACTTGCAAATATATATTAAATTTTAGACAAATATATTGTAAAATATGTATTTAAACAGTTTTTGTATTTTAGGTTTCTAGAAATTTAGAAAATAACATCAATTCATAAGAATAAGTTAATCACACTTGAAGTTCAATACTACAGCTTACTATTCCGTCCGGTATTTTGCAGGGGTCTTTCAAGTTTAGTATTTTGACACATAAAAATATTCATTGTAGTGGATTCTAATACATATTTTATTTAAATAATATTTATTGTTGGTAACATGTAAAATGAAAAAAATCGAAAATGTTTGTATATATACCTATGACGCGTCATTCCACTAGCCAATCACAGCAAGGGTCCAACAAACCGAGGTTATATATATGGATAGAAATTGTTTTAGATTTTATAATGTATTTCTACATATTTTAAGCTAAAATTCATATTATTTTCATGATTTCAAAACGGAAACTGGTTAAATAATTATTAATAATAAGTAATTTATATAAATTTATTTCAGTTTCGTTGCTACAAATGTTTAAACCTTTAAATTTTAATGTTTTATGTTGATGTACAAATTTTACTATATTTCATTGTTGCAATGTTTGCTTGTATCTGATGGTAGTGTAATTATTAAGCGTAACATGCATCTAAATTATTAATTAATTATAGACTATTTCCCAAATATAAAATAAACCATTCATTTGGTTCAATTTCCTCACTTTTAACCAATCACATGCGTATTACATTCAAATTATTAATTGTACTGTGTAAATTAGGTTTTCGTATATCTGTCATTGCATGGGTGCAGCGTTGCCAAGTTTTATAAGTGACAACAGTGCTGCTTGCAGCAAATAAGTGAAGCTCAAACTTTATTATGAAAGTAAACGAAACTATATTATACAAATCAAAAATAGTTATTGTGAAATAAAAAAAAAATAACCAAGGACTACAATTATATTTTTTTAATATTATAATAGTTTTCTAAAAGCAATAAAATACTCTAGTCAAGTTAACCTTTTCCTACACAAGGTACAACTATTTTTTATTATTTAAATATGCAAACACAACATTTTATGTTCCTAATTAAATATTTTATCTTGATTCTGCCTAATAACAATAATAATTATCAACAATAGGAACACGTGTGTCTTGTTTTTCATTAAATAATCAAACAACTAATTATAATTCTGAATTTATTTTGAACGAAGCAAATGATTAGACCAAATTCATTAGTTATTTGCACTTTTTATTTCTCAGAAGTTCAGGTAACTTTAAATATTATAATTATTAGTTTACACGTTCGATGGAATTAATGAAAACATGTAACATGAAAATTAAAACGCATTTCGTGAATTGGATTTTTTAAATAACATGTTTTCTATAGCATGACACTTTCTGTAAATATAAAGGAATTATGGTGATTGATTACAACAATGGATTAGTTGATTACAACAATCGAAACGTCGAACGTTTCTGAATTATTTTAGAGATTATTTCACTCATTACATATTTGATCAATCAGAATGTATCATTTTCCATTGTTGTGTATTTTAGATAAGTGATTAAACAGCACCATGCTGTTTATTCGCGATTAAATTGAAGGTAGCTTTCATATGCAAATTTTGAACATTTTGAAGGCATATTTAGCCGGATAATTATTTGCAGAAGCAAGATACTTACATGTTTTTTACGTTTACTGGTATTCTATATCTTTAAACATGCTGAATTATTCAATTCAAGCTATTTTTATTTACAAATTTTTGACATTTATTTGACAAGTAAAAAGAAAGACAATCAATTTGCAATAGTTACTCTATAACAACACAATTTTATGGTGCTTTTTTTGAGTGAGTGTACCGGTTTATTTATGTGAAAATGTGTAAAAATCAACATTATAGTACAATTTCTTCGGCAAGTATTAAAGTTTATGCTATAAATTCATGAAATAATCTTGACATATACCCCTCGTGCTAAAGAATTGAATCGATTAAATTTGATGTCTAGCTTATTTATAAAATTTTGCTTTTAAGAAAGTGTTATCGTACATAATAATTTAAGATAAAATCAAATTATTATGTACTCAATCACTTTTTAAGCAAAATTTTAAGCATAAGCTAGACATGTCAAATTTAATCGATTAAATTCTTAGCACTCGTGATATAACTATTGAAAAAATCACTTCAGAAATAGTTATTTGTATCACAAGGTTGGAAACTACTATTTTGAAAGTGCGAGTTTATTTTGATAGGACGAGCCGTAGGCGAGTCCTACAAATACGAGCACTCGCAAAATAGTTTCCAACCGAGGGATACACAAGATTTTTCGCGCCAACATTTATGTAAATTTAATAAATAAATTTAATTTATTACTCATTTTCTTAATGACAGGAATTTTTTTTATGTTGATAACTTCACAATATTTGAATGTCAATTATGTTTATTTTCCAATATTATAACCAAAAATATCTACATATTTTTATTTGGATTTTGCACTGCAAATTCAATTATAATTAGTTACAAATATGTTTAAAATCCATAAATATTCTGTTTTCTTGTATTGCAAATACTTAATTGTACTCGTAGATATATTGCCATAAGATTTTTATGTCAATGTAATACTTTGACATTACTAGCGTCAGAAGTTAGCTAAAATTAGTGATGTGATGCCAACATATAACCATAAAAAGTTAGCAATTTTTGTCGAACTAGTTCGACAAAAACATGATTTCCGACCGCTTTAGAGATATGTAATTGTATTAATGTCGGACGGCGGCGCGAAAAAATGTTTTGTTCACTTTAATAATAATATATAATTAATAATTGGGAGAGGTATCTAATTAAGTATAACAAAAAAGCTGATATGTGATGATTTATTTAATTAATTATTGATTGACAATATGTAATCAACAACTATACCTAAATGATTATTATCGAAAAATATTTATATTTTTTTTGCAAATTGACGTGGTATAAATAAAAAACCATAATATTATGCAAGTTTGTAGTTCTGTAGACGGAAAAACATCTTAGTTTTTTAGCGAAATATTTCGTAGAGAAACCTTGAATTGAATTTTTTCCCTAAGAAACCCAGTACAAATAATGCTTCTGTTTAAATATTTTGTTCAAGAAAAACGTGTTGTTGTTGACGTAAGCCTAATAATTTTAGTTGTTATTGTAATTATTTTTAATATATAGGTCTGAAATAATGTCACTGATTTTATTTCAAAGAAAGATAATTTAGTTTAGTGCAAGTGGGAATTCTAAGTAAAAGAACGAACGTAAACTTCCAAATTCCACAGATTCTGACATTGAAACGTAAAATGCACTGCACTTGAGGAGTTTTTATTAAAAACATGAAAAATACATATGATTACATCGAATGGGTGGACAAAACGATACTTCAAAGTTTTATCGAAGCTGTAATTACTGTTTACGTCTTCTCAAGTTCAGGAAACTAACTGCTTTGACATTGCAGCTCAGCCATTGATCACACGCGCGAAAACAAAGACTTTATTTACTATATTATAATTAAAAATATATTATCACTTACTAGAAATTGTAAATCCACAGTTTTTTCTGTATCATATTGCATAAATCTTTCTCAATCATAATTTTCTTTCAACGAAATTTCATTAACAAAACCTGTTTCATAGTTAAATGAAATTCTGACCAGCTTTTCTCTGAATCTGGACATTGCAATAAACACGCTATCTGACGGATTCATTGCCAAAAGTGAAAGAACTTTTGACAAACCTTGACTCACTTCAGATCAGACCACGAATTTACCAAAATCATTACTGAATAACTGGTTATTAGACCCTAATAACACGCATAAATAAAGGTTAATTTTGTGACAAATCATTTTGCAAACTGTATCTAATTCTTGTTCACAGATATTTCACATTTTGCTACTAACCTCACATGAATTATTTGATTGTTGATACATTGTTGAAATCAATCACTTTTCATTATTGTAATCAAACACATTTCATTGTTGTAATCAATAAAATTTCATTGTTGTAATCAAGGTGTATCACATTTTATGTAAGTGTTTCTACATTATTTTTACGATGCTATCTAGAACTTATTAAGTTAATTGTAGTAAATTTTAATGTGTATTAAGTAAAGTCTGTTGCTGAAAAAGACATTAAAAAGCAGTTTGACATTTCTATACATCATTTCTTAAACTGAAATACATGAAATAAGAAGTGCAATATATAAAATATTTGGCTCGTTTTAATGTGTATTGCAGTATGGAGAAATATCCTTGCAAAATTTTGAATTTATGCGAAAATTATTGGAGTACAACGTTGCTCAAAAAAGTGTTTAATATTGTATTTCTTTCCGCATTTTATTTTTTACAAATTATTATTTGGTGTTCAAGATATTTAAACCATTTAACTATTAACAATACTCACTGGAATTATTTACATAAACAGAAAAGTGATGAAGAAATATAGAAAATCGTCTTTAGGTAAACGAGAATCGCCTGTGATGAAATCCTTTGCAAGAATGTGAGATTAAAATTACAAAATTGTGTCTTTAGTTTTTGATTACTTTGGCCTCAAAATATGTACAAGGGTTGCCACAACACTTCTTGATTATAATTAGAATTAAATTTTGTTTGCAATGAAGATACATTTTTTTTAATAGAAACTGGAAACGGTATTGACGTATTTTGTAGTTTTTTTGTCAATATTTTTACAAATTATATAATCTGCATTCCTCATTCGCGTATTTTTGTAGAAAAATATTGTTTTTTTTTGTAATAAAATGTAAATTTTTGAACATTTAATGGTATTCCCAATTTTGCTGGTCCTTGATGACGCACGGACTTCTGCATATTTCGATGCTTTTTTTGTCTACTGCTGGATCCGGTATCTTAAGAACACATTGACCTCGAGGTGTACAGCAAGAAGATGATCTCCAACTACATTCAGACCAGTTTCATTCGGCAACAGAAAATTATTTCTTACAGGGCTGAAAACCTTCGATATATTGCATCCTTGGTTAAGATTATTCACCTAATATTTCTTTAGTACATCTCCAAAAAAATGTCGCAATTTGCTTCGTCTCCAATTGGTATTTCTAAGAAGAATTTTTTGTGAACATTTTTTACCTAAAGTTTGGCGATCAAAAAAGAAAAATGTTTGAGACTGGTCCGGCAAATTGCCAAATTTATTTAGATATAAGTGTTTTTTTGCAGTATGCCTGTAAAACAGTTATACTTTTTATAATCCAATATTATTAACTGCGCACTAAATAATAACAGGTTATCAATTTGCAGTTGCAGAACTTAAGAAGAAAATTTTTGTGTTTAGATATGCAACATGCCTTCAAAATATTAGTTTGAAACATTGTCTCTAAGTTTGCATTTTTTTATTAGGTTGTACCCCATGGAATAAAACAAAAATTTATTGTATGATGCATTGATATGTTGTTTATGTTCAATTAAAATTTGGGGTCAATTCAGTGACGCATAAAAAAATGGCGCCTGTTTTTATAATAGGGTGTCTAGACGTTTCAATACTTGATAGTCTGAAATTTCGCCTTTAAGTTTGCAATTTTTTTTTGTAGGTTGCACCCCATGGAAACAAACAAAAATTTATTGTACGATGTATTGATATATTGTTTATCTACAATTAAAATTTTGAGTCAATCCATTGATATATAAAGAAATGGTAGCTGTTTCTATAATAGGGTGTCTAGAGATTTCAATACCTAATAGTTTTAAATGTAGCCCTTAAGTTTACAATATTTTTTCTTAGGTTACACCGCATGGAATCAAACAAAAATTTATTGTAGGATATATTGATATGTTGTTCAAATACAGTTAATATTTGGAGTCAATCGATTGAAAAAATACAGAAATGGCGGATATTTTTATAATAAGGTGTCAATAGTCGATCAAACGCGAAACCTGAATTTTTCAAATTTGTCTTTTTATTTATTTATTTTAAATCTACTGTATAACTATTTATTTTCACAGCATATATTGTTAGAAAACCCTTTGAAATTTACAAAAATTTATCTTAATACATATTTTTCTTATTTGAAATAGACATAAACAGGCTTGCAAATTAAAAAATGAAACAAAAAACTTTGCCCCACCAAAAATCTCCTCCCAACTTCGTGCCTCTCAAAGTACACTCCAAAAATCTGCAACTCGTTCACATTTAGTCTTATATTCATCTCTATAAGACGAAAGACAAATTCTGCTAGTGCGAAGTGTACTAATAACTCCCTCTTCTTCGCGGTAACATTAAACTTAACTTGCGCTTTCAAAATTCAGTAAAATCGTCGATTAAAGTCCAAACACCTGAGTAGACGTTTGCTATTGGACGGTAGTCTTTGTTTAAGCAATTGTTTCCGGACTGTTTATAAATGACCGACTGTTGACTTGGACGACAGTAACTTTTGGACCATCGACAGCTGAAGACGATTTGGTTTTTTGAGTGATTTTGAAACTGTGACAGTGGATTTTGTGATTATTGTGTTTAAAATGATTGTATATTAATTTGTTATATTAATTATATTGTGATTTATTGAGACTTTACATATTATTATCTTTTTATTATTATTATTATTATTATCGTGACGAATTTTCATAATACTTTAGGTGAGTTTATTAATTTTTAGTGGAATAAAATAATTCGGGAACATTCAACAATGCTTTCATTGTTGCAATCAATCAAATCCTTTGTTGTAATCAATAATGGTTTCATTGTTGTAATCAACAAAAGGCGATTACATTATTGTAGTAAAAAGTTCCAGATTTTAATTATAGATTCAATTAAATACAAAGCAAACATTGAAATAAATTATTTTTAACAAGAAATAAAACAGTTTTACATAAATTTTTCTACAAAACATCCTTGTTTTTATTTAAAATACACAAACAAAGAAAATTAAATATTCCTTGTATAAATGACGCATTTTATGGCTTAAAAGTTCTTCTTATTTATTTGTTAATTAGCAGTTACCAAAATATAGGAACACATCATGTTATTTTATGTTTTAACAACTGGTAATTGATTCTGAAGGTAGCAAAAAATTATATTAGTCATATTTAAAACTAAATATCAATTAGTAAAAACAAAAAACCTCGAAATAGCCTTAGCCTTCGGAAAAAGATTATTATTTTGAGTCTTCTTCCTACTATAAAATATTAATTTACAAGTTTTTTAATTGGCACACCTGTTAGTATAAACGAGCAAAAAAAAAAAAAACTAGTATGCAAAAATTTAGGACATCAAACGCAATAAATATTTTGTCCGTTATATATTTTTTGCGTCTCAATTTTTTTAGAAATATTCACATAAATTTGAACAAGAACTAGACCAAATTTCTCAACCTACAAGGTTAAATTTGCAAATGATATAATTGTAAATTAGTTTTGTATGTTTTTTACAGTTAATCAACTCGCTATTAAGTTAGTTGAAATTAGAACAATAATTAGATAACATCACGCGTATATTTAAAGCAAAAAATAAATTATTTTTGTGGATACAATAATTTTAAACCTCTGCAATCTTTGTAGAAGTGTTAAAGTTAGCGAGATAAAAGCAATAGGCAACTTTCTCGTTCCTATTTACAGATAACTTCGACTTGCTAAACATACTAGACACACAAGATATTTTCACTATCACTAGTAGCTCTCTTACAAAATATATTACATTTGATTCTACACGTCTTGTAGGTCAGTAAACAAGCGTTAAACGCTCGCTAACTGACCTGTGTCCGAAATTATGAAGACAGAATTGAAGAAAATTCCAAAGTCTATGTATAAATTAAGATGAAAGCACGCGGGTCTATAAAGTGGAAGGTTAAATTTTGAAACACGTCCAGTTGGCAAATACGTGGACACGGCCTTCAGCCTCTTGCAAAACTTCATAATTACTGGTAGGATCAATTAGTTTTCAAAAGAGGACCAAAATATTATCTGGAGCATTATTACCCCAAGTTTCTTTGTTGCAATCAAACAATAAATTGTCATTTAAGTATGCAATTTTTTTTCTTAGGTTGCAACCCATGGAATCAAACAAAAGTTTACTGTAGCATCTACTGATGCATTATCTGTATACAGTTAAAATATAGAGTCAATTCATTGATACATAAAGAAATGGCAGCTGTTTTTATCATAGGGTGTCTAGAGATTTCAATACCCGATAATTTGAAATTTCGTCCTGAAGTTTACAATTTTTTTTTCTTAGGTTGCACCCCATGTAATCTAACAAAAATTTATTATGGCATGTATTGATATGTTATGTATATGCAATTAAAATTTTAAGTCAATTCATTGATACATAAAGAAATGGCAGCTGTTTTTATAATAAGGTGTCTAGAGATTTCAATACCGATAGTATGAAATTTCGCTCTTAAGTTTGCAATTTTTTTTCTTAAGTTGCGCCCAATGGAATCAAACAAAAATTTATTATAGTATGTACTGATATGTTATTTATGTACATTTAAAATTCGGTGGCAATCCATTGATAAATAAAGAAATGGCAGCTGTTTTTATAATAGGGTGTCTAGAGAGATTTCAATACCAATAGTTTGAAATTTCGCTCTTAAGTTTGCAATTTTTTTCTTAAGTTGCACCCCATGAAATCAAACAAAAATTTACTGTAGTATATACTGATATGTTGTTTATGTACATTTAAAATTTGAAGGCAATCCAATAATAAACAAAGAAATGGCGGCTATTTTTATAACAAGGTGTTTGGAGACTTCAATAGTCGATCAAGCGCGAAACCTTGTTTTTCAAATTTATTAATTTATTTATTTTGTCAAAACTACTGGGGTTGGGCTCGTAAAATGCACTAATCTGTTAGACCTTGATCCAAGGTTTCATAAAATAGTAAATTTGTTAATTTATTCATTTCCCTTCAGGGCCGTTTCCGGCTTTAGACTTTTACTACCGGTACAAGATTCTCAATATTTAAATGTCAAAAAATTAACAGCAATTTCTTTGTTGAAATCAATAATTCCATTGTTGCAATCAACAATTTCTTTGTTGTAATCAATTATGGAAAATATCAAGCAAAATATTTTATTATTAAATTACAAATTCATCAAAAAATAATCTAATAATTTGGTAATCTAACGTTTTGTAACCTCTTGTCGAGCATGACAAACTAAAAACAAAGAATTGCTGAATTTGTTACAGATATTAACTTTCTCTTGAACAGTTAAATAATAGCAGATTCACGGATTCACTTTTGCTAATACATATAATTATATTTATTGTTTATTTTGATTGTTTTACGCATTATGTTTTTATATATTGTGTTCGATAAAAAAACAAGGTTATATTTCGTCAAATCATTCTGGAACATTCCGAAAAAATATTGAAAAAACTTTGTCTCGAATACAAAATGAATTATTGGGTATAAGAAATTTATTATGGAACGTCAATGACTCGTTCGTCTGGAATTGCCGAATTTTTTGTCATTAGCAAATTGTTTACTAATTGTTAATACTTTTTATTTATTGACGTCAATAATTATAGCAAAATAATACGCAGTAGTTCTTTCCACAGTGCTACAACTGCTTGTCTTTCAATTATTGGTATTTATTGAACCTTGAGTAATGTTTATTTTCAATTTAAGACAGATTTGTAGCCATGTGCTTGAGTCAATATTTATAGATGTTCTTGAATAAATTTGTTTATAACTAAATTAAAAAACTCACGAAGTTTAGATTTCCGTAGATTTAAGATGAAACTAGAGTAAATGTCTAGACTAAATAGCTTTAAAGTTGGACACAATCTACACAGACAGCAGTTGATTTGAACGACATACTTTCCGTGAAAGTTATATAATGTAGCTCTGACATAAATTCAAAATCGCTGTTTACTTCAGATAAACATAATATTTTGACTCTAACAATTTAAAATTGTATTTAAATATGCATCCATTTCATTTTTGCACAAAACTAAACTAGTATTTTATAGTGTGGTGTCGAAATTTGACAGCCTTTACGTTCTAGTTACAATGTAAAACAATTTCAGTGAATGGAATTATTGCAGATCTACTTTATGATGCGTAGCATTACGTTCACGAATTTCAATCATAAAATCGTAAAAAATGGAAGTTGTTGTCCTTAATATTACGGAAAAAACACATTTGTTTTTTCGCAAATTATTACTAGATGGTCTTGACATTTTTGTTGTTGATTTGTGTGTTTTCTAACATGAATTTTGTAACGGTTTTTGTCAAAATATTAAAGAAGGTTGAGGACTACTTTTTTATACATGAAACAATAAAATAATCATAAATAATTTTGTTGTTTTCTTGCAGAAATATGGCAGCGGGACTAGTCAAAATGGCTATCGACAGATATACAACTGTTGTTGATAGAATTAGTGGTAAGTGTACATGAATTATTGCATCCTTTACAGAAATAAGGGTGTAGAATTGAAATGTGAAATACACGGATTTCAATGTTTTTTGATATTGCTGTATGTTTTTACCTATTTACTTTACAGCAAAAGTGTAAATACAAAAGTTGTTCAGCATTTAAAAATGCATGTAATAAGGCCCATTTGGTTTCCTAAATATTATCAATCAAATTAAAATTATTTTTTTTTGAAAGACTTTTTAACAAAAATTAAACCGACCTTTTTTAACCCTTATAGATAGAATTTTTTTTTCAAATTCATACTGAACTAACTTCGAGGTATACCCTATTCAATAAAAAAAGAATTATTGAAATTGGACTACTCTGTAAAAAGTTATGCGTAGTGATACATAAGAAAAAAAAATACGCCCTGACTTTTTTTCGTCGGTTAAAAACTAATTTTAATTTGATTGATATATCATGAAATACTAACATTTAGATGAAATACTAATATTCAAGTAATCAAATAGACCTTATTGCAAACAGTTTTAAATTCTGAGCTACTTTTGTATTTACACTTTTGCTGTAAATAGGTAAAAATTGACAGCAACATCAAAAAATAGTTCCTTTTTCTGAAACCTATAAAGTTTTTTGGATATATCTCAGTAAATAAATGAGTTAGATTAAAATTTATAATAACAAAAAAGATGTAGAATGAAATTATCTACATTTTTTATTTGAAACTTTTTTTCTATTTTGTACCGTATAAGAGTTGTATTTATGATAAATCTACTGACATTTTCTGTGCAATTTCAGATCCCAGGGTGCACGAATGGCCACTAATGAGCAGTCCAATTCCTACAGGAATAATGGTCCTGACTTATTTGTATTTCGTGGTGATCTTGGGTCCAAGAATTATGGCCAATCGCAAACCATTCAAACTAAGAAGAATTCTTATTGGTTACAACGCTTTTCAAGTTGTTTTCAGCAGTATTATGCTGTATGAGGTAATAATGATTAAATAAATATTGATTATTATGTTCCATTGTTGTTCCATTGTTGTCCTATTGTTGTAATTATACTCGGTCAAATATTTATAAACAAATACAAATACTCGTATGAATACAATCATGTCATGGTAACTTAACTATTGTATAACAGTTCTTGTCAACCGGTAATTTTATTTGATCCTCTGGTTTCACTTTCTTTCAAGGTCACGCGAGATTTCAAGGACGTAGAAATTCAAGCTCACGAGTAGAAAGTTAACTTATATAATATTTGTATACTTGAACCATGAGATAAAATGAGACTTATATTATGTTTTATTTGTTTTCAGCACCTTATGAGTGGTTGGTTAACTGATTACAGTTATCAGTGTCAGCCCGTTGATTATTCCAACAATCAAAAGGCCGTTCGGGTAAGTTTCATTGTTGTTCGAAGTCACGAAATGTCAAATATGTCATTTATGTCAAAATATTTTTAACATTTTCGAACTGTTCTATTTATTGCTATTTATTGACATTTAGTATTAAAAAATTAAAAAATATAGCATATAAATAAGAACTACAAATATATTTGTTATGAATTACCGCAAATAATTTCAATATTTTAATAAGAACCATGAAAGACTATTCCGCTGTCAAAAAATAGTACGCTAATAAAATTACTTCTGTTCATTCAGTTGCTATTAAAATACTGACTCCATTTTTAAAAATAATCATTGCAGCTTAATGAGTAACAATTAACACTTTTACAAAGTATAGATATCTTTCAATTTAAATAAAGTTTCATAAAAAAAATACAGATTGTCAAGAGAAATTCAACATGCTTGATGACCTGTCAAAATATTTGTAATATTTTCAAACTGTTCTATTTGTTGCTAATTATTTTGTATTAAAAATGAAGAATATAGGATATAAGAAGAAACTCTCTAAATATATATCATGAATTGTCACAAATAATCTCAACATTTCAATAAAAACCATCAAAAAATATTCCGCTATCAAAAAATAGTGCCCTTACAAAAAATAGTAGTTATTCCAGTGAGAAGCTAGCTACAGACTATATGGGAATTTAAATAAAGTTTCATAAAAAAATAGTGCATGTTTCATTGTTGTAATCAATGAATTTTTCCCCAGATGCTGAACCTCTGTTGGTGGTACTATATTTCGAAGTTAACCGAGTTTGCAGACACCATCTTCTTCATTTTACGTAAGAAGGACTCACAAGTGACCTTCCTACATCTGTACCACCACAGTTTGACCCCCATTGAGACCTGGGTCCTTGTGAAATTTATAGCCGGGGGACACGGAACTTTTTCAAATTTAATAAATAACATTGTACATATTATTATGTATTTCTATTATATGATGTCTGCAATGGGACCTGAATACCAAAAATATTTGTGGTGGAAAAAGCACTTGACCCATCTGCAACTGGTAAGTTAATAATATTGAGTGATGAGTGGTGAAAAAAATATTTATTTGTCTTGAATTTAGCTCCAGTTCACTTTGGTGTTTTTCCATTCGTGGTCAGCTCTTTTCGTCGACTGTGGTTATCCAAAAATCATCGCTGCTTTCCTCATTTTCCACTCTGCAGTCTTCTTTGCATTATTTGGTAACTTTTATCTACAAACTTACAAAAAGAATGCAGCAAAATCTGTTACAGAAAATAAAATCGCGAACGGTGCTATTTCAAACGGTACAACCCAAAATACAGTGCCGAATGGTACAATGATTAAAAACGGTGACGTTTTTAATAATAACACTAAAGATAAAGTAGAGTAGAAGACTTAATAACCACCAAATATATTGTTTGTTTATGATTTGTACGAGATGGACCATTGTTGTTGATTACAACAATAGAAAACAATACAAACGTTTGATTGCAACAATGCAAACGTTTGATTACAACAATGCTTTGTTTGATGACAACAATCAATCCTGAATTATTTTATTAAAAGAAAAGTGTCTTCTAAAATAATTCGGGAAGAATGTAGCAACAGTAATGTTTCAAATCATATTGTGTACATAAAGTTTCATTTCTGGTCCAGTATCTACGAAGCCTAACTAAAACTTAACGTAGAATCAACATTGTGATATTTTGTGCGGAATTAGTTCAAATTGGAAAAGTTGTTGTATACAAGGACGACGTGAATTACGAATTACTTTCGAATTCATTGGTGATTGGCTAAAAACACAAAAACTGCACAGGTTTTCAATATGGCCGACAAACCTAAAACCACTGTTAATATTTTTGATTACAACAATAAGATTTTCGCGATTAAAAACTAGTTTCTCGCAATCCAATCACCGAAAGAGGTTAAACAAATAATATTGTCACAATCAACGCGTAGTTTTTCAGTTTTCCACAAGAATTTTGTGTAAATTGTACAAAGATGTAGAAATTGATAGACTAGACGTCCTTGAGTTACGAAACTTTAACATGTGTGCTATCTATTTAGTTGTTATGTGCTCAATAGATGCGTGTCACAAGAAAAAAAAAATCGAATATGGTCAGTATGTAACTTTCCGTTTAAATAACGAAATAGAAAAAAGTTTCAAATAAAAATTGTAGCTCAGTTTATTCTATATATTTTTTGTTAGAACAAACTAAATTATTTACTGAGATATACCTAAAAAACTTGACAGATTAGGTTAGGTTAAACTACCACTTCCGGTTGTTGGATTGCTACCAAAATCTAATCAGTTCTTCAACCTAACATTAAAATATGAAATATAAAATTACAAGTCAATATCTTTATTAGATTTCGAGTTATTGTGTATGGTAACATAAGTTTTAAAATTGGCAAGCCTGTTTCGTCGCTACTGGACTTTTCAGTTGATTCTACCTACTTCAGTTCAAATACGTATAGGGCTTTTGTCTGTCTCTAAACATTTTTAATTTAGTTATTTCTTCCTTCGTATTTAGGGAAATTTTTACATTGTAATTTTTTATTAAATTGAATGTAAGAATGTGTCGAAATGGTCCACGAATTGCAAATTAAATGTAGCGTAGAATTAATTTGAAAGTTGCTCAAAGATCTATGTAGATAATAGATTGCAAAACGTGGAAAAGAAGAAGAAATCACACTTATACTATATCAGGTATTTCTATAAGGTATGTTGTATATTCTGTTTTGTATTATTTATATTATTTAAGGTTTCTAAGACCTAGTCAAGTGTGTACTTTTAAAACTCTAAACTTCTAGTTTTAAAGAGATTTTTTTCTCTATAAATAGTTGTACAAATAATTATTGTAGTATTTATAAGGTGTAGCTATGATGCAAGTATTATAAATAAAGATTTTTTAATATGAAAATAGTTTTGAATTTGACTCATCCGTTTGACATTTGCTCCAAAATTCATGTCATTTCATTTCAATCATGTCTAAATCTACATTTTTCTCATCAATAAGCAGCAAAAATGCATTTCCATCTCCAACATTAAGCCCAGAACCAAAACATTATTCAAAATTAGTGTCTTTAATTCTCACTGAATCTATCGCGAGTTCTTTGAACATAAAAGCTCAACATTTACAAGACATTCAAGAAAACGCCAGTAAATCTAAAATTTGTGTGCTTGTAAGAAGTAATCAGTTTAGTGGAAGCAAAAGTGATAAAGTTGATGGAACGAATTTACCAATTAATGATAATGTTGCACTTTTTCGAGTTGTGTCAATGGAAGAATCTTCGACTTCCTTTTATGGAATGGACGGTAAGTATTTTACAAGAATATGTTACAAAAATAATGCAGAACTATTTTAATATCAATCAATCGTTAATTACAACAATTAACATACAATATGCAACAAAGAAATGCCCAAAATGTTTGCTTTTGTGTGCACAGCAAATATTTATTGAAATATGTAAAAATATCAATATAAAACTGACATAATACTTCAATCAGGCATGGAAAACTATAAAAAAGTCTGTATTAGTAGTAAATTAAACAATATTTGTTTGATATTGTCAGATAAACACAAAAATAACCTTAAATACAATTCGAGAACATTTGCGGGGACTATTTGTTTGAGCGCAACAATCAAAACCAGTCTGAATCATGTAAGTAGCTAAATACGCAGAATATGCAATAAAAACGAAACACTATATGGGGGGGGGTCTATTCCAAACTTTTGATGTTACATATTGTAAATTGATTGTTGTAATCAGCGATTGTAGTAATCAATGATTGTTGTAATCAGTGATTGTTGCATAGATTTATCGGTAAGTTCAGACGAAAAACAAAAAGAAGAGGAGCAACAAAATAATTCTACATACTTAGGACCAAATTTCGTGACTACCAACTCATTAATGGCGGTTTGCACAGTAGCTCATGATGGAAATTTGGTAGCGGATTTAGATAAAATATACGTGAATGTTCGAAACACAGATGTATGTACATTTCATTGTTAAATCATTGTCGATATTTATTGTTCTCTTTAGCTGCCTTTGAGTTCATCTGGTTGGGTGAATATGTGTAGAATATGTCATGGAAGTGACAGTTTAGAAGAACTTATAGGTCCTTGTAGATGTAAAGGTTCTGTAGCATTAGCGCATTTATCGTGTCTTGAACGATGGTTGAGGGAATCTTCCAGAAGTCACTGTGAGTTGTGTTTACACCACTATGAGATTTTGAGGGAGCCAAAGTAATTTTTGTTGTGTAAATAAAACTTTAGAGAATTAATCAATAATATTTTTTGAAGGTACAATCTTTTAAAATCGATTTTAGTTTGGATGTCAACACCGGGAGAACACCGAACTATTTTAGTTCAAGATTTAGTTTCGTTTATTTTGTACAGTCCCGCCGCGATTATTTCAACGTATATTTTAATGTTAATAGGAGAAAATGCAGCTAAAAATTTAGACGAAAACGTTTACAACAGTGGACATCTCATAATGTTTTGTGCTGTCGCAGGTATTAATAAATAAATATTTAATGATTTAACCTAAAAATATTTTGAATACAGGAATAGCAGCAATTGATTTTGTGTATTCCTCATGGCTTATGATGCGCCTTCAACATCATTTAGAAGCATGGAAAATATGGTACCGTGAAAATTGTCTTTTAACTTTGTTGCTACCCCCTAGAAAAAGGCGAAGAAGGTGTGCCAACCCCCAACATGAAGAAAATAACCAAATTGAAACAGAAATTGATTAAAATTATATTTTATTAACAATATACCCTGTAAAAATAACAATATATTTCATTTTTGATTAGTCTCTGCCAACTTGGTGAGTCTCCACAGGTCTATCAACGCGATAAATGGATTCAGCAAGCACAAAATACCCTAGATATTCCACTGTTTCCGGTGTAGTGTCATAGTGGTAATGGCCAGCTTCGTTATGGTCGCTGAAGCTGTGAAAGTGCTGCACTCTCAAATCTAAACCCTAAAAGTTTCAAATATATATTGTAGCTAATATAACTTAATTATTTACTAAGATAAACCTGATAGGCCTTTAAGCAAACTACCACTTCCGGGTGATGAATTGCTTCCAACATTTTGTCAGTTCGTAATATGACCTGTCAGTTATACCCGGCGTAGAGATTTCAATACTACTTTCTTTATATTGTTGTAACTTTTTACCTATTCACTTTAACAGCAAAAGTGTAAATACAAAAGCTGTCCAGAATTAAAAATTCATGCAATAAAAGGTCAATTTGGCTACTTGAATATTAGTATTTCACGATATATCAATCAAATTATTGATATTTATACCCGGCGGCGTAGGGATTTCAATACTACTTTCTTTATATTGTTGTACCTTTTTCCATATTCTCTTTACAGCAAAAATATAAATACAAAAGTTATTCAACATATAAAAATGCATGCACTAAAGTCCATTTGATTATTTAAATATTAGTATTTCATGATATATCAATCAAATTATTGATATTTATTAGAAAAATTGTAACGTAATCAACGAAAAATATTTGACAGTTCAGAAAACAGACTCGTAAATTTATTTATGACAGTACTGTACTATTTTCTGTAGAAATTTTTATTTCCTAGAAGATTTAATTTGAAAGTTTATTTCTTTCTGTTGAATAAATAAATACAATTAAAATAGTTTTATGAAATGTCAAATATTTTTGGTTTTGTTTACTTTTTCATGGCGTATTATAATTTTTTAACAAATAATACTTTTAATTGGATAGATATATCGGGATATACTAATATTTAAATAACCAATTTGGTCTAATTGCACGCATTTTTAAATTCTGAACATCGTATGTATTTACACTTTTGCTGTAAAGTAAATAGCTAAAAAGATACAGCAATATCAAGAAAATAATATTGAAATTCCTACGCCATAGCATGTAAATCCCTACACACCACATTCCAGTTATACACCCTACAAGGGTGGTAACAAATTTCAAAAAAATCCCAAGAAATAGAAAGGCATAAATACAAGGAAAGCATATTTAAAATTTCATCCCGATTGCTTAAACGGTACAGAATTTACGACCGTTTAAAGTTTCAATGTTTTTAAACGTTCCGCGGCGAATCTAAAAGGACACCTGCTAATAACGGTGCTGTACCTCAGCTGTCATCGCTTGATAACGACTTGTTTGTTAACCATAGGCGTCGCTACGCTTAGGGCGTAGGGGGTGGTGAATAACTTTAAACTGTTGTATCTTAAAAACTATTGAAGATACGAAAGTGCGGTTTTCATTTTTGGATTTTTCGAATATTTTCCTACAAGTCTAAATGACTTTTTTGATTATATTTGGGGGGGGGGGGGGGGGGAATTTCAATTTTTATTTGTAAATAACTCAAGAACTAATCGAGGTATTAAGTTGCGAATTTCAAATTTGGATTCATCAGAGTCTGATCTATAAATATAAAACAGTTTCAACCTACATAATCCCCTGAAACAAGAGTACCAACTGCTACAAGAGGAGCGGACATTTCAAAAAATTTCAACCATTCATCAACTTCTGCGTCTGTTTTCACAGGCGTTGCTGAAAAATCTGGCATTACGTGCTGCTTGGCTTTACCCTCTTTCAATAAAAAGGTACCTCCCAACCCTAAACAACCCTTAAGATTAATTAAAATTCATTTAATTAACATACAAATTATTTACCAACAATTTTTTCGCCATAAAAATTCGACAAAGAATTTCGAATGGCTGAAATAAAATTCTCTGGCCCGGTCCTGGTTTTGCAATGTACCCTAATTACCTAAAATAAATATTGAACAAGAGGAAAAAATAGTATATTTTTATATTACCTCTCCTGGTTGGCCTTGGCAACACAATAAGTTAGCAAGTAAAGCACATCTTGTTTCTGAATCTGGTAAAATTTCTTGGATGCTTCGTCCTGTATTTGTATCGACTTTAGAAATCCTTGTTTGATTGTTAACTACCCCATTTTTAACGGTTAAATTGTAAATTCCCTTTAAAATGTTTAAACAATTATTATTGATGTTGTTGTAGATATACAAGTCTAAATTATTATGTTATTTATGTATTGCACTGTACTTTTAGGTAAACTATAATTTTTCGATAGATATTTGTAAGATTTACTGTCTTAATGGGATTACAATACTTTATATGCACTTCTACATATCAAAATGAAAATATTTTTCAACAATACTTATAATATTCAATGTGTAACAATTAAAAACAATTTTCAATTATTTGTGGACTAGTTTTTTACGCGGACTAATAATTAGATCTGTTTTATTGTCAGATATGGATTTACGAAAAAGTGATTACAATAATCAAGTCGCTCTTAAGCCTTCTCAAATCATTTTAGAGAAAAATATTTCAAATAAAACAGATAATAATTTAATTTTCTACGTTTTATTTGAAGCATTTTTCTCATAAACAATTCTGGAACGTATGCGAGCACTATTTGTTTGAGCGCAACAATCAAAACTAGTCTGAATCGTTTGCGTAGCTAAATACGCTGAATATGCAATAAAAACGAAATAGTATATAGGGGGGGGGGGGGCTATTCTCAGAATTATTTGATTACAACAATCAAATGGTTCTGATTTGTTTCTATAATAATTCAGATATGTTTTATTGTTTGCTATAATGTGAAAAAATAATAATTATATTTTTCATCGGGGTTGGGCGCGTATTAAATTTAAAACTGTTATCTTTGACCTCAATAACTGAAGATAAAAATGATGAATAGTAAATATGTACGTTATCAGGAAAAGTTTATCTCTAAATACTTGACATTTATTAATTAGTTGAATAATTAATGACCCATTACACAAATAAGAAAATTTAAAAACAATTTTATGTTCAATATAATACGATAATTGGATTTTGAAGTAATCTTTTACAATTAATACATTTACTAATTACAAAATAAATAGTTTTAAGAATTCCTACCTCACAATTAACGCCAATTAGAGGCCAAGGCCCGGCCCCTGCCCCAATAATTAATGCGTTTTCAATACCTGCTATTTTAGCAATATCTTTTACATCGTATATTTTGTCTCTTTGCACAAGAGGCAAAAGATACGGTGGGCCCCCTAAATCAATGAGAGCTGGCGAACCAGAAAGCCCTAAAATTCATTTAATATACATTTTATATTATTAATTATTGACAAATTTACCTGGTGCAGCTAAAGTAAATGGTTTTTGGGTCAAATCTGGACATTGAACAACATTTACTTCAACTTGAGCAAAGTTTAATGAAACACCCTTGTTTATAACTAAAAATAATGTGTATTATTTTATTTAAACATTGTATTTATTAATATTTACCTTGGGCTACTTCTGTCAACGATGGTTGATGAAGTAGCTTTTTTTCAAATGGTAAATTCGTCGCCATTTTAACGAACAACAATTATACGAGCTGCTGATGTGGAACTAAAATTTATTCACTTAAAATTACATTAAAAATGTGGAAAATTGTTTACTTTTTAGGCAACCCACTTACCTTGAATGTTTATTCGTTTTATTTAGTTGTATTCAAACTTATTTCAATTTAAAATTGATTCAAATTACTGGTTTATCCATTTTCTATATATTTATGTATAAATAATTGTGTTTTATAGCAAAAATTAGCTAAATTCGTGTGTCTAAACGTCATTTTACCTAAAAATCAAGCGTAAACTAACTTCTTCTTTTCCCGGGGCTATCGAGGCGTACCCACAATAACCCAACTGGGCATTGGTAATAAATAAATAAATTTATCATCCCTCCTTTTACCTATTTGTCAAATGTAACATTTATACAAATTCAAAATGTTTAATAAATAAATATTATTTAAATTTTATTTATAGTTCAGTACATTTTATAATTTATACAAGCCCCCAATGCGTATTAATTTTTCTACGCCTCCAAGTCAAACTATTAAACATAACTTGTATATTAAACAATTTCTTGTAAAATAAATCTAGTTATTGAGTCAATAAATAACAATATTATTTATAAATATATATAAATATTTATTGTACAGATTTAAATTAAATAAAATGCAGTAAAATAAATATACTTTAGGGAAAACTGTACCGGCATGTTCAAAGCTTTGTCGTTTTGTCGTTTGCCGCCGTAGCTCGCGCCGCTGCCGAATCAAATCCAGCGCAGTATTGAACACTCACCAGCAAACAGTAGCAAAGTGTTTATCGACCAAAGCACGTGTTGTCTGTGATAGGTTATTATCAGTATTCAACCGTTAAAATGGATTTAAATAAGAGTTTAGTGTGTGATAACTGTGGCGGGACAGAATTTGCAAAAGATAGCGGCTTCTATTATTGCACAGAATGTCAAACACAGAGCCAAGATATACAAGAAACATTTTTTGAACAACACAATGAAACCGTTCCAATTTTAGAGAAAAAAGTTAAAATTCGCGATGAGAAAAGTGAAAAAACCCCCAAGAAACATACTTCGTGGGAAGTGTACAATTATGTAGTGTATGGTTTAGTCGGAGAGCTTCAAAATCTTGGGGCTGATGATAAATTCAAACAAATTACGTATCATTTGTGGATGAAATATCTTACAAAACTTGAAATTATTTCTGAGAATGGAAAGAAACCGCCGAAACTAAGCCTGGCGTACAAAAAGAGGTAAGTATTGAAGAATTAAATGAAGCAGTTTATTTTTTATTGTGATTTTAGGGATGCGGAAATTGTTTATAAAAAGAAATTTAGCCGGAAACGAAAGAAAAATGCAGCTGGGAATTTATCAGTCGGGGATATGGATGATAGAATGAAATATGCAGAGAAGAGAAAACACAAGGTATGTATTTGAATAAAAATATTTTTTAATAAAATTATGTTTTATTTACTTGTATTTAATTAAAATAAAAAATAAAAAAAATGTTTTAATTTTTTTTGGATTTGAACCCCGATCGTTTTATTTCTATTTAGAATAGCTGTGAGCGTAACGCTGCGGCTCGGGTTCAAATCTCGGGGGCGGAATAATATTTTTTTTTGTTATTCTTGTATTTTTTTAGTCCTTAATATTTAATATATTATTAATTTTTGCAACTTTATTAATGTTATATTCTTGTTTCTAATGCAAAATAAGTTTAAAAATTGATTACAATAATAAATTTACAATATGTACAAAGAAATGCCTAAAAAGTTTACTTTCAAAAGCGAATATTTTCTTGAAATATGTAAAAATATTACTATAAACTGTCATAATATTTGTTGTGGTTGACTCGAATTCTTCAAACAGGTATGTAAAACTATAAAAAAAAATATATTAGTTGTAAATTCTAGAATATCTGGTTGATATTGTCAAATAATTACAAAAACTCCTGTAATATTCATTAAATTTTACTTGTAAACCATAAAATAATCATTGAATCTATATATCTATAGATTTATTTATTACGAATTGCCCAAGACCATTGTTGTGTTAAAATTTATTGGTTATTGTTGTGTATAACTGGCGGAACCAATAACGATAAACTAAAAATGTATTACAGTGAAAAAATGTCTAATTACAATAATCAAATAGCTCTTAAATTTTCCCCGATTATTTTATCAAAAATGTTTCAAATAAAACATAGAAAATTTAGTTTTCTACAAGTTTTACTTGAAGCATTTTTCTCTTAAAAAATTCGAGAACGTTTGCGGGAACTATTTTTCTGAGCGGAGCAATCAAAACGAGCCTGAATCATTTAAGTGGCTAAAAACGCTGAATATGCAATAAAAACGAAACAGTATATAGGGGGGGGGGGGTCTATTCTCTGTTATTTTGTGATTACAACAATCAAATTGTTCTGATTTGTTTCCAAAATAATTCAGACATGTTTGATTGTTTGCTATCACATTTATTGTGATTTTTTTGCGATTATCTGTCAATATTAACCGGATATCAACTCCACAACATGTTTTATGTCAGTTATTATTGATATTTTTACACGTGTCAACGAAATATTCGCTCTTGACAGCAAAAGAAAACTTTTTAGACATTTTTTGTTGCATATTATAAAGTGATTGTTGTAATCAACGATTGACTAAATTAAACGTTTTACCTTGCAGAAAATAATGGAAAAAAAAGAATACGACACAATTTCAACAACTCAACAATCCGAATCACAATCTCTCGCTAATCAAACCCTCAGCGGTTTAAGCACTGATGAGGAATCTTCAGTCCCGGGTCACATTTCATACAACAAACAATCAATTAAAGAACTTCTTCGTCACATGACTTACAAACACCTACAAAAACACATGCGGGACGTCAACAATGACATGACGTGTCATCGAATCAACCGGAAGTTCATCTCGCAGATGTACCTCCGCGGACCGGAAGTGCTGACAAGAAATAAACTGTATTGTTTGTTGTATTTAGCTTTGTTGCTTTCTCAACAGGATCTGCAACTTAGTGATATTGTGAGGTACTGTAGGGAGGGGCATCTCAGCTTTATGGATTATGAGCATTTTTTTCCGGATGATATCAACGATAAAACTGTTGATTCGACTGTTTATTCTGGGGGGCAAAAAATTTTTCCAGGTTTTGAATTTTTTAAAACTTTTACTTTTAAACTTTATCGGTATTTAGAGCTGCGCCCCTGCGATTTCAGCCCTAATATTTTAAAATTATGCAGGAGGTATTGTACAGAGTTGAATTTGCCGGATGAAATATATAATGCTGTAGGGGATTTTATTATTAACACCAGACCGTTTTTAGCCATCGCCAATCCAAGTTGTATTTCAAATTATGAGGGACGCGCTATGGGGTTTATTATATATATTTTAAAAGTGCTATTAGGCTTAGATGACGTCACAGAATACGAGTTGAGCAAATTCGCCCGATTGGTTAATAAAAAAAATTCTGACAGTCAAAAAATATTGTTTAACTTTTCTGTTTGGTTTAGTTATATTGAATACCGAAAAGTGGTGTTGAAATATGTACATTTCCCAACGTGGCAGCTTTTACATCCGGATCTAGATTGCCCTATAGATTTATACGTCAAACACATTTATTCAAAAAACGATATTTACGAAAAAGAACCCAAAGACTTAACTATGAATATCGCGAAAAAACTGTTACGGGATATTGAGTGTTGTCAAGCTGGCAGCAGTGACAGCAATAATGCAATCGTTTTTGAGCCGAGTCTAACTCCTTTCCGTTCGTATTTAAACCATTTAACAACAATTGAGAACTTTACAGTGCTGGACCAAAGCTTAAATTTAGACCTAATCAAAGATAGATCCAAAGAATCAATCGAATATTTGATTGATCCCAAACCTTATTTAAAAATAATCAACGCAGAAAAATGTGCGATCATTTTCAACAACGCTCATCCAAACCACAAATTCCAAAGAATCAACCCGCATATAGGGGAATTTTTTCAAAGCACCTACCAACATTGGGAGGAAAAATGGCATTCAGATTTTGCGCGACAAAAATCAGAACAATTAGCTCTTGATACATTAATGAATAAAATATTAGACAAACATATACATAACGTAGAATCTGGATCAAAATCTGAAACTGAGTATTTACCAGCTTTACGCGACAAAAACCTTGAAAAGATTAAACAATCAGTAGGTCGTAACGCCAGAGGCAGATTTTGCAAGAAATCTGATAAAAACGCACTTCCGCCGGAAAAAATAATCCCAGTTAAACGAGGCCGATGGCACGTTTCGTCTTGGAATAACACAAAACTAATCAACGAACCTTCATTGTTGAAGCAAGTTGAGAAAGACGAAGAAAATCGACAGGTTACCCCCCCAAAAACTAAAAAATTAAACCCTCGCGACAAGTATAAATACCATTACATTCCTCGAATGGAGTATTGTTCTAATATACGCGATACCACCAACATGACAAAACAAAAATATAAAGAATTTGAAGCAACCCTACCTAAAAACTTCCAATGGCTCTTGAAAGAATGCGCCAGAATTCTAGAACAACCCACTAAAGATGTTTTCCAAGAGTTTGTACATGTTGAAGTGTACATGAATTATGTGTATTTTAAAAGACAACCTGTTATGAGCAAGCCTTTATCTAACAATGCTGCTATTAATAAATTGATTAGAAATGTTGTTAAGATTTGGTAAATTTTGTATTTTGTTGTATTTGTAAAGAAATGTTGTTTATTTTTGTGGAAATAAATGTTTCTCAGATTTTTTGTACCTATTTATTTCTTCCTCTAACATATACAGGTTGTTAAAATTTCTTCATACGTCAGTAACATCAAAAACGGTAAGTTTACTGTTAATTTAACGCTCATCCTTTCAAAAAATTATGACACGTCAAGTTTTACTTGAAGTATTTTTCTCTAAAATTAGCAGGAAACGCGTAACAATCTCTTAAAAAAATATATTGGTTTATTTTTCATCGCGGAGTAATATGCGGTGTAGTTAATTGATTACAACAATAACAGAAGCATGATTACAACAATTGACTTGATTACAAAGCAATAATACGTCTACGAATGAATATACCCCCCAACCCCTACAGTACTTCGTTTTTATTGCATTTTCTGCGTATTAAGCTTCTAAAGAAAATCATGAACGTTTTGATTGTTGTAATCAAACTACCCGACGTTTCTGAACTATTTTAGAAAAAAATGCTTCAAATAAAAATTGTAGCTCATAAAATTGTCTACAAGTTTTGCTTGAAACATTTTTCTTTAAAATTATTAATACATTCGTGACAACGTCTTAAAAAATATGTCGGATTATTTTTCATAGCGGAGTAATCTACGGTGCAGGTACATATTTTACAATCGTGCAAACCATGTTAAAATATAACAGAATCCTCAGAAAAATGGTAATAAAACAAAACAAATAAAATTATATTATATTTGTTTATAGAATCAGTGACAAATATTGTTATTAACTCATAATTTACGGAGATATTTCAATCTAAATAACTATGATGAAAGCGAAAAAATTTCTTCGAACTGATAATCGGGGATGCTTATATTAGGACCCCTAAGCCTAACTAATTTTTTTAACCCTACCATGAAACTTCCTTATTTAATTAAGTAAAGTTTGAGCATTCCAATAATGAAAAAATTTTGAAATATTTCAATTTTATGAAAAGATATGGCGTTCGAAAGTTAACGAACTTTATAATTTTTCTCAAATTATTTCTTCAAATTTTGACTGCCAATAAAATTTGTATATTAAATGATACCAACATAAAAATTTACTTATACCACAAGTAAAGCATCCTAAATACGCTCGATCAATCAGATTTTAATTATCTCAATCCATATAAAAGATATAGGCCCCCAAACATTTCCCCGTAATAAAATTGTCAATTCTGTATAAATAAAATCGTCAATATCTCGAAAACTAAGTATCAGATCTCGCTCAAACCACTTTTTTTGAAAGTTTCAGGTCAAAATTAGGGGGATAGGATATAAAAACTAAAAATCTGAGAGATGAAAATTTTTCGAAAAAATTCAATACTAACCCCTTGACGTTTTGCTGATTTTGGGCCATTTTCAGACTTTTTGATGTAGCGCTTCGCCCCATGGGGCGATTTTAATGAAACTTTGCATACTTATAGAACTTTTTACTCTGAATCCAATGGCGTACAGTAGAGTTTCGTATCTTTATTATTTTTTGAGTTATGGGGGAAAAACTGATTTTTTTTGCAAATTTTCAAAGGGTGATTTCTCAGGATCTGGAAAAGATATTTAGGTGCGGTTTTCAAATTTGGAATTAGGGAGGTTAGTACTATATTATAGGGGAAAATCATTAAGTTTGAAAGAAAAAAATTTTTGAGCTCAAAAAATTATGACACATCACAAAATGACGTTTCATTTTAAGAAAAACGCAAAAATTCTCAATTTTATTTTCTTTAATGTGTTGAAATTGGTAAATGGTGACAGTAAGAGAAAAATAAAACATTATTTTAATAACAAAAATTGTTATTAAACCATAATTTACTGAGATATTTCAAAATAACTTGATAGGGTTTCAAGTAAACTACCACTTCCGGTTATTGGATTACCACCAAAAACTAATCAGCTCTTCTCAAAGGGATACTATTGATATATACATAATATAAAAATTTTCTGTTGGGTAGTTTTTGAGAAACTCCAAAAATTCACAAATACACACACTGACAGACACACACACAGACATCATCGCGAAACTATTAAAATCGTATTCTCGGGACTTTAAAAAGTGCTCAGCCACTGAAAACTCACTACCGCATTTATTTAGCTATTAAATCTAAATCTGTATTTAAAAATGTCACAGTTTTCGTTTTGTGTAATTTTTCATGATCATACTATAATTTTCAGAATAAATATTGATTCATTTGATTGATATATTGTGAAATACTAATATTTAGGTAACTAAATGGACCTTACTGCATGCATTTTTTAATTCTAAACAACTTTTCTATTTACACTTTTGCTTTAAAGCGAATAGGTCAAAAGATACAGCAATAACATTGAAATTAAAGTTATTTTAAATTATTTTTGTGTTTTGATTGTTGTTTATTACCGTTTAACGAATCAAGTGTACTTAAAATAATTAAAACACATGATTGTCAAATTTTACGTCATATATCTATACTTTTTACTGTAATATACAAAACGAATTTCAATTCAAAAGGTGCTATAAAATGGAAGGAGAACAAAATTTACAAGATTTGTATAATTGGGTGGATAGTCACGCTCTTACGCGACCGAAGAAAAATTTAAACCGAGATTTCTCCGATGCAGGTACTTGTCAAAAACATTCTGCAACAATTTTAATACATTACTACTTATATTCATAGTCCCACTAGCAGAAATGTTAAAACAACACTTCCCACGATGGGTAGACCTTCATAATTACGCGCCAAAAAACTCCGTCGCCAAAAAAATTGATAATTGGTACACGATTAATCGTAAAGTATTGAGCAAATTGGAAATACCATTAGCACAAACAGATATGATTAAATTAGCTAAGAGCACCCCTGGTGCAATTGAAGATTTACTCTTTAAAATCAAAGAGAAGGTAGAGGAGTTTGAAAAAGAGGAACACGTGAAGAATGGGTCAGTAGGAAGTGTTGAAAACGTAGCAGAAGGAGAAAGTAAGATTTTTTGATTACAACAATAATAACAGTAACATTATTACAAATCAATAATACGTGTATGAGTTATTTTAGAGAAAAATTCTTCAAATAAAAATTGGAGACAATAAAATTGTCTACAAGTTTTACTTGAAGCATTTTTCTCTAACAGTATCAGGAAACGCGTAACAACCTCTTAAAAAAATATATCGGTTTATTTTTCATCGCGGAGTAATCTGCGGTGTAGGTACACCAATACTACATTGATTACAACAATAACAGAAACATGATTACAACAATTGATTTGATTACAAAGCAATAATACGTCCACGAATGAATATACCCCCCCCCCATATATTATTTCGTTTTTATTGCATTTTCCGCGTATTTAGCTTCTAAAAAGACTCATGAATGATTTGATTGTTGTAATCAGATATGTGATGCTACCCGACGTTTCTGAATTATTTTAGAGAAAAATGTTTCAAATAAAAGTTGTAGCCAATGAAATTATCTACAAGTTTTACTTGAAATATTTTTTTCTAAAATTGTCAGGATACTCGTGACAACCTCTCAAAAAAATATGTCGGATTATTTTTCATCGCGGAGTAATCTACGGTGTAGGTACACCAATACTACATTGATTACAACAATAACAGTAACATGATTACAACAATTGATTTGATTACAAAACAATAACATGTCTACGAATGAATATACTCCCCCCCCCATATATTATTTCGTTTTTATTGCATTTTTCGCATATTTAGCTTCTAAAAAGACTCATGAATGATTTGATTGTTGTAATCAGATATGTGATGCTGCCCGACGTTTCTGAATTATTTTAGAGAAAAATGTTTCAAATAAAAGTTGTAGCCAATGAAATTATCTACAAGTTTTACTTGAAATATTTTTTTCTAAAATTATCAGGACACTCGTGCCAACCTCTCAAAAAATATGTCGAATTATTTTTCATCGCGGAGTAATCTACGGTGTAGGTACACATTTCCAGTCGTGGAAAACGTCTTAAAATAATATAAAAGACCCCTCAGAAAAATGGTAATAAAATTAAACAAATCAAATCAAACAAAATTGTATTATATTTGTTTATAGAATCAATGCAAGAAGCAATGGTTCCATTAGAATTACTAGAAAAGCAAGCCCTTGAATTGGACATTAAAAATGAAGCTCTTCAAATTTTAAATCAAAAAGTAGGACCTATAATGTTTAATTTAATAAATATCTTATTTGTTGGTTTCTTTGTTGTGTAGGTAAATAATTTACAAGAAATACTTGAAAGCAAAGACAAACAAATTGAAGAAATGCAGAAGAAAATTGACGCGCATATTAAAAGAGAAAAATCCAGTTTTTTGGCAAAAATATTTTAGATTTATTCTTTACATAATTTTTGAAATGTATTCGTATAAAAGTGTCAAATAAACTTTACCACATAAATATTTTTTGTGTTTCTTTCTGAAATACCTTAAATATAGATTAAATAATTTTTTTTTATTATTTCTAGAGTACATTCACGAGACTATGGTCCCGCTTTCGGTGTTAGAAAAGCAAGCAACTGAAATCGACTTGAAAAACGAAGAAATTAAAATATTAAACCAAAAAGTAACAGAACATTAATTGTATCATTTAAATAATTAATTAAATAATTATTTTGACAGGTTCTTCATTTAGAATCCATGGTGAACATGAAGAATGCTCTTATAAATGATCTGCAATTGAAGATCGATGAATATATTCAAAAAGAAAATTCTAGTTTTTTAAATAAGTATTTGAAATAATTGTAATGAATTTTGATATTTTAATAAATTTAACTGTATTGTTGAGTGTTGTTGTATTAAATGTTATAGAGATCTGCACTTGCAGAACCTCTAATCTGATGTGATATGGCCACCACATAACTTCCCGACAATTTTAATTGTTAGGTGTTTAAGTAAACTACAATTTAAATTTAAAAAAATCATAACTCTGAAACGGTACAAAATACAAAAAAAAGTTCCAAATAAAAATTGTAGCTAATACTATTTTGCATATTTTTGATTTTTATAAAATTTTCTGTAGCTCAATTATTTACTGAGATATTCCACTTTTTCTTAATAGATGTCAGCAAAATCTAATCATTTCGTAATATAATGTTCAAGTATGAAATATTATATTTCAACACACCCACGGACAGACAGACAGACATCAAGGTGAAAACAGTGAAACTCACTACCGAAAATGTTGTTCTGTGACAATACCAGCCTTACATATGATGCGCGAAGCCCGAGAGGAAATAAACGAATTGCAGACAGTCGTGATTACATTATTACAAACCAATAATATGTCTATGAGTTATTTTAGAGAAAAATTCTTCAAATAAAAATTGAAACCAATCAAATTGTCTACAAGTTTTACTTGAAGCATTTTTCTCTAAAATTATCAGGAAACGCGTAATAACCTATTAAAAAAAATATATCGGATTATTTTTCACCTCGGAGTAATCTGCGGTGTATGTACACCAATACTACATTGATTACAACAATAACAAAAACATGGTTACAACAATTGATTTGATTACAAAGCAATAATACGTCTATGAGAGAATATACCCCCCCCCCCCCCCCCCATGTTATTTCGTTTTTATTGCATTTTTCGCATTTTTTGCTTCTAAAGAGTCTCATAAACGATTTGATTGTTGTAATCAGATATGTTATGCTACCCGACGTTTCTGAGTTATTTTCAAGTCAAGTTGAAAACAGTGAAACTCACTACCGAAAATGTTGTCCTGTGACAATACCAGCGTTACATATGATGCGCGAAACCCGAGAGGAAATAAACGAATTGCAGACAGTCGTGATGTATATTTGTTGCGTTCTCATTAAGTTCCATGATTTAATTGGCGAGTAAATTCATTAGGAATGATAAGAGGAAAACAGTCGATATCTCTGCTTTGCAGGTTATGTCGTTTTGCCAGCGTTATGGATGCCATTCATCTCGCAACGCCTAAATACACAACTTCTACCGAGAACTTCTCTTATCTAAACTTATTTGCAATAAATTTAATACGGCTCATAAAAGTACTGGGATAGGGTAATTTTCTTGACTTGTGTTTGAAACTCGGTTTGATTTCCTCCACCGATCAAAATTAGGGGCGCGGGGGGTGGATTTATACTTCGGCCTGGGATAATTCAACCCTACTTTTAACATTTATTCAATGTTTGTTGTGACATCGACAGAATACATTTTGAAAGACACGATTTTATTTTAAATTACTTGTATTAAATACGTAACAAATCTGCTTTGTACTGTATACAACAGTTCTTTATTCCTGCAATTTGAGAGCCTGGATCCACTGAAATATATTAATACTGGAACGCTAACTAGTAGGCTTTCATGAAATCGAAAACCAAGAAAAGCCACGATTTTATTTCAAACTATTTTTACTAAATACGCATCCAATCTGTAGTTGCAGATCTATATGCTTTGTACTCTTTACAGCAGGACTCTATTCCTGCAATTTCAGAGCCTGTGTCCACTGAACTTTAGTAATACTGGAACGCTAACTAGTAGGCTTTCATGAAATCGAAAACCACGGAATATATTTTGAAAGCTACGATTTTATTTCAAACTATTTTTACTAAATACACATCAAATCTGTAGTTGCAGATCTATATGCTTTGTACACTATACAACAGGACTCTAGTCCTGTAATTTCAGAGCCTGTGTCCACTGAAATATATTAATATTGGAACGCTAACTAGTAGACTTTCATTAAATTGAAAACCAAGGAAAGCCACGATGTTATTTCAAACTATTTTTACTAAATACGCATCAAATCTGTAGTTGCAGATCTATATGCTTTGTACTCTATACAACAGGACTCTATTGCTGTAATTTCAGAGCCTGTGTCCACTGAACTATAGTTATACTGGAACGGTAATATGTGGGCTTTTATGAAAGCCAAAAATTTGTATATAAAATATTTTCACTTACCTTACTGATGATTATGAGGAGGTTCCTGAAACAAAAATAAATTAATTAGTTAAACAATTAACACAGATTTATTGTTATGGTATAACAAAATAAATTATAATTTATTTTGAAACGTAAAGTTTCAATAAATAATGTATGTATGTTTGGATGCCAGTAACTCAAAAACCATAAACGATATTTCAATTCTCTCTAAAAATTTGGAACCCTGATAGTTTAATTAATAATAGTGTGTATTTTTAATTTATTTACTGAAAAAATGCGCCCTCTACAAATATTCAAAATTTTATTATAATTTCTGGTTGAATTTCAAATTTGCAATTTGTAGTATTGTAATGTTACTCGCCTCATAACTCAAAAATTATTAAAGATATTCAAGTACGGTTTTAAAATTTGGAATCCTCATACTTTCATTGATAACTGTGTGTAATTATAGTTTACTTGCTGTAAAAATATATCCCCTACAAATGTATAAAATTTTATTATAATTACTAGTCAATTTTCTAAATTCTAATTTTTGGTAGTATTGTAATGTTTCTTGCCTTATAACTCAAAAACTATTAAAGATATTCAAGTACGGTTTCAAAATTTGGAATCCCCATACTTTCATTGATAATTGTGAGTAATTATAGGTTACTTGCTGTCAAAGTGCGTCCCCGAAAAATATATAAAATATTATTATAATTTCTATTCGAATTTCTACTTTTCAAATTTGCGGTGTAATGTTTCTCGCCTCATAACTTAAAAACTATTAAAGATATTCAAGTGTACTATTAAAATTTGGAATCCTCATACTCTCATTGATAATTTAGTGTAATTATAGTTCATTTGTTTTTAAAAATACGCCCTCTACAAATGTTTAAATAACTATATTAAAAAGTTCTAAATATGAGTTGTCGAAATACGGTTCTCTTCTTGACTCCGAACTCAGTTCGGTTTGATTTCCTCCACCGATCAAAATTAGGGGTGGGGGGTGGTTGAAGAGGGGCAGCCCGTTGCAAACCCTTTAATTACTGGTCATAAATTAGACGAATGCTCTCGATATAACGAGATACTGTCTGGCGCGCTAAATTTACGACGCTTCACGCACGGCTCGCTAGATAGACCCGAGCGTCGCGACGCGCCCCACGACGTCGTACGCCGTCCCACTGCTTTCATTTACCAGCCGACAAAACATGCCTTCCATTATTATTATTATTAATGTTTGATTGATTCAAAATTATTTTGAAAAACACGATAGAGAATTATACCCAATGACAAGTTGTCCCATTTTGTCTTTATACGTCTTTCCAGTAGACATACTACAAGATGAAGGAGGGTGGAAAACAAAAGAGCATCGGAAATAAATAGAACATTCGTATGCAATGAAGTTAGTTGCTTTAGACGGTTTCGATGCTGCTGGAAACGTTGGAAACTGCAGAGAGAAACTTTAATTTTTTTCATTACTTTATACAAAAATCACTGAATTATAATTATACTGGAACGCTGGCTTGTAGGCTTTTATGAAAGCGAGAAACGAGCCTGAGACAGATAGATGTCGTAAGGCCACCCTTCTTTGTCTAACACTTGTATTATTCAATTCAATTAATGTAATATTTAATTTTTAAAGTAAACATTTATTTAAAAATCATTGAATGTTGATTTGTTTATTTTATCAACTTTCTAAGTGGACTGTACAACAAAGACAGGCAGCCCAACGACTGACTGTCTCTCTCGTCTCTCGGGTTGCAATTTCAACGTCCGTTAACGTTCCAGTATTATTATATTTCAGAAACAAAATTCCATAAACTATAAAATTATATCTCAATGGATCCAAGGCGACTAGATTATAACATTAGTTCCTCAGTGGTCGTATTTCTTCCTCGTGTCTCTAGCGTCGCCCCGGCCACCCCCCACCCCCTTCTTAATAACAGGAAAATCAAGAAAAGTTACTCATTTGAAAATTAGAGTTACAAAGTAATTATCGTAACTCACCCCTTAATTTAATTGCGATAATACGGGGTTAATTATACGTCTTTAGTATCTAGGGAGGCGTTGGTGATACCTGCAACTTTTAACCGGATACGGAAGTGGTTATAATGGTGTAAGGATGGTTACACACTGCTACCAACCAATAATATGAATGTCATTAAAATCTGTTTTATATGCTTTAGTAGCAAGTAATAATTTTGCAAGAGATAATTTTAAGTTCGTGAATTCAAGAGCTCTGGGATCGATTTTAAGGGTCGTTGAATATCAACCCTTATTAATTCACAAGCCTGCTAGATACATAACGTCACGCTATATCCCACATTGTGCGGTAGCACGATCCCTGAACCAACAATCAATCTCCTCCAAATATTATCACTTTTTTTAAAATGTTTCCTAAACTGTATATTATTTAATATAATATAGTCAATAGTATAATCATTTAAAAGAAAAATGTTTGAGGAATCCAAATTTGGCTCGAAAATTAAAGTCCCATATCTAGTTTTCGAGTTACCAGCCGTCCAAGTTGCACTATATATAGCTAATTTCAGCAGTGGACAACTTTTTCTTGAATGTTTCCTAAATTGTGTATTATTCAATATAATATAGTAAAAATTATAATGATTTAAAAGGAAAATGTTTAAGGAATCCAAATTTGGTTAAAAAATTAAAGTCCCATGTCTAGTTTTTGAGTTACCAGCCGTCAAAGTTGCACTATTATATATTTATCTAGAAATACGTAGGTAATTTCAGCAGTGGACAACTTTTTCTTGAATGTTTCCTAAATTGTGTATTATTCAAAATAATATAGTGAAAATTATAATGGTTTAAAAGGAAAATGTTTGAGGAATCCAAATTTGGTTAAAAAATGAAAGTCCCATTTCTTTTTTCCGAGTTACCAGCCGTCAAAGTTGCAAATAAAATGTGAAAAATTAAAACGCGCGATGTTTTCATACGATAGTATCTCCGATAAACAAGTGAATAACGCGAGCGGAAAGGTTCCCGAAGGAAGTACACCACCAGCGCCACCGCCCCCGTTAATGGATGGGGCCCTGAATGGCCAATTAATTCCGGGACACGGGAAGGAAGTGCCTATAACTTGTCTAGCAGAAAGAATTCTTAATCCGCATTCTCGTTATTCCGCCCGGTGGAAAAAAGCACAGCGACGCCACTAAATAACAACGACGCAGCGTCGGAGTTTTATACCCGGCGTCGTTACCCGGACTCCGATTTACTCCAATGGCTCACCCGGAATCTCAAACGACGAGATTACTGGAGTTTACATTGACGATTCACATTTTTTCTCCCTGTCTCGCTGTTTCTATATAAGACGTTGTCCTGACCGTTGTCCTGGCTGTTATCCTGACTGCTGTCCTACAGGATGTTGACTGTCTTCTTTTTTATGAATTTTGGGATTTCGTTGATTCATACAATACATACTTTTGACGTTTTAAATCGCGTTAAACTAGCATCATCTTCAAATCGTCTTTCGCGCTATTTCTTCGCCTCATCCTTCAGCAGACTGTTGCTCACTACCTTAACCACACTAACCCACTTTCTTTCGCCCGCGGCCCGAGCGAGGCACCCCTCACCCCCCTACCACCCCCTCAGTGCCGCCTCCACCAGCAACAGGTGGCTAATAAAGTAGATATTCGCATATCACAAGTTTACGCCAAGCGACGGATTGATAGCTGTGGTGATGTTTGCGAATTGCTGGGGGGTGGGGGGTGTCAATGAGGTGAAAGAGGAGCTAAAGGTGAGTGAATGTACTGGAGAGACGGGAGCCTACAGCTGGTAAGACTGTTAGAAGAGACGGCCACTTTAAAGAGAACTATATACTTTTTTATTTACTCAATTCTGGGGTTGTTTTTAACAGCACTACTCTTGCTTATAACAAGGGCTGTTTAACATGCGTGACGTCACCAATACGTCATCATACTTCAACACAATATATAAAAAAATCCATCAAAATATTTGGCATGAATTGTGCAAATATTTTAATATTTTCCCCAAGAAAGAATATGCCGCTGTCAAAAGCATTACGCCTTTAATTTAGCGCGTATATAAAATGGCCGCTGTTCGTACAGTTGCTAATATCCCCGGAACATACATTGTAGTTATTCCGGTGTGAAGCTAGCCACAGACTATGCGGGAACATTACACGATCTAGTAAACATAATAGAAGAAGCAACGAAGGTAAACGAAGAGTTGCATGTGCAATTAAAACAAATGCGGCGGTTGCTAGGCAATAGCTGGGGGTTGTTTCGTACAGGGACGGACTACATTGTTACTTCAACTCTAAATATTTCATCCCTCTTTCATATTTATTTATAATACTATATAACTATTGCTACATTCAAATATTTATTAATATATTTCGAAATTTCGTTGGTGTACAGTCTCTGATTAAATGATTTATTACACATTAATGTTAGTTAATTACTAACTACTAACTAAGAACACGAATAATAATTGTAAGCATAAATAAATTATGCAGAGGTTTAAATTTGTTATTGAATGTCGATATCTGTAGGGTTGTTCTAACTTTGACGGCTGGTAACAGGAAAACAAAAGATGGGACTTTAATTTGACAGCAAAATTTGGATTCCACAAACATTTTCCTTTTAAATCAATATAATGTTTACTATATTTGATTGAATAATATAGAATTTATGAAGCATTGAAGAAAAAGTTCTGCGCAGCTCAAATTACCTACTCTGCTTTTTATAAATACACATATGGTGCAAATTTGACGGCTGGTAACTAAAAAACTAGACATGCGACTTTAATTTTCTGCCCAAATTTGGATTCCTCAAACATTTCATTTCAATTGACTATAATATTGACTATATTATATTGAATAATACACAGTTTAGGAAACCTTAAGAAAAAAGGGAAATCTGTTATTGAATCTCAATAAATACAAATTATTGGTTCAACTTTGACGGCTGGTAACTCAAAAACAAAAGATGGGACTTTAATTTGACAGCAAAATTTGGATTCCTCAAACATTTTCCTTTTAAATCAATATAATGTTCACTATATTTAAATAACAATAACTGGGTTTAATTGTAAACAATTATATTTCACCTGAAGAAGGCAGCACTTTGCTGCCGAAACGTTGTGTTAATAAAAATTTATACAGAACTTAAACCCAGTTATTGTTATTTACATATACCATGAGTTCTGAAAGCTTTTTTCAATATTCACTATATTTGATTAAATAATATACAATTTAAAAAGTATTCAAGAAAAAGTTCTGCGCAGCTCAAATTACCTACTCTGGTATTTATAAATACATAGATGGTGCAACTTTGACGGCTGGTAACTAAAAAACTAGACATGGGACATTAATTTTCTGCCCAAATTTGGATTCCTCAAACATTTCATTTCAATTGACTATAATATTGACTATATTATATTGAATAATACACAGTTTAGGAAACCTTAAGAAAAAAGGGAAATCTGTTATTGAATCTCGATAAATACAAATTATTGGTTCAACTTTGACGGCTGGTAACTCGAAAACAAAAGATGGGACTTTAATTTAAAAGCAAAATTTGGATTCCTCAAACATTTTTCTTTTAAATCAATATAATGTTCACTATATTTGATTAAATAATATACAATTTAGGAAGTATTCAAGAAAAAGTTCTGCGCAGCTCAAATTACCTACTCTGCTTTTTATAAATACACATATGGTGCAAATTTGACGGCTGGTAACTAAAAAACTAGACATGGGACTTTAATTTTCTGCCCAAATTTGGATTCCTCAAACATTTCATTTCAATTGACTATAATATTGACTATATTATATTGAATAATACACAGTTTAGGAAACCTTAAGAAAAAAGGGAAATCTGTTATTGAATCTCAATAAATACAAATTATTGTTTCAACTTTGACGGCTGGTAACTCGAAAACAAAAGATGGGACTTTAATTTAAAAGCAAAATTTGGATTCCTCAAACATTTTACTTTTAAATGAATATAATATTGTCTATGTTATATTGAATAATATACAGTTTAAGAAACCTTAAATGAAAACACAGTTGTGTTCAATCAAATTAAAATTCATAAGAAATCTAATTAAGAACAATGGTTCGTCTGTGAACCAGCAGCGATATTAAAGTGCAAAAAGAACAGTAAGTGTGCAGTGTGCAGTGTGCATCTCCGTGTGCTCGAGCAGGAAGCTCGTTGCGATACTTATCTCGCTTCTTCGGCGCTGGCGTCGCCATTCAACTGATTCACGGCCACCTAGTGACATGGCTCCATCAGCTTGCCGCGCTATTTCTATGCAAATCCACGCCGATTCGTTTGGGGCTTTCCCGCAGCCGATGTGCTGTTTATCCTATCTAGCGTCGCGACGCCCGCCTTGCAGCGAGCACGGTTAATTTAGCGGTGCATCGTTGCAAAGAGACGACTCTTAAAACGACGCCAAATATTTCTGCCTTCCGCGAGATATTATACTTTAATATTATTATTTGTCAATCTGCTATAATCAAATAGAATTATTATTTTTTTCACGCTGTTAAACAAGTCTCCTTTTTTACAAGAAACATTATAGCGAACAATAAAACATTTCTGAATTATTTTACAGACAAATCAGAAAAATTTGATTGTTGTAATCATAAAACAACATCGTTTTGTTTTTCGTCTGTACTAATCGATAAATTTATGCAGACAACATTCGCTGATTACAACAATCGTTGAAAACAGAAATCGTTGATTACAACAATCAATTTACAATATGTAACAAAGAAATGCCTAAAAAGTTTGAAAATATAGCAAACAATCAAACATTTCTGAATAATTTTAGATACAAATCAGATTTGATTCTTGTAATTAAATTATGCTGAGAATAGACCCCCCCCCCTATAGACTGTTTCGTTTTTATTGCATATTCAGCGTATTTAGCTACTTAAACGATTCAGACTAGTTTTGATTGTTGCGCTCAAAGAAATAGTGCTCGTAAACGTTTCTGAATTGTTTAAGAAAAAATGCTTCAAATAAAACTTGTAGAAAACTAAATTATCTATCTGTTTTATTTGAAACATTTTTCTCCAGAATGATTTGGGAAGGATTGAGAGCGATATTCAAATATTTCTCATTAATTATTACAATATTTTATGCGCGGCACATTATATTACATTAAAACATCTAATTATTAGTTAACATAAAAAATCTAGTCAACGAGTAAATAAATATTGTTTTTAGTCATTACATATTCAATATTATAAATATGGTTGAAAAATATTTTCATTTTTGTCCATGGAATTTACGAAAAAATATTGTGATCCCATTAATAAATATCTATCGAAAAATTATCATTTACCTATGAGTACAGAGCTAATACATAGATGACGTCATAATTTAGAGTGTATAAAGTGAGAATAGCATGAAAAAATTAATAATTATATTTGATTATAGCACATTTTTCATATGGTATATTTGTCAGCCATTTTATGCCATATATTTGAATTCTGTAACATAACCAGTAAATCTTCATCAAATAAACAAACTGATTATCTATTATCGATAATTAAAAATGTCGCCCGCCATCCCAAGCACCCGAATTCGGTCCCAGCTCTCTGTATCTGCAGCGTCGTATCTGGGATTCGAGAGACACCACATCCATAAATTGCGTGGTTTAATTAGCCCCCGTCCCGACGTACGGCACTGGGCGTCGCGGCGACTCGGGGCGTCGGGCCCCCAGCTGTCACGGCGGGTGATCTGACGCTTTTATGACAATTTATCGGCGGCAGCATGCGAAGGATCCGAGGCAGCGGTGGCGTCGCGACGGTAATGTCGCCTTGACTGACGGACACCTATGCATTCAAATGGCTTGCTTACCCTGGGACAACGACGCTGCAAAACCGACGGCGAGATGGGAAACCCTACTCGACTGCACACACAAATAACGGCTGGTTTTTTTTTTTGGTCTCAAAACGTGATCAAAAATTAGATTTCCAGATTGTGTTTTATGTGAGCCAGATCAATGATCTGTGCTTGCAGATCTTTTTGTTACACACCAAATTAAGCGTTGAACTCTCCTCTATACAACCATGTGTGTTTCATTTATTTATGATTGTTTTTTTGGTTGCTACAATAAAAAAATGAAAGGGGTGTCATGCAAAAAATGGTGGCAGTTGACAGACTTCTAATAAATTATTATATTTTTGCTGACAACGTTATGATGGATGATCTGCAACTGCAGCACAGTACTTTCCACCATGGATTTCTTAAGAAACAATGCAGGAACACGGACTAATACTATCAAGAAAAGTACATCCCTTCAAAAAATTATGACATTTTTCAAACGTTTTACTGTCTTATACAAATTATAAAGTATTGGAATCAAGAAAAAAAAAATCGCTGACTAGATTTTTGCGGAAATACATATTTTGACGTCCACTGAATCCGTTAAGACCAATTTCTCAATGTTTCTATTTTTCTCTAAAATAGAATCAGCTGTGAGAAAAAGCTTCAAATAAAAGATGTTAGAAAAAATGTTTGGAATATAAAATGTTATTTGCACTTTTCTTGTACATGCTTCTAATTTTGAGAAAATAGTATATTGTGTCATTAGGAGTAAATGTGATACTTTGGGTGCTGAGCATGTAAGTTTGAACGACGAGAGAAGCGAGTCGAACAATTACATGCGAAGCACCCAAAGACACATTTACTCCGAATAACACATGCTATTTTTTCTTCAAACATAGAAAATAAAATTATAAATATTATAAAATGCTCAAAACTTCAAAAAATATTCTGTCTTATCTAGCATTTAAAGTTGCCGTAGAATATGCTGTTTTGTTATTTTTGTTTATTTGTTTCATTTTTAACTGTCAAATTATTGAATTACAACCTAACTATTTTTCATAATATTTTACTTTGTCCGCCGCCGGCGTAAATGTGTTGCCAAGGATACACTTTTACGCCGGCGGCGACAATATTGAACTTCTGCTTGTTGAATACAAATACATAGCAACGTACTTTTATGACGTTTGAAGAAAAAATAAATTATATATTTAAGAATATATTTCAATAATCTTAGTTACAATGAGAACAAAAACTAAAACATTTTTAATATCTATGTGTCAAACGTGTCAAATAATTGTGCAGTGTCAAAAATATGTGTCGTGTGAAATATTACAAAAGTAATATTTGTATTATTAGTTAGAAAGTTTTGAAGAATAGATATTAATTGATTTCTATTTTAAAATAAATTCATAATTACAATGAGAATAAAAAATTATACAGGTAACATCTATATATCAAGTCATACGTGTTCAATTGGTTTATTTGTATAAGAAAGTAGTGTGGTGCCCACACCAGATTTTTTAAATTTGTTTTTCTACGTCTTGTAATTCGTAAATGGTGACAGTAAGAGAAAAATGTTTCAAACAACAATTGCAGATAATAATATTTGAAATATTTTATAGTTACTTGATAGAGCATCAAATAAACTACCACTTCCGGTTATTGGGTTATCACCAAAAACTAATCAGCTCTTTCATAGAAGATACAAATATAATATAAAAAATATCTGTTTAGAATTATTTTTTTTTTTTAGAAAAACCGTAACTCCAGAGATTCGTACAGACAAACAGACACAGACATCATTGCGAAGCTATTAACATATTATTCTAGAGACCCTAAAACATGTTTATCCACTGAAAACTCACTACCAAATTTTGTATTTACAAGTATATGACGAGAAGTAAAAATAGGGTTTGTATGTTCGCTGTCGGGACTATCACAGCGTTCACCGTTCCCCTACTTTACCTACCCCCTCCTCCGAGTCTCTCGCTGTCCTTTTCTCGTCGGTCGCTTCACCGTCGCACGATTCCCGCTACTCGTGGGGCCCCCGACACGTCCGACGCCTATGGACTTTATATCCAGTTTGAAATGAAACTTTACTGTACAACGTGCTATTATCAGAGCGCGAGGGTAGCAGCCACCATCCAATAGTGTGATGGACAAGATTATATCGTGATCAGAATACAGATAGCACATAGATATACCCGAGTGAGGGTGCTCGTTCACCCAGATTTAATTAATAACTATATAAAAATTTATTTGAAATTATATATAGAGAATTGTTCAATTATTTGATTTTTTTTGTGGTTGTGGTAACTTTGACGGCTGGTAACTCATAAACTAGAAATGGGACTTTCATTTTGGGAACAAATTTGAATTCCTTGAAGAATTCTCTTTAAAATGCATATAAACTTAAGTATATTTAAATTAATAATACAAATACTACAAGACTAGAAAAGAAATATGTTAAAATCGGCAGGTTATTGTAGTTGTGCTAACTTTGACGGCCGGTAACTCATAAACTAATAATGGGACTTTAATTTTAAAGACAAATTTGGATTCCTTATAGAATTTTCTTTAAGAAGCATCTATACTTAAGTATATTTAAATAAATAATACAAATATTACAGAACCAGAAAAAAAAAGTTATTGTGGTTGTGCGAACTTTGACGGTCGGTAACTCATAAACTAAGAATGGGACTGTAATTTTGAGAACAAATTTGGATTCCTTAAAGAATTTTCTTTAAAATACATCTATACTTAAATATATGTAAATAAATAATACATATATTACTATGCTAGAAAAGAAATATGGAAAAATCAGTGCCATAAAATAACAAAATAAATGTGATATTTTATTTATTTCATTTTTTTTAGCACAATTTTGATCATTAAACCATTTCACTATATCTAATTATTCTTTTAAATTATACATTTTTAATTAAGTATAATGTTGAATATATTACGTTGAATAATATGTTGAGAATAATTTAAAGATTGGTTACTGTATTTTAAAAAGTATGCCATGTATTATTGTTTTGTTGTTGTGGTAACAGTTGATTATAAAAAAAAAAAGTTAAATAAAAAAAACTCATCAGGTTATGGGCCCAGGATACTCTCTTAAGAAAGAAAAGTAGTAAAACGTAAAAGTAACACATATATTAAAATGACTTCGAATGATGATGTTGGGCATATTGAAAAACTGACAGATGATGAAAGCTTTCAAATTTGGAAATTTCAAATAACGATATATTTCAAAGCACTTGGTGTATTTGATATAGTAAATGGAAATCAAGATTTAAAAGAAGCTACAAATAACGAAGACTGGTTAAGGAAAGATGCTAAAGCACAGAAAATTATAATTTCCACAATTGACAGAAAACCGTTAATGCATATATTAAATTGCGATACTTCAAAAGACATGTTTGAAAAGTTATGTACTATATATCAAAGAAATACAGAGCAACAAAAATGTAGTTTGTTACAAGAATTTTTTAATTTTAGTTTTGAAAAAGGATCAGATATCACTCTTCATATCAGCAAATTAGAAAATTTGTGCTTCAGACTGAAATCATTAAATCAAAATATAGACAATGATATGTTGATGTCAAAAATTTTATCTACATTGCCAGAACAATATAAACATTTCAGTAGCGCATGGGATTCTACTCCTACAGCAGATAAAACATTAACAAATCTTACTGCAAGACTAATAGCAGAAGAAATGCGTTGTAAACTTTCAAATGAAAATGAAGGTGTTGTAGCATTTCGGTCTACAGAGAAGAAGTGTTACAAATGTAATAAAATTGGTCACATATCTCGATTCTGCACTAGAAAACAATACACAGCTGAATCAGGAAAAAGATGCTTTAAATGTAATGGTTTAGGGCATTTTGCAAATAACTGTTTGAAGAAAGAAACCTCGATATTCTGTAATATTTGTAAAAAAAGAAATCATCAAGAGAAAGACTGTTACTTCCGTAATAAAACAAACCAGAATGGAAGAGTTTCATTTCTTACTTTACGTAATAAGGAAAAATGCGACGATTTTGTTATAGATTCGGGTTCGTCATCGCATATGACAAATGACAAAACATTAATAAAGAACATGGAAGAATTTAAGTCAGATATTTCAGTGGCAAAGAAACAAGAATCAATGGAAGCATTTGGGATTGGAGATATTGAAGGAAAATCTTGTACATTGAAAGAAGTACTATACGTACCAGATTTAAGTAAAAACTTGCTGTCTGTTAACGCAATTACAGAAAATGATGGAGAAGTATTATTTACAAAACATAAAGTTTATATTACACATAAAAATTTGAAGATATTAGAAGGCAAAAAGCAAAGAAATGGTTTATATACTGTTAATATTGAAGCAGAAGGAGAAGAAAAAGAAGAAACATTATTTGTGGAAAGAAAACAAGAAGTTCTCAACTGGCACAAGAAATTAGGACACCTAGGATTTCGCAATATGAAAAAATTGCTACACATGACAAAAGGTATGAATATAACTAAATTTGATTTCGATGAACTTAATTCAGTATGTGAAATTTGTTTAAATGCTAAACAAACTAGAATACCATTTAATACTGAAAGATGTAGAGCTACAAGACCTTTACAAATTATTCATACTGATGTGTGCGGTCCAATTGAACCTAACACATGGGATGGAAATAAATATATGATTACATTTTTGGATGATTATACTCATTTTTCCATGGTTCATTTGTTGAAAACTAAAAATGAAGCTGGACAAGCAATTAACAATTATGTAGCAGAAGTTGAATCATTTTTTAATTCGAAAGTTTCAAAAATCAGATGTGATAATGGCGGCGAATTTATTAGTAATAATATTAAAACCTGGTGTAAAAGTAAAGGAATTATACTGGATTATACAATTCCACATACTCCCCAACTGAATGGAAAAGCTGAACGGTTGAATAGAACTTTAATGGAAAAAGCCAGAGCACTGTTATTTGAATCTGGATTGGATAAAAAAATGTGGGGTGAAGCAATACGTACGTCTGCATATCTTTTGAATAGAAGTCCTTCTGAAACAATTGACACGACACCATTTGAGAAATGGACAAATATGAAACCAGATCTTTCACGGCTACAAATTTATGGATGTGATGCATATGCAAAAGTTCTTGGTTCGTTGAAGAAATTGGATACTCGTAGCAAGAAATTAATTTTTGTCGGATATTCTTTAAATGGTTATCGTCTGTGGGATAAAGAAAAGAGAAAAATTATATTATCAAGAGATGTTGTCTTTGTTGGAAATAGTCAAGTTCAAGATCAAGAAACAAATACCAGAACATATATTGAATCATCTGAAGAAGATGAAGTTAAAAGTAAAAATGATGACAATTTTCAAGAAACTATTAAAAGAGCAGAAACAAACCATATTGAAGAGAATAAATTCGATGAGCAAGAAAAAATCTGTGAAACTGAAGCAAACATAGAAAAAGAGAACAGACGACAAAAAAGAAATGTAAATAAACCAGTTAGATTTGGATTTGATGATTATGTTTACCTTACTTATGAAGACGCAATAAATGGACCAGACAAAAAAGATTGGATGAAAGCAATAAATGATGAAAAAGAATCTCTGAAGAAAAATGGAACATGGGAATTCGTTGATCCAACAGAAGCAAATGGTAAAAAAGTTTTAAGCAGTAAATGGGTATTAAAAGTAAAAGAAGATGGACGATATAAAGCACGATTAGTTGTCAGGGGTTTTGAACAAGAGTATGGTATAAATTATGAAGAAACATTTAGCCCAGTTATTAGTAGTAGTTCCATGAGAATTTTATTTGCATTAGCTGCAAAGAATAATTGCTCCATGACACAATTTGATGTCAAAACTGCGTTTTTGTATGGAGATATTCATGAAGAAATTTTTATGAAAATTCCAGAAGGATATGAGACACAAAATAAAATTTGTAAATTGAAGAAATCATTATATGGCTTGAAACAAGCACCTTTGGAATGGAATAGAACATTTACAGATTTTTTAAAAGAAAAAAGACTAACACAAACTAAATCAGAAAAATGTATGTTTAAAAATGAAGATAATTCATTAATATTAGCTATTTATGTGGATGACGGAATACTTATAGGAAACGATAAAAATAAGATGAATACGTTGCTTAAAGAACTTCAGAATAAATTTGAGATGGTAATTTATGAAAAACCAGAAACGTTTTTAGGAATCCAGATAAAAGAAACTGAGACATTTATAAAACTTAACCAACCTCAGTACTCCAGAAAAATATTAGAAAATTTTAAAATGAAGGAATCAAAACCAGCGCCGACTCCATTAGTTGCTACAAAAGATGAACAAAAAATTAACGATGTTGATAATTTTTTTCCCTACAGAGAAGCTGTTGGAAGTTTACTTTATCTGTCCAACAAGACAAGACCTGATTTATCCTTTGCTATTGGGTATGAAAGCAGACATTTGGACAATCCTACTAAAACTGATGTTTCTAATGTAAAGAGAACATTGAGATATTTAAATGGCACAATCGAAGAAGGAATAACTTTTAATAAATTTGGAAAATTAGAACTTAATGCTTATTGTGATTCAGATTATGCTGGTGATGTTGACACTAGAAAAAGCACTACTGGATATGTTATTCTATTATGTGATGGTCCAATTAGCTGGTGTTCCAGAAAGCAGTCCATTGTAGCTATGTCAACGACAGAAGCCGAATATATATCAGCTGCTGAATGCACAAAAGAGGTATTATACTTAAAAACTTTGTTGGAAGAACTGACAAACGAAATCGTACCTATAAATTTATTTATCGATAATCAAAGTGCAATAAAATTAATTAATAATGGAGTTGTTAACAAACGCAGTAAACATATTGATGTTAAATATCATTTTATACATGAAAAGAAGAAAGAAGGCCTAATCAATATTAAGTATTGTCCAACAGATAAACAACTTGGAGATATTTTTACGAAACCTCTGCAATTTGTAAAATTTAAAAATTTAAAATCTGAAATTGTTAATTAGTTGTAAAACCAATTTTTAAATTAAGGGAAGGTGTTGAGAATAATTTAAAGATTGGTTACTGTATTTTAAAAAGTATGCCATGTATTATTGTTTTGTTGTTGTGGTAACAGTTGATTATAAAAAAAATTATTATGACATATTGTATTGTACTTACCCGAATTAAAATATAAAGTTAAATAAAAAAAAACTCATCATAATACACAGTTTAGGTAACCTTAAAAAAAATGGTAATGTTCAAAGGAAATAGATTGTTGTTTGATTGTTCCGGGGTTCGTGCTACTGCACTGTATGGGATATTCAGGTAAAATAAAAACGACAGTAGCTAGTGAAATATTTATGAATTCAGTACGACAAAGATTCTCAGAAACATCTCATTAGCAAGAGGTCTAATTAAGACTGCAAAACACACAACAACGACAAGTATCAAATATTCAGCAATAGCCAAAACAGCACAAGTTTTAAAATTGCCAAAGTTTTTTGCCGGTCCTTAAAATATTAACACGCCGAGTCCAAATAGTCTCAGAATGGAGTATTTCACGTTCATAATTCAAGTGACACAACTTTTTTTACCGCGTTCAGTTGTGAATTATGCATTTTGCATGATGTACAGATAACAGATGCATTCACAATTCACTTTTTCTGTGTGTGTGGTGTTAGCCAAACCCTTGTTTCACCATCCGTGCGTCTGATAGCGCTGCAACTGCAGATCGCCAGCCATTTTCTGAATCAAACTCGAGTTAAAAGTGATGTTAAACAACAATTCGATTACAATTTAGTGATTCCCGCTATATGGCATTCAAATTTGCAGCATTATTTCGTGCGTCGGTTTTTGTGGTTCCCGCGAGGTTTGGCGCCGCGGCGCTCGACCAATGCGCCTCGATTGTCAGTCAATCAATCATGTTTGATTGGCCGATGTTATCATTGTGATATAGTTCACAATTTACAGTCCCGGCTTTTTAAAATTTGTACAAATTAAACATCGCCGAATTGATTTGTATTTTACAATGGTCGAGGATTGTAGGCTCTGTAATATTTGTTTTATTTATTTAAATATATTTAAGTATAGATGCTTCTTAAAGAAAATTCTTTGAGGAATCCAAATTTGTCCTCAAAATGAAAGTCCCATTTTTAGTTTATGAGTTACCGGCCGTCAAAGTTAGTACAACTACAATAACCTGTCGATTTTATCATATTTCTTTTCTAGTCTTGTAGTATTTGCATTATTAATTTAAATAAACTTAAGTTTATATGCATTTTAAAGAGAATTCTTCCAGGAATCCAAATTTGTCCTCAAAATGAAAGTCCCATTTTTAGTTTTTGAGTTACCAGCCATCAAAGTTACAACAACCACAATAACCTCTCGATTTTATCATATTTCTTTTCTAGTCTTGTAGTATTTGTATTTATAATTTAAATATACTTAAGTTTATATGCATTTTAAAGACAATTCTTCCAGGAATCCAAATTTGTCTTCAAAATGCAAGTCCCATTTTTAGTTTTTGAGTTACCAGCTGTCAATCAATCATGTTTGATTGGGCGATGTTATCATTGTGATATAGTTCACAATTTACAGTCCCGGCTTTTTAAAATTGTACAAATTAAACATCGCTGAATTGATTTGTGTTCTACATTGGTCGAGGATCGCAGTCGCCATCCTGCGATGAATCTTCTCCAGCCTAACTGACTCCTCTCCGAAAAAACATCCATAAAAGTCATCCAGTGGAATGAACGACAATAAACTATACAAATAAATCACGGATGCAGCCATTTTCTTCTGATTCTCTTGCGCGATTATCACAGAAGAGCACCTTCTGTCTTCCTCGGGCGTACTCCAGAGGGCGTCTCGGTGTCTCTCTCGGCAGTTCTGATTCGCGCAAGGCCTATTACGCATGGATCGGAATTTTGGGTGACAGTTTTTTTTTGTTTCTGGAGTTGTAGCATCATTTAAAGCAATTGATTTATAAAGGCTGTATTTTTTTGCGTGTCACTTTGTTTTTAGTTTAAATGAAGCGTTGTATTTCCGGTACGAATATCTCTTGTTTTTCTTTCAAGCCAAGCGATGCGCAATTGCAGATTTCCCGCTATACAGGCTGGTGAATCGAAAGACGTACTATAGTTTTGAAACGTTCAATTATTAGCTTTCCTAATTATTGTACATCAAAAAAGTTAAATAGTTTATTGTAGAGGAAGAATTTCTGCGTTTTTTAACACTATTTTTTATTACTTTACTCTACTGGAACCGTAAAAATGACGGACATTTCCACTTTTTTAAAAATGTTTCCTAAACTGTATATTATTCAATATAATATAGTCAATATTATAATCATTTAAAAGAAAAATGTTTGAGGAATCCAAATTTGGTTAGAAAATTAAAGTCCCAGGTTCAGTTTGCGAGTTACCAGCCGTCAAAGTTGCAGCATAATCTATTTATTTATAAATAACAGAGTAGATAATTTGAGTGGCGGAAAACTTTTGAAGGGTTCCTAAATTGTATATTATTCAACATATTATAGTAAACATTATACTCATTTAAAAGAAAAATGTTTGAAGAATCCAAATTTGTCTTTCAAATTAAAGTCCCATCTTTTGTTTTTGAGTTAGCAGCCGTCAAAATTGCACCAACCCATTAAAATCTGGCTTGGATTGTCAATCACGCAAACTAATCCAATCCACAAATTCTCGTTAGTAAAATCCATATGCAAATCAAAGCATTTGAGTGCGAGGCCCCCTTACGACTTCCCGGACACATCCAGAACATTATTTTTATTGAAACGACTTTGCTAACGCTAGTGCTAGCGTCCAAGGCTCTCTAATTACACGTTATTGTACAGCGCTGTCCACTAAATATGTTTTAACGTCCGTCCGCACATCAACTTAATGCTTTTATCCACCGTGGTCGGCGCCACTGTCGCGGATATTACGTATTAACGATGGAATAAAAGCCAATCATCTTGGGGGGTGATTAGAATGGATGGTTGGTGCTGCTGCTGCAAGTAGTTTCATTTTAATTAATAATTTATTGAAAGTCTGTTTTCAACTGCCACCAATTTGGCCTCGCGTCACTTTAATTTTTTAATCGTAGCAACCAATAAAACAATCATAAATAAATGAAAAATATCTGGTTGTGTAGAGGAGAGTTCAACGCTTACTTTGATGTGTAATACAAAGATCTGCAACTGCAGAACATACACCATAACGTTCACAACAAAAGTGTAATAATTTATTGGAACTATTATATTAACTACCACAATTTTTTGCGTCGCATCGCTTTCATTTTTTAATCGTACCAACCAATAGAACAATCATAAATAAATGAAACACACCTAGTTGTGTAGAGGAGAGTTCAATGCTTAATTTTATGTATGATACAAGGATCTGCAACTGCAGAACATCCACTATAACGTTCACAACAAAAGTAACTAAATTATTATATTATTTGACTTGTGTGTGACTTGTCGAGCTCTGCAGTTGCAGATGAATGTGAACTCTATGATAAATGAAATACATCTGGTTGTGTAGAAGAGAATGCTTACTTTAATGTGTAATATAAAGATCTGCAGTTGCAGATCATTCACCATAACGTTGATAACAAAAATGTAATAATTTATTGGAAGTTTTGCATCGCATTACTTTCATTTTTTAATTGTAGCAACCAATAAAACAATCATAGATAAATGAAATATACACCATCGTGTAGAAGAGGGTTCAACGCTTACTTTGATGTGTAACACAAAGACCTGCAACTGCAGATCATCCACCATAACGTTGACAACAAAATTTAATAATCTATTGGAAATATGTTGTTGTTTTGAGTCGCATCGCATTCATTTTTTAGTCGTAGCAACCAATAAAATAATCAGAAACAAATGAAACACACATGGTTGTATAGAGGAGAGTTCAATGCTTAATTTGATGTATGATACAAGGATCTGCAACTGCAGATCATCCACTATAATGTTCACAACAAAATAACTAAATTATTATATTAAATAAATATAATATAATTTTAATCTGTGTACCAATCTTTTACAGAATGAATGTGTGAGTTGTCATGCTCTGCAGTTGCAGATGACGTTGGCGTGAACGCAGTGGCGTTGATTGCAGGGCTTAGCGGGTCCGGATTGTCCGGTTATGTATGTAATAAACATCAAGGGTACTTGTGCCAATGTCCGCCATGTTTAAAAAGCGAAAACCGCTGGTAATGCACAGCGCCATCTATTTTGATATAGTCCTGGGCGGCGGGCGTCGGGGGCGTCGGGACGGCGGGCGTCCACACGGCTGCACGGCTCGTCTCGCGACTATAATTCACGCCAATTCCAAACGCCATTCACTTTATTTATGTGGTGTGATTCATCATACACTTTGATTAGTTTATGGCTTTTATGGGGCGGAATGCCAGGCCTGCTCACTGCTGACGCAGGAACGCAATGCGATCATATCGTACGACCCCCCGCCCCCCACCCCCATCACGACTAACCGCGAATTTAACACTTATTATACATTATTGACACCGAACTCACTGGAACTATTTTCGACATAGTTTATCTTTTACTGTTTCAGTTTTCAGCGAGAGTTCATTATAGACACTATATATCTTTAAATGTACTGTGAAAATGTTAAATCGCGTTACTTCTTAGTCTTATCCCTAACCACTGATACATAGTAATACTGGAATGCTAACTTGTAAGCTTTTATGAAAGCGAAAATATTTACAAGCCTCAATATTTTGGTAGCATTTTATCAACCGGAAATGGTAGTTCATGAAAGGGAAAACCGAGTGTGACACAGATTGATATTATAAGGCAACCCTTCTTTATCTAACGTCACACTATATCTCACTCAGTGGGGTAACACGAACCCAGAAACAGTCAACCAACAATCAATCTCATCCAAACATTCCACCACTTTCGCCTCGTCCACATTCATACAAAATCATTCATTCACACAACAAACCATCAATCATACTCAAGCATTTATTCCTCGTACGCCCACATATATGTATTAGTTTCGCCAACCTTTCATTCGACATTCTTCTCAATCTCACACTATTTCGAACACGATCACTTTCCTCTCAAATACCTCATTTTCACAGCAGTTATACGTCGTTCATGCTTCTTCATCTATAATACCCAATGTTCAATTTAGGCACTAACACACCATTATAAACATTCAATCGGGCATCTCTAGATACATTCACGTTTCGAACAAATGTACCCAAAGCACTTTGAACCCTGCAGACACCCGTCAATTCGTTTCATCCCTCGAAAACATACTTCTCAATTATTTAAACATTACAATCAATCAGCAAATAATTTTTCTCAAACATCGACTTTCAATATCAGATTTGAATCGTTCCCGACTTCATTTAGGTTCACAATCTTTAATAGTTAGTAATTTACATACAGTTAATGGCATCTTTCTTTTGTTACATAGAAGAATTTGACTTTAAAATACTTTTAATTTGATAATTACCAGAGTAGGGTGACAAACTTTTTTAAAGGTTTTTAAATTGTGTATTATTTAATATAATATAGTCGACATTATACACATTTAAAAGAAAAATGTTTGAGGAATCCAAATTTGGCTTTAAAATTAAAGTCCCATCTCTAGTTTTCGAGTTACCAGCCGTTAAAGTTGCAGACATCCAGCTAAAATAATGTTTTGTCAATTTAGTTACGCCAAATCGTTCTTTGCTTTGTGCAAGGTTACCTAAACTGTGTACTATTCAATATAATATAATAAATAATATAGTCAATTTAAAGAAAAATGTTTGAGGAATCCAAATCTGGCTTTAAAATTAAAGTCCCACTTCTAGTTTTCGAGTTACCAGCCGTCAAAGTTGCAGACATCCAGCTATGGTAATGCTTTTTTCAATTTAGTTACATCAAATCTTTCTTTCATTGTTGCAAGACCCTGGCACATCAAAAACGTCTATTAAAATACATGTGTGTAGAGCTAGTGGTAAAGTCCGGGTGATTCCGGTTGAATCCGGGCCTGGAAAACAACACAAACATCCAGGGAGCGCGTAGCATTGATTGAAGTTATCTGGCCCGTATTTTATAAAACATGTCATATAAAGGTAACGCTTAAAAGCTTATAATTATACAGACGCTTGGCTATCGCCTCCCTGGTGGGGCCGACCGCACTTCCCGGGACCAAATCCCATCCGATCTTGATTTACAGTATTTACGGAAGGCTTAATATTGCTAGCACAATTGTCGTGTTATTAGATACCGTGGAACCATGTTACATACGTGGTCTGTCTTATCTCCAGCCCCTCTCTCCAGCAGAATGGTGGAGGCGCCTTTACTGTGATTAGTGGGGCCGTAGATAAATGCTAACTCAAATATTGTTATTTATTTTGTAATTAACTACAAGTTGTAGGACGTAAATCGTTTGCTTTGCCAGAGGGCGCTCAAATATGTCAAGGCAAATATAGGATTACAAGTTACTACCCTTAAGTAGAACTAGCTTTTTAAATAACATACAAATATAAAATAAATATGATACTTTACACAAATATGGATGGAAGAATGAATAATTAATAACGGACACAGTATATTTTTTAAAATAACGGCGCATCGAATTGCGTTTGATTGATTTAAAAACAGACATAAATATCAAAAATATTGTAAGTTTGTCGAGCGTACAGCGTGGTAACCAGCCGTCAAATAATTACTGTTTCTACCCTATAATATACAGCTTTTTTGTACCTACAAAACCAGCTAAACAGAATTTAGATACCGTTTTTTGTTTCCAAGTTATGGCGATTTTAAAATATTTCTCAAAATACGGAAATTTCCCCAAATATGACTTAAAATTGTAAAATATTTTTATTATATTTCTTTATAATATTCGCGCCAGGAAACGCATTGCAGCAGAGCGCATCGTCATATCTCTAATATTTTTCGAGATATGACGATTTTTTATATTTTCCGAAGAGCAACTTTGAGGGGCTGTAACTCAAAAACTATACAAGATATCGAAAAATATCTCCAGTTTTGTGTTTTTCGTGCTATTTATAATAAATTAGTAAATTTTGAAAATTTTGAAATTTTTCTGAATTTTTTTTCAAAATTTCGATTAGAGATATCTCGACAAATATAAAAGATACAGACTTGCAGTATTCACCAATCGATTTAGCTCGATTAAATACATAAACCCTGAAAATTTCAGAAAATTCAGACAACCGGTTGAAATATTAGAGCAAAAAGTCTGAAAATGGCAAAATTCAGGCCAAACGTCAAGGGGAACCCCTTGACTGTTTGGACAAAAAACGCCATTTTCAAGCTTTTTGCTCTAACTTTCCATCCCGTAAAGCGATTTTTATCAAACTTTGCATACTTATGTATTTCGACGAGCTGAATCGATTGGTGAACACTGCAAATCTGTATCTTTAATATTTGTCGAGTTATCGCCGATCGAAATTTTGAACTAAAATTCAAAAAAATTTCAAAATTTTTAAAATTTGCTAATTTGTTATATAAGCCGTCAGAAACGCTAAACTGAAGAGAATTTTTAGATATCTCGTGTAGTTTTTGAATTACAGGCCCTTAAAGTTGCACTTCGAAAAATACCAAAAATCGACGAATCTCGAAAAATATTAGAGATCTGACGATGCGCTCTGCTGCAATAGGTTTCTTAGCGCTTATATTATAAAGAAATGTAATAAAAAAATATTACAATTTTAAGTGAGGTTATTCCGTGAATTTCAAATTTTTCTATCGGTATGTGAATCTGTATTGAATGATTAATAATTTTAGTTTCTGTTATTTGTTTGTTCCCATAGCAACTAAAATTAGTTTATTAAATTATAGTAGAAGCCTTCTTGACTATATACAAAATATAGTTGACCCAATAATTGCAAAAGGGCGTCCAACAAAAAATCAATTCCTTGACTCGAGTAAAAGTGAGATTTATCCCGTTCTCCCCCCTGTAAAACAGTAAAAAGCTCCTCTCGCCTGGCGCGTCGGTTGAGCGTCGGCGTGCATGAGCTACGACCGGTATCTGGCGGCGTCGGCGGCGTCGCGGCGGCCTTTATCTCACCCTGGGTCCCAATAACCACACGATGTACGCGCACACTTAACGCCGACTGCGAAATGAGTTGAGGGCGATAGCAACAGCGGGAAATGAGAGATAGAACGATAAAAATATGGAGAAACAAAATAACGTCAAGACAGAGAACTCTACCGACGGACCCGGGCTCTGCAATTGTAGATCTAGCGCGCTGCTGTCAAAAGAGTTGTCGTAAAATGTTTATTACATATACTCTCTTCAAATATTGTAAATATTAATAAACTTGTAAACACGTCGCTGCACACTTATATCAACCCCTAAATAATACATTAGATCCTCAATTTTGTAGGGGTGTAATATGGAAACGGACAACAAATAAAATCACAGGACGACATGGTGTTTATGGACGCAGTTCAATAATAAGAAAGGTTAAAGGGTTTTCGACAAGAACCCGAGGGTAGTATCTGCTGGTTTAATTGCCGTGTTGTATGCGGGGGTGTGTGTAGAGATTTAGGGTAGCGCCGTTTTACCCTCTGTTGATTTGTGCTACAAGTTATCTGGAAAAACTTTTTAGTAATTTTATTATATTTATTTTGTAACGCGCCATTACTCAAGCGATGATAACTCAACTAAAGTTACATCAAATTAAATAATCTATATATCATTAAAAAGCAGAAGATTTAGCGCTCACACTGATATATAACACTTATACCATTCATCCCTTAATTTATAAATAAATAGAGTTGAAATAACTCGTTTTTCATTTAAAATTAAACAGATGTAACAATTTATGTACGCGACTCTAAAACATACTGCCAGTTAATCAAAAATTACTCAATTATGTGTGGATCAAATGAAATGATCTATACATCTTTGAAAAGGTGAAGATTTAGCGCATACACTCATATATAACACTTGAACTTTTCATCCCTTAATTTGTAAGTAGCTCTTGTTGTAATACTCAATAAACTTTGCATTTATAATAAGCACCTCTAAACATGCTATCACTCAAGTGATGATAACTCAACTATAAATGCACTAAATTAAATGAGTCATACAGTTTTAGAAAGAAGAAGGTTAGGGCTTCATTTTGATGTATAAATCATGCCCCGAATATTGATTATTGATCCTTCAAATACAGCCGAATTTTCACTTAAAATTAAATTTAAGTAACAACTTAAGTATGATTCTCAAAAACATGCTGTCAGTTAATCAACTGTAACTCAACTATGGGTAGACTAAATTAAAAGATCTATATATCGTTAAAAAGAAGAAGATTAAGCGCAAAAACTGGTATATAACACTTGTACCTTTCATTCCGTAATTTGTAGGTAGCTGAAGGTGAAAATACTACATAAATTTTTCACTTGTAAAAAGCACCTTTAAACATGCTTTTACTCAAGTGATGTTAACTCAAGTACAAGTGAACCAAATCAAATAAACTGTACATGGTTAAAAAGAAGAAGAATCAGCGCATAAACTGATATATAAAACTTGTAGCTTTCATTCTTTAATTTGCAAGTATATGGAGTTGAAAAACTACATAAACTTTACATTGTTAACATGCACTTTAAAACATGCCATCACTCAAGTGATGATAACTCTGCTACAGTTGTATCAAATTAAATAATCTATACATTTTTGAAAAGAGGAAACTTCAACGCATAAACTGATATATAACACTCATACTTTCCATCCCCTATCTTAGCTTGGCGTGAGGGCTGAATCAACTTGGGCAAAACCAGCACGTATCCAGTTGTACTTCTCAGTCACGTCATTCATATCCCGTGAATGTTGTCCCGGCGTCATATCCCGGCGATGTGTTAATACCAGCAGAAGACAGTGGCGGGGGGCAGCAGATGCCGCAGCGGGACAACAGGACAGTCGTTACAAACCAGATTACAAGTTGAGCGTCCGAGATGACTCTCATAAAAGCGGACCGGTGCCACTTTATTTCTTCTGGTCCGCGTTTGCGAGCGACGCGAGTGGTCAGTGTACGAAGCTCCGGGTTTTATGGCCAGGCGACCAAATTAACAGATATTGCTGTGTCGGAATCGTCAACTAATTATTTCTCTTGTGTACATCATGTTAAAGAAGTTGATTGCATGTTGGACCTTTATCGTTGCTGTATTTTGCGCAAATGTATATATAGTGTTGGTGCAACTTTGACGGCTGGTAACTCGAACACTAGACATGGGACTTTGATTTTATACCTAAATTTGGATTCCTCAAACATTTTCCTTTTAAATGATAATAATGTTCACTATATTATATTGAAAAACACACAATTTGTTTGTGTCTGGAATTTTCATAAATTATTTGTTATTTTGTGGTGTTCAAATTTCTACATTATCTATATTTGACGTCATATTTTAAGTCTTCTATTCTAGTCATTTGTTATTATAGCACATATATATTGTCTGTTATCGTTTCTTCTCCAGTAATTTTTTTTTTCATTCCATATTCTAAATTTATACAGAGTGGTGAAACGAAAGATGCACCATAGCGTTGAATTGATCAATTATTGACTTTCCTAATTATTTTACATCAAAAAAGGTAAATAGTTTATTGTAGAGGAAAAATTTATGCATTTTTTGAAACTAATATTTATTATTGTACTCTACCTGGAACCATGAAAATGACGGAAATGTTTATTGGTAATTTTCTTGAAGGTGAATTGAAAGTTATTGGTTTTATTTGTCATCTGCTGTCATCAATGTTTGATTTCAATTGTTTTGATTAAACATGTATAATTTGAAAGAAAAATTAGATCAAATTAGGTCAAAATAGTGCTCTATAAAAATGTATTAAATAATAGTTATTTACTTTACAAGTGGGCAAAGTAAGGAATTACCCACGAGAGAAATTTTAGCTCACGAAGCCGAAGGCTGAGTGTGATAATTTTATCGAGTGGGTAATTCCACTTTGCCCACGTGTGAAGTATAACGTTTTATCCAACACTTCTTAATAAATAAAAAAATTATTAAAGAAATATTATTTGACAGTGACATATGCTTTAAATTTTTAAATTAAAATGTCAATCGAAGTAGTTACCAAGGTGTAGTGTGTTATTATTATTGTTATAAATAAAAAATACTCACTAGTGGCTTTCTTCAAAATTATACCCACTAGAGGATAATCTGTTACTTTGCTTGTTTAAAATCGCCATAGTTTTAGAGCATTTATTGGGAGGTACTGGATAAAATATATTCTCAATTAATATCATATTCATTTTGTTACTTTATGGTTCTGATTTTTCCATATTTATTTTATAGCTTTGTAATATGTGTATCATTTATATAAATATACTTAAATAATTAACGAATACCTAATTTAATTTATCGAAGTGTTCATTTTAATTATAATAAGTAATTATTACAATCCTGAAAAGCAAGTTATTATTTGTTATCAACACCTCTTTTGCTTTGCCATGCTGTACATTCTATTACAAGATGACGTCACGATTTTGCAACCGCGAAACTTCAGAAAGGAAATTATGAATGAAAAGTTGAAAAATTATAAGAAATATTGAATAATATGTCACTGAAATGAAAAAACACAACTGTTTTTAAAAGTGTATGAGCCCATTGTTGAATCGATGAATGAAGGAATCTGTGTGTAATGTGGGGTGTGCAGAGGGCGCTAGTGAATCCAAGAAGCGTGTGCTCATGTGCAGCGAGTGAACAATCGCAACAATATCAGAAGACAACGGGGTGTGAATTATGTCGTGCGGCTGTAATATCCCTCGCTTGGTGCGAGCAATTATTAGCACTAACTAAAACTTGGTTTGAAATAGCGTCGACCTCTTGCTCACTATGACGTCATAAATAATGAAAATGTGCGCGGGTGCCACATCGCTCGCGTTTACCTCCAAGTCATGCGGTTCGCTTAAATCCGAAGTTTATTGCATGGTCGGATGGCTCGCGGAGATCGAGGCGCAGATCTTAACTACAACAGAGCGCGGCGCGGGGGGCGCAGCGCGCAGAGGGCGCAGATTTGCTCAGCAAGATTTAGGGCGGTTTATAAGTTGGGAGATATGGAACGGGGATGCTCGCTTACCCACAATAACTTATTGGTTTAAAGCGGCTACTAATATCTGTGTATGCTCGCCCAAACGACATCATCTCAGGTTCAACACGCTCTTCAATAGTTCCGTCTCGTACACCCTGTTTATTATTCCAAAAACGCAGCCGACACTCCAGACGACGACTAATTATTTTTAAATTACTAATTACAAACACTACTTGCAATTATTTTCAAATCATTCTGCTAGACAGTGAAGAAAACTGCAACAGATTCTAAATAATATATGGAATGAAGTGATTGAAAACTATGATATAAAATTTATACTACTTTGACGGCCGGGAACTCAAAAAATAAAAATGGGACTTTTATTTTGAGGACAAATTTGGATTCCTTGAAGAATTATCTTTAAAATGCATATAAACTTAAGTATATTTAAGTAAATAATATACATATTACAAAGCAAAGAAAAGAAATATGATAAAATCGAAAGGTTATTATGGTTGTGCTAACTTTGACGGCTGGTAACTTATGAACTAAGAATGGGACTTTAATTTTGAGGACAAATTTGGATTCCTTGAAGAATTCTCTTTAAAATGCATATAAACTTAAGTATATTTAAGTAAATAATATACATATTACAAAGCAAAAAAAAGAAATATGATAAAATCGAGAGGTTATTGTGGTTGTGCTAACTTTGACGGCTGGTAACTCATGAACTAAGAATGGGACTTTTATTTTGAGGACAATTTTAGATTCCTTGAAGAATTTTCTTTAAAATGCATATAAACTTAAGTATATTTAAGTAAATAATATACATATTACAAAGCAAAGAAAAGAAATATGATAAAATCGAAAGGTTATTATGGTTGTGCTAACTTTGACGGCTGGTAACTCATGAACTAAGAATGGGACTTTAATTTTGAGGACAAATTTGGATTCCTTAAAGAATTTTCTTTAAAATGCATATAAATTTAAGCATATTTAAATAAATAATACACATATTACAAAGCAAAGAAATGAAATATGATAGAAACGCTCATCCCTTAAAAAATTATGACACATGTCAAAAAATGACATTTTTCTACCGTTGTTGTTTTTTTTATTTCAAAATGCACAGGTTAGCAGATTTAAACAAAAATATCATAAGTTGGTGCAACCAGGTATAAGTGGTTGTAGAGAAATTATAGTTAGTTAAATTTTAAACTTGCATTGCGAAAAATCTTTATTTTTTACTTAACAATTATAAAATATGTCGAACATGCATAACCATTAAACATTTCTAACTTCATTCTATCGACACAAAGGTGGCGCTCTGCTCTTTCCCAGGGGGTGATAACAATTTATGGATACAGCGTTTTCTTTAAAATACCCCCTTTTAATTGGTTGACTGAGAATAAGTCCCTTCGGAGCGGCAAGCAGAAGATACGACTGTAATAAAAATTACTAGTGTTGTATAAACTTCAGCCCTTGGTGTTTCGTCCAGAACAACCTATCAACCAATGAGGATTCAACCACCAAAATGCTTACTTTTTACAGCGATGATGTCTGTGTGTGTGTGTCTGTCAGTCTGTCAGTCTGTGTGGAACTCTGCAGTTACGTTTTCTCAAAAACTACTAAACAGAAAATTTTGATATTTTGTGAAGAGCTGATTAGTTTTGGTGAAAATCCAATAACCGGAAATGGTAGTTTATTTGAAGCCATATCCAGTTATTTTGATAGTTCCATGACAATTTTTGTTATTACAATATTATTATATACAATTGTTGTTTGGGACATTTTTCTCTTACTGTCACAATTTATTTATAACAACACGTTAACAAATTTGTTGTGGGCAGCACAATACCTCCCGCCATAGATTTATTATCAAATTATGCAAGAACACGGACCATCACTATCAAGAAACACTCATCTCTTCAAAAAATTATGACACATGTCAAAAATGACAGTTTTCAACTGTTGTTTTGTTTTTTTCAAAAAACATAGATTACCAGATTTAAACGAAAATATCACAATCTAATTTTTCTTCAATGTGTTGTAATTCGTAAATGGTGACAGTAAGAGGAAAATGTTTCAAACAATAATTGTAGATAATAATATTTGAAACATTATTCTAATAGCAAAATTTTCATTAAACCATAAGTTACTGAGATATTTGATAATAACTTCAAGTAAACTACCACTTCCGGTTCCAAAGGGGATACAATTTATATATACAAAATATCACAATTTTCAGTGTAGTAGTTTTTGAGAAACCGCACACAGACTCACAGACAGACAGACTGACAGATACTGTGGACAGACAGACAGACAGACACACACAGACATCATCGTGAAACTATTCAACTCGTATTCTAGTGCTCATCCACTGAAAACTCACTACCCAATTTTTAGGATGGTTCATATACCTCCTTTACAGGATGTGGCGGGAGGTAAAAATATATTTTGATGTTTTCGTTTATCTGCGAATCTGTGCTTTTTGAGAAAAACAAAACAACGCTTGATAAATGTCATTTCTTGACATGTGTCATAAATGAAAACTGAATTTTTTGAAGGGATGAATGTTTCTTGATAGTAGTGGTTTTATTTAATATTTATGACAAAATTGAAACGATGATAACTAATATGATCTGCAATTGTAGCTCTCATTTTTATACATCAAATTAATCGTTGAACTTTCCTCTATCCAACAGTGTATAAATAAAAATTTTCTGATGATTTATAATAAAGTTATGGTTGATTATCTGTGATGCCAACAATTTTTTTTAATTATATGGAAACTTTTTGATTGCGAATTATTTCCGGACGAAACGCCAGGGTGTGAATTATCAGCGAGCACCTATGAAAAACTCCGGTGTTATAAACACCCCCACCACCACCCTCAGCCCGTTCTTTTTCTCCACTAATGAGAATAAGGGTTGATTTGGTTGTTGGCGTGATTGCTTCCTATATCTCTTAGTAAATGAAATTGTACTCATAATTTTGAATTTGTGGGGTGGTGTAATAAACCGAAGCATCAGTCTGATAAATGCAGAGCCGGGCCCGCCCGACTGCAGCGCCATTTATAAAACAAAATCACACAACATTCTTTAGAACGCTTTCAGAAAAGAAACTACATATTCCAGTTAATTTATATTCAGCATGTACCTAGATTATCGTATCGATATCGGTACGTGTTGACAGCGTCGCGACGCCTGTTAATTCCGCGCGATTAGTTCGTCAACATCCCTCCAGGACCGTACCGAAAAATACCTCGCACTTATCATTTAAATGTTGTGTTAAACTTGAGCGTCGTGGTGTTAACGGCGTCGGGTAATTCAATTCCGACGCCCGATGTGTCAGCTGTCGACGCTGATCTCGCGTCAGAGGACGCGTGACGTCGGAAACTCGATCATCGCGACGCCGAGGACTCGGTGAATATGGAACGGCGCGGCGGGCACCGCACGCGTCACGTCGCATCTAACACTCTGTTATTTAATAACACTATACTTGCTGCAGGTGGACCCCACCCGCCCGCCCCTAATCCTCCGCCCGGGTCGTTCTATCAATCAACCCCTACGACCTCATTACAACTAATTGATGGGCAACATGCGCCTGCGGTAATTGTACCCGGATTACTGAATGCGGTTATTACAACAATTTAACACATCGCTCGCGCTAGCAGCCTCCAGATATACTGACGATCGTCGGCCAAGATCCGACCAATAAAATTACACGAACCTGCCGTTTAATTAAACGACTGCTTCGACGACACATCCGGATATTTTTCACCCTGATTAACACTATATAGATCAAGAATATAGTACTGGAAATATTTTGGAAAAATACTAGAAAATTATGATATAAATATTGACGGCTGGTAACTTATAAACTAAGAATGGGACTTTTATTTTGAGGACAAATTTTTATTCCTTGAAGAATTCTCTTTAAAATGCATATAAACTTAAGTATATTTAAGTAAATAATACGCATATTACAAAGCAAAGAAAAGAAATATGATAAAATCGAAAGGTTTTTGTGGTTGTGCCAACTTTGATGGCTGGTAACTCATAAACTAAAAATGGGACATTAATTTTGAGGACAAATCTGGATTCCTTATAGAATTTTCTTTAAGAAGCATCTATACTTAAGTATATTTAAATAAATAATACAAATATTACAAAGCCAGAAAGGAAATATGATAAAAATGGAAAGGTTATTATGGTTGTGATAACTTTGACGGCTGGTAACTCATAAACTAAGAATGGGACTTTAATTTTAAGGACAAATTTGGATTCCTTGAAGAATTCTCTTTAAAATCCATATAAACTTAAGTATATTTAAGTAAATAATACACATATTACAAAGCAAAGAAAAGAAATATGATAAAATCGAAAGGTTATTGTGGTTGTGCCAACTTTGACGGCTGGTAACTCATAAACTAAGAATGGGACTTTAATTTTGAGGACAAATTTGGATTCCTTAAAAAATTCTCTTTAAAATGCATATAAACTTAAGTATAGTTAAATAAATAATACACATATTACTATGAATCTTTCAAGCAATGAAACTCAACATCATAGAAAAAAAAAAGATTAATATTGGATAGTTACTGTTACAATAGCACAATACCTCCCGTCACAAATTTCTTATTAAACAATGCAGAAACATGGATTACCACTATCAAGAAACGCTCATCTATTCAAAAAATACTTTTTTTCAGGTCCGGGAGAGAAACTAGATTTCTATGATACGAAAATTGTAACAGAAACAGACAATTTCACATCTACGGGAGACTTGTGAACTTTTTCTCCCGTCGTGAGTGATCAAATAATGTGAGAAATGCACAAAATTAAACAATCATTAATTATATTGCAATTCAAATAATTTTGAATTACATAAAAATCATCTTAAATATGAGGATTGTGAAAAATAATTATTTACTTTACATGTGGGCAAAGTAAGGAATTACCCACGAGAGAAATTTTAACACACTTATGTGATAATTTTATCGAGTGGGTAATTCCACTTTGCCCACGTGTGAAGTATAACATTTTATCCAACACCTCTTAATAAATGAAAAATTTATTAAAGAAATATTATTTGACAGTGACATATGCTTTAAATTTTTAAATTAAAATGTCAATCGAAGTAGTTACCAAGGTGTTGTGTGTTATTATTATTATTATAAATAAAAAACTACTCACTACTGACTTTCACCAAAATTATACCCACTAGTGGATAATCTGTTACTTTGCTTGTTTAAAATCGTTATAGTTATAGAGCATTTATTGAGAGGTGTTGGATAAAATAATATGAACACCGCAGGAGAGAAATGTTACACTTCTCTGCCTAAATGCGTAATATACTATTTAATTATGAGACATGTCATTTTTTAAACGTTGTTTATTTATTAAAAAAAGCACGGGTTAGCAAATTTAAACGAAAATGTCAAAATATATTTAGTAGTAATTTATAAATAGACATTAAGAGAAAAATGTTTCAAACAACGATTATAGATAATAATATTTGAAACATTATTTTAAAATAAAAATTAAAAATAACTTGATAGGGCTTCAAGTACACTGCCACTTCCGGTTATTGGATTATCACCAAAAACTATTCAGCTTTTTCCAAGAGGATACAGCCGACAGACAGACTGACAGACAGACAGACAGACAGACAGATAGACAGACAAACTGCCAGAGAGACAGAGAGACAGACAAACAGACAGACATCATCACAAAACTATTAAAACGTACTCATCCACTGAAAACTCACTACCAAATTTTAGCATGATTCCTTTACCTCCCTTACAGGTTGTGGCGGGAGGTAAAAATGAATACCATCATCAACAAAATTCTGAAGAAAAAGAGCATTACACTACAGGATGAATTTGTGCACGATTAAAAGACTACTTCATTCTCCATTTCTTCTGCTAGCAATAAGTTTTATAATTACATAATCTTCCTATAAAATATTTCCAATAGCACTTAAGAGTTGACCGCATTACTCATTATGCGCACATCACAAATCTAGTTAGCAAACATGACCATTAGAGGACCGAATAAAATTATATTTTAAAAGGTTTGTCGTCCCAAATAAATTTTATATTAATTCCTGCTTTGCTTTAATTTGAAGCAATTAAGGGTTGATTCTCCAGCCACCTGCGTCCAATAATATTATTTAAATCAAAATATATTATTAATAAAACAGTTAGGTGTGTAATTGCAGAGCTTAAATGTCCAGGATGGGAAAATCATGCTTTACATATTAATTTGGAAAATTGCCACAATACTAATTAGAAATCACAGCGAGTACCCCGCGTTTTCTTTATTTGTTGCGAGATTTCAAACACACTTTTAATATTACTACAATTTTGATTGCTCAAAATAAAGTTTCTTAATCTCTCTCTAAAACAAATGCCGCCCCATAGCTCAACTCCATCTTCCAACTCTTCAGTTTCAGCTTCAGTTTAGACACATTCCTAAGTGAAATAGAATCACCAGCACTTTATTTATCACGACACGAAGCGACGTTGTAAACGAATTAGAGACATTGATCAGTCACCAGACACATTTTATGTGTCTCTGAAACATAGCAGAGGAGCTCCTGAACCGCTGAAACTGAAACTGAAGCATGCCCAGGTTTTATTACCCACTAACGCAATTTAAATCTGTTATTGAATATTGATGCTACTTTGACGGCTGGTAACTCGAAAACTAGACCTGGGACTTTAATTTGAAACACAAATTTGGATTCCTCAAATATTTTCCTTTTAAATGAGTATAATTTTTACTATATTATATTGAATTATACTCAGTTTAAGAAACCTTAAGGAAAAAGAGAAAGGTTATTGAATCTCGATAAATATAAATTGTTGGTTCAACTTTGACGGCTAATAACTCGAAAACAAAAGATGGGACTTTAATTTAAAAGCAAAATTTGGATTCCTCAAACATTTTCCTTTTAAATGAGTATAATTTTTACTATATTATATTGAATAATACACAATTTAGGAAACTTTAAAACAAAAAGAATTTGCGTTATAAACCACCCCTATTAATTTCCCGAATAGCGTATCATATTCCACCTTAACCGCGAATAAATCACCCCCTAAAAAAGCTCGCGGTCGTTGAAGCGTCATTGTCAGCGTCGAGGTGACGTCACAGCGTCCCGACGTCAGTCATCGGGTCGCCCTAGGCTATGTGACACCACCGCGACGACGGCCGCGTAATTAATCTTAAATGTACTGAGGAAGGGGGTTAATTAATGCTTTTTACCTGAAGTTGGCGGATGAAGGATGATGATTCGTCTGTGAATGATTCGATCGTGATAACAAGTGAATTCTTAATATTATTAAAGGTCTTTTTACCCTTTATTAAATAAGCAAAATGATATTTGCTGACCAGATAAATTTTACTTTCTTACACAAAGTATAAGGAAGTATTGGAATCACGAAATAAAAAGTTGACGAGATTTTTGCGGAAATACATATTTTGACGTCCACTGAATCCGTTAAGACCAATTTCTCAATGATGTCTGTGTGTGAGGGTGGATGGATGGATGGATGGATGGATGGATGCCTGTGTGCGCAATATCTCATGAACGAGACAAGATATGTAAACGAAATTTGGAATTTATAAGTTTCATGAAAAAATGAAGAGCTGAGTTGATTTTGAATGATTCGAAAAACAAAACAATAAATTCCATTTTTTTCAAAAATAGAATCAGCTATGAGAAAAAGTTTCAAATGAAAGATATTAGCAAAAATATTTGGAATATAAAATGTTATTTGCTCTTTTCTTGTACATGCTTCTAATTTCGAGAAAAACTAAATTACATATTTAAGAATATGCTTCTATAATCTTAGTTACACTGGGAACAAAAACTAAAACATTTTTAATATCTATGTGTCAAACGAGTCAAATAATTGTGAAGTGTCAAAAATATATGTCTTGTAAAATATTATAAATGTAAGTAATATTTGTAATATTAGTTAGAAAGTTTTTCTGACTAGATATTAATAGATTTCTATTTTAAAATAAAGTCATACACAAGGAACAAGTCAAACGTGTTTAGTTGGTTTTATTTGTATAAGAAAGTAGTGTGGTGCCCACACCAGATTTTGTTTGCTTCTTTTGACAAAACTGAATTATATGTTTAATAAACTAATTTTAGTTGCTATAGGAACAAACAAATAACAGAAACTGTAATTATTAATCATTCAATACAGATTCACATACTGATAGAAAAATTTGAAACTCACGGAATATCCTTAAAATTGTAATATTTTTTTATTACATTTCTTTATAATATAAGCGCTAAGAAACCCATTGCAGCAGAGCGCATCGTCAGATCTCTAATATTTTTCGAGATACGTCGATTTATGGTATTTTTCGAAGTGCAACTTTAAGGGCCTGTAATTCAAAAACTACACGAGATATCTCAACATTCTTTTCAGGTTTTACCTAAAGTGATTTAGGAAGCAGGAAATTGCATACGTATAGTTGAACATGTAGTGGTTGACTAATTTAATTTTAAGTAAACCAGGATGTGACGTACCCTCCCTGATTTGTGTGTGACAATTGCTAGCAAAGTGTGCCCTACTACACCGGTCTGAGATAACAAAGCCATCAACATAGAAGCAGTGCTGTCTTACGGTTATCTACCGTCCATTTTCCCGGAACGTGCGGCTTCGGGACTCCGGGAGAGTCACCCTCCCGGAGCAGAAACGAGACTCCTGCAATATAATAGCTACACACCTTCCACAAATTTGATTTAATTATTACAAGAACATCGCAAATTTGAAAACTATTTCAACGCATCGCGAAACGGCTAAATCTGCACTAATCGCTAACGGGGGGGGGGGGGGTCTATTAGCTAGCTCGTATCGCACGTAGCATATGTGGAGGACACCCCCGCAATAAACAAACACGCGTGCCAACTACGATCGTGCGGCGAGCAAATAAATTCGATAACATTTGCGAATAAGTACCGTAGTATGTGACTCGGCGCTGAATAGAATAAGGGATGGATACAATGGGGGGGGGGGGGGGGCAGGAATAGGGGGCGGTGATAATCACGTGGTGGGAACAGAAGGTGGGAATTGGTTGTTAGGGGAATTGATACTAATTACGTAATTACATCTAATTAATGTACCCTTTATTGGTTCGCGATATATTTTACCGAGCACGACACGCCGAATCATCGCATTGCTCTGCAATTGCAGATCCTATTAAACAAAATGTAAAATGTTTAGTGTACTGTCGCACATATATGTAAGGGAGGTATTGTAACGAGTAGTGAGTTTTTAACACAAAATCCCTAGAAGATAATGTCACCATTTTCATAATGACGTTGGTCTGTGTGTGAGTGTATGTGTGTGTGTGTGTGTCTGTGTACAAATTAAAATTTTAGCTGTTTATTTTACTAGCTAATTAAATTTCGAAAACCGGAAGTGGTAATTTATTTGAAACCTATCAAGTTTATTTGGATATTATCTCAATAAATTATTGATTTATATTTGAAATTTTTTTGGTATTTTGAACCGTTTGGAAATAAAATTTTCAGGAAGTCATGTGTTACCCACATCATTTAAAAATATAATATTTACAATTAGAAAGTTCAAATTACAAGCTGGTAAATTTTGGTACCATTCCATAAACCGGAAGTGGTAGTTTACTAGAAGGCAAATCAGGATTTTTGAACTCAGTAAATAATTAAATAAAAATAAATTATTGTTTCAAGATAATTTTCAGTTTTCCTTTTGTATGCATTCGCTGAAGAAAATTTTATTTAGAATATACATTTAATGTATCTTTTTCTACAATCGTTGCACAATATCGACATTGTTATTCCATTTTTGGTTAGGAAATGTTCAAATTTGTCGCTCTAGGGCGACAAAGTGACATATTGTCGCACTAGCGCGACAAAAACAAAACAAAAATAAATTAGGTAAAAGAAGTAAATGATGCATTGGATAACCTTGCTATTGCAAATACAGTTGGCATATACGTACATACAATTCAACTTAATCACCATAAACTCAGTAGACTTTATGTCAAATGTACTCCATGTGTCAAATTATGATTTCTTTGAAAATTTGTATTTTGTTCATAAACGTTGTCATGATTACGGTGACATGGGTAACTACAATTTTACTAAATTGTTATAGGCGTGACCAAAGATAATTTTGAAAATTAATTTTTTTCTACAGCTTGACATTGTTCAACGATTGTAGAAAAAATATTGTGTGTATCTCGTCGGATAGAGCTTGTTCGGTGCACTTGTCGAGTTGTTGAACTCGGCTTCGCCTCGATCAACAATTTCTCGCCGCGTGCAACAAACAATGCTCTATCCGCACTTGATACACAAATAACTATTTATTTCTGCTTTGAAAGTAAATGAATATACTTTAAATTTTGTTTTTAAAAATAATGAAAAAGACGTTGTTTTAAATTGAGAGAAAACATTTTTATCAGTGTAGTAAGTTATTTTTAACTGTGTTTTATGACAGCTGGATGTCCGCAAAAGATCTGCAATTGCTGAGCACTGAAATATCCTCTACTCAATGTTGAATAGATTGAGTAATTAAAATAATTTCGGCCAACAAATCTTAGCCGCGGAGACTTGCAAAACTAAACTACCCCCAGTCCTATGTTGCAGCATAACACAAACAGTAAACTGTTTTAACGGCCGCTCTAGTTAGTATTGTCACATTATTTGCCGGAGTAACTGTTGGTAATAATGGTATTTATAGCATGTATGCAATAAAGTATAACAATTATCATTCTCGATTTTGCGGGCCGATGTTCGCGACCGATAATTGTTCTGCGAATAGTTCAGCGTGCTGAGGTATTTGACAAAGTTTCAAAGACGCTCTGGTTGGGATATATGGCCGGAACTGGGGTGAAGTTAGCGAATAAAACCATTGCTCGCCTCGAAATGTTATTCAATAAATTGGTTGGCTTTGGAATCGTGCGTTTGTTAATGATTTTGAGGTTTTTAATGGCTTCTGATTGGCGAACTTTGCCCCGAGGACCAAGTTTTCGAATTAGAACTTCTCACATAATATCTAATAATATTGTGTAATATTTACCTCCCGCCTACCTCTAGGTAAGGGAGGTATTGTTTTTGGTCAAAAAATTGGGCAGTGAGTTTTCAATGAATAAGCACGTTTTAGGGTCCCTACAATACGATTTTACTATTTTCGCGATGATGTCTGTGTGTATGTATGTATGTATGTATACAGGGTGTAAATCAAAAAGCGGGCCATGGGCGTTTAACATGGGAAATCAGTTTTTCCGTGCGCAAAAGTTCCCAAATGGTTTTAGACAAAAATGGTTCAAATAAAAATTGCAAAGGATTTAATTCTGCATCTAAATCACTAATCAGATTTTATTTTACACGTCTTGTAATCTGTATAACCAATTTTAAAGTTTTATAAATATTGCTAATGATGTGTAATTGTTTGTAATTTTGTTTCAATTCCATGGCTATCACTACAAATGAGCAATATTTATAAAACAATTTTTCGTCTCGCATAACTCAAAAACTATAATACCAAAAAATAAAATTTTGTGAATTATTGCTTCTTATATTTAAATGAAGAGCTGATTAGATTTTGGATAAAATTGGTCAACCGGAAGTAGCAGTTTACTTGAAACCCTTAACAGTTTTACGTGAAAAACACGGTTAAATTTCCTTTTACAACAATTTATGTTATTTTGAAAGTTGTAGAATAGTTTTGATTACACTAATTTTATTAATTTTCATTAGGTTTAGAGATAATAAAATATAAAGAAATTTGTTTTTATAAATCTTGCAGTCCTAGTACACCATGGAAACATTTAAATATTTTCAATTTTTTACGAAATGTGACACATGTCATTGTGATTGTGAAGCTGTTTTCTTAGTGAAATATATGTCAAAAAAATTAATAAGTATACGAAAGAAAATTAAATTTCTCAAATAAAAATAAGAAGGTATGTTTCTGTATCATCAAATACTATTTTGTACTGTTTAAGAGTAGTATTGGGCGGAAGGTTACGTGTTGGGCACATCAGATTTTTATACATTGAACTTAATCGAAAAGTCTTCTATAAATTAATATCTACCTCTGTCGCAAACACATTTGAGAAGTCCCCCCCCCCCCCCTACATTTACCGGTACCGTTCGCGGAGAAATTACATTAACTTTATCAGTGTAACACGTTCAATGATTTACGAGAGTATTCAACGATGCCCGCTCATGATAGGCTGATATATGTGTACCGCATTCTTACTGGAGCCATTAAAAGTTTTATTTTGGGAAATAAATAATATTCTAGGGAATCAATCACGCTCGTAATTCACGGCTGCCGCGATTGTTTGAGATTTTTAAAATTTATGGCTTTTATATTTATTTATAATATATTTCTTTTCTTGCATCTGCAAATATACAAACCCAGAATCATATCATTTTGTACAATTAAGACTTTAGAATTACAAAAACATTGTTCTGATCTTACAGAACAAAAATTGTGATATTTATTACAAATATTGCACTGAGCTGAAGTTGCAGATCCTTGTGTTACACACTAAAATATGCGGTGAAAGCTCCTCTATTTAATCATATATTATTTCATTAGTTAACTTTTATTACAATGGTATTAAATATTTATTTGTTACCAACACCAATTTTGATATTTTAATGCTAGTAAAAAAATTATTGTAAATATTTCAATGAGATGAAGTTGCAGATCCTTGTGTTACACACTAAAATATGTGGTGAAGATTCCTCTATTCAATCATGTAAAATTTCATTAGTTAACTTTTATTATAGTGGTATTAAATATTTATTTGTTACCAACACCAATTTTGATATTTTAATGCTAGTAAAAAATTTAATGTAAATATTTCAATGAGATGAAGTTGCAGATCCTAGTGTTTTACACTGAAATATGCGTTGAAGATTCTTCTATTCAACCATGTATAGTTTATTTATTTAATTTTTATTGTAGTGGTACTAAATATTTATTTGTTACCATCGCACATCTTTCATTTTTTGCTATTAAAAATTTTATTGCAAATATTTTACTGAGATGAAGTTGCAGATCTTTGTATTACAAACTGAAATATGCGTTGAATACTGCTCCTCTATTCACCCATGTGTAATTTCGTTACTTAGTTTTTATTGTGGTGGTAGTAAATATTTATTTGTTACCAACGCCAATTTTGATATTTTAATGCTAGTAAAAAAATTATTGTAAATATTTCAATGAAATGAAGTTGCAGATCCTTATGTTATACTCTAAAATATCCGTTGAAGATTACTCTATTCAACCATGTATAATTTCTTTACTTAACTTTTATTGTAGTGGTACTAAATATTCATTTGTTACCAACGCCAATTTTTACATTTTAATGCTAGTAAAAATTTATTGTATAAATTTCAATGATATGAAATTGCAGATCCTAGTGTTATACACTGAAATATGCGTTGAAGATTCCTCTATTCAACCATGTATAATTTTTTTATTTAATTTTTGTTGTAACAGTAATAAATATTTATTTATTACCTTGCTTTTAGAATAACTAAATCTTACAAAAACGAAAATTGTACTCTATTTGTAACTTAAATTCTATTTTTTTGAACAATGTTTTAAGGAAAACTAACAACTAAAATAATAACAAATTAACATAAATATTTAATTTGGCTCAAAAGTATTAGCTGGTATCACGAACACTGTTTTTGAATGATAATAAAATATAGAAAAACGTTTGAAATAAAGATTGTAAGTACATCTTTTTGATTCCTATTTACTCTATCTCATTTATTTACTAAGATTTCCCAAAAATCTTGATAGGTCTTCAAATAATCTACCACTTACTGTTGATGAATTGTTCCCAAAATTTAATTTAATTTAAAATAAATTAATTTAAAAGGTGTAAAAAAATATAAGTTACAATTTTTATTTGAAACATTTTGTTCCATTTTGTACTTTATAAAAGTTGTTTGAGTGAGAAGTTATGTGTTGTCCACACCAGATAATTTTTATTCATTATCAAACATTCCCGCGTTTACTGCAAAACAAAGGAGGTTCGAACTCCATTTGATTTAAGATCCAAGACGTCTTTGCATAATTATTCAGCAGAAAGCAAGTTAACAATCGCCCTTTATCCCGCGGCGAGGCCCGGAGCCCCGGAGTCAGCGGCATTGTTGCTGGACCATTCGTCATGGCCGGATTGTGTGTACACTGCATTGAAGCTCGCTGCAAATGAGGCAGAACAAATCATATCTAATTGCCGAGGGAAGGAATTGAAGCGAGGTACTTCTTATCCACTTTGGTGTTCAATCCAATTTATGGCGGAACTTGGATTTGTTCAACTTTATATAATGGTTTGTAATGACGCAGTGCATGTGAAAATATAATATTTATGTGTGTGTGTGTGTGTTTGTGTGTTATGTGTTATGACGGGCGTCATCCATGTTGACGTGTTTCAGCTATTTTTGTTTTCGCGTTTGTTTTATTTGAACTGCACTAATTTCAATTTAATTTTTTAGATGAGACAGACATGCAAAATAACAAAATGATTATTAATTTGTATAGACAAATTAAAATCAAACAATGCCACGTTTGACATGCAGAAATAAATAATTATGTACCTATAATAAACAAAAGGAATTGTGAACATACCAAATAGTTTGTTTGTTTATAATTCATGAAAAACTACGGCAAATTATTTTACAATATTTCAATAAATTCGTCGTTGATTGATTTGAAAATGTTCACACGAAAACTCTGATAAAATATGCAGCTGAAATTTTCATTTTCCTCTGTTCTCCTTTGATGCTCAATATTTTCTCTCTCTCCTTGATTTTTGTCGTCTTTTCTCTTCATATGCTCCCTCCATTCTAGCTGTCTTTCTTTGATGAACGCCCATTTGCCCCAAGATTTTTAGAATAACTTTAAAAAAATTATTTATTTGTATCTTACATTCTGTTACTTTTAAGGTATTGGCTGCTACCATAAACACTGTTTTTGAATGCCAACAAAATATAGAAAAATGCTTCTGCATCTGCATCTAAAAACCCTGATAGGCCTTCAAATAATCTACCACTTACTTTTGATGGATTGTTTCCAAATCTAATCAATTCGTAACGTAAACTTATATGTATATGCGTGAGGCCAAAATATGGTGAATTTAACAATTTTCCTTCGCATAATTCTGTGCTGGTATTTAATTAACATTTGTATTTTTTATTCTGAACATTGCAGTACATGTTTTTGAGACAGAGGGTAGTTTGGCCATAGACAATATAAAAGAGAGTTTTGTTAAAGCGAGAAGTTATTCAAATAATATTTGAATGTTTTATTTCGTGTATATTGTGTAGTTTACGTGCAAAATCGCGGATCTAGTTTCAGCGAACACAAACTGAAAATAGAATATGCACCTTTCAGGATTTTTCAGGATTCGCCGCACTTTTAATCGCCTGTAAGTTCGCCGGCTGCTAGATTTTATATTTGAAAATAAATTATTGCATCGACTGCGCAAGTAAATAAATTATATTTGTTGGGAAAAATTTTGTAAATTTTAAAATATACATGCTTTAAAACATTACTGTTAATCATTTTAACTGTAACTATGGTAATGAGGTAATGACTCAACCTGTATACTCATTTAAAAAATGTACAGAATATAGAAACAGTAAAAAATATATAAATACAAAGTTGAAAATGACAATAATTAATTTCACACTTATTTAAATTCCCGGAGTCATGGCCACCTTACAACTTCTCTCACCCACATCAGCGCGTGTATCTGTGACCAGCCTTCACTCCCGCACCCTTGCACCCCCCTCGTGTCACGGGGGGTGTTATTGCGTCTACGTACAACACGCAGCAATTCAACGACGGGTTCTGTCATCGTCTGTTACGATTACGGGGGTGGTAAAGTTCGCACGAGCCCGACCTGGCTTAGGAGGCCGGAGGTGGACCATAGGGTGAAGCCAGGCTCGGACTAGCCCGGAAAAGTAGCCCGGAAAACTCGCCGGAGAATTTTTAAAGCGAGTGAAAAAATACAGTTATTTTTTTACCTCTCGTGGAGTCGTGGTTCTTGCATGTATATGTAAGGGAGGTATTGTAAAGGGTAGTGAGTATTATTATATTTTTGGAGCAATTCTTCAACCGGAAGTTGTAGTTTATTTAATGACCTATCAAGTTTTTTGGTATATAAATGAGATAAATTAAATATTATTATAAACTTGAGGAAAAAAAAACGCAGCACTTGAAAATGCACCAAAAATGGATAAATTTCCGAGTGCCATAACTCGGTTGCATTAAGTTGAAATTGGATGATTCTTTGAGTTTTAGAAACTTTGAAATGTTCTCTTCAATGTGATGCTAGTCAATATGATATCAAATCCATTACACCCCCCTCCCGCCCTCATATAAAAAAATGTTCCTGATGTCAACAAATGTCCAACTTTGACAGCTCGTACGCAGTGCCAAAAAAATCCAAGACTCAATTGGCAAACAGGACAATAAAGTTCAAACATTTTCCTTTAAGTTTATAAGTTTTGAGTACCTATGACAATTTGGCGCGAAATTGTGAATTTTTCAAAAAAAAATCTGTTTTTGCGCGTTTTTAGCTATAATCATATATTTTTAAAATTTCTTATTTAGGACTTAAATGTTCAAATAATCTATGAACCGGAAGTGGAACTATACTTGAAGGTCTATAAGACATTTTGAGCATATCTCAATAAATAATTGAGTTAGATTAGATTTATTAAATCATTTTTAGCTTCAAATTTTTCAATTTTGTACCACAACATATATATTTATAGAGGGAGCTCTGTGTTCTGCAATTGCAGATCTAAATGGGTACATGCAGTAGTAGAACTGTGGATTTATATGTAGGGCGCCTCCACCATTGAAATATAATAATAGTGGAACACTTACTGACGTTGAAAATGCGAGCCTAGAGAGAAAGCTAGTTAATAGGCTATTTGTATTTGTTGTACAATGTTTTTACATAGCAACCGCTCAAAAAACAAGTGTTAGACAAAGAACAGTAGCCCACAACATATTTCTGTCTCAGCCTCGTTTTTCGGTTTCGTATAAGGCTAGAAGTAAATGTTCCAGTATTACTATATTTCAGTGGTCTCCACCAAATAGCGTTGTAATGTGTGTTCTGCACTTGCAGATCTCAATGGGTACAGGCACAGATAGAACTGTAGATTCAAATGTAGAACGTCTCCAGTTTTGAAATATCAAAATACTGGAACGCTCACTGATGTGAAAAATGCGTTTGTCTCAGGTTCGTTTTCTCTTTCGTTGGCGTTCCAGTATTATTATATTTCAGTGGTTTCCACCATGTGAGACGGCTATATGTTCTGCAATTGCAGATTCTCGCAAGAACGCTTCAAAAAACCAACCGTTTTGAGTCCAGATCTGTCCGAATCTCTGGATGTTATCCACTACGTTACTATTGCGTTACGGTTACGTTAATTAAAACAGTATCTTAGTTAGTATTTATTTGGTGACCGGTAGGTACGTTACACCGGTAAGCAGCGTCACGTCGGCGTCGGGACGCCTGCCGTACCTCAACGAACGTAAGAAGACTTTCGAACTTTTCGAATAGAAAGAATTATAATAATGTACAATTTACAAGAGTGGTTTGTGTGCGATGGTATTTATTCGCGCGCTCGGGTATTTGTGTATATTCGATAGGTCGTTCAGCGAGTAATCCAGGACGGCGCGGCGGCGGCGCGCCCGACAAGTGATGATTATTGTGGCAGAATACATTCGGAACAAAGTGGGGAACGATAAAACTTTATGTATATTGCCCGCGTCCGAGGGAAGCATTCCGCGCCGTGACGTCTGCAGGAGCTAGCAGGCGTCCTAATGGTGAGCGTCGCCGTCGTCTCAGCCATATGTAGGACAACAGAACAAGCGGCCCCATCAAATATCGGATTGTCTACGCTACGGCGCGAGTAACGGACGAAGAGCCGTTAAATTAAAAGGCGATACTTGAGTTTTTCCAAGCGATGGAAATGGATCTGCAATTTATAAATTGGGAACGGACTGTACCATTCTACACTTGCGAGATATACACACATAAGTTTTACCTATATCTATAGATACTTACAGATACAATACCGTATTGTTCTAGATAAAATGCAACAAACGGTACAAAATATTCAAATAAAAGTAATAGGAATTTTGACAGCTGGTAACTCATAAATTAAAAATGGGACTTTAATTTTGAGGACATATTTGGATTCCTTGAAGAATTCTCTTTAAAATGCATATAAACATATGTACATTTACGTAAATAATACACATATTATAAAGCTAGAAAAGAAATATGATAAAATCGAGAGGTTATTTTATTTATTATGGTTGTACAACTTTGACGGCTGGTAACTCATAAACTAAAACTGAGACTTTAATTTTGAGAACAATTTTGGATTCCTTAAAGAATTCTCTTTAAAATACTTATAAACTTAAGTATATTTAAATAAAAAATACTCATATTACAAAACTAGTAAAAATATATGGAAAAGTCGAATAAATACCTCCCTTACTTACATAAGTGTTGAAGATAAAAATACATTGTGATTTTAAATATTATTGATCATGTTTGAGAGCCAATATCTCAAAAACAAATGAAGATAATTAGACGCCGTTCAAAAAATTAGATTCTTCATAGTTTTTACATTAAAAAAATGTTTAAAATGCACCATAAGATCTGCAACCATAGAACTGGCACGTCGTTTACAAAAATATAAGTGTAGAAGTTAAAAATACATTGTGATTTTAAATATTATTGATCATTTTTGAGAGCCAATATCTCAAAAACAAATGAAGATAATTGGGCGCCGATCAAAAAATTAGATTCTTCATAGTTTTTACATTAAAAAAATGTTAAAAATGCACCTTAAGATCTGCAACCACAGAACTGGCACTGCGTTTACAAAAATATAAGTGTAGAAGTTAAAAATACATTGTGATTTTAAATATTTAATGTTGGTCTAGTTTGTGGGACGATATCTCGGAAATCAAAAAAGATAATTGAACGCCGTTTCAAAAATTGGATTCCTCATAGATTTTTCATTAAAAAATATTTCAAATGCACCAGCAGATCTGCAACTGTAGAGCTGGTTCGACGTTTACATAAATATAGGTGCAGAAGTTAAAAGTACATCGTGATTTTAAATATTATTGGTTAAGTTTGAGAGACGATATCTCAAAAAGTAAAAGAGATAATTAAACGCGGATTAAAACATTGGATTTCTCATAGATTTTTCATTAATAACATGTATAAAATCCCGCAGAAGATCTGCAACTACAGATCTGGCACGGCATGAAAATAATAAAAAACTACAAAATATAATTAAAAACGGATTTGAATTTATGGCAGTTCTGTTCTTGGTTGTTTCACCCTCGCAGTTTTGCAGAGGGGTGGCAGGGCTTCGATATCACATGACAGGTATACGAGTCTTCTTGATGCGTTCCAACGAACGGTAGCGTCACGCGTAGCTTAGAAATCGCCTTGATTTGCTATTCACGCTCGTCACGTACAGGTTGAAGCGCCGGTACCAATGTTGGGGTTTCCATTGCCTCCATAAAGGGGTTAGGAGGGCGGGGGCACAGGCGGGGGTGGTCGTTAGCCAAGAGACAATACAGGAGGGATGATGGAAGTAAACGATGTAAGTAAATAGCGTGTATGTTGTAAGGACGAAGAAATATTTTTAATTGAAAATAGTCCAACATTGCAGTAATCAATAGTGAGTGATCCGACGGCGGCGTCGCGGCGGCGATCGGACTAATTAGACACGCGACGGGAGATCGAGAGGCCAAAGGGCTTTAATTAACATTCCGCGTTCACCTTCTCGGAAGAAGTTGCAAATTAAAGGCAATATCTGCCAAGATGAACATCGGTGAAACGTTAGTCGTCGCTCTGAGGCATCGGCGTCGGTGTTGGCGTCGCGGCGCCACCGTTTTTGTTTGCTAATTGTTGAATTAATTCCGCGTCCTTTCATCAATTCAGCTATTTCAAGGGTTGAGGGTTGAGGGTGCTTCAAACCCGCTAAGAAGTTTATCCCTTCGCTTGGTTTCCACTTCAATTGGTACTCACTTATTTCATCGACATTTTTTTTTCAAACCACATACTTAATGAATTATAAGACCAGTAACAATGTAAGATGCTTAAACTATAACAATGACATGAAAAGATGAAACAAAAATTAGAACTAATGAAGATATCAGAAAACAAATACACAACAATGAAATAGAAGAAAAGTTGGAAGGAGAAGATATGGTGAGAAAGATCTACGAAGAATCAGATGAATTAGACATATATGGAGAGCAGAATAAAGACCAGGAGGAAGAAGAAGACGAGGCAGATCCAGATCAACATGGCTACAGGAAGTAGAAGATTTAAAAGCAGCAGGAATTATAAACAGGTAAAGTAAAACTTAAGAAAGAATATATGGAAACGGAAATTGATCCAGTCCAACAAAAGGATATAAAAGGCTTCAAAATAAGCGACATTACACCATAGGGGTGTTAAACCACTATTTATATAATACAGGATGGTGAATCAAAAGACAAACCATAGCGTTTTCAATGCTATTTTTGAATAGTTCAATTATTTGATATTTTTGTGGTTGTACCAACTTTGACGGCCGGTAACTCATACAATAACAATGGGACTTTAATTTTGAGGACAAATTTGAATTCCTTGAAGAATTCTCTTTAAAATGTATATAAACTTATGTACGGTTATGTAAATAATACATATATTACAAAGCTAGAAAGGAAATATGATAAAATCGGGAGGTTATTAGGGTTGTGTAAATTTGACGGCCGGTAACTCATAAACAAAAACTGGGACTTTAATTTTAAGGACAATTTTGGATTCCTTGAAGAACTCTCTTTAAAATGCATATAAATTTAAGTACATTCAAATAAATAGCACACATATTACAAAGATAGGAAAAAAATATGGAAGAATTTTTATCTCCTGAACATATTATGTGGGTGTTGCAAACTTTGACGGCTGGTAACTCAAAAACTAAGACTGGGACTTTAAATTTGAAACCATATTTGGATTCCTTGAAGAATTTTCTTTGAAATGCATATAAAGTTAAGTATATTTAAATGAATAATATACATATTACAAAGCTATAAAGAAACATGAAAAGTCATTCCATTTTAAGTATATTTAAATAAATAGTTCACACTTTACATCAAAAAAGTTAAATAGTTTATTGTAAAGGAAGAATTTCTACATATTTTGACACTAATATTTATAATTTTACTCTACCGGAAACCGAAGAAATAACGGAATATTTATTGGTTCTTAAAATCATCACAGTGTTTGATTTCAAGTGTTCAAGAAAATTACCAACAAACATTTCCGTTTTCCGGTTCCAGGTAGAGTAACATTATATATATTAGTATTAAAAAATGCAGAAATTCTTCCTCTACAATAAACTATTTAACTTTTTTGTTGTAAAATAATTAGGGAAGCCAATAATTGAACATTTCAAAAATAAGGTACGACCTCCGATAATAATTGTATTCTGTAACTATACTTTATGGTGGAGTTGCCGCGGTGCCAAACAAAGTCAGTACAGTCCTGCAACAAACCGATCGCCAACACACGTGTAGCGAGTTCATTTCTTACTCGCGGCAATAAAAAGAAATTAACCGCGGTAAACTGGAAGCGAGGCATGAATCACTTGAAAACCGCGGGCTTAGGAACCGGGTAACAGATGAATACTTTAGAGGATTAAAACAACCGTAGTATTGAAATATTTTTATTTCCTACCCCATTTCTGCCCCGATATGGATATAATGTTAAGCTAGCGGCGTCCTCCGAGCGGAGCAGGGGATATCACGGTATAATGGAGGTGCTGCCACCTGCAATGTGACCTCTGACCCCTGCTGTTTGCACGTCAACCCCTATTGTATTTAAATACAACTAAATATAAGCTTTGTTTCACTAGAGACATTATTTATTTGTACTGTGATTTTTAAAAACTTTTGGAGGATACAAAATATAAATATATACTGTGGGCACCACAGTACCTCCTGCCATAGATTTATTATGAAACAATGGAAGAACACGAACCACCACTAGCAAGAAACGCGCATCCCTTCTGAAACATTTCAAAAAAATGAAATATTACGAAAACTGGTAGTAATAGCAACTTTGACGGCTGGTAACTCATAAACTAAGAATGGGACTTTCATTTTAAAGACATATTTGGATTCCTTGAGGAATTTTCTTTAAAATACATATAAATTTATGTAGGTTTATGTAAATAATACACATATTACAAAACTAAAAAGGAAATATGATAAAATCGCGAAGTTATTGTGGTTGTGGTAACTTTGATGACCGGTAACTCATAAATTAAAAATGGGACTTTAATTTTAAAGACATATTTGGATTCCTTGAAGAATTCTCTTTAAAGTTCATATAAACTTATGTAGGTTTATGTAAATAATACACATATTACAAAACTAGAAAGGAAATATGATAAAATCGAGAGGTTATTATGGTTGTGGTAACTTTGACGGCTGGTAACTCATAAATTAAAAATGGGACTTTAATTTTAAGGACAAATTTGGATTCCTCGAAGAATTTTCTTTAACTAGCATATAAAATTATGTAGGTTTATGTAAATAATACACATATTACAAAACTAGAAATGAAATATGATAAAATCGAGAGGTTATTGTAGTTATGGTAATTTTGACGGCTGGTAACTTATAAACTAAGAATGGTACTTTAATTTTTAAAACATATTTGGATTCCTTGAAGAATTTTCTTTAAAATGCATATAAACCTATGTAGGTTTATGTAAATAATACACATATTACAAAACTATAAAGGAAATATGATAAAATCGCGAGGTTATTGTGGTTGTGTAACTTTGACGGCTGGTAACTCATAAACTAAAAATAGGACTTTAATTTTGAGGACAATTTTGGATTCTTTGAAGAATTTTCTTTAAAATACATATAAACTTAAGTATATTTAAATAAATAATACACAAATTACAAAGCTAAAAAGGAAATATGGAAAAATCAGTGCCATAAAGTAACAAAATAAATGTGATATTAATTAAGGGTTTATTTTAATTAAATTTTTGTCGAACACTATTTTGACCATAAAACCATTTCACTATGTCTGCAATTCTTTCCAAATTATATATTTTTAATTAAGACACTTGAAATCAAACACGGAAGACAGCAGGTGACAGATAAAACCAATAACTTTTAATTGGTACATTTTTGATGATTACCAATAAATATTTCCGTTATTTTTCTGGTTCCAGGTAGAGTAAAATTATAAATATTAATATGAAAAAGTGCAGAAATTCTTCCTCTACAATAAACTATTTAACTTTTTTGTTGTACAATAATTAGTGAAGCCAATAATTGCAAATTTCAAAAATATAAATATATATATTTATAGCACTATATATTTTACAAATGCTAATGTAATGTTTGTGTCAATGGTAGAGTTCTGCAAGTGCAGAGCGCCGTCTCAGTGCGCTGCTGGTATGACACAGTATATCACAATAATGCTTTTACCAATACGTGATTCTTTTAATTCTTGCGTTAAGTCTCGGCTGTTTATTGCGCCCTCTAGACTGTATATTACTTTTATTTTTTGTATGATCGTTATTAACGAAATGTTCTGTGTTTAAATATATTTATGGGGTAGAAAGCATTAATTCGATTTACTTGAAAATATAGATATGAACATGGAGCTTATCCCTTGCTTGTTATTTATGACATATTAAATTTTATTGGAACTTTTATTCACTGGAGTTAATCCGGAATATAACTATGCTTAATAGCATTCATCATTTATCGCCTTTTTAATATCTGAAATAAATATAAATTTATCTTTGACGCTGTAACCAAATACTTAACTCCAAATGTATTCGTATCACCTGAAAATATGCTTTAATTGTTATTGTTGCTTATTATGACGTCATCTATGTATTATAGTGTCCTCTTAGGTAAATGATAATTTTTCGATGAATATTTATAAGATTTACTGTCTTAATGAGATCACAATACTTCTAACGCACTTCTATAGAGCAAAATGAAAATATTTTTCAATCATATTTATAATATTGAATGTGCAATGATTAAAAACAATATTCAATTACTTGTTGACTAGATTTTTACGTGAACTAATAATTAGATATGTTTTAATGTCAGAATATATTGAATCTGAACGAGAATTTACTTAAAATCTATTAAAACAAATAGAAAATGAGTCTGAAATATTTAAGCAGCTAAAAATTCCATTTAAAAAATCTGGTGTGGACACCACACTACTTTCTTATACAAATAAAACCAACTAAACACGTATGAGTTGTTCCTGGCATAAGATTTTATTTTGACATTTGATATATAAATTTGAAACCTGTTTAATTTTTTGTTCTCATTGTAACTTTGAATTTATTTTGAAATAGAAATAGTCTTCAAAACTTTCTAGCTAATAATACAAATATTACTTTTCACACAACACATACTTTTGACACTTCACAATTATTTGACACGTTTGACACATACATATTAAAAATGTTTTAGTTTTGTTCCCAATGTAACTAAGATTATAGAAATATATTCTTAAATATATAATTTAGTTTTTCTCAAAATTAGAAGCATGTACAAGAAAAGTGCAATTAACATTTTATATTCGAAATATTTTTTCTAACATCTTTCATTTGAAACTTTTTTGCGCAGCTGATTCTATTTTTAAAATAAATGGAATTTATTGTTTTGTGTTCCTTCCTTTTCCGGTTTTTCAATTTCATTAAAAATAAACTCAGCTCTTCACTTTTTCATGAAACTTACAAGTTCCAAGTTTCGTTGACATATCTTGTCTCGTTCATGAGATATTGCGCACACGGATATCCATCCATCCATCCTCACACACAGACATCATTGCGAAATTGGTCTTAACGGACGTCAAAATATGTATTTCCGCAAAAATCTCGTCAACGATTTTTTTCGTGATTCCAATACTTCCTTATACTTTGTATAAGAAAGTAAAAATTGTAATATCAAAAGCTTACTACAATATTAATGAATTTTTTAAAGATATGGTGTTTTGATGTTTTTATGTCATATTTATATATATTTTTATACAGATCTAATTATATATTATATCTGTTTTAATGTACTAATATTTGACGCAAGTTAATTATTTCTCAACCGCGCAAAAAATTGTTATAATGAGAAAGTTCTAAATAAATAATATTTTCAGAGTATACTGAAACTAAATACATTTATTTCTGATAAATTAAAGGGTGGTGACGTCACTGGGTCACTCAGTAAGCTGAGCTTAACGCCCTTTGAACTTCTGTCAATCGTGTTTCCGAAATCGAAACGCAGATTGAAAAAATATTATTTATTGGAGTGCTACAGATTTTTAAATTATTATCGGCTACGGAAACGAATTCTGGCCTTCACAAGAGACTGATAGCTCTTATCAAATCAAATTTTGCGGCGCCAAGCGATTGTCAATTGTTTTATAGAGAGAAATGTGTCAAATAGCAACTATCCTACATTTGAAAATTATGATGAAAGTTTTGTCTAAAGAATATTCGTTTAAAATAATGAATTTTGTGTTAATTTATGCCGGTGACCATAAATAGATGTAAAATGGATAGTACTGACCATCTGGGGATAAGTTCCAGACAGTAGGGGCGGTGCGGGGAGGGGGTGGGAGCGACAAGACTAGTTAGAAGGTAGTAATGCTCTCGTCGAGCCATTCGTACCAATTTAGGGTAGCTGGCACATGTGATATCACATATTTATGGCCCCCGAATGGAATATGGCAACACTGCTCTCGGTATATTTCACCGACGGTTGTTAGGCAAGTAAATAATTGCAGGCGACGCTCACGGGACGTCGCGACGCTGGACGCCGCCGCCGTGAGTGTCTCGAACAAGTTGCAGATCTTCCTGGTCATAAATTAAGGTAACGACCAAACTCTCAAAAATATAACAGAGGACAATTACTCGCCGCCATCTTTGCTGTGTTTTATCGCTTCTGCGAAGAAGAATGTGAGGCGAGGTGGTCATATTTTTCGCTGGGCTGAAACTGATGTCTTTAATCGAAGACCCGGCGTCACAAATCAAGCAAACGTTTGACAGTGTCATTAAGAACTGGGTTGTATGTTGGCCATACTTCATGCTCTACCGTATATAACATCAGCCTGCGCCCCCGGCCCGAACTGGGGCGAACTTTGGGGCCTACCGTTTCGTCCTACCTCGATTCATACCCACAACATTCCTCAAGAAGAAAAACTAACACTAACAAAAATATATATTATGTATTTATTTTTTTAAGGTTACCTAAACTGTATATTATTCAATATAATATAATAAACATTATAGTCATTTTAAAGAAAAATGTTTGAGGAATCCAAATTTGTCTTTCAAATTAAAGTCCCATCTCTAGTTTTCGAGTTACCAGCCGTCAAAGTTGCACCAACCCTTAAAATTTATCGACATTTAACAACAGATTTATACATTTTTCTACTTCGTTTTTGCTCACAATATTATTTAGTAATTAAATAACAATTAATGACATCCTTCTTTTGTTATTTAGAAAAAAATTACTATAGACTTATTTTGAAGGTTTCCTAAATTGTGTACTATTAAATATAATATAGTCAACATTATATTAGTTTAAAAGAAAAAAGTTTGAGGAATCCAAATCTTGCATTAAAATTTAAGTCCCATCTCTAGATTTCGAGTAACCAGCCGTCAAAATTGCACCTACCCTTTAAATTTATCGACATTCAATAACAACTTTTCCCTGTTTCATTTATGTTCAAAATCTTAGTTAGTAATTAACAAACAATTAATAATTATGTTATTTAAAAGAATTTGGCTATAAAATTATTTTAATTCTATAATTACGATAAATTGTTTTGAAGGTTACCTAAACTGTTTTATTCAATATAATACAGTGAACATTATATTCATTTAAAAGGAAAATGTTTGAGGAATCCAAATCTGGCATTAAAATTAAAGTCCCAAGCCTATTTTTCCAGTTACCAGCCGTCAAATTTGCACCAACTGTTACAAATCTACTTCTTGCTCATATATTCTTTAAAAATAACTATCATACTCTAAGGGAAGTTCTGTGAAGTCGTGTAGGGTTGGGGTTGTACCGGATGGGGTAGAAAGGCCACGTCGGCCTCCTCGACAGCCAGATGATTTCCTGGCTGATGGACGAGCGAAATCTGCGCAACTTTCGGCCGCTGCCGTCGAGGTTCTGGCGCCTGATAAGTGGCGTCAATATTAAACATGATTTCTTGTTTCTTACATTTCGCAATATTGTACGCCGTAAATCACGTTTATGTACTTGGATCGTGCAGATATTTATCAAAGACTTGGCGAAAACATGTAAATATGTCTTCGTGTGGGAGAATTCCAGCCGTTGAGATATGAACCCACGACTACGAGAAGGAATACGATTGCTCGTCATTGATGGATTTTGTTGGAAATGTTTGATAAACTGTATCTCAAAAACTAGAAAAGATAATTGAATTCTGTTTCAAAATTTGGGTTCCTTGATGCCTTTTTAGTATTATACATTTTTTTGAGACAATACGTAAAGATCTGCAATTTCAGAATTATCACCTAACAAAATTGCGATTTAAATAATTTTTTAAAAATATGTGTTTCAAATTTGATAAGCAATATTTCAAAAATTAAAAGAGATAATTAACATCCGAATAAAAATTTGGATTCCCCGTGTCCTCCTTTATAAGCTCCCGTATCTGCAATTGCAGAATTTCCACGTAAAACATGCAGTAAATTTCTCTGAATCATTGTACAAAACAAATACAGATAAGCATAAAACGATAAAGAAACCTAGTTTAATCTTCTGTACAGTCCCTGTTTAATTCCCGCTAAAACAAAAGAATTATCTTTCGGAACTATTTATCTGGTAAAACCCACAAATGAAATATAAATAGAATCTCAACAAAATTAGGAATCAAAATTGTGTGAACGTTCATAGAGAACAGTTGTTAAAATGTTTGTGTGGGCCATTTTTTTGTTGAGTGTCTCTTTGGCAAATTGTGCGACTAGAATTACTTTTCCGGGATGCGATCGGGCTGGCTGGAAGTGCAATAAAGTCCAGGCGAGCCCAATACGTTACGAGCTCGAATATGTTTGTCAAAATACGGCAGGAATTGTAAGTTATTATTTTACAATTAAATTATTTTTTAAATAAAAATTTAATTTTTCCAGATATTTTCCTTGTGGAACTTCAACGCCCCTACTGAAATCAAATACTTGAAGATCGTCAATTGTTCTGCAGTTGAGATAGACTTAACATGTACCAACGTTGGTCGCCAAGTAGAAAGTCTTCATGTCAAAAACATCGGCGTGTTCAACTTCACAAATCTCTTATATTCCGATACAGCGCAGGTGCCAGAAAGAGTAATAGTTGAAGATGTCCAAGAGATGTCAATACCTCAAAAAACCTTCAAACAAATGAAGCATCCTGTAGCAAGTGCCTATAGGTGTGCTGTCAACACTGTTCCTTTAAATAGGGTGAATTTTAATAACGTTAATGTTAAAACTATTCAGCAAAATGCGTTTTTCAATTTAACAGAGATGAAAGAATTTATTTGGACCAATGTTTCTGTAGATATTATGGAACCGCTTGCATTGCAAGTTAATATGGAAAAAGAAGGAAGCTTTATTATCTCTAACAGTAAATTTAACAAGTTGGACTATAAAGCATTTGATATTCGAAGCCATAATATTGTTTTTAACCAATCAAAGTTTGAAGAACTTCCAAGAAATGTAATAGATTCTACTTCATTCAATTTTAAATTTATCAACAATACTATTTCAAACGTTCAATCTTTCGCATTTATGCTTTTGTCTCAAAACATTACTTTTGAATTCAACTATTTTGCTTCCCTAAAAACAAGTGCATTTCAAGGTGTGGGCCCTGGCCTACTTGAAAATGCTTTCATAAGTTTTGGACAACTAAAATTCACCTATAATTTCAACAACAATTCAATTTCTCATTCAGATATCGGGGGTTTGAACCCGGACTGGATTGCTTACAAGAACGTACACAGTAGTATACATGTCTCAGGGAACTACCTCCCTTGTTCATGTAAAGAATTAGGGTGGATAACTTTACGAGCAGGGTTAGGGGATGAGTTCTCATCAATGATGAATTTCAACTCAAAATTTTTAGACAAAACAAATAAAAATTTGTGTAGCAATGCTCCATGTGAACTTCCTGTAACAGTAATGGCAGGAATGCACATTAAATTTGGTGTGTGTGGTACCCCTGAACCATTGGTCAATTGGTGCAAAAAGTACAGGCCCAATCAAAATGATTACGGTTTCGGAAAAACCACTAACATGGTTTTAAAACAATGGGAAACTGATATAAAACCTCAGAAACCTTCTGAAGAATTTTCTTCATTTAACGTAGATGCTTTTGAAGATATGTATGCAGAAAACTACCTTACCCACTTTAAAGGACACCCCAAAGAGTCTTACTTTAAAATAGAAAAGACGGGAGTTGCAGATTCGCCCTTAAGTTTAATTCAGAACTTGGTTACCGAAAATCAACAACATTTAGAAGTTCCGGAACCGGAAACAGTTGGCAGTACTGCCTACCCGGATATAGTATTCAAGGACGATGACACTACTCGAAATAATACTTTTTATAAGTATTCCATGGATGTAAGAAACGGAACAAACAATGAAACAAACACCAATGATGTTGGCTTCAATAATTTGAAGAAGGAATATGAAGAAAATCAAAAAGATTTTGTGAAGAAAAGCTACGAGGACTGGCAAGCGCAAAGGAAGAAGAGAATGGTGTATTTTAAAGTCTATGGTAACCTTTTAACACTAGACGAATAATATATTTGTTAGTTGTATTTTTAATGTATTGATCTATTTGTTATTTCATTAATATTAAAATATTTTGACGTGTGTTTGATAAAAAATAAATTAATTTATGTTGTATATAAAAATTATAATATTGAATCAATCAAAAATAATTAAATATGTCACTAGATGCAATTTGATTAATTAGTCTGGACTGTGTTTTTGTAAATATGTTTTTCACAAAATAAAATAGACTCGCATATTAATATGTATTATTTCTCTGCACATTCTATAAAGGATCATATTTTATATTTGTTTTCTTTTCCTTTAGAAATAGCTGATTTGTTTTTGGTAGTAATCCAATAACCGGAAGTGGTAGTTTACTTGAAGTCCTATCAAGTTATTATGAATCTACAATTGTTGTTTGAAACTGTCACATTTACGAATGCAACACGTAAAATAAATACTTTAGTGCCTTGGTATACATTATATTTCTTCCGAAATCGTTAAAATTATTAATTAAAAACATAAATAAATAGCATTATGTATTTGTAAAACCTCAGCTCTGTTTTACTAGTTTCACTTGGGTGTCTGTGTGTACGAATGGATGGATGATAAAATTTTGTATTTTGCTTTCGTACACCTTAAGGAAACGTCCAGTTGAATATGGTGAAAATTGTCTAGCAGAAACAGGCAATTATAATAATACTGGAACGTTCACTAATATTGAAACTGCCACAGGTAATATGTGGGCTACCTATCTCTGTCGCACAGTATTAACTTCATAAGAAAATATATAAAAATTAACATTTAATAATTTTGAAATAAAATGTTTAATATAAACATTTATTTGTGTTCAGCTGAAAGATCTGTAACTTCAGAGCGGCCTCATCCAAAACATACCAAGTATTTATACCATTGAAGTATAGTAATACTGGAACGCGCATTTGTTGCGTTTTACGGAAGAGAAAAACAAAAACATTTATTTGTTGAGCGGTTGCTATGTAAAAACATTGTACAAATAAAGCCAGATAGGGAAATAATAAATAAATTCACCAAAAGTATTAGAATAGTATATTATGATACAAGTGTATAAGTAAGCTTTTAAAGCACGTACGACGAGTTTAAAAGCACTTATACACGTGTGTCATACGCTATTTTTTATTATACCTGCATCATACTCTGAAAAAACTGGAAAGCAACATTTTGATTTTGATTCATTTCATAATTTTGCGCGTGTGACGTTTGACGCATATCGTTTACATGGAGACTGGTTAGCAATTGTTATTTATGTTTACAGTTTTTACAGATATTAATAGTAAATATTTTTGTCGTTGCTTAGTAACCTTTAAAGCACTGCGTGTTTTAATCTTGCGTTTATGAACGATGTTACGTGTTTTAAACACGGATTATGATGCAGGTATAATAAAAATAATTTGTTAGTTATTTTAGGTGTGTAATTCATGTTTGACATAAGAGTCTACTATTTTGGCTAACATCGCGTAGTAATATCGTGTACTTTAGTATCGACTATGTAAAAAGTAAATATTTTGAAGGGATGAGCGTTTCTTGAAAGCGGTGGTCCGTGTTCCTGCATTTGATAAGAAATCTATGTCGCTTGGGTTTGATTTGAATTCTAATTAAAGGCATCTTGGATCCACGGGTCCACAGGAGGTGCAAATACGATAAAGACCACCCCTTCACCCCCGCGCACCGCGCTCAACCCTCGTCTGCGCTTATATACTAATGAGTTCCCGTAAACGTCCTGAGTCTTGAGTCATGACGCTATTTAAACAATTTGTGACTCGAAATAACATTAAAATCTGTCTCCGGAAAAACGTAAATCAGGCTTTACGGCGGCGACTGCGGGGTGGAGCGCCGCGCACCCCCCGCGCCCCCAAGCGGCGAGGCCCGGCCATCATACTTGGCAACGTTGTAATTGCCTCTGGATTTCAATTAACTGCAGCAACAAATCAAATAGCTTTAGCGGCAACGTCGAGCCGGAGGTGTGAGCCAGTGAGCCTAATCGCGGACCCGCTATTTTCTCCATCCTTTAAAATATCATCGCAGAACTGCTGAGTAACACCGCCGCGTAATTGGATGAATAAAGACGATGATGAACGCGAGCGAATTTCATCGGACTTGATAATCGCGGACGCGCATGTTACGACCCCCTAACCTAACTAATTTTTTTACCACTACCATGAAACTACCCTACTTAATAAAGCAAAGATTGAGGAATCTAAATTTGAAATAAAATTTGAAATATCTTTATTTTTTGAAAAGTTATAGCATTTTAAAGTTGAGCAATTTCAGAACTTTTTCCAAAATTTTTCTACAAATTTTGACTGCCAATAAAATTTATATTTTACATCTCACTAAAATAAAAATTTACTTGTATCACAAGTAAACCATCCTTAATAAGCTCGATTAATCAGATTTTAATTATCTCAATTCATATTAAAGATACAAGCCCCCAAACATTTTCCCGAAAAAAAAAATTGTCAATTCTGTACAAATAAAATCAACAATATCTCAAAAATTAAGCGTCAGATCTCGCTCAAACTACTTTTTTTGAAAGTTTCAGGTCAAAAATAGGGGTATGGAGTCAAAAAACTAAAATTCTGAGAGTTGAAAATTTATCGAAAAAATTCAATACTAACCCCTTGACGTTTGGCCGATTTTGGGCCATTTTCAGACTTTTTGCTGTAGCGCTTCGCCCCATTGGGCGATTTTAATGAAACTTTGCATACTTATACAATTTTTACGCCGAATCGAATGGCGTACAGTAGAATTTCGTATCTTTATTATTTTTTGAGTTATCGGGAATAAACTGAGTTTTTTTTGCAAATTTTTGAAAAGCGATTTCTCAGGATCTAGAAGAGATATTGAGGTGCGGTTTTCAATTTTGGAATCAGCTGGTTAAGTACTATATTATAGGGGAGAATCATTAAGTTTGAAAGAAAAAAAATTTTTTGGCCCAAAATGTGACTCAAATTTTAGTTTTAATTTTTTAAATATTTTGTTTGAGTTTAAAATAACTAAAATTATATGTAGGTATATGTAAAAGAGCCTCAGGAACTTAAATTTTCAAGTAGATTTCAAATATCTCTGCTAGTTTTGAAGATACAGGTAGATGATTCTAAAATACTTTGTAAATTGTATAATTATTGGACCATATTTTAACATACCTCAATTAATTATTTATTGTTGAACTAATTAATCTAAAAATATTTGTGTATATACTTAAAACTATGAAGAATCCAAAATTTGAATCAGAATTAAAATATCTAGATTAGTTTTTAAATTAGCGCCCGTCAAATTTGATCCAAAATTTCAGGATTAAAATTTTCTTACTTATTGTCGTATTTATGTATATGCATGTATGTAAAGGTATATTTTAACAACAATCATACAGAAATTCACCCTCATCCTTCCCTTATCCCGTTCCCATCAAGGCGTCTCCCCTCCGCGCACCAGTGGCGTACCTCTCAGTATTTTACGAGCCAGCTTAAATGTCGCTGGCCGCTGGAACACAGCACATATACTACGCTATCTTTGGCTCGTGATCCCGATGGACCAGCCAAAGTTATTTGCTAGAGTAACTCGTCCAATATCGCAGCCTGCTCTGATATACGCTACGCCTTCTCAATCCCAACTTACTACGTTCGATTGTGTCGTCCAGGTGAACGGGGAGATGGTGACAAATAATGCTTTGACCCTTGCGGATTCGACCCGACAGAAAAACAAATGAAAGTGCATGTGAAAAAAAAATGTACGGGGATTCTAAATTTTTAAACCACGCTACAATATCTTTGATAGTCTTCGAGATACAGCAGTTTAAAGACAAAATATACTTTTTGAAATATTTTTTACCCTCATTCAGACTTCATGTTTTATACAAGAACAACACCAAAAGTTTTAGCACGACAGAAAAACAAATGAAGGTGTATATAATAGAAAAATATTTGGGGAATCCAAATTTTTAAACCTCATTTAAATATCTCAGGTTGTTTTCGAGATACAGCCTTTCAAAGTTAAGAAAAAAAATTTTAAATAATTTTTTATCTTCATTCTATATCATGTTCTACACAAACAACACCAAAAGTTTGGGCACGACAAAAAAACAAATAAATACGTACTTGATAGAGGAATGTATGAGGAATCCAAATTTTTAAACCGCGCTGCAATATCTCAGACAGTTTTCGAGATACAATCCTTTAAACACGAGATATATTTTTTTTTAAATTTTACTCTACTTCAAATTTAATAATTTACAAGAATAATACCCTTTAACCCTTGCAGAATAGACGCGATAGAAAAACAAATGAAGGTGCACTTGATAGAAAATTGTACAAGGAATCCAAATTTTCAAGTTGCGTCACGATATCACAGATAATTTTCGAGATACATCCTTTCAAAAACAAGATATAATTCTCAAAATAATTTTTACCTTAATTCAGATATCAAACCGTTCAAGAATAATTCCTCAACCGAAACCAACAAAAATATTCTCAGTTATAGACTATGCCCTGCTGATTCCAAATTTGAAAACCGCATTCTAATATCTCTTTTATTTTTCGAGTTATAATACTTCAAAGTTCACCCTAAACAGCACTGCGTATAACAGCACGCTTCAAAATGAGCGTCTCTGTCCGGAATCGTAACTTACGCTTTCATTGAGGAGCCACGGCGGCTCCGGCGACTCCGGTGACTCCGGTGACCACCGCCGCGCGCGGTTATTGTAGTTGATGGACGCCGCGTGACCGGGAGAAGAAGATCGCGGTGCTCGTATTGTTTGTATTTAACTATACCGATGTCTTTGCAGTCAAGATATTTATTTTATTCTAAATATTGAACAATTCGAACGAAAATGACACTTTTGCCGTTCGATGGGGGGGGGGGGGGGTGTTTGCTAGATTCTATAAGTAACATAGATTGTTGTAGAGCTCGATAAATATATAGATAATCACGAATATGTCTCAAAAATTTATCCGGTAAGTTTGGTAAAATTTACAAGTTTTCGCAAACTTCCGTTCAAACTATAGAAGTTTCAAAAATATCGTAATTTTACAATTTCGATTACTGGATCACGTATCGGCGAACTTCGATCTATAGGGAAGTTCAACTTTATAGCGTTGTTGTGACTTGCAGCTATGTTCATGGCATCATTATTTGAATAAAGGAAAATATACACTTACCATATTTGAGATCATCCCGGATCTGAAACAAATAATAAATTATTAGATTGGACACAATGTATTCCAAGTTGTGCGTACTCTAATTATCTCTGCTAATTAGTAATGATTCATTATGATAAAGAGAGATGGATGTAAAATTGTTTAATAGAAACCAAAATAATACAGATCATTCAATCAAAATTTAGATTACATATATATATTTCATGAACGACATTATTAAATAATTCGCCAAGCTAATTGGAAATTGCAATTTGCATGCTAATTATATCTTGGACACAATTTATTTGACATTGTTGCCAATTCATTAACAATAAAATAAAACCGAAACTAATCTGAAACATTAAAACTAACTTTTAAGCTTTTAAGTAATAATTATTTTAGTCTACAAGTTTTACCACCCTTAGAACTCATTTTTACTATTTTCACGAAGATGTCTGTGTGTATGGATGGATGGATACATATGCAGTTCAGACACATTTACTCAAGAACTATTGAACAAAAAATTATAAAATTTTGTATTATACTTTTGTGCGCTTTAAGGAAGAGCCAAGTTGATTATGATGAAAATTTGTTTTTTTTGTTAAACCAAATTAATTTTTTATCACTACTATGAAGCTATCCTACTTAATAAAGCAAAGTATGAGCAATCTAAATATGAAATAAAATTTGAAATATCTTTATTTTTTGAAAAGTTATAGCGTTTTAAAGTTGAGCGATTTTAGAACTTTTAGAATTTTTTTCTACAACTTTTGACTGCCAATAAAATTTATATTTTATATAATATCAAAACAAAAATATACCTATACTACAATTAAAATATCTTTAATACGCTCGATTAATCAGATTTCAATTATTTGAATCCATATAAAAGATACAAGCCCTCAAACATTTTCCCGAAAAAAAATTGTCAAATCTATACAAATAAAATCGATCATATCTCATAAATTAAGCTTCAGATCTCGCTCAAACCACTTTTTTTGAAAGTTTCAGGTCAAAATTTGGGATATAGAGCCAAAAGACTAATATTCCTTGACGTTTTGCCGATTTTGGGCCATTTTCAGACATTTTGATGTAGCGCTTCGCCCCATTGGGCGATTTTAATGAAACTTTGCATACTTATAGAACTTTTTACGGCGAATCGAATGGCGTACAGTAGAATTTCATATCTTTATTATTTTTTGAGTTATCGGGGTTAAACTGAGTTTTTTTGCAAATTTTTGAACAACGATTTATCAGGATCTAGAAGAGATATTGAGGTGCGGTTTTAAATTTTGGAATCAGCAGGTTAAGTACTATATTATAGGGAAGAATCATTAAGTTTGAAAGAAAAAAAATTTTTTGGTCGAAAAACCGATTCAAATTTTAGTTTTAATTTTTTAAATATTTTGTTTGAGTTTAAAATAACAAAAATTATATTGAGATATATGTAGAAGAACCTGAGGAACCCAAATTTTCAATCAGATTTCAAATATCTTTGCTAGTTTTGAAGATACAGGTAGGTGATTCTAAAATGTTTTGCAAAATGTATAATTATTGAACCATTTTTTAATCTTAACTCAATTAATAATTTATTGTTCAACTAATTTATCTCAAAATATTTGTGTTTATACTTAAATCCATGAGGAATCCAAATTTTGAGTCAGAATTAAAATATCTTGATCAGTTTTTAAATTAGCGCCCGTCAAATTTGATCAACAATTTTGTATTATACTTTTGTGTGCTTTAAGGAAGAGCCAAGTTTTTTTTTGTTAAACCAAATAAATTTTTTTATCACTACTATGAAACTACCCTACTTAATAAAGCAAAGTATGAGCAATCTAAATATGAAATAAAATTTGAAATATCTCAATTTTTGAAAAGATATGGCATGTTAATGTAGAGCAATTTTAGAATTTTTTCAATTTTATTTTATAAATTTTGACTGCAAATAAAATTTGTATTTTATATGGTACCAACATAAAAATTTACCTATACTACAAGTAAAGCATCGTAATTTCGATAAATGAATCAGATTTTAATTATCTCAATTCATATTACAGATACAGGCCCTCAAATAATTAATAATTTAATCATCACTGGTTGAATTCAGCCTGAATTGTAAAAAGTATATGGTTGAATAGAGAAAACTTTCCTAAATATTTTCATGTGTAATTTGAAGATCTGCAACAACAGATCCCCAGTTAAAATCCACGCTAATCAGGCCAAAACTTAATTCACGATTACTCTTTTCACACTGAATTAAATTTGATAAATTATACACGGCTGAATAGAAAAAATTCAATTAATAATCCATGGGAGCAGTTTTTCTAGGATCTGCAATTGCAGCTCTAGCCAGGAGCCCCACTGCATTTTGCATTTACAGATTTACATCTTAAGAAACAGCAATATTAAAAATAGTATTATTTATACGATTATATTTTATACCATAAATATGAATCCAGGTTTGCTATCCCTCGGGAATTTTTTCAGGGCACACACACACACTTAGAACACACACTAAACATATTTTCGAAATTAAATTAGGGGTAGATGCCCCAGAAAAAAATTATAAACCGCGCACTGCTTATTTTAAGCCAAAACACAAACTTAAAATTGAATAGTCACTGTCTGAACAGTTTTAGACCAACTGAAACCGAATTCTGGTCAAAGTTGGATTTATTAGGAATACAATAAACCCCGCTAAATTTAAATTTGAAAACCATTTCTTTGTATCTAGCGCAGTTATAAAGCTACAGGTATTTTTGTTTTGCAAAATAATTCTTAAAAACACAAAATTGTGTAAAGTGCTCCCGTGACATAAAGACATATGACAAGATGCTAAACCCTTTTCCGGGTGAGTTTTTAAGGGCTGTTTACCCTTGACAAGAAGGTAAAAATGTTGGCCACGAACCCTGTATAGAAATCATGTTTAAAGCAAGTTACAAAGCGACGTACAAATTGGATCCGACAACATAATTATGTGCCTTATTTCTCTGTAGCGTCCTGAGCTTTCACCAGTGGCGGAGGGGGTGGGGAGCACGGGAAACAACCCCGGGCAGATAATTTGAGGGCGCTAGTGCGCCAGATGAATATTTTAAACAGTGGTGGACTTTCTTCGTTCGCAGTCACTTTGGCCAGAACATTTTATTTTGTTGCAAACTTACACTTTTTTATAGGTTTCCTAAACTGCGTATTTTTCATTATAATATAGTCAACATTATAGTCAATTAAAAGGAAAATGATTGAGGAATCCATATTTTGATTTAAAATGAAAGTCCCATCTCTAAATTTCGAGTTACCAGCCGTCAAAGTTGCACACATTCAATATTGAAAGTGAAAAAACAGATTTTATATAAATTAAAATTAGTACTTCACACACGTCTATCATTTCTATTCGAACCCTCGGCCATATAAGGGTAGTTCTCTCTACAATACAACAAATTACATTATCCTACCTAATCACCACCCCGTACTTTCACACCCCCATCAAATAATTCAACACATTTGACCACTACACATTGCCTTGTCTTCAGTCGTGTGTTGAATAATTTACTAGGACTTTTGTCTCTACGTTCTGAAGTCCTGATGAGCTAACCACCCTTCCAAACTACCCCCTCCACCCTGATGATCAAAGATCTCACTTGAATGTAGCTACAAGTGTAATACCTTCAGTGTGATTGCTACAGCTGTGCTAATTAGCAGATTAATTATTTATTGTTAATAGCATTATCATTTTGCGGAAAACTTATCGTACTGTATTCGCGTCAATAATTGTTTGGTTAAGGATTCTCGAAAAGAATTAATTAAATAGGGTTCTACTGCTAAATTACTTAAATATATACGTCACATTATATCTCACTCAATGGGGTAACACGAACTTAGAAACACAGTCAATCAACAATCAATCTCCTCCAAATATTCCACCACTTTCACAAAAAAAATCTGTTGTGTCCAGCACATAACCTCCCGCCCAATACTACTCTTAAACGGTACAAAATACTATTTGATGATACAGAAACATACCTTCTTATTTGTTTATTTTCTATTTATATTTGAGAATTTTAATTTTCTATCGTATATTTATTTAATTTTTTGACATATATTTCCCTAAGAAAACAGCTTCACAATCACAATGACATGTGTCACATTTCGTAAAAAATTGAAAATTTTTAAATGTTTCCATGGTGTACTAGGAATGCAAGATTTGTAAATCTAATTTCTTTATATTTTATTATCTCTCAATCTAATGAAAGTTAATAAAATTAGTGCAATCAAAACACATGTAAAATTTAATATTCTTCAACTTTAAAAATAACATAAATTGTTGAAAAAGCTAATTTAACCGTGTTTTTCATGGAAAACTGTTAAGGGCTCTAAGTAAACTGCTACTTCCGGTTGACCAATTTTATCCAAAATCTAATCAGCTCTTCATTTACATATAATAAGCAATAATTCACAAAATTGTATTTTTTGGTCTTGTAGTATTTGCGTTATGCGAGACGAAAAAATTGCCACAGACTACACACACACACACACACACACACACATACATACATACATACATACATACATACATACATACATACATACAGACATCATCGCGAAAATAGTAAAATCGTATTGTAGGGACCCTAAAACGTGCTTATTCATTGAAAACTCACCCAATTTTTTGACCAAAAACAATACCTCCCTTACCTAGAGGTAGGCGGGAGATAAAAATCTTTCGTTCACGCAACAAACATTCAATCATGCTCAACCATTTATTCCTCGGATGCCCACGCAATCGTTCACTCGCATATATTAGTTTCAGCCACCTTTCATTCGACATTCTTCACATCATTCTTCTCAATCTCACACTCACCATACACCAATGTGAACACGATCACTCTCCTCTCAAATGCCTCATTTCCACAGCAGTTATACTTCGTTCATGCTTCTATATTCACACCCAACGTAGGCACTAACACATCATTATAATCACTCATTCGAGCATCTCTAGATACATTCATCTTTCGAGCAAATATACCCAGAGCTACCTTGCACCCTGTAAACACAAGGTTAAAACTTTATATATGTGAGTATTTTTGGGTATTTCGACACAATACGTGAACAGGCGAATTAAAGATTCCCACAGCGCCTTCGCAGATTTGATTGGTGTAGAACGATGGCATGAGTGATCGTAGCAGCGGATGAAAAGCGAAGGATGATTTCTCGGGGGGGTGCTAAAGACGCAGCCTGGCGGAATTAGAGTGTACAATTGTGCTAAATCCGACTGATGTCTGCCAGCCTTCGAAGATGATTTCTTAACCATGTTGTGCTCTGTCAGACTACCTTGCGTTGTTCCTTCAATTTCGTATTACAACAGAGAACTTTTATTCATACCCTGGGAAATTCTACAACAAAATGTTTCGCCGACACTGAAAATGATTCTGAAAGGTGGCGGCATGCTATAGTCCATTTGAAAATGAGACAGAGGCGTAAATCCACCAGAAAAACACTAGAATACTCATAGAATGCCGCTTGATTAATACCTAATACGTAACTTATACAACAACAGAAACATGAGTATAAATATAAATAGTTAGTGCAAGTTTGACGGCTGGTAACTCATAAACAAGAGATGGGACTTTGATTTTATATCAAAATTTGGATTCCTCAAACATTTTCCTTTTAAATGACTATAATTTTGACTACATTATATTGAACAATACGCAGTTTAGGAACCTTAAAAAAAGTTTACCGCTCTACTCTTGTAATTATCAAAATAAAAGAATTAATCAGGAGTTTGAAAGGCGAGTGTCTGCAGGGTGCAAGGTATTGGGCGCTCTGGGTACATTTTCTCGAAACGTGAATGTATTTAGAGATGCCCTATTGAGTGCTATAATGGTGTGTTAGTGCCAACATTGATGTATGGTTCTGAATGTTGTGCATGGATGAAGAAGCATGAACGACGTATAACTGCTGTGGAAATCAAGTATTTGAGAGGAGAGTGTTGACGTGTTGACGTATTGCAAGTGTTAGATTAAGAAGAACATCGAATGAAAGGTTGGTGAAACAAATATATGCTCGTGAACGATTGCGTGGGCGTCCGAGGAATAAATAAATTTATAAATGTGTACGAGGCGACAGTGGTGAAAAACCAAAGATGGGACTTTAATTTTGTTGGTAAATTTGGATTCGTCAAACATTTTTCTTTCAAATGATTATAATATTGACTATATTATATTGAATAATACACAGTTTAGGCAACCTTAAAAAAAGGGTAATGTTTAGATGAAATTGATTGATGGTTGACTGTGTTTCTGGGTTCGTGCAGGTTGTCCAAGCTTTGTGTAGCTCTAAAATTGCAGATCTTGTTCTACTGCGTAGTACTCGTATAATTTTTAGTAACCAATGTATGCTGACAACCAACAATAGGCATTTGTTTGTTGTAAGTTAGGGCGCATTTAGCATTCCCACTATCTGCGGCTGCAATGCGACTCAGAAAGTCCGGAGCACCCGGAGTTAAGTGGCCGGATTACCCAGCTTTACTCTCGGCGCGTCTACATTTCCGCACTTGTCATTTCTTTGCTCAACTATACATTACAGCGCGGCAGCGTCGCGGCGCCGGTATTAGAGGCGCTACTTGTTAAGTCTGTTTCGGTGCTTTGCATGGCCGACCGCCAGGATTAACCTGGATCCCGCCGCGTCTTACACAACATCAAAATATCATTGCCGCGCCCGGAAGCTCCGGGCCTAGCTACACCGAGCATTAACATTGCGTGAAGCTCAGGGAATTTATAACTAGAATTCTAACAGTCACGAACTGTACAAAGCTCCGGGATCTGTCGTTGCAGAGCCTCTACAACAACGCTGCTACATACACAGCAGAGCAAATATGTATAATTGTCTATATAGTTCATCGATAAAATGATTTTGAAATCAAATATTGGACGTTTTAGTTAAACACGTAAAAATTAAGTTGGTGAACATTTATTTATCCCCCCTTTTCCTACTCTTAGGGGTAGAATTTTTTATTCAAATTTCACAGGGACCAACTTAAAAGTATACCCTATCCAATAAAATAAGAATCATCAAAATCGGACAACTCTGTAAAAAGTTATGCGTGGCCAAATATAAAACTTGAGAACTTCCTCCTTTTTTTCGCCGAGCAATTTCTTTGCTCTTAAGGGTGGAATTTTTTTTCAAATTTAACTGAACCCAACTTCAATGTATACCCTAACCAATAAAAAAAGAATCATCAAAATCGAAGTACTCTGTAAAAAGTTATGCGTGGTAATACATGCAAAAAATGTACGAGTCGACTAGAAAAACATCTCGATTTTTCATCAATTAAAAACGTAGACAGAATATGCATTGATACATAGTAATACTGGAATGAAAACTGATATTGAAAAAGCGAACCGAGAGAGATAGCTAACTGTTTTTGTTGTACATTCCGCTTAGAAAGTTGATAAGAAAAAATAAATAAATAATAGAAATGAGTTCACTTTAACTATTATGTATTTAAAACAATATTCAAATAATTGAATTAAAAAATATTAAATGTTAGACAAAGAAGGGTGGCCTCACAAATTATCTGTTTCAAGCTCGTTTTCCGCTTTCATAAAACCCTACAAATTTGCGTTCCAATTTTACTGTAATTCAGTATCTATGTATGTGACAAAAAAATTAAAAATTTTGAAATAACTATTACAAAATTTAAGAAGAGACTGTACACAACAAAATCCAAGGCACTGATTGGATGAAGAGATCTCAGAGCTTACAGATCTGCAATTGCAGATCTATAACAATACTTTGCGCAGCTCCAAGAGTGTCATAACAAATTATATTTTAAATTGTTTGTCTTACAAAAATTTCTACTAAAATTAATTATATTCTCCTTGCGGTTTTTGGTGGAGGCGCTCTTCGAGCTCTAAAATCTGCAACTGCAGACTTCCTCTCAGCATACATCAGAATATTAAGCATCGTTTACACCGCTCTAATTGTCAGGGCGCGCTGAACACAGTAATGCATCCGCCACCCTTACAGAAGTACCGTTTCCACTTTCCTGATTTACTACCGGTATATCTTCGTAGTTTAACTCGCCGCAAGAGGCGCTGGGGTGCTCGGCGGACACCAGGAGGTGGACAAGGCAAGGATAATGTCCTGGACTAATGAGGAAATAATTCCGAAGTTCTACAATGAGGCATTTGGTAACTATACAACAATATTTTCACTCTAATATTTTTGGGACTCAAAAACTAATTTAGATAAATTATTCTGTTTGAAAATTTGAATTCCTCATGATCATATGGCCAGCACGTGACTTCCCGCACAACTTACTACTTGCTTACACAAAGTATAAGGAAGTATTGGAATCATGAAAAAATCGTTGACGAGATTTTTGCGGAAATACATATTTTGACATCCACTGAATCCGATTAGACCAATTTCTCAATAATGTCTGTGTGTGAGGATGGGTGGATGGATGGATGGATGGATGTCGTGGGCGCAATATCTCATGAACGAGACAAGATATGTACACGAAACTTGGAATTTATAAGCTTCATGAAAATATGAATTTTGAATGAAATTGAAAAACCGGAAAAGGAAGTTTACTGCTCACACAGAACAATAAATAGAACAGCTGTGAAAAAAAGTGTCAAATGAAAGATGTTAGCAAAAATATTTGGAACATAAAATGTTATTTGCACTTTTCTTGTACATGCTTCTAATTTTGAGAAAAACTAAATTATATATTTTATAATATATTTCAATAATCTTAGTTACAATGGGAACAAAAGCTAAAATATTTTTAATATTGTCAAATAATTGTGAAGTGTCAAAAATACGTGTCGTTTGAAATATTATAAAAGCAATATTTGTATTATTTAGAAAGTTTTAAAGACTAGATATTAATTAATACCTATTTTAAAATAAAATCATAGTTAATGAAAACAAAAAATTCAATTGGTTTTATATTTTTATCCAACATCTCTCAATAAATGCTCTATAACTATGGCGATTTTAATCAAGGAAAGTAACAGATTACCCACTAGTGAGTATAATTTTGAGGAAAGTCACTAGTGAGTATTGTTTTATTTATAACAATAATAATAACACACAACACCTTGGATTTCGATTGACATTTTAATTTAAAAATTTAAAGCATATGTCACAGTCAAATAATATTTCTTCAATAAGAGGTGTTGGATAAAACGTTATACTTCACACGAAAGCAAAATGGATTTACCCACTCCATAAAATTATCACACGAGTGTGCTAAAATTTCTCTCGTGGGTAATTCCTTACTTTGCCCACTTGTAAAGTAAATAACTATTATCTAAGAACAGTTGCTTAACTTTTGGCGAAAGTATTAAATAATTGTTTGAGATCTGGAGTTGCAGAGCAGGTTCAAGTCTCATTTGAATAATTTATTGCATAGGGAAGCCTTCTTTCAAATGCGAGTATCATATAAATACGAAGCCAGCGGCGGCTCGTGAGCATAAAGGCGAGATTTATCCGCGAAGACGCTCACGAGGGCTGTGGGGCGGTGTGGGGGTGGTGTGGGGGTGGAGTGGGGTGGCAGTAAGACGCAGTTAACAGGTAGCAACCCCAGAGAATAAATAACGGGTAGCCGGTTCTCTTTATAATTTAATACCCAGTATTTCTGCCCCCAAACAAAAATGTAAATTAGAAAAAATGCATAAATAAGAAGCTTCTTTCCTGCTTCCTTCGCATGTTAACATTATTCATAAATATGAGAACATTAAGAAGTAAGCATGGATGTATATTTTAACGTGTATTTGTGAAACGGAACAGGGAGACCGCCGTGTTATTTTTAATAGTAACTGAGCTTTCAAATTAGTTCAATTCAACGTACAAGTTTTTCTAATCAAGTCGCCTGATTAGAAATTAATTGAGGCTTGGATTTCAATAGACAAAGTCTGGGTGACCACTTCATGCTAGTTTGACGACATCGTCAAAATTTCATGGCCCACTAAAACTCAAAGCGTCTGTCCGATCCCTAATTATATTCGAAAACTTGCATAAGTAATACCGCTGGCTGTTTCAGGCCATGCTATAGTCTGCTTGCAGAAATTTCACAGGAATTTCTTACTCTATCTTATAGAAAAAACTACTGGGAATCTAATTTTGTCAACCGCGTTTTGATATCTCTTTTACTTTAGAAGATAGAGCCTACCAAACTGTCAAATAATATCAAATTATTACATATATGATTAGATCAGTATGTAATTATTTATACTATAAACATTCAAAACATTGTTACTTGTTTATAAATAAAGATGAAGCAATGAAACAAAAACCAAAATAAAGAGCGTTAAATTCTCTTTAAAACCATGTGACGAATTTTACACTTCTGCTAATTATTAATGACGTCATTAGTGTTTTTTCAAATATGTCCATTTGAAGTTAACCGCTAGTAGCGCTATTATACTTCATCAATTAGTAAATTTCGGTAGATTTTCGGAAAGAGAATTAAACAAGCTTTAATTTGGTTGCTAATTCGTTGTTGTATCTTTAATAGTTTAGGTGATATGAATTTTTAAAAATTAAATATAGTTGTAAATTTTGCAAACTTTTAAAGAGTTGCTAATTAATGTATTATAATTAACGAGCTTAAGAATTTCCAACACAAGGTTTGAAAGAAAATTAAATGCGCTACATTTTGTTTTTTGATTTATTGTTCTATCTTAAACAGTATATGAGATACAATTTTTTATAATTAGGGTAGTATAAGAACAATAAAAGTTATTTACTTTACAAGTGGGCAAAGTAAGGAATTACCCACGAGAGAAATTTTAGCACACGAAGCCGAAGGCTGAGTGTGATAATTTTGTCGAGTGTGTAATTCCACTTTGCCCACGTGTGAAGTATAACGTTTTATCCAACACCTCTTTATAAATGAAAAATTTATTTAAAAAATATTATTTGACACTGACATGCTTTAAATTTTTGAAATTAAAATGTCAATCTAAGTGGTTACCAAGGTGTTGTATGTTATTATTATTGTTATAAATAAAAAAATACTCACTAGTGGATTTTCTCAAAATTATACCCACTAGTGGATAATCTGTTACTTTGCTTGTTTAAAATCGCCATAGTTATAGACCATTTATTGAGAGGTGTTGGATAAAAATACAAATATGTTTTATATTTTTCTGTTTCTAGATTAAATTTGAAAACTTTCATTTAGATTTAAGATTGGTTTATTGGCAGCACTGTTACACTACTTGGAGTCTGATAACCTAACTTTTAATGTATCAGTTGTGTTATCAAAGTGTATTTAAAGTCTGAGCAAATCGTTTTTAGAAACATGTGAAAAAATATGTCTAATACCAGAAGAAAGTGCGTCTTTCACTCTCGCTCAAATTACCTCATTCACAGCTCTCATGAGGCAAACTTCAAGCTCAAGTGAGGAAAAGAAGCGCTTTCCTCTCCAGTTTGACAAATAACTATTTCTTCTTTGCTTATTCTAAATCTTATAATAAATATTTCAAAATTTTTATTTTCTTGTGTTACATGTATAAACACTGAATTATAGCAATATTGAAATGCTAATTTGTACTGTCTATGAAAGCGGAAAACGAGCTTGAGACAGATAGATGTTGTAAGGCCACCCTTCTTTGTCTAACACTTTATATTTTAACACCGTATTGTTCAATCATTTGAAAATTCTTTTAAATACGTAATAGGTAAGTAAACTCATTTCTATTATTTCAAAAACATTTTTTATTTCTTATCTACTTTCCAAGCCGACTGTACAAAAAAAAAAACAGTTGGCCCAACTGGCTGTCTCTTTCGACTCGCATTTTTAACATCAGTTATCGTTCCAGTATTACTATATTTCAGTATACATTTTGTCTTCATTTTTATCCGCCAAAAACATAAAAGAAAATTTTCAAGTCGACACGTATATTTCTTTTTAAGTTTGACCACGCATAACTTTTTACAGAGCAGTCTGATTTTGATGATTCTTTTTTTATTGGATAGAGCATACCTTGAAGCTACTCCGATTTAAATTTGAATAAAAAATTCTGCCTTTAAGAATAGGAAAAATGGGGATGATTAATTGTTCACCCCCACTAAATTTTTACCACGCATAACTTTGTACTGAGTTATCCGATTTCGATGATTCTTTTTTTATTGGATAGGGTATATCTTGAAGTTAATTTCGTATGAATTTGAAAAAACTTCGAACTCTAGTGAGAAAAAGAAGCGCTTTCCTCTTTAGTTTACAAATAACGTGTAATTTTATGAGGTATAGAGTTATAATGTATGAATTTGGTAACGCTTGGTAGTAAAATGAAGCCAGGGCAAACTATAGCATTCTAGTTAGCACACAATGTGCACCCACCCCCACACTGCGTCAATTCCGGTCGTTCCGGTCGGCTCCGGTCAGCTCCGGGGAACGTATGAGCCGCTGTCGGGCTGATAGCCCCGTAATGACAACTAATGACAGTTTGCGGCCGGCCAGCCTTCGAACGGGCGCATGTTTGATCCGCCGGTGCTGCCATCACGACACTGTCGTATATTTCCGGTACTACCCAACCCCCTAACCCTAGTTTGACCGCGCTGGGCTAATACTGACACGACTTACATGTGTTACTGCACGAGAGACCGCCGCGGATAATTACGACACTATAATGTCACTTTATATTCCAGTAATTTGTTGATAATTTAATGACAGTTAAAAATAAAAACTTACAGGTTGATGATCTGCAAGCTCAGCTCCTGCTGCCCTCTAGCTGGCCTGCAACAAAAGAATCACAATTATTATAAACGGTAGAATACAATTTTAGGTTGCAAAAATTTGAGAAATTTTTTAGAAGTGTAGAACTTTAAAATGAAATTATAGTTATTTATGTATCTAGGCACTGAAGTTCAATTTTTTATCATGAATATGGAATTTAGTTGCCGAGGCCCGTCCATGTGAGTGTTAAAAAGGAACTTCAGTGCCGAGGTAACATATTAAGTTTTATTTGAAATCCAAAATTCAAAAAAACTGTAAAAAAATACAATATAGGTTAAGTCAGTTGTCAATTGGAACTGACAGTCAGTGTTGCCAGCCTCTAACAGTAAAGTTATCGTAAATAACACTGAAAATTATGTGTTTTGTCCTCAATTTCGTCATCGGAATTAATTAGATAATTCTTCTTGTAAATTTTGTTTCATGCCACGTCCAAATTTACTATAGTACGTCAATATATCTGCCAAAATTATCCTAATTGTACAATAATTATTTAACGGTTGCCAACACTGGGTTGCTCAAAATCGTCGTATAATGGGTTACTTTAGTGACGATTTCTGAGCTTTCAATGACGATTTTTGAGCGCTTTAGTACCGATTTGAAATAAAATGTATTAATGTTTGAATATGATTTCTCAAAGATGGATATTTTTGTTTAAAGCTGCTAACCTGCACATTTTAAAATAAATAAAACAAACTTGTAAAATGTTATTTTTTGACATGTGTCATAATTTTTTGAAGGGATGAGCGTTTCTTGATAGTAATGGTTCATGTTCCTGCATTGTTTGATAAGAAATCTATGGAGGTAGGTACTGTGCTGCAGTTGCAGAACATTCATCATAACGTTGACAACAAAAATATAATAATCTATTAGAAGTGTATTTCAACTGCCACCATTTTTTACTTCTCCGCACTTTTATTTTTTAATTGTAGCAACCTATAAAACAATCATTAATAAATGAAACACACATGGTTGTATAGAGGAGAGTTCAACGCTTATTTTGATGTGTAACACAAAGCTCTGCAAGTGCAGATTATCCAACTGCATCGCTGTATAAATTTTTTGAAATAAATTTGTACAATTTTCAAGCATAGTTCTTGCTTAAGTCTATTTATGATGAAATCGCAAACTAAACTGAGCACAAAACAGCTGTCCAGTTATTTATCTTCCTATTAAAATCTAATGTGTCCACCACAGAACTTCCTGAAGATTTCTAAGCCGTATAAAACATAAAAAATGTAACTCATGGAGTAATTAAAAATTGTAATGAATTCTCAAAACATAAAAAGCTCTGGAATACAATACTCAAAGCATTATTCCATCCCAATCTCCCTAAACGGGTATCCAGCGTCTCTCATTGCGTTAAGTTCTACGTTACGTTAATTAAGAACAGCGAAACAGCGTCTAGTAACATTTAATTTTTCCCTGTTCACATATTTACTGTCGGGACTCAAAACAATTACATGCCAATTGTACGCATCGGCTTATCAGTGGCGGGGAGTGGGGCGGAGCAGGGGGCGCTAATTATCAGACATGCCGACGGGAAGTGACGTCATTTACATCGGAATGTCCGGCATTGAAGATACCCCGTGCCCCAGCATGCTAATGTTGAATGTTGATTTTAAATGTACAGCATATATTGTACAGTTATTTTGTGTTTCGTTTTTCGCTAATGAATTGTATTTAATAGGGGGCGAGGGTGGAAGGGCGCAGACGTGGGAAGAATAAGAAGACGGTAATAGGGTAGTTTTCTTTAATTCCCTGTCTTTTGTTTAACAGCGCAACGAAAACGATCCATATATTTAAATAATCTTAAAACATCATCATAATGAAAAATAACGAACGTCAAGCGCATCTAATTATCGGGCGTCGCGACGCCGCAGATCTCGACGCCTTAAGACTCAAGACACTGTTCCAACGATGACTTGATGAAATATCGACAGAGATTTTGGATTAACATTCATTACAGCTCCGTGACGCTCCGGAAAACTCCGGGGCAACAATGACATGCCATCACTATTAATAAGGATTTGCTTCAGCCCTGGATTGCGGTTAAATGTAGGTTTTAAATTTTTTGCCACAGAAATTTACCTTCGGGTACCGACATCAAGAAAAGACAATATTTTAAAATGATTGGTTCCTTCATTACGTTATTAGCCAATCAGAATCAGAATTTTTTTATGAAACAGTATCTAAATTGATAATTATCTGCAGTTTTAAAAACGTTGAGATGTCAGAGTTGTCATATGTTGTGCATCCCAAACAGTAGGATTGCAAATAATTATTTAAATGGAATAAATAGTTATTTGTATATCAAGGCACTAAAGTATATTTTTTTATTACGAACAAACCATATGAGTATTAAAAATACTTTAGTGCCGAGATATACATTATTTTTTTCCGAAAACGTTTAATTTTTTATCACGAATATGGAAAATAGTTGCCGCTTGGCGAGGCCCGTAATAAACCATGTGAGTGATAAAAAGGAACTTCAGTGCCGAGGTACATATTAAGTTTTATTTGAAATCTAAAATTCGAAACACTGTAAAAAAAATACAATATAGGTTAAGTTTATACATCTGTCAGTTGTCAATTGAATCTGACAGTCAGAATTGCCAACCTCGAACAGGGAAGTTATCGTAAATAACACTCAAAATTATGTGTTTTGTCCTCAATTTCGTCATCGGAATTAATTAGTTAATTCTTCTTGCAAACTTTGTTTCATGTTACGTCCAAATTTACTATAGTACGTCAATATATCTGCCAAAATTATCCTAATTGTACAATAATTATTTAACGGTTGCCAACACTGCCTTGCTCAAAATCGTCGTATAATGTGTTACTTTAGTGACGGTTTCTGAGCTTTTAATGACGATATTTGAGCACTTTAGTGCCGATTTCAAATAAATTGCATTATGAATTTGTAAAACATCAGTTAGCTGTTGGGACGGGGGTGGCTGTGATAAGTACTGTCAAAATGTCAAATTTGATTATGATTTTCATTAATTTTTATATGTTTTTAGGCGTAGTTAATAATTAATAATATTATTTAAACTTGTATTATACACAGTACAATACTTTTTGGTCTAGTTATAATATAAATAATTTATTTGTTATTTTGGGAACCTATTCAACCAATATACTAAACTAGAAACAATACAATGCAATACAAAAATATTTAAAATATTCTGAGCTTTCAGTATAGTATTTCTTGTTGAATTTCACACAATTATCAAAAACAATGAAACAATGGTTTCACGTGAAAATCATCTCTCTGATGAATCCTGTCAGGGTGTCATCGTGTCTTCAATTAAACTAATGAATTCAAATCTTAATCTGAGCATTTGCGGCGAGGTCATAATTCTCTGCATTGTTTAGCAGTCGAGGTTGCAGAACAAACAGGGTAGTTCTCCAGACAAAAAACAGAGATTTATTCTTGCATTTAATCAGAAGCTCGCCTCGTGACGCGGAGTATACCTGGCGGGCAGGAACGATACAAAATTAACAAACGTGCTTCTTTGATTTCAAAGAATTGTTTTTCAAACATATTGTCGATATTTCAAAAATTTTACTCTTTCACTTCATTAGGCGAGCTTCGCACTTGACTTGCTGTTGCTGAGCTTTCAAGCGCACGCTTTAAGCTTTCACATCAAAGGCTGCCGCGTTATATGTCTTACACATTTTTTTCGTAGTGAAATTCTCTTAATATATATACTTCTAGCCTGGAGTGTACCCTTGGCACATACGCTAATTCAGCCGGTACACTCTGAACCGCAAAACCATTAATATCAAAGTAACAAATGCAATAATTGGCATTAGAGTGAAATTATTAGATGGCTGTATTATCAGTATTGGGTTGAATTTTCATGGCGCCGATCTACTCTGTAAATCATGGATATTAGAGCGAACAGGGGTGCTGCGACCAGTGGCGGCGGGGGGTGAAAATAGGGGCACTGCTTTTCAAAATAATTGATGAAAATTTTATTAACAATTTTTGCTGTTTCACGTATTTCTCTCAACAAATTATGTTATTAATTGTCAAACTATTTAAGGGTAAAATACTCGCTTCTTAAGCGAGTACTGTGAGCAGCAAAACAATAGAAAATTAATAGAAATTATTATACAAATAATAATAATAAAACCCACTACATGTATGTGCAAAATTAAAAATATTTTTGCACGCCACTGTCTATGTTCGGAAAATACGATATTTATATGCATGGATATAGATAACATTGCTCTGTAACCCCTCATTCCACCCCCTGTCGACCTATAATATACAAGGGTTGATCACAAAAACAAAATGTTTCGTTTTAAAATACCGCTTACTGTAATTGCAATATTTTTGGGACAACTGTACATATAGTTACCCTTACATACTATAATTATGAGGTGAATAGCTCCAAGGTAACGCATCGGATCATATGATCTTTAGTTCGATCCTTCGAAGTGACAAATTTTTGAAAATTAATTTCAAAAATTTTCAACACAAAAAATCATCAAACCATCTTTGGAGGTCGTGATTTGACGGCTGGTAACTGCAATTTACGCTCAAAAGTATATTATAATACCGAGATCTGCTCTGATCAGAGTGCCACACCAAGACATGATTAAATATCGTTAAAATATACCGTGTGTCCCACGTAAAGGTTGGCATAGGCAAATAACATGTAAAATCAGTTTTTTTTAAATAAAAAGTGTCCGGCAAAAAATTATGCATCCAAATTTTATATCACAAAACTGCCAATATCCCTACATCTTATTTAATACAGATTAACTTATTTTGATACTGCAATTTAATGAAATTAATAATAATAATTCCTAATGTTCCGCCTACTCTTTTTATTGCTACTGACGTATAGTGTTTGCAATTTGTTTTAAATATTTTAATCTGTCACTGTCATCAGGAATATATTAAATGTCGAGAACCGTGTAAATATTATTAGAATGTATTATGGGGGCGCAGTGCAAGACAAATATCTGAATACACCACAGGAATGAACGCTGAAAAATTTCCATCGCCAGAAATTGACAGTGACAGATTAAAATATTTAAAACAAATTGCAGGCACTATACGTCAGTAGCAATAAAAAGAGTAGGCGAAAATTAGAAATTATTATTATTATTTTCATTCAATTGCGGTATCAAAATAAAGTAATCTGTATTAAATAAGATGTAGGGATATTGGCAGCATTGTGATATAAAATTTGGATGCATAATTTGTTGCCGGACACTTTTTATTTACAAAAAACTGATTTTACATGTTAACTGCCTATGCCAACATTTACGTGGGACACACGGTATATATTTATTTATTTACAAACTGTACACATACATATAAATAAATCCAAGTTATGTTTTTATTTTTTATAGTGGTACTACTGTAGTTTATCAAAAAAATCTTCAAATAAATTTTATAGGAAATTAAATTTGCTACAACTTTTATTTGAAGCATTTTTCTCTTAAATAACCCAAAAACAAATGACAAGCGTCCAAACCTGACAATTTCTCCTCAATGACAAATATCCTGATAACAACTGCCCCAGCTTTTGTCTCGCAGTGTACAACAGCGTCATCTGGCACCAATCTCTCGCCGTGTCCATTTTTATTACCCCTAAAATATAGAGTCCAACCCTGGCGCGCGTAATTATCGTTACTCGTTCCGGAATTATGTTTTAAAACAGATATTCTGCAGCTGCATCAATTCTGTATTCGATATAAAACATTATTTTTAATAATTACTTTTGGACATGTGTGTCCGCGGTAATAAACAGAGGTGGTGGGGGGAGGGGGTTTACGGAGAGGGGAGGATTGTATTTTTACATTGATTTGATTATTTTGCCGTTTGTTACTTTTGAACTGTCGATTGTTTTTGTAAATTAATGATAACATGGCTGGTCCAATGTTTTTCAATTTATTTTGATAACTAAAAAAAATTTTATTAGAATTTTTTACGGAATATTAACTAGTTATATGTGACAAATTATAATCTGAAAAAAATTTTTTTTAATTATTATTTTTTTGTTTTCATCATTCCTGCTGGAAATTTTGAAACGCCATATCTCCAAAACTATTTAAGATATTTTAAAATTATAAACACCAGTGGATTCAACACAAAATTTTCTATAGGATAGGCTACATTCCGTTATTCCATTGTTTTTTGTTGATCTATGAATCGATGTTTAAAAATTCCTGCTGGAAATTTTTAAATCCCCTTAACTTGAAAACAAAACACAGTAGCAAAATTTTGTTTAATCGGTTGTGTAGGTACATAAAAGCTTCATATTATAGGGTAAAGGGGTAATTATTTGACGGCTGGTTACCTTGCAGCACATTCGGAAAACATAATATTAACAATATTTTCTAATTTTTGCTAGAAATTTTTAATGCTCCATAACTTGGAAACAAAAGACGATAGCAAAATTCTATATAGCTAGTTTTGTAGACATAAGAAAGCTGTTTAGTATAGAGTAGAAAGGGTAATTATTTGACGGCTGGTTACCATTCAGCGCGCTCGGAAAACATAATATTTTTGATATTTTTGTGCGTCTTTAAATCAATCAAATTCAATTCGACGGGCCGCTATTTTGAAAGATGTGGTGCGCCCGCTATTAATTATTCATTCACCCATCGATATTTGTGGAAAGTTCCGTTAGAAACTTTCAACGTTTGAAAACATGAGAGGAACATGAAATATTTTGCAGTTTCCGTACAGGATTGGTTTTAAAATATTTTATCACTGTACACGATAAAAATTCTCCCCCTAAATTCTCGAGTACACCCCTGGCTTCTGAAATATATTCGCAATGATCGAAGCATACGATTCGGACATGGCTGTCAGTGGAATAAAAATTACGAGCGACGATTACACTTCATCTTGCAAACTTAGCACTCGTCGATTTCCATCAAAGTTCCTCGACGTTATGGGTGGGTCCGGCGGTATTTACTGCCCCTGTTCGCCGTCACTGGCGTCAGAAGTTACAGAGTTACCGTAATGGAAAATCTGTACCATTGGCCGATCGTAAATCTACCGCTGTTTACTTTGAACACGTTAACATTAAATATTTTTGTGACTCGATGAAACTTTTGATAAATTACTGAAGGCGGGACTCGCACTGGACACCGTGGAAGACTTCAGCGATAAATCTTGGGGTATTTTAGCGCAAAATGCACGAATATACAGAGGTTTACTTTATGTCAATTATACTAGAACTTTCAGAAATATACGACATGTCCTGTCTCACAAAATATACTTTCAAATTTAAACTTAAGATTATTTAGAGCTTCTACTAAACTTGCAGGGTTGGGGTGGAATAGTTTACCCTTAATGACGCCTATCAAACACGTGTACACGGACAGGGCCGTAACGAGCAAGGTTGACCACCACAACGGACATTACTAGCAAGGGCTGGTTATTAAGACACCCCTAAAGATATTAAGCGTCATATTAGGAATCAAGGGAGATAACGGGCTTAACCCTTTGCCCTAACTGCGTCAGGCTGCCAAATAGTGGTACTTAGAAATTGTAAATTTAGAAAAAAACTTTATTAAAATATTCTATACGTAATGTTTCAGCAGGAAAACAAATGAATAACGCAAACAAATAATCAACAGTTATATCACGAGTGCTAAGAATTGAATCGATTAAATTTGACGTGTGTAGCTTATGCAAAAAAATTTGCTTAAAAAGTGTTTGAGTACATAATAATTTGAAAAAATCCCGAGACCGCAGGTCGAGGGATTTTATCTTAAATTATTATGTACAATAAATCTTTTTTAAAAGCAAAATTTTGTAAATAAGCTAGACATCAAATTTAATCGATTCAATTCTTTAGCACGAGGGGTATATGTCAAGATTATTTCATGAATTCATAGCATAAACTTTAATATTTGCCGAAGAAATTGAACTAAAACGTTGGGTTTGACACATTTTCACATAAATAAATCGGCACTCATAAACAAAAAACACCATAAAATTATGTTGTTATAGTGTAACTATAGCATATTGATTGTTTTTCTTTTTACTTGTCAAATAAATGTCAAATATTAATAAATAAAAATAGCTTAAAATGAATAATTCAGCATGTTTAAAGAGATAGAATACCAGAAAAGGTAAAAAACATGTGGGTATCTTGCTTCTGCAACTAATTATCCGGCTAAATATGCCTTGAAAATGTTCAAAATTGGCATATAAAAGCTAGCTTCAATTTAACCGCGATTAAACAGCATGCTGCTGTTTAATCATTTATCTAAAATACACAACAATGGAAAATGAGACATTCTGATTGGTCAAATTTGTAATGAATGAAATAATCAGAAACAGTAACTTATGACATTTAATTTTTATTCTGATTCACTGATAGATTTCTGTAGTATCTGTTATGAGTCTGTATTGACTCATTTCAGTCTTACTATAATTTTTACCTCCCTCTCTTTTATCTCTCTTCCTCTCTCTCTCTTTTCCTTTATTTTTGTATGTGTGTGTGTGTGTGATATATTTTTAATTCATGACAAATTTTATTAAAACTATAAATATAATATTTCAAATTAAAATTTCAATTGTTGATGTTTCGAGCTGAGTAGTTTTTGGAAGCATTCCATTAACCGGAAATGGTAGTTTACTTGAATGCCTATGAGGTATTTTGAGTATGTTTCATTAAATAATTGAGTGATACAAAAAAAATTTTATAACCACAATTTTTATTTGAAAACTTTTTCTATTTTGTGCTGTTTAAAAGTTGTTTTGACGGAAAGTTATGTGCTGCCCACATTAGACATTTTTATTGTAATAGTGCAGGGAATATCTTAATTGATACTATATTTTGATTTCTCGATTAATTTTTAATTTATGACATTTTAAATTTAAAATATTGTTTTTGATTATTTATATGTACCATGTACCTCGATCCATATTTTATGTTCTAAAATATTTAATACTAACCAAAAACAAATGAAAATATACTCAGGTATGTAGAAAACTATATTGAATTCAATTTTTGTAACCAAATTTTGATATCTTTTTTAATTTTTGAGTTATAGCTTCTCAAAATATACTCCACAAAATTCTCTACCCTCTTTTTACAACAATACAAACTTTTTACTCTTACGAATTAGATAGTCAAGAAAACCGCTCAAAATTATTCTGAGTTATATAATAACTTTGCTGAATCTAATTTTGAAAACTGAAAGATTGTATCTATCGTAGTTTTGAAGATACACGCATCGATAATGCAAGTTCAATATAATATTTTATGTTTTATATTTCTATTCATATTTTTTGTCCTAAAATATTTATTCCTGAATAGAAACAAATGAAAATTTACTCAGTTATGTAGAAAACTATACTAAATTCAATTTTTGTATCTGTATTTTGATAACTCTTTTAATTTTTAAGTTATAGCTTTTTCAAATGTATTCCGTAAAATTCGCTCACTCTTTTTACATCCATTCAAACTTTTTGCTTTAAGAAATTAAGTATTTGAGTAAAACTCCCAAAAATATTCTGTGTTATGTAGAAAACTATGCAGAATCCAATTTTGAAAACCGCACAGCTGTATCTACAATAGTTTTGAAGATACAAGCATGTACTCATCGATAAACCAAGCTTAAATTAGGAGTACATAACTTTTTCTATACTTCATCAATATTCAAACAACAAAGACACCGTTCTTTCAGCCCCTCTTCCTCTGCAGCTCAGTCGGGAGAGCTCTTGGCCATCCTGCAGCATCCGCGCGCCATGTATTATAATTAATTTAAGCAAACACACTCCACAAGCCCTTAACGGCTATCCGGTATGGGCGCGTGTTTATTTATGGGCCTAGGTGGCGTTTAGGTCCACCTGCTGCAGCGTCGTCCATCATCGCGCCGCTGGACCGGCCAAGGAGCGAGCCCGGCCGCCGACGATACAGATATAATTGCGACGGGGGCGCTGTGTGGTGAGACGTGCCTGTTATTGTCCGGAGGTTGCTTTTTATTGCTCGGGGATGATTCAAAGTGTGGAGGGTGTGTTTAATTGCGCTGCGTTTTTAAATGAGTGGAACTAACGTTCAATCAGAATATATATACATACTTGCAACACAATCAACCAATTTAACCCTGAATAGTCACTTGTTTCATAGTTACACAAACAGCCCACTGGGATCTGAGAAACCTCAAGAAAGAAAAAAATCTGATGTGGGCAGCACATAACCTCCCGCCTAATACTACTCTTAAACGGTACAAAATAGTATTTGATGATACAGAAACATACCTTCTTATTTGTTTATTTTCTATTTATATTTAACAATTTTAATTTTCTTTCGTATATATTTATTTAATTTTTTGACATATATTTCACTAAGATCACAGCTTCACAATCACAATGACATGTGTCATATTTCGTATAAAATTGAAAATTTTTAAATGTTTCCATGGTGTACTAGGAATGCAAGATTTGTGAAATCTAATTTCTTTATAATTTATTATCTCTAAGTCTAATGAAAAAAAATAAAATTAGTGTAATCAAAATACACTTAAAATTAAATATTCTTCAACTAGCAAAATAACATAAATTGTTGAAAAGGAAATTTAACAGTGTTTTTCACGAAAAACTGTTAAGGGCTTCAAGTAAATTGCTACTTCCGGTTGACCAATTTCATCCAAAATCTAATCAGCTCTTCATTTAAATATAAAAAGCAATAATTCACAAAATTGTATTTTTTGGTATTATAGTATTTGAGTTATGCGAGACGAATAAATTGCCACAGACTACACATACACACACATACATACATACATACATACATATATACATACAGACATCATCGCGAAAATAGTAAAATCGTATTGTAGGGACCCTAAAACGTGCTTATTCATTGAAAATTCACTACCCAACTTTTTGACCAAAAACAATACCTAACTTACTTAGAGGTAGGCGGGAGGTAAAAAGAGTTATTTAAGCGCTGTTTCCAAAATTGGATTCAGCACAGTTTGTTTACCAACTGAAAATTTTTTGGGTGAGCTATTTGAAGTTGGTAGTATTTAAAATGAATGAAATACATGTGAGGGTTGGTGAACGTATAATAAATGTTTTTATAGGGTTATTCTGTAAAGGACTCACATTACAGCGTTCGGGGCGGTCCGTATGTTAAACCAGGGCATCGCGACGCTTATTAAATCGCCAGAAGTCCAGCGTCGGGGCGTCGAGCGTCGTCCGCCCGCTCCAGTAATATAGGATCTGAGACATTTGCGGCATTAACCGCGCGGGCCAGTAAAAGTGATTTGTGACGTAGCGGAATCCTCCACAATGCAAATCCCCCATTCTTCGTGCCGCCTCCGAGGATTAACTGCCTCCGACGCCTCCGACGCCGCGGCGCTGACCGATTCCAATTGTTATTCCACGGCGATATTATTAAAATGTCCTGCGGCGGTAGTGAAATTAAAGCCCCAGCTAAAAACTAAGCCTGGACTACAACGTGGACATAAATGAACCCGGAATGTACACTACACTCCCCGACAAACAAATTAATACTTTGGTTCAAGACCGGGCGATCTGCAACTTCAGATCACTACTGTCTAAAAGGTATTAGGATAGAAGAAATATGTAAAAATTTTGTGCAGTTTAGAAATTAAAATTTTCGGAAAGTTATGTGGTAGCCACATCAGATATGAACCCGGAATGTACAGTACACTCCCCGACAAACAAATTAATACTTTGACTCAAGACCGGGCGATCTGCAACATCAGATCACTGCTGTCTAAAAGGTATCAGGTTAGAAGAAATATGTTAAACAATTGTAATTAGAAATTTTTCTCTAAATTTTTTACAAGTTAGGAATTAAAATCCTCTGGAAGTTATGTGATGACCACATCAGATTTTGGTGACAAGTCATCAACCGGAAGTGGTAGTTTACATAAAGTTTTATAAGGTATTTTGAATTTTGTGCAGATTAGGAATTAAAACTTTTGGGAAGTTATGTGGTGGCCACATAAGATATGAACCCGGAATGTACAGTACACTCCCCGACAAACAAATTAATACTTTAACTCAAGACCGCGAGATCTGCAACTTCAGATCACTGTTGTATAAAAAGTATCTGGCTAGAAGAAATACGCAAAATAATTTTAATTTGAAATTTTTGTCCAAATTTTCTACAACTTGGGAATTTAAATTTTCGGGAAGTTATGTGATAACCACATCAGATATGAACCCCCGACAAACAAATTAATACTGTAACTCAAGACCGGGCGATCTGCAACTTCAGATCACTGCTGTTTAAAAGATATCAGTATAGAAGAAAAATGTAAAATAATTTTAATTTAAAATTTTTGTCTAAATTTTGTACAGTTAAGGAATTAAAATTTTCAGGAAGTTCTGTGTTAGCCACATCAGATATGAACCCGGAATGTACAGTACACTCCGCGACAAACAAATTAATACTTTAACTCAAGACCGGACGATCTGCAACTTCAGATCACTGCTGTATAAAAGGTATCAGGTTAGAAGAAAAATGTAAAATAATTTTTATCCAACACCTCTCAATAAATGCTCTATAACTATGGCGATTTTAAACAAGCAAAGTAACAGATTATCCACTAGTGGGTATAATTTCGAGGAAAGCCACTAGTGAGTATTTTTTTATTTATAACAATAATAATAACACACAACACCTTGGTAACTACTTCGATTGACATTTTAATTTAAAAATTTAAAGCATATGTCACTGTCAAATAATATTTATTTAATAAATTATTCATTTATTAAGAGGTGTTGGATAAAACGTTATACTTCACACGTGGGCAAAGTGGAATACCCACTCGATAAAATTATCACTCTCGTGGGTAATTCCTTACTTTGCCCACTTGTAAAGTAAATAACTATTATTTGAAATTTTTGTCTAAATTTTGTACAGCCTAGGAATTATAATTTTTCGCTAAGTTCTGTGGTAGCCACATCAGATATGAACCCGGAATGTACAGTACACTCCGCGACAAACAAATTAATACTTTAACTCAAGACCGGACGATCTGCAACTTCAGATCACTGCTGTATAAAAGGTATCAGGTTAGAAGAAAAATGTAAAATAATTTTTATCCAACACCTCCCAATAAATGCTCTATAACTATGGCGATTTTAAACAAGCAAAGTAACAGATTATCCACTAGTGGGTATAATTTCGAGGAAAGCCACTAGTGAGTATTTTTTTATTTATAACAATAATAATAACACACAACACCTTGGTAACTACTTCGATTGACATTTTAATTTAAAAATTTAAAGCATATGTCACTGTCAAATAATATTTATTTAATAAATTATTCATTTATTAAGAGGTGTTGGATAAAACGTTATACTTCACACGTGAGCAAAGTGGAATACCCACTCGATAAAATTATCACTCTCGTGGGTAATTCCTTACTTTGCCCACTTGTAAAGTAAATAACTATTATTTGAAATTTTTGTCTAAATTTTGTACAGCCTAGGAATTATAATTTTTCGCTAAGTTCTGTGGTAGCCACATCAGATATGAACCCGGAATGTACAGTACACTCCACGACAAACAAATTAATAATTTGATTCAACACATCGCGGTCTGCAACTGCAGATCACTACTGTAAAAAGTAAAAGAAAAATGTTAAATAATTTTAATTTGAAATTTTTGTCTAAGTTTTTTACAGTTTAGGAATTAAAATTTTCGGGAAGTTATGTGGTGCCCACATCAGATTTTGTTGACAAGTCATCAACCGGAAGTGATAGCTTACTTAAAGTTTTATAAGGTATTTTGAATATATCTTAAATTTTATAAAGAAATATTTCATTATAAGCCTCTTCTACGCTGTGGGTTAATTCATCTTTATCGTCCAGCTACTTTTTACAATTCACGAGCAGGGGGTGTACTTAAGGGTTGAGCAGGGAGTGTACTTAAGGTTTAAGCAGAGGTACAGTCCGCAAATATCTCTATAATACGTTTAATACATTTTAAAAACGAAAAATATTTAGTAACTTGCTTTTAATAGATTTTGCTGTGGTAAACAAACAATTATAAAAATATTTTTCGACCGTGACAGGACTCGAACCTGCAATCTTCGGATCCGAAGTCCGACGCCTTATCCATTAGGCCACACGGTCGCTGTGTACAACGTCGAATGCATCTTCACACAGCGTGACAATTCGAACCAAGGATACTTTAAAATTTTTATCCTTATTCAGAAATCACAGTACCACAGATTGTTGTTATATAAACAGCTGCAACTGCAGATCCCTACAGTATTTACGGTAGAAAAATTCTGCGTGGCACATGATGAACGCGTATTATTTTAATTAGAGTGTTTGTTGCTAAGACGCGTCATCACAAACCGCCCGAGTCTAAAACGTTCGCTACAGACATTTCTGCACAAAGCGATGTCCATCCACTGTATGACGTCATCTCCACAAACACTTTGTAGTCCAGTAGGAATACGGCTAGCAGCAGCAGAAGGATACAGACCCTCCGGCGTCCAAGAGATGACAGATAACCCTCGCAGCAATGGATAAATAAAGTATTAATTTTCTGGTGTAAAACTTAAAGTCGTAGGATATCTCAAGTCCATCAAAGACGGAAATTTCTGCAGGATGCTAAAGACAGGCGCCGAGCAGAAGAGGAAGACGTCGACGTGCACAAAGGGCGTCCGTCTTTAGTGATAAAAGGAAATTAATTATAGTCTGCAGCGCAAGATGCAAAACCGTGGATAACTGAAGATTCAGATTCACAGGATAATTGCAAGGAATTGACGAATGAAACATGTAGGAAATGTTCAATTTGTTGCTTTTCGTATTATTTTACAATAAAATAGTTAAATAGTTTATTGTAGAGGAAGAATTTCTGTATTTTTTGACAGTAACATTTATAATTTTACTCTACCTGGAACCGAAAAAAAAAACGGAAATATTTATTGGTAATTTTCTGAAAATCTAAATGCACCAAAATGTACCAATTGAAAGTAATTGGTTATATCTGTCATTTGCTGTCATCAATGTTTAATTTTAAGTGTCTTGATTAAATATGTATAATTTGGAAGAAAAATATGTATTAAAAAAAAATATGTATTAAATAAAATAAACTCTTAATTAATATTACATTTATTTTGTTAATTCATGTCACTCATTTTTCCATATTTTTTTTCTAGCTTTATAATATTTGTATTATTTATTTAAATATACTTAAGTTTATATCTATTTAAAAGAAAATTCTTCAAGGAATCCAAATTTGTCCTCAAAATTAAAGTCCCATTCTTAGTTTATGAGTTACCAGCCGTCAAAGTTTGCAACAACCACATATATGTACTTAAAGTTAAATTGGAACGATTTTTCCATATTTCTTTTCTACCTTTGTAATATGTGTATTATTTATTTAATTATACTTAAGTAAATATGTATTTTAAAGAAAATTCTTCAAGGATTCCAAATATGTCCTCAAAATTAAAGTGCCCCTCTTATTTTATGAGTTAGCAGCTTTCAAAGTTTGCAACAACCACATATGTGTGCTTGAGGTAAAAATTTGAACGATTCTTCCATATTTAATTTCTACCTCTGTAATATCTATATTATTTATTTAATTATACTTAAGTTAATATGAATTTTAAAGAAAATTCTTCAAGGAATCCAAATTTGTCCTCAAAATTAAAGTCCCATTTTTAGTTTATGAGTTACCGGCCGTCAAAGTTACCACAACCACAATTACCAATAAAAATTGCACCATAATACCCAATTATAATTAAGCAAGAAATGATGTGTAACTTCTTCAAATTTTTTATTAAAGTCTTTTCGAAGCAATAAAAAAGAACAGTCATATTATTGTGTACGTGTCTTCTCGCAAAATCAAGTTAAAATGCCAAACACCATCCTGCGCGTGTACATAAACCAGCCTCACGTGTAGGGGGCGTAATTTCAACCACCCTTAACAACTTCTTAGGTACATTAACCGCTGCCAGCACGTATATCGGCGGCGGCTGGAACCAATAGCAAAGATAAAATAATATTTTGTGATTCACTATGAGATCGTTTTATATCCTTACATTTGTGGGACTAGTTTAATATTTTAGAGAAAAATGTTTCAAGTAAAAGTTGTAGACAACTAAATTTGCAATGTTTTTTATTTGAAACATTTTCCCCTAAAACAATTGAGTAACGTCTGACAGCCCCCAGAAAATTAAGTTTACATCTCCTAGCGCTTGGACACATTATTAGACGCTAACGCCTCGTCCACCAGGGGTCGTAGACTACAGCGTCGGTCGCGTCGTCTCCCGAGACCCACCACTAAGTCCAGCTTGTATTGGAAACGTCTTCGTAGACTTTACAACTTCCTGGTGGCCGCCAGGTTAACTACAAGCCCTCAGGGGATGGTGACAAGTTTATATGTAATATTCTTATTCCTCCCGCAATGCTTGTGACAAATGACGGGAGATTTATAGTGACGGAACAAAAGAATGAGCTTGTGATTAATTTGCAGTTAGCGCTGTATGGACTGTCGTTTGTTTTACCCTGGGAACGGGAATTTTAAATGGTATATCAAGAAGAAAAATTATAGACTCTGGTGATCTGTGATCTGCAGTGGCAGATCATTTGTCAGGATCTGAGGATTAGGAGACGCGTCATTTTATTGATTTCTAAGTTCATTTCGAGGGTAGTTTTGTTTTTATATACGGGGTCGTTGATTAAATTCACCCTTTTAAGAATTCTTAACCAGTAGATTAATATTCATAATTTGCAAGAAAAATATTAACTTAATTTTTTCAAGTTGGTATCTATGGTTGTTCAGTTCTTAAGCTGATTTTCAATTCTGTTTTTGAAATGTTCAATTATTGGCTTCTCTAATTATCTTACATCAAAACAGTTAAATAGTTTATTATAGTGGAAGAATTTCTGCATTTTTTGACACTAATATTTATAATGTTACTCTACCTGGAACCGAAAAAATTACGTAAATGTTTATTGGGTATTGTGATGCAAATATTTATTGGTAATTGTGGTTGTGGTAACTTTGACGACAGGTAACTCATAAACTAAAAATGGGATTTTAATTATGAGGACAAATTTGGATTCCTTGAAGAATTTTCTTTAAAATGCATATTAACTTAAGTATAATTAAATAAATAATAAGCTTATTACAAAGGTAGAAAAGAAATATATTTATCGACATTCAATACCAGATTTAAACCTTTCCCTACTCCATTTATATATACCCTGTATATATATACGGGAGGTAAAAATATCCTCGAAGAAGAGTTGTTAACATTGAGGGTACCCCTAAATTCTTAATTAAACTATTTAGCAATTCAATTGCTTATTTTTAAAATATTTATATTTAAAATTGCTTTGTTTTATCAGACACTGCAGGAGTTTCTAACAAAAAAAAAAAAATGCAGATCGTCTTAATTCGCCACCGATAATTCCCCTTATTAGCGGGTATCGCGCAGCACAGGACCGTACTGTAAATATCCGCCGGAAGTAGAGATAAAATAGATAGAGAAGGAATGCTAACTTAGAGATGCAATTTATGCAAATAATCAGGAGGAAATTTTTTCTTTTTGTTTCTAAGTAGTAAACCACAACGTTATCCTGTGTTTTACTTTAGCCACATTTCCTTATTAAATACACGGAGCTAATAAGGGCGTCGCGACGCCTCGCGCCCTTCTGATTCGTCCGAAAATACCTCGGGAAATAAATGTTTGGTTCTTGCAAAAATATTTCATTTAAATACTGCGATTGTATATAATTCGAAACGTCGTATTTAAATATTACATATTTATGAAACAAGTACATAATGTAAGGTTTTATGTACGGGACAGTTTAGGGGCAAGTCAATAAAACCCTATTATGTACATGTTACATACAATATTTTCTTTTTGACTGCATTGCAGATTATTTCTTTTTTTCATAAAATGACATTTATTTTTAACACAATAAGTTGACTTATTATGCTGTCCACATCAGATATATTCAATTTAATTAATTTTTTATTTGGATTAAATTAAAACAGTTGAGATCTGCAACTGCTGAGCCTTAACTATAGGGTATGCGACAATCTTTTTTTTTAACTAATAAAGGTTTTGTTTGGATTAAAGTAAAACAGTTGAGATCTGCAACTGCAGAAGGTGTATATCCGAGCACATGATTTTGTACGGTTTATGCGGATAGTTATGTGTTGTACACGTCAGATTTCTTCAACTTCATAAATATTTTATGTGGATTAAATTAAAATAGTTGAGATCTGCAACTGCGGAGCAATAACTATAGTAGGTTTCAAAATGTAAAATCTGAAAAAGCTTCAATTGTTATTCGAAATTTTGTTTGCTATTTCATATCGTTTAAAAATAGTGAGAACGGGAAATTATGTGTTGCCCACATCAGATTTTTTTTAAATTAATAAATATCTTGTTTGGATTAACTTAAAACTGTTGAGATCTGCAATTTTAGAGCCCAAACTACAGCAGATTTCAAGTTGTAAATTGAAGAAGTGTTTATGAATTAGTGTAGGTGCCGAAGCGGCAGGCGATGAAGGACCTCAGTGCGCGCGCACCGAAACAAACGAAGCGCTGTTTAGTCCGGGGTGGGGGTAAGAATCCTCCGGGGGGGCGGCGGGGGCGTCGGATATGAACGTCGGCACGGAATGGGCTCATTACACCAGGTGATCCCACACAGCATTTAGTTCTGACATTTCAGTATTTATTCGCATAATAATACTTTGCTATGTCGTTAAGAATTATGTCCGTCTGCTGAGAAATAAATTACTTATAAAGATTTATGTAATGGAAAACATATATCATTATGAAATTACACCCGATTGTGGCGGGCGAGACGTGAGACTTACCACTGAAGAAATGCAGACGTTGACAAATATTCCAAGCGGGGGGTTGCAAGAGTTCCGCGGTTCAAATCCCACTTAATTATGCGTGGTTGAATAGAGCAAACTTCAACGCTTACCTTCATGTATAATACAAAGGGCTGCAATTGCAGCTCTAACCAGAAAACCTCGGAAATAAATTCGTATATTGGTCACTCGAATGACCATAAAAATACAGTTTATTCGTTGAACGTAAAACATAGAAGCGAGCTTGTCTTTAGATGAGTTACATTTAAAAATGAGTACATTGTTTGAGAGCCACTGCTTTTTCAATTTATTACCCTCAGTATACATGTCTTTGATAAACGATTTAATTTGACACCACTGTCTATAACATACAATAAAGTTTAAGAAAAAAACAATAGACGATCGCCGAAATTCAAAATATTTATTTTCATTACAATCCCTGTTCCAAGACAATTAATTTGATACCAAACTCGACTAAATACTAATAACTATAAAAATAAAACAATTGAAGATCGTCGAAATTAATATTTCTTATTATCAATAAAATCCCTGTCCCAAGACCTTTAATTTGATACCAAACTCGAATGAATTCTAAGTACTTTTAGAAAAAAACAATTGACGATCGTCCGAATTTAATTTTTCACAATTCAGTTCGACCCTCCTCCCCGAGCCCTTAAATTTGATACCAAACTCGATAGGATTCGGACGAAATGTACCAATTGTAATTTTCCCAGATTTCCAAAATTTTCCAAATTTTTTAAGGCCCCTCCCACTATTTTTCTATATTTATATTTAATTTTCTGATCTTAAATTTGAAAACCGCAGTCTTCTATCATTTTTCGTTCTCGAGATATGTGCATTCAAAAATCTATTAGTATTTTCAAAATTTTCCAAAATTTTAAATAAGATACGCAACTGTAGATCTCAAAAATGAATTCTATGGACAATTCTACATCGGATCTGAAAAACAATCCAATTTTCTACAATCAGAAATGAAGTTAAAAATTATTAAATAAAATAAAGTCGCCATTTTGACATAATTTTCAAAATTACTCGGAAACAAAAAAAGATATGTAATTGCGGATCTCAAATTTGGATTCTACGGAAAATTTTACATCGGTATGGAAAAAAAATCTAATTTTCTAGGGGTAGAAATAACAATTTATAGGAAATGAAAATTACCCTATATAAATAAAAATTAATTATTTCTAATTAACAGGTACAAATCTGTTTGGAACGTGCTATAGCAAGGGCGTTGGCTGCAAATCGGCTAAAATCAAACAAAAATCTTAAATTATGCAAATCTAACCCCACTTTTAACTTTAAAGTGAGTTATTTTCAATTTAAAAACGTTTAAAACGGCCCGGAGGGTTATTTTTAAAGTCTTTGTCACCCAAGCTTTCGATACCAACCCCATTTTGACCAAAATTTGACCTAATAGTTGAGATATTTGAGGTAGGATTTTCGAAATTATGAAATTATTATAGATTAAGTCATCCAACAGTATGATTTTTGACGTTTATAATTCAAGGGGTTGGTATAGCACGTTGCAAACATAGGAGAACAGTAAACTGCATTAAAATGCATTTAAATGCATTAAAATATGTAATTAGAAATTTGGTGTGGATGTAAAAACCGTTCTAGTTGAGGTATCTTAACGATTTTTTTTTTCAAATCGATGTAAAATTTTCCGTAGATTCCATTTTTGAGGTCCGCAGTTGCAGATCTCTTCTGGTTTTCAAGATATTTGCAAAAAATTGAAGAGGGAGATAGCAGTGCATATGTCAGTACATATAGAGTACTGGGCGTATTTAATTAATTACCCGTAGAAAGTTAGAATTTTTTTTCTTACCGATGTAAAATTATCCGAGGAATCGATTTTTGAGGTCTGCAGTTGCAGATCTCTACTAGATTTGAAGTTATTACAGAAAAGTCATAACATACATTGAAGTATTTATTTTAATTGATATTACTCATAGAAATTAGCAATATTTTTCCATACCGATGTAAAATTGTACCAGGAATTCAATTTTGAGGTCTGCAATTGCATATTTCTTTGCATTACTCCGCTATAATTACTCAAAGTTCAAAGAAACCTCTAAATATATTTGAGTATTAATTTCTTGTTCAGTTTCCTTTCTCTGTCAACACAAAGGCGAAGAGAATAAGCACTGATTTGTCACGTGAGGTGGTTTGCTAATTACAATTGGTCGCTGGACAGCTGTACCACTCATTAACACACACACACACACACACACACACACACACACACACACACACACACACACACACACACACACGTTGATGACTTACTGACCGCCGTCCAGCATTGAGCAGAAAGAGAGAACGCAACAGCGGGCTTGACAACATACAAGCTTTAATTAGGAAACAGTCACGTGACGGCTATTGTCCGTCCATCCAAGATGCGCGTTTGTTTAGCAAACCCTGACAAAGGACTGTCGGCACGACAGATACCCCTTTATAATCCGTATTGTTTCAAGAAGCTTCTATTAATAATAAAATTATTAGAAAAGGACAAATACAACGACGCACTCTAATTATAACCGCAGGTATATCTCGCAAGAAAATATAAATAGGATTTTATTTCAGTTGGAAACAGTGCTACCAATCATTCAATGATATCTTAATAAATACAATAGCTGTTTGTCATACTAGAGAGGAAAATGCTTCTTTTTCCCGCTCGAGTTTGAAGTTTGGCTCATGAGCGCAGCGAGTGAGGCATTTCGAACGAGAGTGGAAGAAGAGCTTTCCTCTCGTGTTAGACACAACATTTTTTCACGACATGTTTCTAAAAACGATTTGCTCGGACCTAAAATACACTTTGAGAACACAACTGACAGACTGACACGACTTTAAAAGTTAGGTTATCAGACACCAGGCCGTGTAGCAGTGTTGCCAATGATCCAATCTTAAATATCTTTAATAGGTTGTCAAATTGTGACTTAATAAGAAAAAGAAAAATATAAGACATAATTGTAAGATAATTTAAAGTATGTATATCACTAAAATAAGGATTTTCAATAAAATTAGGAATTTATTTATAATTTTTATAATAATTTTTTGTAAATAACATTCATATTGGTAACACTTCTATATTTTTCTCTCTAGAGAGGAACAACACATTTTCCTCACTATTTCGGGAAAAGAACGGTGGGGTTTCGTACCATGTCGTGAAAAAAAGCATTTGACAATTAATAGAATTGTCAAGAAAAATGTTTAAATTATTTGTTTCATTTCTCATGACAATTTCTAATTAGCCTCAAATTATTTAGTAAAGCAGAGTGATTTGACTAAAATAATTAGGTTTATTAGATGCAGTTTTTCATTCTGAACATTTTTTGTAATCATACTTTTAGTCTAAAATATATAGGAAAGAAAATGTCGTTACTATACGAAAATAAGATTGTGTTTTTTATACTACGAGCCCAGAATCAATTCATTTGATTTAATCATTTTTACCTCCCGCACATACATTATATGTTTATGTTATGAATTGATTAGATTTTGAAACAATTCATCAACAGTAAGTAGTAGAATATTTGAAGGCCTATCAGGGCTTTTGGACATATCTTAGTACGTAGATGAGATAGACTAAAATGGAATCGTTTTTATTGTCATTCAAAACAGTGTTTGTGATACCTTTGGGCCAAGACATTTATGTTAATTTGTTATTATTTCAATTGTTATCTTTCCTTAAAATATTCTTCAAAATAACAGAGTTTAAAATGCAAATAAATTGAGTACAACAATACTGTTTGTAAGATCAGAACAAATTTTTTTAAATTATTTTAAAAACAAGATAACAAATAAATATTTACTACTGTTAAAAGTTATGTAAATAAATTATACATGGTTGAATAGAGGAATCTTCAACGCATATTTCAATGTATAACACAAGGATCTGCAACTTCATCTCATTGAAATATTTGCAATAAATATCTTAATAGCATTAAAGTATCAAAATTTGTGGTGGTAACAAATAAATATTTACTACCACTACAACAAAAATTAAATAAATAAATTATACATGATTGAAAAGAAGAATCTTCAACGCATATTTCAGTGTGAATTACAAAGATCTGCAACCTCAGATCACGGAAATAATTTGCATAAAAATATCATTAAAGTATCAAAATTTGTGATGGTAACAAATAAATATTTACTACCACTACAACAAAAATTAAATAAATAAATTACACATGATAGAATAGAGGAATCCTCAACGTATATTTCAATGTGCATTACAAAGATCTGCAACCCCAGGTCACGGAAATATCTTGCAGCAAAATATCAAAATTGGCAACATGGGCGTCTCTGTCCATCAGCTCCATTATCATCCGCTCTCAGGGGCGTCGGGACGCCGGAGCGTCGGTAGGGAAAGGGTAAGGCTTGGCGTACACAATGACCGACAATACAATTACATGTGATGGCACCTCGTCGCCAGAGATAACTAAAGTGACGGCGAGATCGGCTGTAAGGCAGGGTACACATTCTACCTGCTTGTGTGTGTGTGTGTGTGTGTGTGTGTGTGTGTGTGTGTGTGTGTGTGTGTGTGTGTGTGTGTGTGTGTGGGTGGTGGCAGAGAGCCCTAGTAGTGCTGACAGTAATGTACGCCAACGTCGCGACGCCGTAGTAGAGTACAGTACTGCAGAAGAGTGAGAAGAGATGAAGAAAAATTTAACACTTGATTCTACTTAGATATGTGGATTTTTACAGGGGCTGTACTTGTCTAGGGGTGACAATTTGACGGCTGGTATATAATAGTAGTATAATAATGGTATTTCGCTGCTGAAATACTCGTCTAGCAACCGTAATTTACCCTTAATTGGAACTATATAAAACCAAATGAAAAAAATAGTATATTATATTTCAAAGAAAAAATGTATGATTTTTTTCCGCGGAGTAAATTGAAGCACAAGCCGTAGGCGAAGAAAAAAAAATCTGATGTGGCCAGCACATAACCTCCCGCCCAATACTACTCTTAAACGGTACAAAATAGTACTTGATGATACAGAAACATACCTTCTTATTTGTTTATTTTCTATTTATATTTGAGAAATTTAATTTTCTTTCGTATATTTATTGAATTTTTTGACATATATTTCCCTAAGAAAACAGCTTCATAATCACAATGACATGTGTCACATTTCGTAAAAAATTAAAAATATTTGTGAAATCTAATTTCTTTATATTTTATTATCTCTACATCTAATGAAAATTAATAAAATTAGTGTAATCAAAACAAATGTAAAATTAAATATTCTACAACTTTCAAAATAACATAAATTGTTGAAAAAGGAAATTTAACCGTGTTTTTCACGAAAAACTGTTAAGGGCTTCAAGTAAACTGCTACTTCCGGTTGACCAATTTTATCCAAAATCTAATCAGCTCTTCATTTAAATATAAGAAGCAATGATTCACAAAATTGTATTTTTTGGTATTATAGTATTGAGTTATGCGAGACGAAAAAATTGCCACAGACTACACACACACACACACAAACACACAAGCTCACACACACATGCATACATACATACATACATACTTACATACAGACATCATCGTGAAAATAGTAAAATCGTATAGTATTTCAAATTGTTTGAATTGTTTAATTTTATCATTTTTCACAATATTTGAGTGCTTTCCCATACGACGGGAGAGAAAGTACACAAATCTCCCGTAGATACGAAATTAAATGTTTCTGTTATGATTTTGGTATCATTGAAACCAAGTTTCTCTCCCGGTCGTAAGAAAAATACTTTAATGACGATGTATACATTATTTTTTCCGAAATTGTTAAATTATTAATTAAAACATAAATAAATATCCTAGCTCTTGCGACGGGGTTGGCTGTGATAACAAAAGTACTGTCAAACTGTCAAATATTTGGTTATAATTTTCATTATTTTTTTTATATTCTTAGACGTGTTCTGCATGTGATCTGTATTAAATCCGATAAATTATTATCGAAGGTAAATAATAAATACATTCATAAAGAGTATTGCAGAATAATTTGTATGTTATTTTAGGTTTGTAATTAAAGTTTGACAGGTGAGTCTGTAAAGTAAAATTTTGACATAAGAGTCTGTAAAATCTTAGCCACTATTTTGGCTAACTTCGCGGAGAAATATCGATTTTGGAATTAAAAATATTACGAAATCATCCCTGTACAGACAATCGAATAATTTCTACACAGACTGTACGAAATTTTGAAGTTTTTTCCTCAAAGAAAACTATCAAAGACTTAAGCATACTAAACAGTTTTAAAAATCTTTAAAACAGTACAACTGAAATATATTACAATTCATAGCGCACTGTGGCTCTGCAAGCGCAGATCTCCATAAACAAACCCACCCTCATCAAACTTCTTGCACAACAGTACAACTTGTCCAACATAGAGGGCTCCACCGTCGAGAGCTTAAAGAGATAAGCGAGAGTGCATCTCGAGTACATCGCTGCAGTAACATAGCGCAAGTAACGCTAGCGTTGCGGCTACGCTATGTTACGTCGTGCAGTGCTATTCTACAATAACTGTCTCAGCCGGTGTCCTGAGGGGTTGAGGGGGGCGGAGGATCGCCCGGAGGGACCGGAGACCTCCTGGAGGTGCTAGAATGACCGGGAGTTTCAGCGAACAACAACATTTTAAAATTACTTATTTTAATGTGTAATTATACAGTGATATGATATGTAGTTGCAGATCTTGGAGCTATAGTCTATTTGGGAATTAAATAGGGACATTTTATAGGTCTGTTAAAGTCGAAAAGATTTAATTAGATAGAGATCAACCCTTAAATTACTTAAAAATAAAAACTTATATTTTTCGCTTTTTAGTTTCATTTCAGTTTTTTTGTCGGTTTAATTTTTGGTTAAAATATTTTATTTTCTTGTGGCTACCTATTTGTCTACACTTACGGATGAAAAAAAGAATAATTCAAATCGGATAACCCGGTACAAAGTTATGCGTGGTACATTCGGGTAACAGGTAAAAATTCAGTAAGCGAACAATTAATCAACCCCTATTTTCCTACCCTTTAAGGTTGAATTTTTATTTCAAATTTAAATGTGACTAACTTCATATAGCCTATCCAATAAAAGTAGAATCATCGAAATCGAATAACCCAGTACAAAGTTATGCGCGGTAGAATTGATTAATAGGTAAAAAGTCAGTGACTGAAAGTCAATAATTCCCTATTATCCTTAGGGGTGGAAATTTTATTTGAAATTCACATGTGACTAACTTTAAGGTATACCCTATCCAATAAAAATATAATCATCGAAATCGAATAACCCAGTACAAAGTTATGCGTGGTAGAATAGGTTAACAGGTAAAAATGCAATGGGTGAAGAAACAATCATCCCCTATTTCCCTTAGGGGCGGAATTTTTCTTTGAAATTTAAATGTGACTAACTTCAAGATATACTCTATCAAATAAAAAAAGAATCATGAAAATCGGACTGCTCTGTAAAAAGTTATACGTGGTCAAACATAACCTCCCTTTTTTCATCGGTTAATTTTGTTCATCATACTGTACATTGTTGCCAACTTAATCTAACTGAATTAAAGTAGGCTCAAGTGAAGAGTAACACCTCTACTTTTAAATTCTATAGCCATCCTAGTACAGTTATATCAAATTAAAATATTATCTCATTATTTATAGTATTTAAACTATTTAGAAAACAGTGAAATGTTGTATTGCAAAGTGTAAAATGTTTGGGAATTTCTGGGGCAATTTAGCAGCTTTCCCACCCACATAATTCCAGGCCTCGTCGATACCGTCTCCATGGGTAGAGCTTTGACTAAGTGTCCCTACGGGGAAGGCCTCCAGAAATTACTATCTGAACATGCATTAAAATTTCAGCTTAAACTAACGCCTCTAAAATATTTCATAGTTGTTGAGTAATCTCTTGCTAAACAGCATATTTCACCGGACAATTTGTCGTGTAATACAAGGACCTGCAACTGCAGAGCTTGTTCTCTGTATTTGTCAACAAAAACATGGGGAAATAAAGCCGCGATTGGGGTATATTTCCGGCAAAAACATTTGATGTAGTATGATCAAAACTATGCGGCTTTCTAATAATGCGGTGCCGTTCAAAATGTAATAACACTCTCGCCAAATCAGAATTGATGCCAATGACACTCAACCCCAAAAGCAAAGTCGTTCAGAACGCACCCTTAATATAATACGTACATTTATAGTTGAGTAAATGTGCTCTGTGGTTTAGACAAATTTGAGCTTGCGTTTAAAATGGAAAGAGAGTTTTTTCGTCCGCATTGATTACCAAATTAATTTAGACAATAATGCTTTAAATAAAAGTTGTAGAGCTTAAAATTCTGCATGTAAATCAATAAACAATATTAATTTACTATGATTTGTAACTGCAGAAAATAAATATGAAAATTTATAAAATTATTTATTTTTTGAATAATAAAAATTGATGGTCGAACATAATTAACAAGACTCTAACTCAAAATCTAGATAAAACATTAAAGTGTTTTATAGACAGTTATATAGAATAAAGTTTAGCGATTATTTTGATGTATAATACATGCATCCGCAATTGCAGATTGGCGCCGTAATCTAGTGTCAAAAAATAATTGTATTTTTGTAGTAACAAGATTGTAACTCTAATGTTATAAGATGTTTTGAGATGTAACTCAAAAATAAAAAAAAATATGGAAGTGTTTGGTACATGGTTAAATAGAAGAAGGTTCACCGATTGTTTTAATGTATAATTCATGTATCCGCAATTGCAGATCAGCGGCGGAATCTAATGCCAAAAAATAATTGTATTTTTGTAGTATGCATAATAAACAAGGCTGTAACTCAAAAATTGTAAGAGATATTGAGGCATATTATACATGGTTGAATAGAGGAAGGTTCAGCGGTTATTTCGATATATAAAACATGTATCCGCAACTGCAGATTAGCGGCAGAAAAAAGCGCCAAAAATAATTGTATTATGGGGCTTCCAAACATAATTAACAAGATTGCAACTCTAATGTTATAAGAGGTTTTGAGATGTAACTCAAAAACAAAAAAAGATATGCAAGTGTTTTATACATGGTTAAATAGAGGAAGGTTCACCGATTATTTTAATGTATAATTCATGTATCCGCAATTGCAGATTTGCAGCGGAATATAGTGCCAAAAATAATTGTATTATTTTAGTTTGTTGTGCTTCCAAATCTAATTAACAAGACTGTATCTCTAAAATAATAAGAGATATTGAAGTTTTCTATACATATACTTGTAGAGGAAGGTTCAACGATTATTTTGATGTATAATACATGTATCTGCAACTGCAGATTAGCGCCAGAGCCAAGCACCAAAAAATAATTATATTTATCTGTTTCATTTCCATTCTTGTGAACAGCTTCTGAGAGACAAAACAAACCCAATTCTCGTTGTACAACTAGTATTTACACCGCGCCGTGGTGTATTTTTATTAAAACTCCACATTATAACAGGTCTTAATATCATAAACTCAAATTATTCTTTCGAATAAACAGTGAAATGTGTACTCGAGTCACTTGCGAAATGAGAAGAACACGCCGCGACAAAATTGCGCGAAAGTTTTTCTGACGCGATTTCAGAAATGAGAGAAAAGAAATCAGGAGTAGTTAAGCACGCTGCCGAGAGATGGCAAAGGGGGTGACATTTTTTGGCGGCAACAAAGAACTATTTTACCAAGTTCTCTAACCCTAAGCCAGCCCGCGAAAGCTTAAATTATTAGTAGCTAATTTCACATTCGTATTCACAACAAACACAAATACTGGAAGTATAATCTTCGTAAGTTAGAGTGCGTAAAATTTATAATATCCGTGTAAATTTGTAGTTTTAGTTAGCGAGGTCTCGCTAATCGTTTAAACGTTCCTTTGCTCATTTGCTGTCTTCGTCTTGCAAGGGGGAAATGTGTATTTTCATTTCAACCCGACCTATTTGAGAACATCTACAATCAAACGCGATTACAATTTGTTGATTACAACAATACCTAGTTTGCAGCGCAATAAAACGTTGTAGAATCATTTTAGAGAAAAATATTTCAAATAAAACTGATAGATAATTTAATTGTCTACAAATTTTACTTGAAGAATTTTTCTCTAAAATGGTTGATAAGTGTGTTACAGGGCAAAATGAAAAAAATTCATCCGCTTTGGGAAGTAGTTTCATTGAATTGAAAATTTCTGATTACAACAATTACAAAGAGTGTAGGATCATTTTAGAGAAAAATGTTTCAATTAAAACAGATAGATAATTTAGTTGTCTACAAGTTTTACTTGAAGCATTTTTCCCTAAAATAATTTAGAAATCACTGGTAGCACTATTTGTCTGATTACAACAATTAAATCGAATATGACGCTAAATACGCTAAAAAAGCAATCAAACGAAATCATAGAGGGGGGGGGGTTTGTTGATTACATACAACAATACCTTCTTTGTAGAGCAGTCAAAAGTTTCCAGTACCATTTATCTGATTGCAACAATGATCGATTACAATTCGTTAATAACAACAATACTAAGTTTGCAGCGTTGTCAAACGTTGTAGAATCATTTTAGAAAAAGTGTTTTAAATAAAACATATAGAAAATTTAGTTGTCTTTAAGTTTTACTTGAAGAATTTTCCTCTAAAATGATTCAGAAACTCTTGGTAGCACCATTTGTCTGATTACAACAATGTCCCGATTAAAATTCGTTTATTGGAACAATACCTAGTTTGCAGCGCTCATAAACATTATTGAATCGTTTCAGCGAAAAATGTTTCAAATAAAACGGAAAGTAAATTTAATTCTCTACAAGTTTTACTTGAAGCATTTTTCTCTAAAATTATTCAGAAAAGCTTGGCAGCACTATTTGTCTGATTACAACAATGTCCCGATTAAAATTCGTTGATTGCAACTATACCGATTTTTCAGCGCTCTCAAACATTGTTGAATCATTTTAGCGAAAAATATTTCAAATAAAACAGGTAGATAATTTAGTGGTCTAGAAGTTTTATTTGAAGCATTTTTCTCTAAAATTAATGATAAGTGTATGATAGGCTAAAATAAATTCATTTACGTTTGAAAGTAGTTCCAATAAATTCAAATTATTTGATTACAACAATTGATTGTAACAATACCTAGTTTGCAGCGCTATCAAAGGGTGTAGAATCATTTTAGAGAAAAATATTTCAAATAAAACAGATAGATAATTTAGTTGTCTATAAGTTTTACTTGAAGAATTTTCGTCTAAAATGATTGAGAAGTACGTGACAGGTCAAAGTAAATAAAATTCATCCGCGTTTGAAAGTAGTTCCATTAAATTCAAATTATAAACAGCAGCTAATTAATTTTAAAAGTGGCCAATTATTTTTGAAAGGTCCTATTCATGATTGTGGTTCATTCTCTGGCTGTGCACATGTGATTCAATAACCGGTGTCGGTTTTTGTTGGCGCTGCGAACGAACGAAATAATAATGAAACGACCCCGGAATTTTTATTTAACTATTGCATATTTCCTGATGACGGATGTTCAAATTTATGAATTCGTGTTATGGTTATACGAGTTTAAAATATAATGGCGGTGATACCAATAACGAGACTTGTGTCCACCAGGGTGTTTTATGTTTAATGTGGTGGTAATGGCAGTTATTAACGAATTGTTTATTGGCTTTTTCTGTTTTTTATGCGGTTCGGGATTTTGATGGCGCATTTGCGACTGCGCTCTCTCAAGTGGAGTATTTTTGATTTCTTGTAAATGTGAAATTAACTGATCTATGTCTAAGCTTGTCATAAATAATTCAGTGAGTTAATACCAAATTACCATCCGCTGTTACCTTTAAGACCTTCATCGCGTCTTCGAGGTTGAAATGTTGGTATCCCTGGTCGCTGGTCTTGTACATATTCATGTTTTGATTTATTGTTATGCATTAACATCTTTAGATACCCTTATAATCGAAAGGAATTGTTAGTAAAATTATTTCGCTCGCACAGTCGTACCAACATTCAAATATTCAGACAGACATTTCGCAGCGCCGCGACGGTGTCAGACGCCGCTTGACAAGGCGTCAAGACGCCAACGTGCTGACGTGTTGACAGTTCGTCAACGGCTCTTGAAAAGTAGGGCATATTACAATTTACAAGACTACATTTTGTACAATTTCTCTCGATTGGTTGACAGCAATGTGTGACGTGTGGTCAGCCTGCTTTACACACGTTAACAAACACCAGCGTGACACACAATGACGTCATTGTTTCGTGTTAATTTGTCATATTATAAAGCTTTGTCTCGCGGACGACGCTGACGTGTGACAGAATTTCTATGAGGATATTGTCCAGTAAAACAAGACTGTATTGTGAGCGCGGTTTGTCTGGATGACGAGTCTTACTTAACTGAGGTTTTAGGGGTGTTAGCCCAACCCCTAACGAATTAGAAAACAACTTAAGTCACGCTTCGCGTTCTAAATACGTGCTACGCAAATAATCTCTGGCTTGGATCACGTTCCAAGTTGATTCCACCTGAATAACTTACCCGCGTTCACCCTTATATGTGTTCTCCACCCCTACGCATTCACACATGCCTCGGATTCATTCCGTCCGCTCCCAACTTCACCCCGGTCACACAAAACTAAAATGTGTTAAGAAAGCTAACTTGGTATTGTTGTAATCAAGGAATAGTATTGTTGTAATCAAAAAATTGTATTATTGTAATCATGAAAATGTATTGTTGTAATCAGACGTTCCTGGTAATGTTAGAGAAAAATGTTTCAAGTAAAACTTGTAGATAATTTTATTAGCTACAATTTTTATTTGAACCATTTTTCTCTAAAATAATTCAGAAACGCTTGGCAGCGCCATTTGTCTGAAAACAACAATGTCCCGATTAAAATTCGTTGATTACAACAATACCTAGTTCGCAGTGCTCTCAAACATTGATGAATCATTTTAGGGAAAAATGTTTCAAATAAAACAGGTAGATAATTTAGTTGCCTACAAGTTTTACTTGAAGTATTTTCCTGTAAAATTAATGATAAGTAATAATAATAATTCAGAAACGTCAGGTAGAATCACATGCCAGATTACAACAATCAAATCGTTCATGAGATTCCTCGCAAGCTAAATACACGGAAAATGCAATAAAAACGAAATGATATAGAGGGAGGGGCAGTTATATGCATACGTATTAATGCTTTTAAATTGTTGTAATCAATGTGGTATTGGTGATTACTCCGCGATGAAAAGTAAATCCGATATTTTTTTTAAAACGTTGTTACGTGTATCCTGATAATTTTAGAGAAAAATATTTCAAGTAAAACTTTTAGATAATTTCATTGGCTACAATTTTTATTTGAAAAATTTTTCTCTAAAATAATTCAGAAACGTCAGGTAGCATCACATGCCAGATTACAACAATCAATTCGTTCATGAGATTCCTTTCAAGTTAAATACGCAGAAATTACAATAAAAACGAAATGATATAGAAAGGGGGGCTACATTCATTCTTAGACGTATTATTGCTTTGTTGTAATCAATGTGGTATTGTTGATTACTCCGCGATGAAAAGTAAATCCGATATTTTTTTTGAAACGTTGTCACGCGTATCCTGATAATTTTATAGAAAAATGTATCAAGTAAAACTTGTAGACAACTAAATTATCTATTAGTTTCATTTGAAACATTTTTCTTTATAATGATTCAACAACGTTTGACAGCGCTGTTAACTAAGTATTGTTGCAATCAACAAATTGTACTTACTAAAAATGAAAATATAAGAAGTATATTATTATTATTATTTTTACAACATAATCGATTGATCTATCTACACAAAGACGCTGTCGTCTTCCTCGTAGTTTTGTGGGAGTGAAACTGTTTTACTTATGATGGCACAGTCAATGGTTATTGGGTAATGTCGTAGAAATTAGAGAAAATTCGAACTTACGAAATAATAATTAAGATTCTGTCCCGGTTGAAACCATTCCAGGCAATAAAGCAATTACGATTGGAGACGGCTGTAGAACAGGGGTGGACTGTCCTGAAATGTCCACAAATCTTACAAGGAAAAAGAGAGCAATGAATGATAGAAATACTAGCATAGATTTGAAAGAAGGAGAGCATTCGCCCTTAGGACACAACTAGAAATAAGTCAGTTTTAATGTAGTGTAAGTAACATAAATGTTGTCGCCATGAAAAATGTCAATTATCAAGGAGGATAAATTTTGGAATACTTGTGTTGTGTTTTGGGGCGTATGGTTCGGCGTCCATCAAACATCGAAATGGCGCGTCGGTTTTCCAGCACCAGCTATTGACAAGCTCGTTGCACAACAAACAGCAGCAGGACATAATAGAAATATATCGTTTTTGTTAATCAAGAATACAGTCCCGCGCATGCATTATAATGTGTTCATTATTTATTGTATTCGGTAATGAATGACATTACTCACAAACCGTAATTACTACTCATAATTCTGTTTAATGTTCGTGCGTCCGCGGACGTTGCATGCCAAAAATGATTGAGTCTGAATTATATGTGTCCTAATTATGAGATGCGAATAATTTAACTGCATTCCCGATCAGGGATGACCAACTTACTCTCAAAATTCAAGACGATGCCGTGAATTTAGCTTCATATCTTCTGTCCATACTACACATACTTATACTTCAATACCTTGTCTTCAATCGTGGAAAATTGTTTCAGTTTATTTTAATTGGCTTCAGTTTTATTGACAGTTTACTGAAACGCGAGAATGATTTAGATAGTTCATTTAGTTTTTAACAGACAGATTCATAAAAGGGATTAGCGTTAACTCCATTTTTTCATCATCTGTATCTTTGTTTCTAAATTAATTATGTTATCAAAATGTGTCAAATTTTATGCTAACCAATCTTGGTTATAACCTTAGTTAAAATAATTATGTTCTGAGATTGGAAAATGAAGTTACGAGTATTAATAAAAATGGAGTTAACGCTAATTCCTTTTGTGAAACTACTTGTAAAATATTTAAACATTAAAATATGATCCTTTCATATTCAAGCTTAACAATGCTACAACATAAACTTGGTATTGTTGTAATCAAGCGATTGCATTGTTGCAATCAAGGAATTGTATTGTTGTAATCAACGAATTATATTGTTGTGATGCTGCTAACGATTTCTGAATTATTTTAGGGAAAAATGCTTCAACCAAAACTTGTAGGCAATTAAATTTTCTATCGTTTTTATTTGAAACATTTTTCTCTAAAATGATTTAACAATGTTTTACTCTCTGCGAACTGGGTATTGTTGTAATCAAAGCATTGTAATCACTACATTGTTGCCCTGAAATAAATGTTGCTGTCACTTTTAAAATAATTAGCTGGTGTTTAAAATTTGAATTTAATGGAACTACTTTTAAACGCGAATGAATGTTATTTATTTTGACCTGTCAAACACTTATCAATCATTTTAGAGGAAAATACTTCAAGAAAAACTTGTAGAAAATTATATTATCTATTTGTTTTATTTGAAACATTTTTCTCTAAAATGATTCTATACCCTTTGATAGCGCTGCAAACTTGGTATTGTTACAATCAATTGTTGTAATCAAATAATTTGAATTTAATGGAACTACTTTCAAACGTAGATAAATATATTTTGGCATGTCACACACTTATCATTAATTTTAGAGGAAAATGTTTCAAGTAAAACTTGTAGACAACTAAATTATCTATCTGTTTTATTTGAAAAATTTTTCGCTAAAATGATTCAACAACGTTTGAGAGCACTGCAAACTAGGTATTGTTACAATCAACGAATTTTAATCGGGTCATTGTTGTAATCAGACAAATAGTGCTGCCAAGCGTTTCTGAATTATTTTAGGGAAAAATGCTTCAAGCAAAACTTGTAGACAACGAAATTATCTATCTGTTTTATTTGAAACATTTTTCTCAAAAATGATTTTCAATGTTTGACCGCTCTGCGAACTGAGTATTGTTGTAATCAAAGAATTGTAATCACTACAATATTGCCTTCAGATAAATGTAGCTGGTGTTTATAATTTGAATTTGATGGAACTACTTTAAAACGCGGATGAATTTTATTTATTTTGACCTGTCAAACACTTATCAATCATTTTAGAGGAAAATTCTTCAAATAAAACTTGTATAAAATTAAATTTTCTCTTAGCTTCATTTGAAAATTTGTTCTCTATAATGATTCAACAACGTTTTACCGCAATTCTAAAAAATTGTAATACAACAATGTTACATCTTAGCTCTCGGTATGTGGTTTTGAGGATTTTGTCAGGGGTTGGGGATGTATGGGTTTGAGTTTTGGTCAACCCTGCTGCACCGAGCCGGCATTTCAATCGCGTGGAATCAATACGCACAAACACATTTCAAAATAACTCTTTCCTCTTTGTCTAATTTCGTAATTTACGGGTTGTCATATTGTTTCCTGGGATGTTCATAAAATCCTCGCCTGTCCACCGGTCGCCATTTACTCTTTATTTATGGTCTTCATTATGGTTCATTGATTCTCCGGGATTCACTATTGAAAATACGCCGCTCGCAACAAAAAACTGCGATAACTTATAGGCAAATGGAAATGTGATAGCGATCATCGAGCTTTATATTTTATTATCGAAAAATGTCGTAAATAACCAACTTTCCATCCAGCAGACGTTGGCGTCTCCTCGAGGTCTTCCTCGCCTCCCGCTACTTTTAATAGACCCACAACCCTTTACACTGGTCAATGTGTCCATCATCAATGCCTAACTTTATTTAATATTAGTGCATAAATACTCCTGGCACCATCATTTATCTAAAGACAACATTGTGCTGATTACAATTTATGGAGTGCAACAATATCTAGTTCGCAGTGCTCTCAAACGTTGTTGAAGCATTTTAGCAAAAAATGTTTCAAATAAAACAGGTAGATAATTTAGTTGTCTACAAGTTTTACTTGAAGCATTTTTCTCTAAAATAATTCAGAAACGCTTGGCAGCACCATTTGTCTGAATACAACAATGTCCCGATTAAAATACATTGATTGCAACAATACCTAGTTCGCAGTGCTATCAAACGTTGTTGAATCATTTTAGCGAAAAATGTTTCAAATAAAACAGGTAGATAATTTAGTGGTCTACAAGTTTTACTTGAATCATTTTTCCCTAAAATAATTCAGAAACGCTTGGCAGCACTATTTGTCTGAATACAACAATGTCCCGATTAAAATTCGTTGATTGCAACAATACTTAGTTCGCAGCGCTCTCAAACGTTGTTGAATCATTTTAGCAAAAAATGTTTCAAATAAAACAGGTAGATAATTTAGTGGTGTACAAGTTTTACTTGAAACATTTTTCAGTAAAATAATTCAGAAAAGGTTGGCAGAACTATTTGTCTGAATACACCAATGTCCCGATTAAAATTCGTTGATTACAACAATACCTAGTTTCCAGTGCTCTCAAACATTGTTGAATCATTTTAGCGAAAAATGTTTCAAATAAAACAGATATATAATTTAGTTGTCTACAAGTTTTACTTGAAGCATTTTTCTCTAAAATAATTCTGAAACGCTTGGCAGTACCATTGGTCTGATTACAACAATGTCCCAAGTAAAATTCGTTGATTGCAACAATACCTAGTTTACAGCGCTCTCAAACATTATGCAATCGTTTTAGCGAAAAATGTTTCAAATAAAACAGATAGATAATTTAGTTGTCTACAAGTTTTACTTGAAGCATTTTCCTCTAAATTTAATGATAACTGTGTGACAGACCAACATAAATTCATCTACGTTTTAAAGTAGTTCCATTAAATTCAAATTATTTGATTACAACAATTGATTGTAACAATACCAAGTTTGCAGCGCTATCAAAGGGTGTAGAATCATTTTAGAGAAAAATGTTTCAAATAAAACAGATAGATAATTTAGTTTTCTACAAGTTTTATTTGAAGAATTTTCCTCTAAAATGATTGAGAAGTGTGTGACAGGTCAAAATAAAATTCATCCGCGTTTGAAAGTATTTCTATCAAATTCAAACTATAAACACCAACTAATTAATTTTATTTATTATTTATTCATGATTGTGGTACATGTGAATCAATAACCGATAACAACAATACAGATCTTTGATTACAACAATGCAAAGTTTACAGCAAAACTTTAATCCGAAAATCTTTTATTTACTTAAGAAGACACATTTCGCGTATCAATCCAACAATTTGCGTTATCAAAGCAGTGCACGCAAATGACTGATCCAGTACCAGGGTAGTTCTCTCCCTTCGTGCGGCAAAGTAAAATTTAAATTTATAGGTACTTTATTCTCGCCTCTATTTTATAATTGGCAACAGACATTGATATAAATTTAGGGAGGCTGACTAAAATGGCGTCGTATCTCAGCTCTGCCAGTATATCATAGATTTAATGTTCGCAGATTCTCTCTCCTTAACGCTGAGTTCAACTGTTTGTCTATAAATTTACCCCTCGCGCTCCCGCACCCCTAGGGTGGATGCGTACGAACCCTGTTATTGCTTTTATTGCTAAAAAGAGATGCAAGATTATAATTCGTTTTACTACGAAGTACAGTACGAGCCCAAATTCATATGAGTTCGTCCATTTAAATTTTTCGTTTGCTTTTCTTAAAAAATCTGTTGTGGGCACTACAATATTTCCTGCCATCGATTTCTTAACAAACAATACAGGAACACATGTCTAATAACTACATTTTCAATCGTATTTAAGTACAAGTTAGCAAATGTCAAAATGTAATTCGTAAATGGTGACAGTAAATAATATTTCAAACAATTGTATATATATATAATAATGAAATTTAAAATAACTGTGTAGGGCTTCAAATAAGCTATCACTTATTGAATTATCACCAAAAACTAATCAGCTCTTCCCACTGAAATATAATAATACTGGAACGCTCACTGACGTTGAAAATGCGTGCTGAGAGAAACAGCTACTTGAGTGCTATCTGATTTGTTGTACAATGTTTTTACATAGCAATAGTGTTAGACAAAGAAGAGTGGCCCAATACATTTATCTGTCTTAGGCTCGTTCTTCGCTTTCATATAGACTACAAGTGCGCATTCCAGTATTGGTATATTTCAGTGGTTCTTTCCAAATCGATATATACAAAATATACAAATTTTAAATTTAGTTTTTGAGAAACCGTAACTTCAGAGATCCACACACATAGACATCATCGCGAAACTGTTAAAATCGTATTCTAGAGTTTCAAAAATGTACTCATCCACTGAAAATTCACTACCGAATTTTTAGCATGATTCATATACCTTCTTTACAGGATGTAGCGCAAGGAAAAAATCCTGATAAGTCTTCAAGTTAATTTCCACTTCCGGTTTATAGATTATTACAAAATCAAATCAAATTTTAAATATCACATTTCAAGTTGATTTTAGTTTTGAGTTCAAACTAGATCTGCAACAGCAGAGCACAGTAGTGGGAACAATTTGAATTTCAATAATTTTGAAGGGGCGAAAGAACGTTCTAAGATATTGAATTCTACAATGCAAACTTTGCATTGTTGTAATCAAAGAATTGTATTGTTGTAATCAAAAAAATTCTATTGTAGTAATCTAATATTTATATTGTTGTCATCAAGGAATTGTATTGTTGTAATCAACCAATTACATTGTTGTAATCAAACTAATGACGCTATTAACGATTTCTGAATTATTTTAGGGAAAAATGCTTCAAGCAAAACTTGTAGACAATTAAATTTTCTATCGTTTTCATTTGAAACATTTTTCTCTAAAATGATTGTTGTAATCAAATATTTATATTGCTGTAATCAAAGAATTGTATTGTTGTAATCAACGAGTTACATTGTAGTAATCAGAAAAATGATTGTTGCCAGACAAATTATAAATGTATTTTAAGATGATTTTAGTTTTACAACTTGTGATAGTTTCAAGTAAGATCTGCAAGGACAGAGCACTTTTAAAGTGTAAATAAAGTAAAAGTTGAATAATTTTAAAGGGCTAAAAGAACGTTCGAATGTATGGAGTTTTAAAAATCATATTTGAACAATGCTACAATACGAACTTTGCATTGTTGTAATCAAATATTTCTATTGTTGTAATCAACGAATTGTATTCTTGTAATCAACGAGTTACATTGTAGTAATCAGACAAATTATAAACATATTTTAAGATGATTTTAGTTTTACAACTTGTGCTAGTTCCAAATAAGATCTGCAAGGACAGAGCACTTATAAAGTGTAAATAAAGTTGAATAATTGTGAAGGGGTGTTTGAAGGTAGGGAGTTTTAATTCCGACGGTGTTTTTTCTGGGGCCGTGTGAATTTGCTGCAGAATACTTAACGGCGTCGCGGCGCTGTGTCGGCGGCGCCCGGCGCTCGGGCTCGGCGCTCGGCAATGAAGCCTGTCAGAAGAATGATGGACGTTCGCACATAAAACTGACGAGTGACTCATGGCGCCTTCACAAATGGCTCTGCAGAGCCTCGTATATCACTTTTATTACACCCATCTTCATTTTCATATTTCATATTTGCATTTTCTGTGCCGTTATAAATCAGGGAGTTTATGGCTAATTAGGCCTTTGTGTAGCGGGCTGGGACGACGGAATAACGGCTTATCGGACGCCGCCGCCTCGCTACCCTTCCACCGGCGCTTCGCCCCCCACACAACACCCCGTCTCTCTCTCCTCCAACGCTCTCTCACTCTCTCTCTCTCGGTACATGTTTTCTTTAAACACTAACAATTAACTATTTGTCTCAAATCATCTGATTGTCTGTCGAGGTGCGGATCGTCTGTAGCCCACAGCGACGGCTGTTCATCCGTCACGCGGTTATCGGCGTCCCGACGCCTGAACGCTACGCCGACGCCTGACAACGTTGACAGAATGGTATCTATTAACACGTCATGTTTGTGTTCATATCTACGACCCGATCGCGACAAGTGACAATTGATTTGATATGGGATTTTAACACTACACCGACTTGTCCAAGATCTGCAACTTTAAGCTGTACCGTATAAAATATATTTTTTCGCGCCGCCGTCCGACATTGATACAATTACATATCTCTTAAAGCGGTTGGAAATCTTTTTTTTGTCGTATTAGTTCGACAAAAATTGCTAACTTTTTATGGTTATATGTTGGCATCACTTCACTAATATAAGCTAACTTCTGACGCTAGAAATGTCAAAATATTACATTGACATAAAAATATTATGGCAATATATCTACAATTGAGTATTTACAATACAAGAAAACAGAATATTTATGGATTTTAAACATATTTGTAAGTAATTATAATTGAATTTGCAGTGTGAAATCCAAATAAAATTTTGTAGATATTTTTGGTTATGATATTGGAAAATAAATATAATTGACATTCAAATATTGTGAAGTTAGCAACATAAAAAAATTCGCTGTCATTAAGAAAATGAGTAATAAATTAAATTTATTTATTAAATTTACATAAATGTTGGCGCGAAAAATCTTGTGTATCCCTCGGTTGGAAACTATTTTGCGAGTGCTCGTATTTGTAGGACTCGCCTACGGCTCGTCCTATCTAAATAAACTCGCACTCTCAAAATAGCAGTTTCCAACCTTGTTATACAAATAACTGTATAATGTAGTCATATTATATGTTGAATTTAAGTTAAGTTTATAAAAATTTTGAACACTAAATAATTACATTTTGTAATAAAACTTAGTTGGAAGTTCAAAATTTGTATAAACTTAACTTAAATTCAACATATAATATGAATAGGCATTAACACACCATTATAAACACTCAATTTGAGTATATCTGTTAAATATCAAGCCACACAATTTCTTTCATGTTCATAAAATAAATGTTCTCTCAAATATCTCATTTCTACAGCAGTTATACATCGTTCATGCTTCTTCATCTACACCAAACGTTTAATGTGGGCACTAACACACCATTATAAACACTCAATCTACCATATCTGTCAAATATGAAGCCACATAATTTTTTCTATGTTCATGAAAAGATTGTCCTTTGATATATCTTATTTCTACAGCAGTTAAACATCATTCCATGCTTCTTCAACTACAACAATCAGAATCATACATTAATTGGCACTAACACACCATTATACACAATGAATCAAGCATTTCTGTCAATTAACAAGCCACAATATATATTTTAAGTTCATAAAATGAGTGCAAAACAGAGAGGTAAACTTATTTGTACTATAAAGAGTGCTAAGAATTAAATCGATTAAATTTGACATGTGTAACACGCATTTTGTGTTCAACTAGAAGAAGATGATATTACGTGCCTAAAACCAGAAGAAGGCATGCTGTGCGACATCCGGTTATTGTAAAGATATTTTTTAGAGATTTGTAACGCTTCAAAAATCGCTTTCCCATTGTATTACAGTTTAGAGAATTTTAGTTAATTGCCGTTTAGAGTTATGTGACAGATGTCAAGTAAAGTCGGGTTCAAGTAAAGAGTAAGTTATTTATGATTATTGCAAAGGAAGGGAAGGCGGTTTTGGCGGGTCAGTGATTGTTAAGATTTCCGAAGATTCAGTTCTCAGAAGTAAAAAGTCCGTTAAAAGGTTTGTCAAGTTCCGCACCCTTCCAACCCCGAGAAATCTAGAATCACTTGACCAATTAGATTTTGTTAAAAAACTGTTTAACCAATTGTGAAGTAGTTTTAAGATGCTCAAGTTAAGTTAAGTGGGGGTGAAATCACCCATCGAGGGTTCATGTGTGATTTCACTTCGACAGTCTTGTTTTAGACACTGATCGAAACAGTTTACAAGTTTTGTGTTCATCTCCTGTCGTTTTTAGAGTTGTGAGTAAATAGTTGAATATTGGGTAAAGTTTTCTTGAAAGATATTTGTTGTTGCGTTTTGAGAATTGATTATTTTGTTTATCGAGTAGAGTCGAATTGAGTTGTTTGTGTTCAGATTAAGTTGCGAAGTCTAAACTAAAGTCCAGTTTGAATCAAGTAAATTTCGGGTTAAGTTGCTAATGCTAAGTTAGATTAACTTGAATCTCTTGATTAATTGTGCGTTTATTTTCGCGTACCAGTGCACGTGAGAACGGCAGTCAGCGAAGGAATGAACTGTAAGTAGATTTATAATTTGATATTTGTACTTGTGCGTACGTTGCGGTGATAGCATATCCTAAAGTTGATAATCGGTTCAAGTAGGTAAACTGTGGTTGATCGTGTCGAGTTGAGCAAAGTAGTTTAATAATTTTGTAACCTATTTATTGGGATTTTTTTTTATTTTTATTTTTGTGTTAGTAAATTGTTATTGTTTTGAGAATTTGATTTTCATTTATACTGCCTTACATCCAAGTTTAGTGTTGAGATTATTTAGTGAGCCTTGTCCTACCCAGTAATTAACGACGTAAGTATTTTCTCGAATATTTAACTCTTCAGAACGGAGTTATAACTGTTCTGTGGTGGCCGGCGGATTTTCGCTACCCTTGGTCGATTAATTGATTAATTTTCTAATATTTTGATTAAGATTTCGGTCAAGTAAAATAAACACTTGTCAGTACTCATTGGCACTTAGTGCAGGGTAGCTGTTACATAATTGGTGGCAAGCGGTGGTCGAACCTTTCAAACCAGTAGCCTGTAGATTTTTGATATAATTTTATTGTTACATAATTGGTGGCAAGCGGTGGTCGAACCTTTCAAACCAGTAGCCTGTAGATTTTTAATAAAGTTTATTGTTACATAATTGGTACCAGCGGTGTACGAATTTGAAGCATTTAAGATATATTTTGTATTTGGAAAGTAATTGTGTATTATCTATAATAAAATGCCGCAAACCGGAGAAAACTCTTTTGTTGGTATGAGTGAGTCTCAATTGTTGAACACGTTAATTGCAGTGACGTCTATGTCGGGGATAAATTCAAAGATTCCTAAATTTAACGGTAAAACAGATGAAAACGTTGGAGAATTTATAGAAAAAATTGAGTATTGCAGCAAAATTGGGAATTGGGACGATAATGTAAAGATTGCTACAGCAAGATTAAGTTTAGGCGGTGATGCCGCAATTTATATGAAAAATGATCAGGAGGCTAGTAATTCAGATAATTGGGAGGATGTTAAAAAGGCACTTTTAGAAAGATTTGCTCCAAGACAAGACAGTAGAACAGTTTTAAGATATTTTAATACATGCTATCAACTTAGAAACGAAAGCGTTTTAGCGTATGTGTCGCGGTTAGTAGCTATTGGCAATCAGTTAGTAGATCAAAGTACAGATCCAGTGATTAAATCAGTGAACGAAAAATATTTGGAAAAGCAGTTATTGAATCAGTTTACAGAGGGTGTATTGCCACATATCCAGCGCGATATTTTATACAGAAATCCGACTACATTTAAAGAGGCAGTCGAAGTTGCTAAAAATTCTGAAAGGGTTTTTGCGTACCCGAGAAGAGATGAAATAGAAGTAATTAGCAAAGTAGAAAGTTCAGTTGAAAAGTCAGATTCAAATGTTTTGGATACTTTTAATAAATTAATAGAAGCAATGGCCGTATCAAAAAGTAGTACAAGTAACATGAAAGAAAATAAGATATATGAGGGCAAAGCGAATCAAAGTAGATCGCGTAATAATTACAGTAATAGTGAGAGTCCTTCTCGATATGAGAACAGAACGAATTATAGGTCGCGAGAACAGAGTAATGTAAATAGAGACATTCTTTGCTTTAAATGTCAAAAATTTGGTCATATAGCTCGCGAATGCAATGTAAGAAAGGAAATTATATGTAGTAGGTGTCATAAGCCGGGACACAGTATTAAATATTGCAGAGTATACCTATCAAATAGAGATGAAAGAAATCAGCAACGTAGTAATGAGAATAAAAGCCAGAGTCATTTAAACTATCAAAGACCGTAGATCACAGTCCCGAATCTGACGGTCGGAATAACATATCGTTTAAAGAAATAGTACCGGCCGATAATAGTAATAAAAGGCACAATAAAGTTAAGTTGAATGTAAATGGTAAAAATTTTGAATTTTTGATTGATACTGGAGCCAATGTTAGCATTTTAAAACGATATGTTGTAGAGGGACAGCGTTTAGAAAGAATCGCACGAAATCGTTCAATTGTAGGTATTTCGGGTCAAGAGTTACCTGTTATCGGTTCTACGGATGTAGAAATTAAAATGGGTTTGAGAAGTATTTGGCATAATTTTATAGTATGTGATGATGGATTAAGCTTAGCAACAGATGGATTAATTGGTTTAGACTTCCTTACGGATTATAAAGCAGAAATTAATTATGCGCGTAACGAAATAAGTATCATTGGAGAAAGACTGACAATATCAACCACTTCAGAGCACTTTAGAGACGTTGAAGATGTTAACACTAGACAAGTAAAAAGTGGAGATCGCGATTATTTGCCTGTGAAACGTAATACGGCTAATTCGCTATGTTTGAGTCGTGTTGGGGGACGCAGTGTAGATTATCAGTTGGCAGAGCGAAATAGAGAGAGCATGAAAGAGAGATGTGTTGTTGGTGCACCTTTGGTTGCACGGAGAAGCGATTTTGTTAATTTAAATAATTGCCGTAAACAGCAATCAAAATTCGGAACAAATATTGCGGATAATCTTGTAACAAAAAGTTCGCTAGGTTCAGTTTGTCACAGGAAAACCCCTGATATGCGTGAAGATGAGATCAGCCGTGCACGATGCAATAAAGTTGTCGAAGTTCAGAGTTGTAAAAGTAATTGTGTAAAAAGTGTTGGTATTGCTAAAGCGAAGGATACAGAGAGTGCAGTAAATAATAGTAAAATGTTTGTAAAAGAGGTTGAAGCTAGCTCGGTTAAGTCAGTCGATAGCCAAGAAAAAGAAGCAGGTAGTAAATTTGTGTGTAGAGTAAACTCGGAAAGTCCCATAAAAGTAAACAAAGATTCAAAAATATTTGCTCCTAGTAGAATTGTTGAAAAGCAGCCAGTTGTAAAGAGTGAAAGTGAAAAAGTTTTGTCAAATCAAAAAGATAGAGAAGTAAAATTAAGGGTTAATAAAGTAAATGATGTTAATAATTGTAAAGGATTCGTTGAGGAAAACCGTAATATAGTCAGTTCGCTATGTTCAGGCCGTAGTATGGAAAACCAAAACAAATCTCAAAGTTGTGTTAAAGATAGTAAAGTTGAAATTAAAAGTAATGAAAAGTGTGATATAGTTAACAAAGAGTTAAAAGATTATTTAAATAGTAGTGATGAACGTTCAGTTCGTATTAAAGAAAGTTTGAGCATTCCTGCAAGATCTGAAGCAGTTTGTATAGGTTACAGGCAAAGCAAAGAGGTTTTAAATGATAGTATTTTGATTGAACCAACAGAAATTAATGTTCATGGAATAATTGCTGCGAGAGTTATTGTAAACGGAAATAAAAGAGAAGTACCAGTTAAAATTATGAATATTAGCGAAGAAATGTTAGTTATAGCCTCGAAAACAATAGTAGGCTACGAAGAAAGGGTTAAGTTAGATATTGATAGTAATGCCAAAATAGTAGATTCAGTTAGAAAAGTTGAAGAAATAGATTTTATGAGTTTGTTTAAATTAGATCATCTTAAGGTACCTGATAGAAGTAAGATGCAAGATTTGTTGAAAGAATATAAAGATATTTTCATGAGTCCAGGAGTAAAGTTAGGTTGTACTTCAAAAGTAAAGCATAAAATTATTACGGAGAATGTTCACCCGATCGCGAAACGACCATATCGTGTAGCTTATCAGCAGAAAGAGGTTTTAGAAGAACAGATTAAAGAATTGTTAAAAGATGACATAATAACAGAGAGTGATTCACCATGGTCAGCTCCTGTAATATTAGTTAACCGTGTTTTATCTGACGGTTCAACGAAAGTTAGATTGTGTGTAGATTTTCGGGCATTAAATAATATTACGAAGAAAGATTTTTTACCTTTACCTAATTTGCAAGATACAATAATTAAAGTAGTTCAGTTGTAAATCAGAGTAAGATTAAAATTTCTATGATTATTTCCGATATTAGTTTTGTTGTCGCGAATATGATTGAGTAATTAAAGTAGATAACAGTAGTTAGTGTAAGATTTGGGGACAAGGATTCTGCCGGAGTTTTATGGTTTTAGGACAACGGGTCGGTACCCAATGGAGTCCCATAAAGTAAGAGTAGCCACAGCACAGCGAGCGAGAGCCCAGGAGAAAGAGCAGCGAGTAGCGGTTTCGGGACAACCCAACCATCGAGGATCATCACGAGCATCCAGGTCAGCGTGGACGCGTGCCCAGCAGCAGATGGAGGCCAACGACCCCCATGCAGATTATGTAACACGCATTTTGTGTTCAACTAGAAGAAGATGATATTACGTGCCTAAAACCAGAAGAAGGCATGCTGTGCGACATCCGGTTATTGTAAAGATATTTTTTAGAGATTTGTAACGCTTCAAAAATCGCTTTCCCATTGTATTACAGTTTAGAGAATTTTAGTTAATTGCCGTTTAGAGTTATGTGACAGATGTCAAGTAAAGTCGGGTTCAAGTAAAGAGTAAGTTATTTATGATTATTGCAAAGGAAGGGAAGGCGGTTTTGGCGGGTCAGTGATTGTTAAGATTTCCGAAGATTCAGTTCTCAGAAGTAAAAAGTCCGTTAAAAGGTTTGTCAAGTTCCGCACCCTTCCAACCCCGAGAAATCTAGAATCACTTGACCAATTAGATTTTGTTAAAAAACTGTTTAACCAATTGTGAAGTAGTTTTAAGATGCTCAAGTTAAGTTAAGTGGGGGTGAAATCACCCATCGAGGGTTCATGTGTGATTTCACTTCGACAGTCTTGTTTTAGACACTGATCGAAACAGTTTACAAGTTTTGTGTTCATCTCCTGTCGTTTTTAGAGTTGTGAGTAAATAGTTGAATATTGGGTAAAGTTTTCTTGAAAGATATTTGTTGTTGCGTTTTGAGAATTGATTATTTTGTTTATCGAGTAGAGTCGAATTGAGTTGTTTGTGTTCAGATTAAGTTGCGAAGTCTAAACTAAAGTCCAGTTTGAATCAAGTAAATTTCGGGTTAAGTTGCTAATGCTAAGTTAGATTAACTTGAATCTCTTGATTAATTGTGCGTTTATTTTCGCGTACCAGTGCACGTGAGAACGGCAGTCAGCGAAGGAATGAACTGTAAGTAGATTTATAATTTGATATTTGTACTTGTGCGTACGTTGCGGTGATAGCATATCCTAAAGTTGATAATCGGTTCAAGTAGGTAAACTGTGGTTGATCGTGTCGAGTTGAGCAAAGTAGTTTAATAATTTTGTAACCTATTTATTGGGATTTTTTTCTATTTTTATTTTTGTGTTAGTAAATTGTTATTGTTTTGAGAATTTGATTTTCATTTATACTGCCTTACATCCAAGTTTAGTGTTGAGATTATTTAGTGAGCCTTGTCCTACCCAGTAATTAACGACGTAAGTATTTTCTCGAATATTTAACTCTTCAGAACGGAGTTATAACTGTTCTGTGGTGGCCGGCGGATTTTCGCTACCCTTGGTCGATTAATTGATTAATTTTCTAATATTTTGATTAAGATTTCGGTCAAGTAAAATAAACACTTGTCAGTACTCATTGGCACTTAGTGCAGGGTAGCTGTTACACATGTCTAGCTTATGCAAAAAATTTTGCTTAAAAAGTGTTTGAGTACATAATAATTTTTTATTTATTTATCTTAATTTATTATGTACGAAAAAACTTTTTAAGCAAAATTTTATAAATAAGCTAGACATCAAATTTAATCGATTCAATTCTTTAGCACGAGGGGATATGTCAAGATTATTTCATGAATTCATAGCATAAACTTTAATACTTGCCGAAGAAATTGTACTAAAACGTTGATTTTGACACATTTTCACATAAATAAATCGGTACACACATAAGCAAAAGGCACCATACAATTATGTTGTTGTAGTGTAACTATAGCAAATTGATTGTTTTTCTTTTTACCTGTCAAATAAATGTCAAAAATTAATAAATATAAATAGCTTGAAATGAATCATTCAGCATGTTTAAAGACATAGAATACCAGTAAAGGTAAAAAACATGTAAGTATCTTGCTTCTGCAACTAATTATCCGGCTAAATATGCCTTTAAAATGTTCAAAATTTGCATATAAAAGCTAGCTTCAATTTAATCGAGATTAAACAGCATCACTTATCTAAAATGCACAACAATGGAAAATGAGACATTCTGATTGGTCAATCAAATTTATCGCGGAATATTGATACTGCCAATATGGCCGATCGGTTCAAGGTCACCGCTCTGTACAACATAAAGTTTAAAAGTGTTGAAAGCAAGTTTCGTTATTGTATGTATTCTTATACTATGACATTAATAAGAGGTAGAAAAAATATTGTAATATTTGGAAGAGTCCGCGTGAGTATTCCGCGTCTATCTGTCTACGTGGCTGTCAAACTCCCTGCGCGTATTTATTATTCTGAATTTCATTTAGGTCAACATTTCAATTTTAATTTAAATTCGCGGTAGACAAGCGAAGCCATCAAACTTGTTAATTACCTGTTTGCTGCCAGCCCCTTGTGTATTTTCTCCTAGTGTAATTTCCAGAATTGTCCGTATCAGACGGTTGCGTATCAGTAATTTCCTCGCTTACGCCCGCGGCGTCGCGGCGCTGAGCGTCGGCGGCGTCGACGTCTGTATGTGAATGACACGCCGCTGTTTTACACGGATACTTTTTGAGCGAACCGAGTTACAAAATGTTAACATGTTTAAAACAAGCTATTTTATTCCAAAATTACATCCATACGTTTCCTCAACAGTTTGAGTACCACTGCTTTTTCGATTTTTTACCCTCAGTATAAATGTCTTTGGTAAATAATTTAATTTGACACCACTGTCGATAATATACAATAAAGTTTAAAGAAAAAACAATTGGCGATCACCAAAATTAATATTTTTTATTTTCATTGCAATCCCCCTTTCCAAGACCTATAATTTGATACCAAACTCGAGTACATTCTATCAACATTAAGTAAAAAACAATTGACAATCGTCAAAATTAATATTTTTTATTTTCATTGCAATCCCCATTCCAAGACCTATAATTTGATACCAAACTCGAGTACATTCCAACAACTTTAGGTAAAAAACAATTGACGATCGTCACAATTAATATTTTGTATTTTAATTAAAATCCCTGTGCCAAGACTTTTAATTTGATACCAAACTCGACTGGATTCTAAGAACTTTTAGAAAAAAACAATAGACGATCGGTCAAATTAAATTTTTAACACTTCAGTTCAACCCTCCTCCTCGAGCCCTTTAATTTGATACCAAACTCGAAAGGATTCGGACAACATTTACCAACTGCAGTTTTCCAAGTTTTCCAAAATTTTCAAAATTTTTTAGGCCCCTCACACTATTTTTATATAAATATATTTAATTTTCTGATCTCAAATTTGAAAACCGCAGTCTTCTATTATTTTTCGTTCTCGAGATATGTGTATTCAAAAATCGATTAGTATTTCTCCAAAATTTTCCAAATTTTAAATAAGATACGCAACTGCAGATCTCAAAAACAAATTCGATGGACAATTCTACATCGGAAATGAAAAAAATCCAATTTTATTCAATCAGAAATGAAATTAAAAATTATTAAATAAAATTAAATCGCCATTTTGGAATATTTTTCAAAATAACTCAAAAACTAAAAAAGATACGTAATTTCAGATCTCAAATTTGGATTCTACGGAAAATTTTACATCGGTATGGAAAAAAATTCCAATTTTCTACGAGTAGAAATAACAATTTATAGGAAATGAAAACTACCCTGTATAATTAAAAATTAATTATTTTTAATTAACAGGTACAAATCTGTTTGGAACGTGCTATAGCAGGGGCGTTGGCTGCAAATCGGCTTATATCAAACAAAAATCTTAAATTATGCAAATCTAACCCCACTTTTAACTTTAAAGTGAGTTATTTTTAATTTAAAAACGTTTAAAACGGCCCGGAGGGGTATTTTAAAAGTCTTTGTCATCCAAGCTTTCGATACCAACCCCATTTTGACCAAAATTTGACCTAATAGTTGAGATATTTGAGGTAGGATTTTCGAAATTTTGATATTATTATAGATTAAGTCATCCAACAGTATGATTTTTGACGTTTATAATGCAAGGGGTTGGTATAGCACGTTGCAAGCATAGCAGAACACGGAAATGCATTAAAATGCATTGAAATGCATTAAAATAAGTAATTAGAAATTTAGAATGGGTGTAAAATCCGTTCTAGTTGAGGTATCTTAACGATTTTTTTTTTCAAATCGATGTAAAATTTCCCGTAGATTCGATTTCTGAGGTCTGCAGTTGCAGATCTCTTCTAGTTTTCAAGATATTGCAGAAAATTGAAGAGGGGGATAGCAATGCATATGTCAATGCATATAGAGTAGTGGGCGTATTTAATTCATTATTTATTTTAATTAATACTACCCGTAGAAAGTTAGAATTTTTTTTCATACCGATGTAAAATTGTCTGTGGAATCGATTTTTGGGATCCGCAGTTGCAGATCTCTTCTAGTTTTTAGGATATTTCAGAAAATTTGATGGGGCAGCTATCAGTACATCTGCAATACTGGGCATATTTAATTAATTATTTATTTTAATTACTACTAGCAGTAGAAAGCTGAAAATTCTTTTCTTGTCGATGTAAAATTGTCCGGGGAATCGATTTTTGAGGTCTGCAGTTGCATATCTCTACTAGTTTTAAAGGTATTGAAGAAAATAAAGAGAGTATGTATATTAGTACATTTAAGTATGTAAAGTATTTAATTAATTATTTATTTTATTCAATACCACTCGTAGAAATTTGTTTTTTTTTTTCGTTGTCAATGTAAAAACTCCTGTAGAATCGATTTTTGGGATCCGCAGTTGCAGATCTGTTATAGTTTTCAAGACATTATGTTTCAAAGGGGTAGGTAGCAATTATTGGGTGTATTTAATTAATTATTTATTTTAATTATTATTAACCGTAGAAAGCTGAAAATTTTTTTCTTGTCGATGTAAAATTGTCCATAGAATCGATTTATGAGGTCTGCAGTTGCATATCTCCACCAGTTTTCCAGATATTACACAGGTAAAATAGATCTTAAACAAATTTTGATAGAAATGATTTGTGTTGGGGTTGAGTCTCGGGTGTCAAGCTGGTGGTGCCCAACGCCCTGGCGTGCAAAGAAGAAGAGATCCTGATGACGTCACTGCGGACAGCTACAGCTGCATGAGGAGGTATCGATTAGTAGTCGCCTTCCGAGGTGCTGTCGCGCTGTCACTCGCGCTCGTCTTGTGTCGTGTCCGCGACGCGTCTCTTTACCCTCCCCCACCCCCTCACACCCTCTCACACCCCATCCAGCTCCTCGCTGCATCCTAGCGCTGTCCTTGTCGCTATCTTTGTCGCCATCCTTGTCGCACTCCCGCGAACACTACATGACCGAAGCTACAATTGACACGATTCTTGAATTGTAATATTTTCAACGCTATTCTATCCCTGTACATCAATGAGCTAATTAGTGTTAATTAAATTAAACAAATTCACTCTAAAAGTCCTGTCAAGGTCCAGGAACCGCGGCTACATTCACAGCGGTCTTCTCATTTGCAGTGTAATGTCTGTTCGCTGTCAGTGTTTCTACATTTCATTTTGCAATTAAACGCGTGTATCGTCATATTATCTTGTCAAAATGACGGGTCCGCCTGACAAAAATGCAACGCTGATTATTTCGTTACATGCGGTCAGAGCAGAGATAGCTTCGTGTCATGTGAATTTATATGTGGTACGTTTTTATTCGCGTTTCAATTTGGGTTATAAAACTATTTAGATACTTGTCAGGGATTAGTTTAAATTTAAACATATACGAACCCAACCCAAATGTATTTGTATCACATAAAAAATATGCTATAATTATATACAATTGTTGCTTTATACATGTCTAAATTGTTATATCATATAGGTATTATACTGTACTTTTAGGTAAATGGTAATTTTTCAGTAGATATTTAGTTTCCTGTAAAAAATATTTGGTTGACTTTACACTGTAGTATCTCAAAAACTTTTAAAGATAATTGAATTCTGTTTTAAAATTTGGATTCCCCAGAGTTTTTTTGTAAAAGAGTACTTACTTTTAGCAATTGACTGTGTTTTGTTTAATTTGGAGGCGCTTTGAAAAACAAACAAAAAACAAACATTTATAAACATTTTTATTAACAAATATTTGGTCAACTTTGCGCTATAGTATCTCAAAAACTATTACAGATAATTGAATTCTGTTATAAAATTTGGATTCCCCAGAGTTTTTTGTATAAGAGTACTTACTCCCAGAAATTGACTGTGTTTTGTTTAATTTAGAGGCGCTTCGGAAAACAAACAGAAAACAAACGTTTATAAACATTTTTATTAACAAATATTTGGTCAACTTTGCGCTATAGTATCTCAAAAACTATTACAGATAATTAAATTCTGTTTCAAAATTTGGATTTCTGAGGGTATTTTGTATAAGAGTATTTATTTTCAGCAATTGACTGTGTTTTGTTTAATTTAGAGGCGCTTTGGAAAACAAACAGAAAACAAACATTTATAAATATTTTTGTTAACAAATATTTTGTCAACTTCGTGGTATAGTATCTCAAAAACTATTAAAGATAATTGAATTCTGTTTCAAATTTTGGATTCCTCAGAGTTTTTTTGTATAAGGGTGAATATTTTCGGTAATTGACTGTCTTTTGTTTAATTAAAATCAAATAGGAAACACAAACATTTTTGTAAAAATATATTTTGTCATCTTTGCGGTGTAGTATCTGGAAAACTATTAAAGATAATTGAATTCGGTTTTAAAATTTGGATTTCCCAGAGTTTTTTGTATAAAGCTGGTTATTCGTCCTATAATTACTTTGTTGAAATATAACAGAAATAAATTATTTTACAATACAAATAATTTTCAAATACATAAAAATCATCATAAATATTGGCAACGAAAAAAATACTATATTTGTTTATAGCATATTTTTCAGGTGGTACAAATACCTACAGGGTTGGGTTCATATATGAGGGAGGTAAAAATCATCCCCTACATGCTGTTTCCGTTGATGTGCACCCATATTTTAAACAAAAACCGGCAGATAAATTCAGTTATCTATCGGACAATACGTTGTAAAATTTGCGTGCGTGTTAAAAAACTTGGAGACTATTTATTCCAAGTTGCTGGTAATATATTCTGAAGACGAAGCTGTTGGAGATTTACGACGAAGGCCGCGCGGATTCTGACGTCCACCCCCACCCCTCTCTGCCACCCCCGTGTGTGCAACACGCGTCAGGTACCAACATTCAAACAATAAATACAATAAAATGAAAATTACAGTAATCATAAATAAGTTATTTATTTTGAAATGTAGCTACCGAGAGATCTGCAATAGCAGAGCATATATACATTCAGGATTTTATGCATTAATAATGGAATAATTTTCCAGTAAATTAGGGTTAAGGGTAGACACCCCTATGTAATAAAATTCCCTGGACCATCAACTGTAAAACAGTAAACTGGAATCATGCTTTCATCATTTTCACCCTCTAAATACCTTCACTGTATCAATTTTATATACAGGATGTTCATAATTAATTTTTACCTATTGCATATACATGTATTTGTGACAGGTCAAAATTTTTGGTAGTGAGTTTTCAGCGAATACATTACTCCATCATTTAATCGCCCATAGCTCATGCAAAACAAAATAAAAACAATAGAAGAACACACCATTGAATAGAGGAAAGTCTAGCGCTTCTACTGATGTATAATATTAAGATCTGCAATTGCAGAACAGGCCCGAGAACTGGCTACAAATTTGGCATATTTTTTCGAGGTCATTAGAAATTTTAATACAAATTATTCCATTATTTAATCGGTGATAACTCAAACAAAACTAAATTTAAAAAATTGAACTATACATCTTTAAATAGAGAAAAGTTTAGCGCTTCCACTGATGTATAATAATAAGATCTGAAATTGCAGAACAGCATATTTTTTTCGCTGAAGTACTTTCACCCTATATGTGTGTCTCTAATGATTAACAGCAATAAACCACCCCCTCCCCCTAATAAAAAATCGGTTCTTTAAAGCAGAATCAACTCAATAACGCTGAAAAACGAGCTGATGACACAATTTATAGCTCAGTTCACGTCAGTTTACCGCGTTTACTGTCCGGCGTGCCGATGCTCGAAATGCAAATCTGAGTTTATCATTGACCGGATTAAAACAAATCGAGGGGAGGGTGGGGGGGTGCATCACTCATAATATGGCGACTGCATCAACGCGGCGTGTGGTGGCGGCTAGCCGCAAGGGGAGGGGGCGCGTGTCAGTTGGGATATATACCGCGGGCACAGAGACGAACTCACAATGTGAAATTTGGTGGAGGCGCCAATAATTACATTTTTAGGTTTTTTTTTCTGGGCCTAAAAATAATTGCACATATCTGAAAATTTACATACTTATCAATTGAAGTATCAGGAATCCAAAAATTATAACCTCGTTTTGATATCTCTTTCTGTTTTTGAGTTATAGTCGTGTAAACCCAAAACAGTTTTTTTTAAATAACCAAATTTATGACATATTTTACATCGCTACTTTCAGGGGTACAAAAAATTTTCTAGAATTTTATAGATTTCAAAGAATATCAAGTAAAGTACTGGAAATTTACTGGACGCATCAGATTTTCGATATCTGTTTTAGTTTTTGAAATACAGATTTTTATATACATGGTATTTCAGAAATTTTCAAATTGATCTTTTCTATAGAAATAGAAAATGTATTTGTAGTGCCACAAATTTTTTGGGATTTTTAAAATTTGTATATAGGTTAAAGAAAGCATTCGAAATTTATTGGTGTCCTCAAAATCTCAAAATCTTTTTTGGATTTTGAGTTACAGTTATTTAAACCCAAATCCATTTTTTGAAATTACCAAATTTAAACACATTTTTATTCCCAGATTTTTAGGATCCAAAAAAATATTTTTTAATTTTTTAAATTCCACCTAATAGCAAGTATAGTACTAGAAATTTACTGGACTCCTCAGAATTTTAATACCTAATTTAATTATTGAAATACAGATAGTTATTTCTGAAGTTTACAAATTGAGTTGTAAAATACACATATTTTTAAAAATGTTTTTTTTAGTATCATAATTTTTTTAGGATTTTAAAAATTTGATAGTAAGTCAAGGAAAGCCCTAGAAATTTAGTGGTGCTCTTATAATCTCGATATCTTTTTTAGTTTGTGAGTTACAAGCTCTGAAAGTTTCTTAAAGTCGTTTAAAACCAAAACCGTTTTGAGAAATTACCAAATTCAACTGACTTGTAACACATTTTTAATTCTTATTTTATGGGGTACAGAAATTTTTGAAATTATCACTAAATATCAAACAAAGTACTGTAAATTTACTGGACTCATTAGATTTTGTATATCTGTTACAGTATTTGAGATATAGGTTTTTAAAAACAAGGTATTTATGAAATTACCAAATTTTTCTAAGTTAAATTTCAAAATATTTTTTTAAGTAGCACAAATTTTTTCAGGGCTTCAAAAATTTGGCTATAGGTCAAAAAGAGGTCTAAAATTTCAGTGGTACCCTCAAAATCTCGATATCTCGTTTAGTTTTTGAGTTACATGCTCTTGAACTTGCGATATAAACAAAAAATTATAACTTTTTTAACTTCAACAAATGTTTTCGCCTGAATCCGTCCCTGTGCAGGCGTCAGCGATCCAAACCTCCACCAAACCAATGCTATTTTAACCCTATTGAATGTGTACAACCCCCCGCGCCACTCAGAACCACAACCAGTCATTCGGCTGTGTCCAGCCGAACAGTATACTCGTAAACTAGATGTTTACCCCGCAAAAACCACACGGATCGCAAATCGACATCGGGATCAATCTGTCATACCCCGCGGGGAGAGGGCAGGGGCACGCGCTAAAATTGGTAATCGGGTCCTTCACTAGGGTCACAAAATCGCAAATAGGCCATTTTTATTGTAACTAGATCTAAAAACATCGTACTAGATGTAACAGAATTTTACAAAATATTATTAATTATTAAAATATTTGAGTTTTAAAGGCCTCTACAATGACGTCAAAGTATTATGGCGCATATCTATCCTATTCTAAATTATTTGTACTTCTCGTATTATTGAGCTGTCAGATTGTCCAAGTGTCAAAATAGTTGACAACTAATTTGAAGGTTTTTTGTTTCACTTTGAATTATTCAAATAGTTATTTGTATCACAAGGTTGGAAACTGCTATTTTTCGCGCCAACATCTAAGTAAATTTAATTTATTACTCATTTTCTTAATGACAGGGAATTTTTTTATTTTGCTAACTTCACAATATTTGAATGTCAATTATGTTTATTTTCCAATATCATAACCAAAAATATCTACATATTTTTATTTGGATTTTACACTGCAAATTCAATTATAATTACTTACAAATATGTTTAAAATCCATAAATATTTTGATTTCTTGTATTGCAAATACTCAATTGTAGATATATTGCCATAATATTTTTAAATCAATGTAATACTTTAACATTTCTAGCGTCAGAAGTTAGCTAAAATTAGTGAAGTGATGCCAACATATAACCATAAAAAATTAGCAATTTTTGTCGAACTAGTTCGACAAAAACATGATTTCCGACCGCTTTAGAGATATGTAATTGTGTCAATCAATAAATATTATTTCAGGTCGACTCAAAGAAATTAAAGGCTTGTTGAATGACATAGGTTAAGAAAATTTATTAGTAGTAATCAAACATTTGACTAAAATAATCTTACAGTTTTTTCATGTTCCTTCCTAAAATAATTGTATTTATGTATATTTTAATTATTTCCCACGAAACAATATTATACTTCCATTAAAATAATTTTATAAACTATTGATAAATGACTACAATTATTTACAATTCCTTCTGTTTGACAACACACGACAACTATGACGTCATTTTTGAAAACTCATTTAGATAAATTTTGCTAAAAAATATTGAAGAACCTCATTGCAAATAATGTCTGCAACAATTTCTAAACAGCGCACAGTATTTTATTTATAGATTTATGTTGATTTATATTCTAAACAAATAGTTACTATAGAATTGTTTAACATTATTTTAAAGTTATCTGACTTCTGATGGAGCTGATGAAAATTTTATTTGCAGATTGAAAAACAGAATAAATCTCGCGTTATGTGAGAACGAATATCTCGCGGTTCTATAGGAAGAGGCAAAGGTTAATAATACTGTCATTTTTGTTGATGAACAGGTGTAAAACCATCAACAGTGAAGCACGAAGACCTCGAAGGTTAACATGGTACCCGGATGAATATATTGTTGTAATGTTAAAGACTTACCACAATTCTTGTAGGGTTGCAGATCCTGTAACAGAAAAAATTAATTAATTAAATTGTTGTACACCTTTCAATTTTTATCTCAAAAACTATACAAGATAACTAAAATCGGATTCAAAATTTGAAAAGAGGATGTATCAACGAATATTTGAGTATATTACGTATGATCAGCAACTGCAGATCCTCCACTAAAAATCACTACTAAACTTGATTGAGTAAAAGCTAAAAAACTGGAAAATTATACTGTTTCGCATAATCTAAAACAAATGAATTATACGTAGCAGAATAGAAGAAAAATTCAGAGATTGTTTTAATATGTAATGCTAGATCTGCAACTGCAGAGCTTTACCGGAAGCTAACTTTAAGTAGACATATTCCTTGAATAATCAATAATTTAATCAATAATGTCTCAATTCAGTCTGAATTGAAATTTAGAAATAAAAAGTACATGGTTGAATAGAGTAAACTTCTCTGAATATTTCCATGTGTAATTTAAGGATCTGCAACTACAGATTTTACGTTAAATGTCACGCTAATCAAGCCAGAACTCAATCCATGATTACTCTATTCATACTGAATTAAATTAGATGAACCATACATGGCTGAAAAGAGAAAAGTTCACAGACTATTATAATATATAATTTTAGTCTGCAACTGCAGAGCTGTACCAACAACTAGCTTCAATTTTGTAGACAAAATTCTTGAATAAACAATTATTTATTTAACAATTTCTCAATTCAGTCTGAATTGGAATTTGAAATAAAAAAGGACATGGATGAATAGAGAAAACTTTCCTGAATATTTCCATGTGTAATTTGAAGATCTGCAACTACAGATCTTACCTTAAAAGTCCCGCTAATGCACCTAGGACTTAATCCACTATTACTCTATTCATACTGAATTAAATTTAATGAATCATACATGGCGGAATAGAAAAATAATAACAATATATATAATAAATAAATAATACATAATTTTAATCTGCAACTGCAGAACAGCACTGAAAACTAACTTCAAATTTGTAGAAAAAATTTTTGAATAAACAATAATTTATTTAACATTGTCTCAATTCAGCCTGAATTGGAATTTGAAAGAAAAAATTACATGGGTAAATAGAGGAAACTTTCCTGAATATTTCCATGTGTAATTTAAGAATCTGCAACTACAGATCATACATTGAAAGTCACGCTAATCAATCCAGGACTTAATCCAAGATAACTCTATTCATACTGAATTAAATTCGATGAATCATACATGACTGAATAGAGAAAAGTTCAATAAATAGTAATGGAACAATTTTCCAGGATCTGCAATTGCAGCTCTGGCCAGGTGCCCCACTGCATTTTACATATGTACACCTAAGATACAGCAATATTAAAAATATAATAATTGTGTATACGATAATATTTTGTACCATAAATATGAATCCAGGATAGCTATCCCTCGGGAATTTTTCCAGGACACTCACACACACTCACAGCACACACTACACATATTTTTGGAATTATATTAGGGGTAGGTACCCCAGAAAAAATTATTTACCGCGCACTACACTTAAACACTGCTTATTTTAAGCCAATACACAAACGTATAGTTGTTTGAACTTACTCAGACGGTCTAAAACCGATTTCTGGTCTCAGTCGGATTAATTAGTGTTCGGCTTAAAATAAAATAATATTGTATTCGCTTTGAAACGACCTTCGGATAAGAATGTAAGGAATAAAGCACGTTTTAGTGCAAATACAAATATTTAAAATTATTTCCATCCATCATCAACTCTTGTTTCTTCCTCTTGTGTATAATTTATAACTTTCTGTAATAATAGTAAATAAATTTCCAAGAACAATGGACCCCAAAAAGTCCAAAACATTTGATCAAATACTTATACCAAGATAGTCCATAGTAAATTTATGGTTTTGTGTGTCCATTCTTTACCTGGCGATCAGTGGTTTTCAAACAAAATAATTTAGGTTTAGTGTTTCATATATATTGAATCAAACCCCCAGCCTTAAAGTAAACTAAAGGGTGGTGAATCGAAAGGCACCATAGCGTTTTCAAAGCTATTTTCAATTGTTCAATTATTTAAAATTTTTGTGGTTGTTGCAACTTTGACGGCTGGTAACTCACAAACTAAGAATGAGACTTTATTTTTAAAAACAAATTTGGATTCCTTAAAGAATTTTCTTTAAAATGCATATAAACTTAAGTATATTTAAATAAATAATACATATATTACAAAGCTAGAAAAAAAAGATGGAAAAATCAGTGACACTTAAATTCAATTATTTAATATTTTTTGGTTGTGCAACTTTGACGGCTGGTAACTCATAAACTAAAAATGGGACTTTAATTTTAAAGACAAATTTGGATTCCTCAAAGAATTTTCTTTAAAATGCATATAAAGTTAAGTATGTTTCAGTAATTTTGAGGACAAATTTGAATTCTTTGAGCAATTTGAAAATCTGGTATTATTTTAGTTTTTCTTAAAAGTAATTATGATTCTATGACCTGGACCTCTTCGAAGAGGATGTTGTTAGGTTGGTGTTAGCTTGTAGGTTGCTTGAGGGTGGTAGGGACGCTAGAGGCGTCGCGACGCCAGTACAGAAGGAGCGCGGACGTATCGATCGGCGCTGAACACCTGTCAGTCATTCAATCAATGTGTACAACGTCGACGTTCACCCCCGCCGCCTCCAACCACCCCCGCTGATATCGATTTGTCTGGTGGGGTGCTGTGATAGACAAGGGAGGTTTTACACAAGATGTGCTTTATACAACACTATTTTTTATTATTTATAATAATTAAATAAATGTATGGTGTTTGAAAAAAGTTAAGAGGTGTTGGTGAGTATTGTAATTAATAATATTTATAATAATTATTGACTCGGTGAGGGTAAGGTATGCAGAATGCAGAAGGCTGCTTCTTGAAGGGTGAGGGGGCGAAGGTAAGGGGTGTACAAAGTGCACCGGGCACAGAGGTGGTCTCCATAGCAACGTCGCGCGAGAGACTGACCGTTCTTCAAGCCGTTGGCATGGCGACCTGACCCGTTTTGACGTGACAGGTATATATACATTCTGCTCGCTGAGACGTCGACGGCGGCGTCGCGACGTCACACACCGACGCCCCTCTTAAAAATAACATGCGTGTTTATTTGATTCCGCCGCGATTTATTCTCACGCGGTTGATATGAATCTGTTCGCGGGCGCGTATATCGCCGACGCTCGTGAATCCGTCGTCGCGACGCTGCTGCAAGAGTGCGTCGCGTCACTCACAGGATGCTGTAGGAGTGAGTGATGCGGCCAATGACGCTGAGATGAAGACGGAATTATTTTGAATTTCACTTTACTGCTTCACTTGTTGATGGAAGACCGGTAAACTCATGGAGAGCAACTTTGACGGCCGGTAACTCACAAACTAAGAGTGGGACTTGCATTTTGAGGACAAATTTGGATTCCTTGAAGAATTCTCTTTAAAATGCATATAAACTTAAGTATATTTAATTAAATAATACACATATTACAATGCTATAAAAGAAATATGGAAAAATCGTTACAATTTTTTCCTCCCACACATATATGTGGTTGTTACAAACTTTGACGGCTGGTAACTCAAAAACTAAGACTGGGACTTTAAATTTGAAACCATTTTTGGATTCCTCAAAGAATTCTCTTTAAAATACATATAAAATTAATTATATTAAAATGAATAATACACATATTACAAAGCTAGAAAAGAAATATGAAAAAATCAATTCAAATTAAGTATGGCACTGATTTTTCCAATTTATTTTCTAGCTTTGTAATATGTGTATTATTTATTTAAATATACTTAAGTTTATATGCATTTTAAAGAAAATTCTTTAAGGAATCCAAATTTGTCTATAAAATTAAAGTCCCATTCTTAGTTTATGAGTTACCAGCCGTCAAAGTTTGCAACAACTACATATATATGCTGGAGATAAAAATTGTAACGATTCTTCCATATTTATTTTCTAGCTTTGTAATATGTGTATTATTTACTTAAATATACTTAAGTTTATATGCATTTTAAAGAAAATTCTTCAAGGAATCCATATTTGTCTTTAAAATTAAAGTCCCATTTTTAGTTTATGAGTTACCAGCCGTCAAATTTAGCAAAGTTATGTATTAAAAGTAAAAATTGTGACGATTCTTCCATATTTCTTTTCTACATTTGTAATATGTGTATTATTTATTTAAATATACTTAAGTTGCCCTCAAATAACAATCAAAGAATACATGGTTGCGGGTTATTTTGTGAAGCTCGCATGTCACAAATAAATCTCTTCTGGACAAACGTGTCCGTGGAGATTGTCTTTTCGTCTAGCTCAGCAGGTTCCGCCCTCTGAAGATGCTGGTTGCGGCTGTGTCCACGCTGAGTTACGGCGTGACGCCCTGTACGATAAGGCGTTTAATTAAAATGCTGTCGCGAACACGATTGATGTAAGGAACAGACGCCTTCTTCCACAACCGCCGCGATGTTTTGTTTAGGAAACGACCAGAGATAAGTACAGCAAATAGACCTCGCTGCCTTCATCAACAACATATACATATCGGGGAGGATTTCTAGTACTGTTTAGAAGTGTATAGATGATGAAAGACAAATCACGGGAGGGCCAGGGCTACCAACGTAACGTCATAAGTGTGTCATGAATAAAGAACAATAAATACATTTATAAAAAATATGTTTAAACTAAATAAAATATGATTAGAAAAGTTTCCTGCATCTCTTTCAACTTACTCGAGTAAAGAAATTAAATTTTCGACCCTAGTTAAAATATCATGTATAGTATTAAAGTTACAGGCATAAATATAGATGAGGAAGATCTGCAATTGCAGATCAGAAGTCTTACATGAAAAGTGTATTTGATAAGTGAGTTAATTAGAAAGGAAACGAAAAGGTGAAGACACTATACCCGGCGAGGAGATTCGAGCAAAGATCTCATTAAGTGAGATGACAGATGAAGATCAAACCAGCGGCGTGCGAGGGTGGGGGCGGGGGCGGGAGACGAGATGAACGATGTCTGGTGGCTGCGTTGTGAATTACTGGGCTGTCATTGAACCGCGTCTGATCAACTCATTGTCTAAACGAACACCAAGAAAATGAGATATGAGTATGAATGAACAAAATCACCAAAAATGAAAAGCCTGTCACTTTTTCCTGATTTTTCATCATGGCGGGAGCGAGCATCTGATGTTCTGATGTTTTCCTAACGAACAACCGAGCGGAGATAATAGGGAAGCCCTACGCCGCCCCCCGGAACTCCCGGAGTGCCCGGAAAGCGTACACGCACACAGATTTCGATTTGAAATCGATTGCACTTTTGTGCATCTTAAATTTTTTATAAAAACAAAAATTATAGCGATGAAAATTAAATAATCCTTTTTTATCTTAACCCTCGGAGAACACACTGGGTCAACCTGACCCACAAAATTTATTTCATACTTTAAGCATTTCCAAAAAAAAAACATATATATTTTTTGTAAAATATATATTTTTTAAATTTTTTTCGCAATTTTTTTAACCATATCAAAGACATCAACAATTTTAAAATTTATCATAAATCATTTCTTTTGGATCTTAAGTATACCCCAGAATTTTTTTAGACCAATCTATCCAGTCATTTCAAAATGGTGGACGATATAAAAAGTATTGGGTCTGATTGGTCAAAGTATTCTTCGTGATCGAAAATAATAGTTGTGTTCTAAAAGAGTTAATAACTAAGCATCTAAACTAATGTAAGTAACTAAAATTCAAAGGGAACCAACATCAAAGTATACACAATTCAATAAAAAAATAAATTTTGAAATCGGATAACCCAGTACAAAGTTATGCGTGGTAAAATCGAATAACAGGTAAAATGCAGTGGGAGAACAATTAATCATCCCCTATTCTCCTACTTTTAGGGATGAAATTTTTGTTTCAAATTTAAATGGAATTAACTTCGAGGTGTACCCTATTCAACAAAAATATAATCATCGAAATCGGATGATCCAGTACAAAGTTATGCGTGGTAGAATCGGTTAACAATTATCACCTATTTTTCTATCCTTAGGGTTAAAATTTTTATGTCAAATTGAAATGGGGCTAACTTAAAGGTATATCCTATCCAATAAAAAGAGAATCATCAAAATCGTATTACTTTATAAAAAGTTATGCGTGGTCAAACTTGAAAAAACTACGCGTCGACTTGAAAACATATTTTGGTCGGTTAAAAAGATGCTTTCACATGTTGGAGTAATTATATTAAGGGTGGCGTTCTAGCACCCCCTCCCTTACATGTGTTAAGTAACCGCCCTCATCATAGGCGTCAGCACTGTTCGTCGTCTAAGTTTGCAAGGTGGCTTTGATGCCTAAACAAACATTGATGAACTGTGATTACCCACACGGCCTCTCCTCTCTTTCCTCTCCATTCTACTCCGCGGAGGAGGCGAGGAAGCGAAGGAGAGGCGAGAGAGGAGAGGCGGGAGAGGAGAGGCGAGAGAGGAGAGGCGAGAGTGGAGAGGCAAGCGTGGAGAGAGCACAGCAAGCACGAGAAGCCAAGCAAGTTAACATTAAAAAAGTAGATTTAGTGTTATGGTCTCAGCATGGCCTTATGTCCTGGCTAAGTGGGTGATGGAGGGATGTCCAGTGATGGCGGTGGCGGTGGCGGCGACGGCGGCGTCCTTGGCAACGCGCGGATATGTGGACGTGTTTACCACTATTGATATTATACACCTGGACCGACCAAACATACACAAACTCACTTATACATTTACAGAAAAACACACAAAACCACTTTTAGAACAAGTCCCTCAAATTGACATAAATCTTCTGACCCTCAATTAACAATTACACTCAATTATAGAAGAAAGTATGAGGAATCCAAATATCAGCTCAAATTTTTTATATCTCAATTGTTTCTTAAGATATGCATCTTGAAAGTTATCCAATTTTAGATTTTTCCAAATACACAAAAACAATTTTCGAACAGTCCCTCAAAATGGGACAAAATTTTTGACCATCAAACTCAACCATGCTCATTTATAGAAAAAAGTATGAGGAATCCAAAAATTTGTTCGAATTTGCAATAACTCAATTGGTTTGTAAGATATGCTTGTTGAAAGTTAGGCAATTTTAGATTTTTACACACAAAAATACTTTTGGAACAAGTCCCTCAAATTGGGACAAACTTTTTGACCCTGAAACTGCAACCATACTCATTTGTAGAAGTAAGTATGAGGAATCCAAATATTAGCTTAGAATTTAAATACCTCAATTGCTTCATGAGATATGCATCTTTAAATTTAGGCAATTTTAGATTTTTCCCAAAATCATACTTTAAGTTTACTTAAGTACAAATTTCATAATTCTATATCAATTAAAACAAAAATCTACTTATTAGTTAATTGAAGTATGCAGTATACGCTCATGAAAACAGATTTAAAATATCTCGAATAATAGTTGAGATACAACCCTTCAAACTTCTTCTAATAGATATATCGAATTGGAAATTATGCTTCACGGAAAATATATACCTACGCTGCGGCCACGAGTATGTTGTTCACTCAGCTAGATGGAATCTAATAGATTTTATATTGTTCACTTTTTCATATTTTCAAACCCAACAAATATCTCCAAATACGGTTCTTCTTCTTCTTTTTGACAGTTTTAGATCAAATATAATCGGTTAGGTCCAAAAAATAAAAATTCTGAGACATGAAAATTTTTCGAAAAAATTCAATACTAACCCCTTGACGATTTGCTGATTTTGGGCCATTTTCAGACTTTTTATTGTAGCGCTTCGCCCCGTGGGGCGATTTTAACGAAACTTTGCATACTTATAGAACTTTTTACGACGGATCGAATGGTGTATAGTAGAGCTTTGTATCTTTATTATTTTTTGAGTTATCTGGGATAAACAGAAAAAAATTGAGAATTTTCAAATGCAGATTTCTCAAGAACTAGAAGAGATATGAAGGTGCGGTCTTCAAATTTGGAATCAGCATGATGAGTACTATATTGTTATGAAGAATTATTAAATTTGGGGAAAAAAAATTTTGGAATTATTTTGATCCTTGAAATTGTTTATTTTTCAATTAAACCTCTATAATTAATTATTGGGTAACTAATTGCTTTATAAATTATCAAATTTATAAAGAAAATTATGAGGAATTCAAATTTGAAAACAGATTTAAAATATCTCATTTGGTTTTTGAGTTAACGCCCTCTAAAATTGATGCAATTTTTGGGAGTAAAATTTTAACAATCTACTGTTCAAACAACCATAACTTTTTATAAATAAATCCTAATTAAAAAAATAATACACTATTAAATAGAGCTATTTTTAATTATTAATTTGATCTATAACACAATGATCTGCAATTACAGATCTTCCCGAAAAGTACCTGCATCTCCTTCGCGCCAATTTCACCGACTCCCTCAACGATCCAGGGTGTTTTAAGTCATTGATATTTGCACTATACGCATTGGATTATACATGCAGCGCTTCATAAATTGTGAGTCAATAAATTAGTGACTTTATTCTCGCTGCACAATCTAATAATATAGTTTATGTACCAGTCAAAACAATAAAATCCCTAAAATATTATTTCGAAACAAGTTCGATGTCTGATATTTTTCATTTTGATTAAAAAATAAAAAACAGCTGAACATCGACAGCTATGGAATCACGAGGAGGTCGCCAAGGCACCGGGGAGTGAGGGGAGGGGGGCAAACACTTAGTGGTTGGTAATGAATTCGCGGAGGAATGTTAAACCTTGGAGAATAAATTGTAACGAAAAACCAACAAAATGTTACAAACAAAAATATTCAAATAACAAATGACTAATATTTTCCGTAATACATCAATTTAGATGCTGCTGCAGGGCTACCAACCACCGAATGATAAACAAAAATTCCTGCTACTTAAGTAAGCCCATAAAAACTGCAAAACTCCAATAAAAACACTATTACGATGAAAATTGAACGTCGTTATCTTCGAATCAAGATATCGTGATTTGAATATCGTCTCTTGTAGATATAGGCGATTAAACTGAAAGATATATTCAGGAAGCAGGATATTTTTGGGTGCTTTTCAGACAGTAGTAAATAAATAAATATATTTTAATGCTCTCTAATTTCCCTAGTGTCGACTTCTTTTCCTCAGCCCATCAATTTCGGATGTGTTCGACTGGTCACGTGACACGAGCATCCGGAATAATTCAAACCTAGTAATCTCACGAGATGCATATTTGGCGTCGTCGTCAAGGCGCTGTATTTTTAATTTAGGCGACGCTGTATTTTTCAGCGACTGACGACTGAAAGTCTATTTAAATATATTTGTTCAAAGGATAAACATACACCTCAAAATGCGAACGACGAGCAAAAGAACCTCAAATATAGACAGCGCGGACTTTTATAAAAACGCCGTTTGTGTTTTGAACTGTAAATTTAATTTAGTTTTAATTTAGCCGAAGGCGCCAGCTTCTGAACTCCATACTTTGTTGAATCGAACGTTTGATAACATTTTCGACGCGTCGGCTCGTCATCGCCGCCCCAAGCGTGAAATATCATTACTTAAATTCACATGGAAATGTTACGTTTTGCCATTTTGTTTAGATTTGGATTCTCTACAATCTTGCAGTGTCGATATTTCGTTTAGTTTTCACAGAAACACAAAAATCAGATGAGTGTCCTCTCTGAGGCTCTTTACTGCCCAGGCATGGCTCCTTTCAATTTTTTTATTTCCTTGTAAAAGAGTAAAGGAAGTAATATTATCGCAAAAATCATTTTTCAGATTTCAATGGAAATATATTGTATATTTGATGCAACTTTGACGGCTGGTAACTCAAAAACTAGATATGGGACTTTAATTTAATATCAAAATTTGGATTCCTCAAACATTTGCCTTTAAAATGACTATAATGTTGACTATATTATTTTGAATAAAAACAGTTTAGGAAACCTTTAAAAAAGTTTACTCTTCTACTTTGGTAATTATCAAATTAAAATTATTCTATAGTTAAAAGCTTCTAAGTAACAGAAGAAAGATGCCATTAACTGTAAGTTAATTACTAACTAAGAAATATTGTAAACATAAATGAAGTAGGGAAAGGTTTAAATCTGATATTGAATGTCGATAAATATAAAGTATTTAAATGAATAATACACATATTACAAAGCTAGAAAAGAAATATGAAAAAGTCATTACAAATTAAGTATGGCACTGATTTTTCCATTTTTCTTTTCTAGCTTTGTAATATATGTATTATTTATTTAAATATACTTAAGTTTATATACATTTTAAAGAAAATTCTTCAAGGAATCCAAATTTGTCCTCAAAATTGAAGTCCCATTCTCAGATGATGAGTTAGCGGCCGTCAAATTTGCAACAACTACATATATATGCGGAAGGTAAAAATTATAACAATTTTTCCTTTGTAATATCTGTATTATTTATTAAAATATACTTAAGTTTATATGCACTAACTAAGAAATATTGTAAACATAAATGATGTAGGGAAAGGTTTAAATCTAATATTGAATGTCGATAAATATAAAGTATTGGTGTTTGAGAAGAATGATTTAGTTAGTTTATATATTTGGGTAGTATTGACTGGGAGATTGAAAGGCGGGTGTCTGCAGGGTACATTTGTTCGAAACGTGAATGTATCTAGAGTCGTCTAGAGTTGCTCAATTGTTTATTTATAATGGTGTATTAGTGCCTACATTGATGTATGTTTCTGAATGTTGATTGTGAATACAGAAGCATGAACGACGCATAACTGCTGTGGAAATGAGGTATTTGAGAGAAGAGTGATCGTGTCTATAATACATTGGTGTATGGTGAGTGTGAGAATGAGAAGAATGTTGTGAAAAATGTCGAATGAAAGGTGGGTGAAACTAATATATGCGGGTGAATGATTGTGTGAGCATCCGAGGAATAATTGTTTGAGTATGATTGATGGTTTGTTGAGTGAACGAAAGATTTTGTAGTGTGATATATTTAGAGGTTTGGTTAACTGTGTTTCTGAATACGTGCTACCCCACTGAGTGGGATATAGCATTAAGTTATGAATGTATGTCACTTTCAAATGAAATAAATTTATATGAAGCAAAAGGAAGTCATTTTAAATAAATCTAAGCAGGACTGTTGGCGAAATAGAAACGTATCTATAAAATTAATAATAATTAATAAAGTTAGGCTATTTTCTCGGCTGTCTTTCTCTTCTTCGTCGTCTTATCAGAAGCTAAATGACCATCCAATCCCAAAAAATGTGTTCGTTAAGGACCGCATGTAGCAGGTACGGGGGTGATTAATCCGGAGCACCCGGCCATTGATTCCGGGCGCGGGAGGGGAGGGGGGGTCACTTGGCGCGATGCGAGACACGTCCAGCCCCCTCCACCGCCGCCTTGACCACAACCGACCATTCCCGTGAGTTATTTGTGAAGAGAAGCATCAACAACAATCCTGGACCCTGTCAAGGGATGCAATTAAAGATCATGGGCTAAATTGAATTCGGGGGGATAATAGTTATTAGGAGGCGTTGGATCTGCAACTGCAGGTGGCTGGGATATACTCAAAACATTTGATGAATACAGGGTGTAACAAAAATAAGTATAATATATTTTTTCTACAATCGTTGCACAATATCGACATTGTTATTCCATTTTTGGTTAGGAAATGTTCAAAATTGTCGCTCTAGGGCGACAAAGTGACATATTGTCACACTAGTGCGACAAAAACAAAACAAAAATAAATTAAGTAAAAGAAGTAAATGATGCATTGGATTTTTCTGGTAATAACCTTGCTATTGCAAATACAGTTGGCATATACGTACATACACTTCAACTTAATCACCATAAACGTATTCACTCTGTAGACTTTATGTCAAATGTACTCCATATGTCAAATGTACTCCATGTGTCAAATTATGATTTCTTTGAAAATTTTTATTTTGTTCATAAACGTTGTCATGATTACGGTGCCATGGGTAACTACAATTTTACTGAATTGTTATAGGCGGGACCAAAGATAATTTTGAAAATTAATTTTTTCTACAGCTTGACATTGGTCAACGATTGTAGAAAAAATATTGTGTGTATCTCGTCGGATAGAGCTTGTTCGGTGCACTTGTCGAGTTGTTGATCTCGGCTTCGCCTCGATCAACAATTTCTCGCCGCGTGCAACAAACAATGCTCTATCCGCACTTGATACACAAATAACTATTATCCAACACCTCTCAATAAAATAAATGCTCTATAACTATGGCGATTTTAAACAAGGAAAGTAACAGATTATCCACTAGTGGGTATAATTTTGAGGAAAGCCACTAGTGAGTATTTTTTTTATTTATAACAATAATAATAACACACAACACCTTGGCAACCACTTCGAATGACATTTTAATTTCAAAAATTTAAAGCTTATGTCACTGTCAAATCATATTGCTTTAATAAATTTTTCATTTATTTAGAAGTGTTGGATAAAACGTTATACTTCACACGTGGGCAAAGTGGAATTACCCTCTCGATAAAATTATCACACGAGTGTGCTAAAATTTCTCTCGTGGGTAATTCCTTACTTTGCCCACTTGTAAAGTAAATAACTATTGTCAATTTTGGATAAAACTGTTTAATATATTTTCACATAGCAACCGCTCAACCAACCCAGAACAACCGCTCTATAAATAAGTGTTAGACGAAGATGAATAAACCACGATGTTTATCTGTTTTAGACTATTTTTTGAAAGATCGTAAAAGCCTAAAAGTGCGCCTTCCAGAATGACTATATTTCAATGGTCCTTCAGGTATTTTCATAATTTATTCGAGTAGCAATAGTTTCGCTTGAATTGAAATAATTTTAAAGAAAAATCTAATGTGTCCAGCACATAACCTCCCGCCCAATACTACTCTTAAACGATACAAAATAGCACTTGATGATACAGAAACATACCTTCTTATTTGTTTATTTTCTATTTATATTTGAGAATTTTAATTTTCTTTCGTATATTTATTTAATTTTCTGACATATATTTCACTAAGAAAACAGCTTCACAATCACAATGACATGTGTCACATTTCGTAAAAAATTGAAAATTTTTAAATGTTTCCATGGTGTACTAGGAATGCAAGATTTGTGAAATCTAATTTCTTTATATATTATTATCTCTGAATCTAACGAAAATTAATAAAATTAGTGTAATCAAAAAACGTAAAATTATATATTCTTCAACTTTCAAAATAACCTAAATTGTTGAAAAAGGAAATTTAACCCTGTTAAGGGCTTCAAGTAAACTGCTACTTCCGGTTGTCTAATTTTATCCAAAATCTAATCAGCTCTTCATTTAAATATAAGAAGCAAAATACATACATACATAAATTTATACAGACATCATCGCGAAAATAGTAAAATCGTATTGAAGGGACCCTAAAACGTGCTTATTCATTGAAAACTCACTACCCAATTTTTTGACCAAAAACAATACCTCCCTTACCTAGAGGTAGGCGGGAGGTAAAAATTGGATGATTTAGGAAAAAGGTTACTCATTTTGTTCATTCTATATTATGTGCCTTGTCTTTTTAAACTGCGTGATAAGTCAACGCCACCGCGATCATGTCGCATCCTACGCATTGGCCGAAGACGATATGTAAAACAAACACCCCCTCCCCCAGAGGGCGCGACTGGACGGTGGTCCAACAATCTGACCTCGCAGAAAATGATATTACATATTATAATGATTTATAAGTGGACATAAAGCGCGCAGCACACACAACGGCGCGTGCTAATGACTCCGGCCGAGGGATTCTACTGGACGTTTATCGTCGCGCACCCCCACCCCCGCGAATAAATCTACACCCCTACACGACTTCGACCTGATATTAACAATAATACACCAGCTAATGTCTCTGAGCATTACAACTTTTATTATTGTACATAACCAAATAAATAATTTTTCTAATTTATTTCGTGACAGCTGGTTACCGTTGCCGTGACAAATGAAGAGTGAACCAGACGGTGATGAAGACCTCCGAGCGTCTCTGTTGACACTGATTGACCATTCGTCTGGCCAAATTAACACGTAAAATACTTCTTCACAATTTTGTTACAACTACCGTAAAATATTTAATTTCTATCTTCAGAGTTTTCATTGCAATTTGTGTATTATTTATTTAAAATACTTAACTTTATATGCATTTTAAAGAGAATTCTTCAAGGAATCCAAATTTGTCCTCGAATTTAAAGTCCCAGTTTCAGTTTTTAAGTTACCAGCCGTCAAAGTTTGAAAAATCCACATGTATATTAGGGAGGTAAAAGTATTTATTTTCTAGCTTTGAAATATGTGTATTATTTATTTAAATATACTTAACTTTATATGCATTTCAAAGAAAATTCTTTAAGGAATCCAAATATGGTTTCGAATTTAGAGTCCCAGTTTTAGTTTGTAAGTTACCAGCCGTCAAAGTTTGAAAGAACCACATGTCTATTCGGGAGGTAAAAGTATTTATTTTCTAGCTTTGAAATATGTGTATTATTTATTTAAATATACTTAACTTTATATGCAATTTGAAAGAAAATTCTTCAAGGAATCCAAATATGGTTTCGAATTTAAAGTCCCAGTTTTAGTTTGTAAGTTACCAGCCGTCAAAGTTTGAGAAAAAAAACATATATGTTGGAAAGGTAAAAATTTGTACAATTCTTCCATATAATAATTTTTCTAATTTACTCCGTGACAGCTGGTTACCGTTGCCATGACAAATGAAGAGTAGACGCGGACCAGACGGTGATGAAGACGTCCGAGCGTCTCCGTTGACACTGACTGACCACTCGTCTGGCCAATCTCGAGTCGGACAAATTAACACGTAAAATACTTCTTCACAATTTTGTTACATCTCCCACCGATCTATTTATAAATTCGCGGGACGTGGAGTTCTCTCTTCGCGGTAGACAAAGACAGACGCATGGCCGGTCGAAGAATCGTTGGTTGTCCATCACTGGTCGGCTGACTGACTAATGGTGTCAATATTTATACGCAACGGCCGCGCACGACATGTTGATGGCACGTGCCTTGTCTATTTGTCTAACACAACGCTGATGAGCGCCATCTGGTATCGGGGGCGTCGGGACGCCGGGAGGTAGATTGATGGCTTGGACGCCGGTCGGGATTGGGAGAAATTTATACAGATTTTTATAAACACTCACTAACTTTCTTGATATATTGTCAAGAACCCATCTACCGTAAAATTTTTAATTATTATCCTACAGTACCTTCAAATTCTTCTTTGTATTATGTGTACTATTCATTTAAATATACTTAACTTTATATGCATTTCAAAGAGAATTCTTCAAGGAATCCAAATTAGTCCTCGAATTTAAAGTCCCAGTTTTAGTTTTTAAGTTACCAGCCGTCAAAGGATATACTTATTTCTGTTGCACCTTGTATCGAATTTTGGGGTTGTTTCGTATCACGTATGTCTGTATATTTGTTCACAATTAACTTGAAACTAAGGGCTGACGATAACTTAAATTCTGTCTCGTGTTAATTGCTGATTGGGCGCTTAAACTCTGAAGATGTATCTGATTGATTCGATAAACCAATATCTCTAGAACGAGAAGTTTTATGATGACGAAGTATTATCGTCTTAAACTTCTTTTCTTCTGATAAATAATTGATCAACGTTTCCTTGGTCCAGTACATGGATGCTGTTGTTGTATACGTATAGGAATTGAGCTAGAGGAGCGGACAGAGGGGAGGTTGTGTAAAGAGGGTTGTAATGAGCTTTTAACGCCGCAAACTTCAGAGTGCTTTACCCTCCCCCACTCGCGCCGCCCCTGAGAGGGGAGTGTACTCATCTCGAAGTTGGTTTATGGGCTGGTGGATCGGATTTGACCAGGTGTTATAGGAGATGCTACCCTTATTTTAAATTTAAAATTAGGATTCTAATATTTGGTTTTGTTTTGTGGATATCTACAGCTCTGTAGTTGCAGATCTCATTACTGTTTTAGAAATGGAAATCAAAGTATAAATAGTGACTTAATATTTTTATCCAACACCTCTCAATAAATGATCTATAACTATGGCGATTTTAAACAGTAACAGATTACCAACTAGTGGGTATAATTTTGAGAAAAGTCACTAGTGAGTAATTTTCTATGTATAACAATAATAATAACACATAACACCTTGGTAACCACTTCGATTGACATTTTAATTTAGAAAATTTGAAACATATGTCAGTCAAATAATATTTGTTAAATAAATTTTGCATTTATTAAGAGATGTTGGATAAAACGTTATACTTCACACGTGGGCAAAGTGGAATTACCCACTCGATAAAATTATCACACGAGTGTGCTAAAATTTCCCTCGTGGGTAATTCCATACTTTGCCCACTTGTAAAGTAAATAACTATTATTTGACAGTAACTAATTCCTGATGCTTTTAAATCTTCTTCTTCATGTAGTTAGGGAGACAGCTAATTGGTGGGCTATCTGTCTTTGTTGTACAATGTTTTTACATGGCAATCGTTCTACAAACAAGTGTTAGACAAAGAAGAGTGACCCACGACTTCTATCTGTCTCAGACTTGTTTTCCGCTTTCGTAAAAGGCTACAAGTATGCGTTCCAGTATTATTATATTTCATTGGTATCATATCAATACTTGGATGAGGCAGTTCTGCTATTGCAGATCTTCGCGATGAATCACAAGCAACTATGTCTTATTTCAGTCAAAAATTTAAATTGCTCCAAACAAAAAAATCAATGGGAATCTAAATTTTCAACCAGGTTTGAAATATTTCTTCTAGTATCAAAGTTACAGGTATAAATAGATGTATGTGTATACATGAAAAGATCTGCAATTGCAGATTATAGTGAGGGATGATCCGACACATCAAAATGTAGTTTAGAGCTTCCTCTTTCCAACGAAACAAGTTCCATTTGATTTAGTTTTGTACATGAAAAGATCTGCAATTGCAGATTGGAGTAGGGAATAAACCGACACATCAAAATGTAGGTTGAAGCTTCCTCTATCCAACAAAGCAGGTTCCATTTGATTTAGTCGCTCTCAAGCAGAGGTATCGTTGCTTGAATGATACCGCTCTTATCGCGTCGGTCTCCCCGCGTCCTAAAGCCGTCTCCGTCGCGACGCCGGTCTAATTTATGTAACTCCCCCGTAATATATTCCGACGTTAGCCTTTAATGTCCCTCACACGCGGTTAGGAGATACAAAGAGACACCGAAACGAGAGACACGAGTTAGAGACGGCGAGGGTGAAATGTACATCGTTGTTGTTTGACTGCGGATTTGACCTGTAAGCTACCCCCGCTGGAATGAGCCGTAAGCGTAGCGTAAGCGCAACGTAAACGTAAGCCATGGACTGAGGGAGAGGAGGTTGATAGTGATATGATAGACATAATTATGAACAAACTGATGATACATATTGAAATGTTTAATTATTTGATTTTTTGTGGTTTTTGGTAGTTTTGACGGACGGTAACACATAAACTAAAAGTGGGACTTTAATTTTGAGGACAAATTTGGATTCCTTGAAGAATTTTCTTTAAAGTGCACATAAACTTAAGTATATTTAAATAAATAGTACACATATTACAAAGCTAGAAAAGGAATATTGAAGAATTGTTCCAATTTTTACCTCCTGAACATGTATATGTGTTTTTTTCAAACTTTGGCGGCTGGTAACTTAAAAACTAAAACAGGGACATTAAATTCGAAACCATATTTGGATTTCTTGAAGAATTCTCTTTAAGTTAAGTATATTTAAATAAATTATGCACATATTACAAAGCTAGAAAATAAAATTATATATTTCAATAATCTTAGTGGGAACAAATACTAAAACATTTTTAACATCTATGTGTCAAACGTGTCATAGTTATTTGTATCACAAGGTTGGAAACTGCTATTTTGAGAGTGCGAGTTTATTTTGATAGGACGAGCCGTAGGCGAGTCCTACAAATACGAGCTCTCGCAAAATAGTTTCCAACCGAGGGATACACAAGATTTTTCGCGCCAACATTTATGTAAATTTAATAAATAAATTTAATTTATTACTCATTTTCTTAATGACAGGGAATTTTTTATGTTGCTAACTTCACAATATTTGAATGTCAATTATGTTTATTTTCCAATGTCATAACCAAAAATATCTACATATTTTTATTTGGATTTTACACTGCAAATTCAGTTATAATTACTTACAAATATGTTTAAAATCCATAAAAATTCTGTTTTCTTGTATTGCAAATACTCAATTGTAGATATATTGCCATAATATTTTTATGTCAATGTTATACTTTGACATTTCTAGCGTCATAAGTTAGCTAAAATTAGTGAAGTGATGCCAACATATAACCATAAAAAGTTAGCAATTTTTGTCGAACTAGTTCGACAAAAACATGATTTCCGACCGCTTTAGAAATATGTAATTGTGTCAATGTCGGACGGCGGCGCGAAAAATAATTGCGAAGTGTCGAATATATGTATGTGCCGTTTAAAATATTATAAAGCAATATTTGTATAATCAGTTGAAAATTTGAAAGACTAGATATTAATTAATAACTATTTAAAAATAAAATTATAGTTACGAGAAGAAAAAATTAAACAGGTTTATCACCTATAATAATTGTCAAAATAAAGTCATACGCAAGGAACAAGTCATACGTGTTCAGTTGATTTTATATGTATAAGAAAGTAGTGTGGTGCCCACACCAGATTTATATAACGAACATTTTGGACGTGAATAAAGTACTAGGATTGTTTCACAATGATAGCATTCACATCTCTTATGAGCAATGTAAGAATTCCACAAAAATCGAAGCATTATTAATTGAAAGGGGTGTTCCGATCGGGTCCGGCGGCTCGTGAGGGGCGCGGGGTGGGGGGAGGGGTGCAGATATCTCGCAGACAAATGTATTACGTGCACCTCCCATCACTCGGCCGGCATAAATCTTCACTGCGTCAAAACGAGAACGCCCAATCGCAACAGACATAAATTACTTATAGTACAATTTATTTACAAACTTTAGACACCGCATAATGCCGTCCCGGCCGCGGCGGCGGCGTCGCGGCGGCCGTGGATACGTCCGTCCTGTGAAATGTATGGCTCACGTCGCTTTCGACCTATTAGTGACGCCTGCTTTCAACCCCTGCTGATTGGGAACACTGACAAGATATAAGGGATGATGTTTTGTCAAAACATTCCAATATTCGAAAAAAATTAATTTGCTCGAAACGGAATGTATCTAGAGATGCTTGATTGAGTGTTAATAATGGTGTGTTAGTGGCTAGTGGATGTTGGGTGTGGATGAAGAAGCATGAACGATGTATAACTGCTGTAGAAATGAGGTATTTGCGAGATTGAGAAGAATGTCAAATGAAAGGTTAGTGAAACTAATAAATGTGGGTGAACGATGAATAAGTGGTTGGGAATGATTGATGGTTTGTTGCTTAAACGAATGATTCCGAATGTGTAACACAGACGAGCATGTGAAATATTTTCTATTTCAATTTCAGATCAATCGAGACGATGAAGATGATTAATTTTAATAGCAGTAGGTCAGAACGGAAGTGCTACAATTGCAGAGCATCGCTATTTAATTTCTGTTAGAAGATAATATATTTCTGTATAAGTAGATCAGAAAGGAAGATCTTAAATTGCAGAACACTTGTGTCCAAAAGTGTTTAAGAATGTGATAAATTTCTTTAGAGGTTGATCGGCAAATAAGATCGGCAATTGCAGAGCATCGCGAAATAAATTTGTGTAAGAAGATAATATATTTCTATATAAGTAGATCAGGAAGAAAGATCTTAAATTGCAGAGCACCTGTGCCCAAAGTTGTGTATTATATTTCTATACAAGTAGGTTAGTAAACAAGATATGCAATTGCGGAACATAAGTGATCAAAGATATGTAATTCCATGTGTATATTTGCTTGTGATTCATCAGCTGATAGATCTGCAACAGCAGACTGGACTCGTCCAAAATGTACCAAGCATTGATACCACTGAAATATAGTAATACTGGAACGCGCACTTGTAGTCTTTTACGACAATGAAAAATAATTCTGAGACACACAAATTTCGTAGACACTTATTTGTAGAAGGGTTGCTATGTAAAAACGACGGTTGCTATGCATTTGTCGAGCAGTTGTTATGTAAAAACAACGACAGATAGCCCTCAACTGTCTCTTTCGGCTAGTGAGTGAACGTTTCTGTATTATTGTATTTCAGTGATAACACTGGAACGCTAACTGTAGGAAAAAACGAGATTGATGTCGTAGGATCACTCTTCTTTGTCTAACACTTGTGAGCGTTCCAGTATTAATATACTTCAGTGATTCACATTTAGACAGATATGCAATTACAGAACTATTAAATTTAGAGTCAAACAAATTGTTTTTATCCAACACCTCTCAATAAATGCTCTATAAATATGGCGATTTTAAGCAAGCAAAGTAACAGATTACCTACTCACTAGTGGGTATAATTTTGAGAAAAGCCACTAGTGAGTATTTTTTTATTTATAACAATAATAATAACACACAACACCTTGGTAACTACTTCGATTGACATTTTAATTTAGAAAATTTAAAGCATATGTCACTGTCAAATAATATGTGTTTAATAAATTTTGCATTCAATAAGAGGTGTTGGATAAAACTTTATACTTAACACGTGGGCAAATGGAATTACCCACTCGATAAAATTATCACACTCAGCCTTTGACTTCGCTAAAATTTCTCTCGTGGATAATTCCTTACTTTGCCCACTTGTAAAGTAAATAACTATTATGACATACTTTTAGTTATTCATTGGTATAATAGGAGTGTGATCTGCAACGGCAGATGAAGTTAAGCTGTGGCAGGTTAGTATCGAGGGTTGTACCGGGCGGGGGTGTGCCGAGGCGTCACGATTGAAATGTACGACTTAGTCGAGTGCGCGTCGCCCGTGTACTCGTATTTGTTCTCGCTACACCTGCGAATAGCCGGCCGCCAAGAATTTTGATTAAATTCAGAGAAATTAACGACTAAAATTTCTAATCAGTAATTAAATGCGAGGAGAATGACAGATGGGAGGGCAGACGCCAGTATTTTATGTCGCTCACAGTCTATAATTAGCGTGCAATAAATTAGAATGTCTGATAAAGGCGAGTTGTGAGTGCCGGAGTGATTCAGAGGGTCACTCCGCCAGGCTGCGCTGTACGCAGCGGCGAATAACTCAGCGAGACTTTGACACAGGAACGGCCAGCGACTTGCAGCGCACATACCAACCATTCCACCCGCAGATCAACTACAAATCAATCCCCAAAGATACACCAACACTTAATCTGTATACCCCCCCCCCCCCCATGTTTGCGTTTCGCTTTTTATATCGCCAAATGCACCAACTTCCTCTTATTACACCATGCAACTTTCTTACTGCTTTTTCCAATTTCTAATGCAACAATATTAAAGGCAAATCACTATTATACATAAAAAAATATTGCTTTAACGTCCACAGCAAATGAAATAAGTGAAAATGTCAAAATAAACTGACATAATACCTATTGTCTTTGACTGGAATTTTTCAAACAGATGTGTCAGTTTATTTTAACGAACTAATTAAATATTTGTGTTCTGCTTCGGAAACATCTGAACATCGGAGAAAAACAAGAGTTTCTGGACTCTGCCATTGCAGATTTCTCGTTAATGGTGCTCTGCAGTTGCAGATCTTTGCATTTTTGTGCCGCATTAACAATATCTACAAATCGAAGGTTTCGAAAGATGAGAAGGAAAGAAATCAGATCTCACGTATTTTCGCGCCCTAACGTCAATCGGTTCTGTGGTCTGCAGTTGCAGATCTTTACATTTTTGTTGATTTTTTACAATAGGTGTGTTTTGTATCGAAAACATCTGAGCATCGGAAGCCGCAAAAGATGAAGGAAAGAAATAAGAGATGCTGAATTCTGTCGTTGCAGATATTTCGATTACTGTGTTCTACAATTACAGATCTCTGAATTTTTGAGTACGTTACTTAGCTTAGCCCACGTGTGAAGTATAACGTTTTATCTAACACCTCTTAATAAATGGAAAATTTATTAAAGAAATATTATTTGACAGTGACATATGCTAAAAATTTTAAATTAAAATGTCAATCGAAGTAGTTACCATGGTGTTGTGCGTTATTATTATTGTTATAAATAAAAAATTATACCCACTAGTGGGTAATCTGTTACTTTGCTTGTTTAAAATCGCCATAGTTATGAGCATTTATTGAGAGGTGTTGGATAATAGTATATTGTACAACGAGCATGGAATGGTACTCATTTCCTACGAGTATGAAAGTTTGTAGCATGAACCGAAGTATGAAATGGACATTCCATGCGAGTTGTACACTATACTTTTTCTACGACCACGATACTATTTTCTAATTCATTTAAAATTAATAAAAAATTGTCTCGCTTTCACCATTCCAATATTTGACAATTCTAAATAAGTATCCTAGCAATGTCACCTGTACTTAAATGAGCTGACCTGTATTGAAATACTCACAAAACAAATTCATTTCGCACGATGCTTGCAATGTTCCTCATATCCCTAACAACAACAAACATACAATGAGCAGATTTCTCAGTGGTCGTAGAAAAAAATATTTGTTTACTGCATCAATGATATTTATTCCAATTATTTAAATTATTTGATAGATTTATCGACTTTTCTCTAGTTTTCCACAGGTTTCCAGTCAACCACAATTGGTATTGTCTCATTTTCATATAATTCCAACAAAATATTTGCTGTAGAAACAATAGAAATCTTTTTAACTTACAATAATTAACAGTTGTGCATTAGATGTGATTGAAGTCACTCGGGGTATAAATACGACTTTCCATCAAACAAACGAAGAGTTAACACCTAGTGCGGTGACCCTCGATAACCATCTGTGATTAACCAAATTAAAGCAACGCCATCGAGTTCTCCAGGTACCTGAGCGATGTATCAAGTCGCAGAGTCATGTCAGATGAAAGGCAGCTGATCGATATCCTATTTACGAGAACAATAAACAATAGCACGCGGGGCAAGAAGAGTCGAACGCGGAGCTACGTGACGCACGAGTGACCGCGTGATTGGCACATCAAAGTGGAACGCCAATGGGATGACGACTGTTATTAAGAAATCGTAATTAAGAATCGATCTAAGCAGATAGTCCAGTGACCATAACTCTTCGACGAATGTGGTGGAAACGTTGTGAATTAAACGATTTATGAACGCAGAAAAGAATGTCACATCGAATCCAGCATTCATATTTCAAAACAAAGTTCGCCGTTTGAAAATGGAGGCAGGCGTCGGTTGAGGCGTCGGTGGCGGTAGTCAGTCACGCTGTCTGAGCGACGCCGAGCGCCTCGCGCGGCCCCGAGCATAATTAACAGCGACGGTGTAACAGTCGCTCTAGGTTGTAAACATGCGGTTTTTATTGTGTGAAACAAGATAGCTACGGTGCTCTCACACTGCGACCTGCAATTGCAGAATGTTTACTATGGCACTATGCCTTTTCTTGATGTGTTTTTGAAAAGAGAAATTGATGGAATCATGAATATTTATAATGTAAAATGTGTAAATTGAAATGATTTTTTCGTATTTTCTTTCTAGCTTTGTAATATGTGTATTATTCATTTAAATATACTTAACTTTATATGCATTTCAAAGAGAATTCTTTGAGGAGTCCAAATATGGTTTCAAATTTAAAGTCCCAGTCTTAGTTTTTGAGTTACCAGCCGTCAAACTTTGCAACAACCACATATATTTGCGGGAGGTAAAAATTGTAACGATTTTTCCATATTTCTTTTCTAGCTTTGTAATATGTGTATTATTTAATTAAATATACTTAACTTTATATGCATTTTAAAGAGAATTTTTCAAGGAATCCAAATTTGTCCTCAAAATTAAAGCCCCACTTTTAGTTTATAAGTTACCGGCCGCCAAAGTTGCTACAAATACAAAAATATCAAATCATTGTAACTAACAAATATTTCTAAATTATTTTAGAGACAAATCAGAACTTCAACAGCTGAGAATAGCCCCCCCCCCCTATATACTGTTTCGTTTTTATTGCATATTCAGAGTATTTAGCTGCTTAAACAATTTAGACTAGTTTTGCTTATTGTAATCAGAAAATTTGTACTCGTAAACGTTCCTGAATTTTTAAAGAGAATATTGCTTCAAATAAAACTTTTAAAAAACTAAATTTTCTATTATTTATTTCTCTAAAATAATCTAATAGTATTAATGATTTTAAGAACCAATAAACAGTTGCGTTGTTTTTCCTGTTCCAGGTAGAGGAAAATTATAAATCTTGTCAAAAAATGCAGACAATAAACAATGAACTATTTAATATTTATGATGTAAAATGTGTATTATTTATTTAAATATACTTAAGTTTATATGCATTTTAAAGAGAATTCTTTGAGGAATCCAAATTTGTTTTTGAAATTAAAGTCCCATGTTTAATTTAAGAGTTACCGGCCGTCAAAGTTACACAACCACAATTACCTCTCAATTATATCATAATTCCCTTTTAGGTTTGTAATACGTGTATTATTTATTTAAATATACTTAAGTTTATATGCGTTTTAAAGAGAATTCTTCAAGGAATCCAAATTTGTCTTTGAAATTAAAGTCCCATGTTTAGTTTAAGAGTTACCGGCCGTCAAAGTTACACAACCACAAACATAAACACAAAAAAAATTAAATAATTCGATTCACCAGCCTTAATCCAAGTCTTTTATAATTCGAGACAATAGTATCTGCTGTTCCGTCTTGAGAACATTACACGTGAAGCTCGCTTCTGTGAAGTGAGTCAACTTGACAGATACCTTTGAAATTCGTTGTCGTACAAGACAAGAAACTGATACAGCGTACTCTCGGTGTACACTCGACGTACGTAACACGCCACCCGTCACTTCCTTCCGCCGTGACGCTGTACCTTGACATCTACTAATGTGAATTAGTCTTTTTGCGATTTAGAATAAATAAAAGTAAGTTTGTAGCTGACGCAGCTCCTACAGCGAGCACATCTCGATAATGAAAGTCGCCGGCAGCCATAAAAACCACCTCTGCCTCTGCTGCGCTCGTAAATAGCGGACCAGGGCGGCATAATCTCCACGGTGCGATGCTAATCTCGCAGCAGACGACACTGTCCGCGTAATTAAGGGCGGAGGACCCGGAGGAGGCAGCAGACTGGCCGCGGGCTGATAAGAGCCGCGCCGGACCCGCGAAGATGGACGGCCGGCATGGGACGACCGAGAACAATGCAATGCACTGACATTGGGATATATGGGGCCGGGCTTTTTAAACATTGGAATATGTTAGCGAACGCTGGACGGATAATGGACTACGGCTACCGATCACCGCATCTGCACTTGCAGAGCATTCAACACTATTTCATTTTATAATGTATTTGTTAATCTGTTTAGTATATCTAAAAATATTCAGATACGCTTAAAAAGCATACAAACAATAACTTAATTCACCATATTTATCAAGATATTTCCATGCTCTGCAGTTACAGATCTTTGAATTATACACTGAAATATACATTGAAGTTTCCTCTATTTAACCATGTATAATTTATTTACTTAATTTTTGTTATATTGGTAGTAAATCTTTATTTATTACCAACGCAGATTTTGATATTTTGATGCTATTAAAAATTTATTGCAAATATTTCACTGAGATATGTAGTTGCAGATCCTTGTGTTATATACTGAAATATGCGTTGAAGACTCCTCATTTAGAACCATATATAGTTTACTTTAATTAATTTTTGTTGTAGTGGTACTAAATCTTTATTTATTACCATCGCCGATTTTGATATTTTGATGCTATCAAAAATTTATTGTAAATATTTGAAGTTTCAGATTCAAATCAAAAATAATTTTTTTTTAATCGCAAAATTATTTTTCATGTTTCCCAGTCCAAAATTTTTTATTGTCACTGCCTCTGGGTGGATGATTATGTTAATAATTATCGTTTCATTAAAAATAGTTAAATTTTGTTTGTTTATTTTACTAGCATTATGTAATTTAAATTGTTGATTACCTACTTCATTGTCTGTGTTTAATAGGAAAACGAATCCAGTGCAGTACTACAAAAAATGGTCTAGGTAAACAACCCTTAATTTTTCGAATTTAAAAAAAAATTCTTTTAGGTTCGTAATCAGCATATCAAACAACATAATACCATTAACGTATGTACTCGAAGTTATGAAACACCCTGTATATTAGATTTTGGGAACAATTCATCAACAGAAAGTCGTAGATTATTTAAGGATTTTTGTTAATTCGTTATTATTTCAGTTCTTTAAAATATACATGCAAATAAATTGAATACAATTTCCCTTCGTAAGATCAGAACAAATTTTTGTAAAAGTTATTCTAAAAGCAAGATAACAAATTAATATTTACTACCACTACAACAAAAATTAAGTAAAAAAAATATACATGGTTGAAAATAGGAGTCTTCAACGCATATTTCAGTATATAACACAAGGATCTGCAACTTATTTCAGTGTATAATACATGAAACTGAAACTTCATATTTCAGTTAAATATTTACAATAAATTTTTAATAGCATCAAAATATAAATAAATATTTATTGCCACTACAACAAAAATTAAGTAAATAAACTATATATGGTTCGAAGAGTCTTCAACGCATATTTCAGTATATAACACAAGGATCTGCAATTTCATATCTCAGTGAAATAATTACAATAAATTTTCAATAGCATCATAATATCAAAATCGGCGTTGATAATAAATAAATATTTACTACGAATATAACAAAAATTAAGTAAATAAATTATACATGGTTGAATAGGGGAAACTTCAATGTATATTTTAGTGTATAATACAAAGATCTGTAACTGCAGAGCATGGAAATATCTTGCAGCAAAATATGATATGATTCTGGTCTGAACAAATTGTTCGTTGTTCATTCTGCAGTGTAACGTTCCTCTTCTTCTTTTATTCTAATCATATGGCTCCACCATGCTATTTACATTTAGTTTTCTGATCAACATATTTCATTCTTAGGGCCGATATATTCATCTACAAATAAACGAATAAATAAAAAAATACGCATCAAAAAATGACAGCTAGAACAATAAGTATCATTTGAGCTATGATTTCGATGCGACATTTTTCATTTATTCGACGAATAATTTATTCGGTACTTTATTCGTAGGTGGAAATTTCGGCCCTTAATGACAGTACTCATGACTCGCAACCGTAACTCAATATAAATAGATCTGCATGAAGACATTTTCACATAATAACAACAATTTCTTCTGCGTATATATTTTAAATTAAAACTGTAAATACAAAAACAACCCGTATTGTCTCTATACCATCAAGTATCTAAACTAACCCACTAACAACGTATCGAAGGTCGGCGAGCCGCGTGGCCGACGTGTATGGGGCGCAGTGTCCCGTATCCTGACACGTCCACCCCCACACATCCACCCCCTGCGTGGAGGGCGCTGCGGAGTCGCAGCAACAGGTCGCGATGCGCCCGTGAATCACTGTTTGCGCAATAATCCATCAAACCGGCTCTCGACGGCGCGAGCGTCGCGCCGCCCCTTGCCGCGCAACGCCGCGACGCCACCGAACCCAAACCAGCAGATTGTGGCGTCAAGTAATGGACTGGGACACAGTTGAATCTCACTAGCATGGAGCGGGACACTAGCAACGAAAACACAACATAGGAACACGCAACTCTAAAGTATACCTAAAGATCTGCAATGGCACAGCATGTGTATCAATTCTTATTTCTCGCAACCCCCGATGGTCAAAAGTTTTCGGTGCAGGACAAAAATACAGAGATCTGAAACTGCAGAGCGAAAAATCTGCAATGATTTCTTTCTTCCCTCTTCTTTCGTAGTTTTCGATGCAAAACACAAATAATTTAAATACGAAAATACGAAAGATCTGCAACTAAAGATCATAGCAACCGAAAGATGTGCAAAAGATTTGCAATGACACATTTCAAAATTTGTAATTTTTTTCTCTTTATCTTTTGAATCCGGCGCTGAAATAATCTTCATTTATTGAAGCCGGCGATGCTCACATGTTTTCCATGCAAAACCCAATAATTTTTAATTCAACAAAAATATAATAGATCTGCAATTACTGAGCACAGAAACTGAGAGATCTGCAATAACAAATTCCCGAATCTTCGATTTTTTCCTTCTCATCTTTTACAGTCGACGATGTTCACATGTTTTCGATGCAGAGCACAACTATTTTAACATCAACGAAAATACGAGAGATCTGCAACTGCAGAGCACAGTAACGGAAAGATCTGCAATGGTAAATTCCAGAATCACAAATTTTTTTCTTCTCATATTTCGCAGTTGGCAATCGTCGTATATTTTCGACAATACAAACATTTTAAATTCAACAAAAATACAAGAGATCTGCAACTACAGAGCACAGTAACTGAAAGATTTGCAAAGACAGATTTAAGAATCTCTGTATTTTTTGTTCTTTCATCTCTTGCAGACGGCGATGTTCAGATGTTTTCGATGTGGAATACATATATTGTAAATTCAACAAAAATACGAGAGATCTGCAACTGTAGAACACAGCAACCGAAAGATCTGCAACGACAGATTTCAGATTTTTTCTTTCCCAACTCATGTTTTACAATTTTGGATGCAGAACACAAATATGTATTTTAAATTAGAGATCTGCAACTGCATAGCTTGACTTTGAAGTGCGACAATATGAAAGATCTGCAATGACAGATTCCAGAATTACTGATTTTTCTTCTCCTCAGTTTCGCAACCTACGATGTTCAAATGTTTTATATACAGTACGGAAACCTACCGATCTGCAACTACAGATCACAGTATTTGTACAGTTTGACTTTGGGGTGAGAAAATACGAGAGATCTGCAATGACAGAATTCAGAATCACTGATTTCTTTCCTCATCTTTCGTAATCTCCGATGTTCAAATGTTTTCGGCACGCAACAAAAATATAGGGATCTGCAAGTACAGAGCATAGCAACCGAAACATTTGCAACCGAACACAGCTTAACTTATGATGCGACAATACGACATATCTGCAGCACATCTGATTTCTTTCCTTCTCATCTTTGTACGTCAGCGCTGTTCGGATGTTTTCGATGTTTTCAATAATCCTCCGGGCCCTCCGGGTCCGTCTGAAGCAGCCGCAGTACAATGGTTCACTATTTCCACATTTCATAGATTGTCAGGTCCACGCGGCGCGGTGACACCGCTAAGTGGCCGATCCTGAATCCAATCTCACGGAGGCGTCGCGACGCCCGCTAGTTTGCTGTGGAGTGTACACGGGTCGAACGGTTAGCGGAACAAGTGGATAGTTCCTGAGCCGAATAACCTGCCAATTTTCTACACACTGCGTTTTGGATGGTAGGGTTAACAGCGAGAAGGGTTTGATAAACTTCAAACTAAATAGTTGATGTTGGAGGGATTGTATCTCGAAAACTAGGAGAGATATCTTAATGCGCCCTAAAAATTTAGAATCCTTGTAGTTTTTTCGTTATAGGCACATATATAACTTCAACTGTGACCTGAAATTGCAGAATTGGCACTCAGACAAACTAAAAACGAAGCGCTTGAAAAATCCGACAATAAATAAAAAATAAAAAAACACAATATTTATAGGTGTGTATCTCAAAAACTAAACAAGTTATTTAAGTGCGGATAAAAAATTTAGAATCCTCATTGTTTTCTTATTACTGAGACATATAGATATTTAGTTGAGATCCGAAATTGCAGATCTGACATGTAGACAAACTAAAAACGATGCGGTTGAAAAAATGGACAATAAATAAAAAATAAAATTAGGACAATATTGCTAGGTCTGTATCTCAAAAACTAAACAAGTTATTTGAGTGCGGATAAAAAATTTAGAATCCTCATCATTTTCTTATTATAGAAACATATAGATCTTTAATTGAGATCCGAAACTGCAGATCTGGCATGTAGACAAACTAAAATCGAAACGCTTGAAGAAATAAGGCAATAAGTCAAAAATAAAATAAGGGTGATGTTTACAGGTTTGTATCTCAAAAAATACAAAAGATATTTTAGTGTGCCCAAAAAATTTAGAATTCTCATAGCTTTTTCGTTATAGAAACATATAGATATTTAGTCGGAATCCGAAGTTGCAGAACTGGCATGTAGACAAACTAAAAACGAATCGTTTGAAGATGTTTGACAATAAATAAAAAATTAGGGTCTTGTTTAAAGATCTGTATCTCGGAAATTATAAAAGATAATTTAATGCAACCTAAAAATTTGGATTTCTTGATATCTCCACCTACTGGTAGTATTGTGACGGGCCAAAATTTTCGGTAGTGAGTTTTCGTTTTGAGGTGCTCAAAATTGTGTTCAATAATATCAGCAATAATTTTAATTTAAAATATTTTGTAGCGTTTTAAAGTTGTTTAAGCGGAAAGTAACGTGCTGGACACATAAATTTTTATTTTTATTTTTTGGTAAAGGGTTATACATCACTAAAATTCGCAGTAATTAAACGCTGTTTCCCCGCTCGGGTACCGAACCCATATCACGGTAATACATGATGACGGGTATATTAAATGTGAGTTATTTGGGCGTCGGAGGCGTCGCGACGAAGAAGGAATGCGGGATTCCCAAGTGGGCCATCGGCGTCGGATGGACCATGGCCGCCGCTATTTCCATCTTAATTTGCTGCGTCACGGCGCCGTGCTAATCCGTGTGCATCAACGCTCCGGTATAAGTCTTCATCCCCTGTGATTGTGATTTAGGGCCTGGGTGCCAATCCCTGCGCTGGTCACGACGTCTTAAGGGAGGTATTGATGGCGGAATGGAACGGACATTTGTCGTAATCTGTCCGGTAAACATCCATTTCCAAAAATATTATGTATTGAATAGTTCAATTATTGGCTTTCCTAATTATTTTAGATTTTATCTGTCATCTGCTATCATCAGTGTTTGATTTGAATTATCTTGATTATAAATGTATAATTTGGAAGAAAAATTAATATAGTGAAATGTTTTTATGGTCAAAATAGTGCTCGACAAAAATGTAATAAATTAAATACTCTCCTAATTAATATCATATTTATTTTGTTATTTCATGGCATTGATTTTTTCATATTTCTTTTCTAGCTTTGTAATATCTGTATTATTTATTTAAATATACTTAAATTTATATGCATTTTAAAGAAAATTCTTCAAGGAATCCAAATTTGTCCTCAAAATTAAAGTCCCATTCTTAGTTTTTGAGTTACCAGCCGTCAAATATGCAACAACCACAAATAATATATGCGGAAGAAAAAATTGGAACAATTTTTCCATATTTCCTTTCTAGCTTTGTAATATGTGTATTATTTATTTAAATATACTTAAGTCTATATGCATTTTAAAGAAAATTCTTCAAGGAATCCAAATTTATCCTCAAAATAAAAGTCCCATTTTTAGTTTATGAGTTACCAGCCGTCAAAGTTACCAAAACCAGAATAACCTTTCGATTTTATCATATTTCTTTTCTTTGCTGTGTAATAAGGGTATTATTTATTTAAATATACTTAAGTTTATATGCATTTTAAAGAGAATTCTTCAAGGAATCTAAATATGTCATCAAACTTAAAGTCCCATTTTTAGTTGTTGAGTTACCAGCCGTCAAAATAACTCACAACACAAAAATAATCAAATAATTCAAAAATAGTATTTTTCGGGTTGCAAGTAGAGTAAAATTATAAATATTAATACTGTGGGCACCACAATACTTCCCGTCATATATTTCTTATCAAACAATGCACCATCACGATCAAGAAACGCTCATTTCTTTTTTGGGTGTATCTTTCGTTTATATATAATTACCTTCTGGACTACTGTCGTATTGCTATTGGCTGTAAAGATACCTAAGGGTTGCAAATATCATCCTACCCCCACCCTTTCTCCATCTGTCTCTCCTCTAATCCAGATTAGCAACAGAGAAGTCACGAGGCAAGTAACAAATATCTTTTGGGTTTAAATTCAAGTAATGAATACATTCTACAAGATTATGGTTTGGATAATACGCCAACTATCAAGTTAAACATTAGCGCCCATCAATCTCGCTCCCTCATACACCAGTGCAGCGTCGGTGTGCCCGGAGGAGAGCGGAGCAGCCCGGAGCGACTCCGGCCGATTCCAGAGCGTCGAGAACTGCTTCGGCTCAAGATTGTGCCAATTAATGTAATCACAGCTACCGCTTTGCCGTTACGTGGATTAAGGGGGGTAAAGAATCGTGGGGGGTGGATGGGGGTGCCTGTTTAATCCTAGGGACTTTCGTTTTATACTGTCATAAATACTAGTTATTTTAAATTACTTTTATTGTAAAATAAACCCTACAGAATTTACAACTAAATGTTTGTAGGTCTGCTAGATCTGCAGTTGCAGATTACTGTAAGTATTGTATATGTTTCTATAACAAGAAAATAATGAGGAATCCAAATTTTTTGGTTGCATCGAATTATCTCTTATAGTTTTTGAGATACACGTCTTTAAACATTGTACTGTAATACCACAAAACTTTCCAACCGGTACAAAATTGTACTTAATATTATTTTACATCTTTTTGAATACAATAAATCATTTATTTACTAAGACTACCACTTCCGGTTGATAGATTACTCCATTAAAAAATCACTACCAAAATACAATACCTGCCTTAGGCACATATGTATGTATGAGAGATAACAAAAACCTTTCATATATTTGTTTTGAGTTCTGAAAAGTTTTATAAGTCACAATAAATTGTTAACTGTTAATTAATATAAATATTGTAGACTAACGAAGAGCAATAATTCACCACCCACACACTGGTCTCACCTCCAGAACATTTCTCATTCTTGTAGATTTTAATTACAATTCAACAAACGCATCAGACTATTATAAATTGAATAAATTTAAAAATTATTATCTATACTCTGTCCACAAGTTTTACAAACTGAATATATAATTATTGTTCTGACAATAGATAAATAAGATATTCCTTAGTGAAATATATACTAGCCAATATATTACGTGCATGAAAGATGCTCGAGCAAAATTTATTATAATGCATACGTCAGTGTACTTAGATGGGAACTAAATGAATAGCAAATAAGTCATTTATATTATTACTAGATCCAAAAACATCGTATTAAATATAACACTAGTGTAAAAATAGTTAGTTATGTGTCAAGGCACTGGAGTTCAATTTTTTATCACGAATATGGAATAAATAAACCATGTGAGTGATAAAAAGGAACTTCAGTGCCGAGGTACATATTAAGTTTTATTTGAAATCTAAAATTCGAAAAAACTGTAAAAAAATTACAATATAGGTTAAGTTTATACATCTGTCAGTTGTCAATTGAAACTGACACTCAGTGTTGCCAACCTCTAACAGTGAAGTTATCATAAACAACACTCAAAATTATATGTTTTGTCCGCAATTTCGTCATCGGAATTAATTAGTTAATTCTTCTTGCAAATTTTGTTTCATGTTACGTCCAAATTTACTATAGTACGTCAATATATCTGCCAAAATTATCCTAATTGTACAATAATTGTTTAAGGGTTGCCAACACTGCGTTGCTCAAAATCGTCGTATAATGGGTTACTTTAGTGACGATTTCTGAGCTTTTAATGACGATTTTTGAGCACTTTAGAGCCGATTTAAAATAAATATTATTAATTATTAATATATTTGAACATTGCTTGAAGGTAACTGTGATAAAATTATTTCTAATTATCAATGGCCTAGGGATATTTTTGCTTAAAAAAATATTCAAATCAAATCTTTGTATTTCTGATCACGTGTGCAAAAGTAACCAATCAAGTCACAATTACAGTGGATTATTTTTTGACGTTTCTCTAAACCAATGAAATGCTTTATTGTATGTCACGTGTCTGCGTTTTAACCAATCCTGTCATTATTATACTGAGAATAATGCTCTTGTGATTATTCCCGGCAATTTTCTCTGTAGCTTTTTTGTTTTTGTTGACAGATGTCAAATGTCAGATAGGTTTCATCAATACAACTAAAAATGAACAAAAAAGATAGATTTAATGGCGTGCCTGACGATGAAATAAAAAAATAATCAAATTAAATATAACTCGAGAGTTCGATAAATTAGAAAATAATTCTCCAGTATCTTTCTCAAACTTGTCGCCATTTGGCAATAGCCACTCAAGCCCTACGGGTTTTCGAAAGATCTGTCAAATTATTTTCAATTTATTCTCACTCTCTTGTTATATTATTACTGATAATTTCCCCGGGAAATTATCACTTGTTGCTAAGTAACAGTTGTTGACAGTCGGTTGATAGTTAATTCAATATTTTATTTATTTATTTCAAAATGGTTATTTCATGGTATATGAATGAAAATAACGATAATTATCATTGATAAAAAAAATTATTTACAATCTCTACTGTTTGAGATTCACAATACACGACAACTCTGACGTCACATCATTAATCATTACAGGTTAATGAATAACAATTAAGACATTTTAAAACTACAGATGTCTATAATTTAGATTAAGATTCATAAGAAAAAAATACTTGGACAGCCAGGTCTATAAAAAATTTAATCATATTTCCTGGACAAATTAACAAATATATAAATTGAGTCTTCTCACCCCTCGAACCCAGGACCGCAACACATGTGCGACTAACGATTATAATCACCCTTATAAACAAAATTGCCGGCAAAAATGGTCGCTTGCTAATCGGCTACAAGCACCGGTGTAGCGAATACTCTGCTCATTCTCATGAGTTCTCATTTTGAATCCTGCTGCAATTAGAAAAGCCAGAAGCCATATACAGGGTGTCGCGGTTTTGCGTTAAATAAGGGTTGTTACAGTACAACTTATTTTAATTAGAACTTTGTTAATTTAATTTAATTTTATGTATTTGTATTATCAGTTAAAATATTGTTACAAAAAATTAGCGACCACCCCGTAGGTAATTCTAATGTTGTAAAGGGTTGTCGCATGTATCTAAAAATATTAATTAACGCAAATGTCCGTAGTGGCTAACAGGGTAACGTTGCAATAACGTAATTCTAATATCAAGTATTTCATGCACTCGCAGTAGGGGATGTTCGCACCCCGAGCGGTAATGGGGAATTTTTGTAACTGCAATAAATGATTTTTTGTTTTAGAGTGTGGAACCGTGTTTGCTTTCAGATAATTTGGAAATATTGAAGAAAAAACGATTGGGGCGAAATTACTCCAATAAAAACAAACATTATTAAACCCGGATCATTTTCCTTTACTATTGAACATTACCAATATTTATCAGACTGTGTTTTGTTTAATTAAGAGGCGCTGTGAAAAAAGAACGGGAAATGCGAACATTTATAAACATTTTCCTGAAAAAATATTTGGTTGATTTCGCGCTGTGATATCTCGAAAACTATTAGAGATAATTGAATTCTGTTTCAAAATTTGGATTCCTCAGAATTTTTTGTATAAGAATGATTACTTCCAGTAATTGATTGTGTTTCATTTAATTAAGAGCTACTGTTAAAACGAAAAGGAAACACAAACATTTATAAACATTTGAAAAAATATTTGGTTATTTTGCGCTGTGATATCTCGAAAACTATTAAAGATAATTGAATTCTGTTTCAAAATTAGGATTCCTCAGAGTTTTTTGTATAAAAATAATTACTTCCAGTAGTTGACTGGCTTTGTAATTATTAATCATTCAATACAGATTCACATACCGATAGAAAAATTTGAAACTCACGGAATATTTTCTTAAAATTGTAATATTTTTTTATTACATTTCTTTATAATATAAGCGCTAAGAAACCCATTGCAGCAGAGCGCATCGTCAGATCTCTAATATTTTTCGAGATACGTCGATTTTTGATATTTTTCAAAGTGCAACTTTAAGGGCCTGTAATTCAAAAACTACACGAGATATCTAAAAATTCTCTTCAGTTTAGCGTTTCTGGTGCCTTATATAACAAATTAGCAAATTTTTAAAATTTTGAATTTTTTTTGTATTCTTGTTCAAAATTTCAATCGGCGATAACTCGACAAATATTAAAGATACAGATTTGCAGTGTTCACCAATCGATTCAGCTCGTTGAAATACATAAGTATGCAAAGTTTCATAAAAATCGCTTTACGGGATGGAAAGTTAGAGCAAAAAGCCTTAAAATGGCGTTTTTTGTCCAAAAAGTCAATAGGTACCCCTTGACGTTTGGGCTGTATTTTGCCATTTTAAGACTTTTTGCTCTAACATTTCAACCGGTTGTCCGAATTTTCTGAAATTTTCAGGATTTATGTATTTCGTCGAGCTGAATCGGTTGGTGAACACTGCAAGTCTGTATCTTTCATATTTGTTGAGATATCTCCAATTGAAATTTTGAAAAAAAATCCAAAAAAATTTCAAAATTTTCAAAATTTACTAATTTATTATAAATGGCACGAAAAACACAAAACTGGAGGTATTTCTCGATACCTTGTATAGTTTTCGAGTTACAGCCCCTCAAAGTTGCTCTTCGGAAAATATAAAAAATCGTCATATCTCGAAAAATATTAGAGATATGACGATGCGCTCTGCTGCAATGGGTTTCCTGGCGCGAATATTATAAAGAAATGTAATAAAAAAAATTTACAATTTTAAGTCATATTTGGGGAAATTTCCGTATTTTGAAAAATATTACAAATCGCCATATTTCGATAAATATGACATATTACGATGCGTACTACAGCAATGAGTTTATTCATGTTTAAATTATACATAAGTAATACATTTCAAGTTAAGTTTGGAGGAGTATTTAATTTATTTTCTAGTAAACAATTTATTTGTATAAGAAAGTAGTGTGGTGCCCACACCAGATTTTTTTCATGTATAACCAAAAAATAATTTGTTATAATTTATGTACAACCGATAAATCTTAAAAATGATTAATTATATTTATTTCAGAAGAAAATTAAATGATTTTTGTAAAAATTACATATTTTTTGACTTATCCTGAAATACTGAAAATTGAAGAAATAGCAATTTTACTGTGTATTATTCATTATAATATAGCAAAAATTATAGTCATTTTAAAGGAAAATAATTGAGGAATCCAAATTTTGCTATTAAATGAAAGTCCCATTTCTAGTTTCCAAGTTACCAGCCGTCAAAGTTGATCAATAAATAAATCACTTAATAAATTTTGAATTTCTAAACAAACAGAAATATTCTATAGGTAATATTATCTGGCGATATCACATAAACTCCGAGGGTTCCACCGAAGTTAGGCAATCAGGCGACCGGTAGTCCTCTAGCTGAAGAAAGACATTAAGCATAACACTAAACAAACGTATAAACTTGGATGATATAGAGGCCGAGTTCCACCGCAGTGATAATGGCCCCGATAAGAAGCGCGCGACAAGAGAAACCGAACCAAGATCACAAGGTTGCCAAACATTAAGGGAATGGACGATTTTGTTGGAAGCCGGAGTTATAGGTTCCTGCTAAGAAGAGATCGTCTAAGCGCATATATCTACAGGAGCGGATTCGATGCCTATCGGTGGAATATACACCGCGAGGACTCTATTACAACACGAGGATAACAACGGGGGTATCAACGTACAATCTAACAGGAAATCGACTAATTTATTCTAATCAAAAAGGCGTGTAACTCGAAAGCCATGCAAGATACGCACTTCCGGTTTTGATATTTGGATTTAGTAGACTTTATACAATCGATAATATGTATAAATAAATTTAATAGTTTTATGTGAACCACTTCTAAAGCAAGATGAAAGCAACGAATATTATTAAAATACAGTATAAAAATGCATGTCTGTGTTTTGTTTTCTCTTTCGTAAAAGACTACAAGTGCGCGTTCCAGTATTACTATCAATGGTATAAATACTTGAGGAGGCTCTGAAGTTGCAGATCGTTCAGCTGATCACAAACAAATGTTTATATTAAACAATTTATTTCAAAATTATTCAATATTAATTTTCATATATATTTTCTTATGAACTTAATACGCGGACTGTACTGTACGACAGAGATAGGTAGCCCACATATTACCTGTCTCTCCCAGTGTTAGTTAAAGTTCCAGTATTACTATATTTCACTGTTTCCACTAGACAATTTTCACTATATTCAACTGGACGTTTTCTGAAGGTGTACGAAAATAAAATACAAAATTTTATCATCCATCCATACGTACACACAGACACCCTCGTGAAACTAGTAAAACAGAGCTTTAAGGGTAGTAAAACATTTTTTTTTTCGATATCTAATATAGTAGCTATTTAACACTTTGACAGTAATTTTGTTTTTGTAGTTTTTTCGTCTCGTATAACTCAAATACTATAATACCAAAAAATACTTTTTTGTGAATTTTTGCTTCTTATATTTAAATGAAGAGCTGCTTAGATTTTGGATAAAATTGGTCAACCGGAAGTAGCAGTTTACTTGAAGCCCTTAACAGTTTTTCGTGAAAAACACTGTTAAATTTCCTTTTTCAACAATTTATGTTATTTTGAAAGTTGAAGAATATTTAATTTTACATGTATTTTGATTACACTAATTTTATTAATTTCCTTTAGATTTAGAGATAAAAAATATAAAGAAATTAGATTTCACAAATCTTGCATTCCTAGTACACCATGGAAACATTTAAATATTATCAATTTTTTACGAAATGTGACACATGTCATTGTGATTGCGAAGCTGTTTTCTTAGTGAAATATATGTCAAAATATTAAATAAATATACGAAAGAAAATTAAAATTCTCAAATATAAATAGAAAATAAACAAATAAAAGGTATGTTTCTGTATCATCAAATACTATTTTGTACCGTTTAAGAGTAGTATTGGGCGGGAGGTTATGTGCTGGCCACATCAGATTTTTTTTATTACTGATTTGGTGCATAAAGTTCACATTCGTAATAAAAATTATATTTTATTGTCTTGAATACAAATAACTTTTCACGGTCGAAAAAATGTAACAAAAACATAAACTTCGCTCACTTTGATTCCATCTATTTCCTCATTACTTAAAGACACAAGAAGTGCGCCCCCTCCCTCCACGAGGGGGTGAGGGGCGCGGTGAACATTTCTCGTGTGACTACACTAAATTATAAAGTTATTACATCCGAGTAGATCTCCGCGCTGATAATATGATGTTGCTTTAATTACTAATATATCGCGCATATAGGCGGCTGTGCCGCTCCGAGAGAGAGAGAGCCTCTCCTGCAGAGAGAGGAGAGAAGAGACGCGGCCTTTTTGTGCGTTATCAGCCAGTGTTATCTTAACCATGCGTACAAATAAGATGATTTAAGTTTATTAGTGTAATATGTATGCCAAATGTGTACCAAGGGTACACGCGCGGTCAGAAATAATTCGAAATTATTAAGCGTCGATTATAATTCGCAATCAATCAGCCGGCGGGCGTCGCGACGCCAGGCACGTCGTCGTCGCTCCGTCAACGTCTGACGAAGTCAAGAACACAACGAAAACGATTCAATGATTGATTGATTAACGACATTGATTGAAGAGAGACGCTTCAGTCAATGTCACTGCTCAAGGATGAACGAAAGTCGATGAGTAAAAAAATGTGGGGTACTTACCGGAAAGTCCGGAAGCCTGGAAACGCTCCGGGCACCTGAAACGAAATAGATTTCATCATTTTTATATACATAAATATTGACTACGAATTATTAAGTGAGTTACTGTCATTATTTATTCGCTAGCTCAAATATCATATTAAGTTTATTTTGGGCCTGATTGGGTTAGATCTGCAATTGCAGATCTATATATTATATATGAGCGTATACTCTGAATCTTCCTCTATTCAGCCATGTGTGATTCATTTGTTTTATTTAATTTTTTAAACAATTTACTTTCATTAATTTTATTAACTAGCTAAAAATTATACCTAGCTTTATTTTGAGGGTTGATTAGACGAGGCTCTGCAGTTTCAGATCTACATATTATATATGAGCGTATACTTTAAACCTTCCTCTATTCAACCATGTTTGATTCATTTGTTTTAATTAATTATTAAGCCAGCTACTGTCATTAATAATTAGGCAGCTTAACTATCACTTTAATATTTATTTTGAGGGTTGACTAGACTAGGACTGCAGTTGCAGATCTACATATTATATATGAGCGTATACTCTGAACCTTCCTCTATTCAGCCATGTATAATTCATTTGTTTTAATTAATTTTTAAACACGTTCCAGTCATTAATTTTATTAACTAGCTTAAAAAATTATACCAATCTTTATTTTGAAGGTTGATTAAACTAGGCTCTGCAGTTGCAGATCTACACATTATACATGATCATATACATTAAACCTTCCTCTATTCAGCCATGTGTGATTCATTTGTTTTAATTAATTTTTAAGCGAGTTACTGTCATTAATAATTAGGCAGTTTAAATATCACAATAAAATTTATTTTGGGGGTTGACTAGACTAGGCTCTGCAGTTGCAGATCTACATATTATATGTGAGCGTATACTCTGAAGCTTCCTCTATTCAGCCATGTGTGATTCATTTGTTTTTATTAATTTCTTAGTGAGTTACAGTACATATATATTTATCATTTTGTTTTCTTCCATGGCAAACATTAAATAGTAATTTTGTAACTTTTCATATTTAATTTCTGCAGTTACAACCCATAGTAAATGAATTTTGTTTACTGATTTACATGTAGAATTTTAAGCTCTACAACATTTGTTTGAAGCATTTTTCTGTAAAATAATTTGGGAAGCAATGCGCATATAAAAACTGTTTTCCCATTTTCAACGACCATGGCTCGCGTTTTGTTTTATCATATTTTTTCATTATAAATAATCCAGCGTCCTATTATTTATTTCGACCTAATTATGCTCGAATATTCAACCACCAAACCAGCGTTCAACCCTTAATGAACCCCTGCAAATCAACCCCGTGATCCATCGTGTTAATTTCATCCCTAAATGCATATTGGCAGAACCGTTTAGAATTCATTGAATTTTTCGCGTCTCGTTATTTTTTGGGGAACGTCGCGCAACAGGTGCTGCCACCTCTCTTCTCCGCGCGCCTCGCCGCTCCCCGGAGCCGCCGGAGTTCCCCGGATCGAGTCCGGGGAAGTTTTTACTCTCGCTGCTTGCGGAAGAGAAAAATTGGAGAACTTGTCAGAACAGAGAGCGTAGGCCAGGAAAAAACCTCCGGGTTAGTCAAGCGTGGGAAGATCAAGAAGAAGGGGAGGTTTTGGAACATATTTTTATTTACCTAGATACTGTTTATACCATCAGTTTCAACCAAGATATAACATTTATTGTTTTGTCATTAAAACATTATATGAATATCATTTTATATTTTATACAAGTGGTGATTAGGAAAGCTCTGCAGTTGCAGACCCACATATTATATATCAGCATATACCCTGAACCTTCCTCTATCCAACCATGTTTGATTCATTTGTTTTAATTAATTTTTTAGCGAGTTACAATAATTAATTATTTGCTAGCTCAAAAATTATATTTAGATTTATTCTGGATCTGATTGGGGGAGCGCTGCAGTTGCAGATCTACATTATATAGATGAGCGTATACTTTGAACCTTCCTCTATCAAACCATGTGTTATTCATTTGTTTTAATTAATGCGTAAGCGAGTTACAGCTATTTATATTATTAACTAGCTTAAATATCAGGCCAAGATATATTTTGGGGGTTGACTAAACTAGGATCTGCAGTTGCAGATCTATATATTATATATGAGCGTATACTCTGAACCAATCTCTATTCAACCATTTTTGATTTATTTGTTTTAATTAATTTTTAAGCAAGTTACAGTCATTAATATTTATGATAAATCTTAAGTTTTTTACTGGATGTATGTTTGGGATAATATATATTATATTACGATTTATTTTAAGGTTGAATAGACTAAGCTCTGCAGTTGCAGATCTACATATTATATATGAGCGTATACTCTAAACCTTCCTCTATTCAGCTATGTTTGATTCATTTGTTTTAATTAATTTTTAAATGAGTTACAATCATTAATTATTAGCTAGCTCAAATATCACATTAATATTTATTTTGAGTGTTGACTAGACTAGGATCTGTAGTTGCAGATCTACATATTATATATGAGCGTATGCTCTGAACTTTCCTTTAACTAACCATGTGTAATTCATCTATTATAATAATTTTTTAAGCGAGTTATTAGTCATTAATTTTTAGCTAGCTCAAATATATTTCTTGGTTAATAATATATTTTTTTGTAACTGAGTAATATAACTTAATTTAATTCTGTGGTTAATTGGGTGAGCTCTGCAATTGCAGATCTACATATTATACATGAAAATATGCTCTGAACCTTCCTCTATTTAACCATATATGATTCATTTGTTTTAATTGATTTTTAAGCGAATTATAGTACATAATTATTAGTTAGCGCAAATATCACTTATTATTAGCCAAGCTCAAATATCACATTAAGAGTTATTTTGTGGTTGATTGTGAACGATCTGCAATTGCAGATCTACATATTATATATGAGCGTATACTCTGAACCTTTCTCTATACAACTGTTTTTGATTCATTTGTTTTGTTTAATTTTTAAGCGAGTTATTCGTGATTAATTTTTAGCTGGCTCAAAAATTTTTCTTAGTTTTTGAACAACAGGAACAATAATATATTTTCTTGGGTAACTAAGTAATATAACCAAGCAAAGAGATTCACAGAGACGCCTAGGAGGGGGGGGGGGGTATGGCCGATGACATCGTCGCGAAGTTTGCAGAAGATTTGCTCGTTAAAAGTAATATTATTGTAAACTATAACAGCTATCTCGAGCGCAGAAAACTTTTGTCATTTTCTACATAGCTGCTATTGTTAAATAAATTTATTTTCCACAACTTTTTAGCGTTATTCCATTTTGACTTTATTAAAAATTCTGAGGAAATTTTCATTTCGCACGTTGGCGGTTATGTTTATTGATAATTGCACGTTTTATTTCCTCGGACAGAAATCAAATATTCTATCACACTAAACAACAAGAAGCCGAGAGATTAAACTACGGTCGCATCTGGGTTTACTGTCCACATTCCGGCGGCGACGGAGGCGTCGCGACGCTTGGCATCTTTAGGCGTCGGTCATTCCACACGCATTCATAATTTACCAACCAATGAATCGAAGATGCCCCATTGAATTCCGAAGTGTTAGTAGGAGAGACAGAGATGGAGCGAGATAGAATGCACCGCATCCCATGAAGCTGAATTACCAGTAGACTACTTTTGACTCTAAACCACTGATATATAATATACTGGAACCCTAACAGTCTTAAAAAAAAGGAGGTATATGTTTTTCAATGTTTGACCACGCATAACTTTTTACAGAGTGATCAGATTTTGATGATTCTTTTTTTATTGGATAGCGTATATCTCCAAGTAAGTCTCATTTAAATTTGAAAAAAAAATTCCAACTCTGACGGTAGAAAAATTAGTAATCACGAAAAATTACCGAACTACCTTTAAAGCCTACACGTTTTCGTTCCTGTATTACCACTGAAATACATTAACACTGGAACGCTCACTGATGTTGAAATTGCGAGCCGAGAAAGATAGCTGGTTGAGGGCTATCTGTCTTTGTTTTGCAATGTTTTTACATAGCAACCGCATCACAAACACATAGCAACCGTTCTAAAACCAAGTATAAGAAAATAATATATTTCTATATAAGTAGACCAGGAAGGAAGATCTTAAATTGCAACCATCTGTCGCCAGAATTGTGCAATATATTTCTATAGAAGTAAGTCAGGAAACAAGATCTGCAATTGCAGAGCATTGCTACATAAAGTTGTGTAAGAAGATAATATATTTTTGCATAAGTAGATCAAGAATTATGTAAGAATATATTTCTGTAGAAGTAGACCAGTAAACAAGATCTGCAATTGTAGAGCATTAGTGCCCAAAGATACGTAACTGCATGTATATATTTACTTGTGATTCATCAGCTGAAAGATCTGCAACAGCAGAGTGTCCTCGTTCCGTATATAAAGCGAGCAACATTCTATAAACATCCTAGTCAAGTTATATCTTATCTGGTGGACGTATTTGCAGCATAGCTGACAAATTCTGATGAATTAACAAATGAAGTATAAGTCGAGGTCTTCGCACGTACTGGGGGTAGCAAGGGGGTGGTCCGGGGGCGGTAGGGTCAGAGCATCCCGGGTGGCTGTTTTGTTTGTGTCACTTGGACCGTTCCGTCGCCGTTCGATCCTGCTCTGGTGGAAGGAATACAGACGGCCGAATTATGAAAATGACGCTGCGCTCTCCGCTGCCCCCTCCCCTACCCGGGGGCGGGGCCAGGGTGATGGACGCCGAAGCCGAGGACAGATAAACGCAAAACACAATGATTTAATGCGAAGCGAAACAACAGTAACCAACGAAATGGTATAAATTTTCCAGCATTTCACTCAAGGGTGGTTCGGGTGGCTGCGACGCCGACGTCCCGGCGTGTTTTGCAGCGTCGATGGAGCTGAGACGCGTGTGATATATGCGCGAGGAGTTTTTACACACTTAAATCACGGTTAATGAAACTGGAGTTATAAATAATACTTAGAAACTATTTTACCGTAGCACAACAATTACAACTTTGACGGACGGTAACACAAAAACTAAAATACATATTTTAATTCTGTTTTAAAATTTGAAATCCTCAGAGTTTTCTCTACATACATGCTGTTACATAAAGTACATTCAATTGTACCAGTAATAAAACCCATAGTGTTATGGTGTTTGAAAAAAATGTTTGTATAAATAACCTGAACGGTTGATGCAACTTTAACGGCTGGTAACTCGAAAACTAAAAATGGGACTTTTATTTGAAATCAAAATTTGGATTCCTCAAACTTTTTCCTTTTAAACTACTATAATGTTGACTATATTATATTGAATAATACAGTTTAGGAAACCTACAAACAAAAAGTTACTACTCTGGTAAATCAAAATAAAAATATTTTATAGTCAAATTCTTTTAACAGAAAAACTGTTAGTTAATTACTAGCTACTAAAAAACTTTAGTGCGCTATTAAATAAAGGGTAGAGTTCCGCAGTTGCAGATCCATAACGGTAGCAAGCACAATTAGGCCTGTAAATGTTCACCGCACTGCATTTCTCAGATAACTTGGGCGATGACGGATAGCTTTAATCAAGTAACGGAAAAAGCTGGGGGTGGGCGACGCTGCCGACGCCGGCGTCGCCGCCACCCCCAGCCATAAACAGTGATGCGGGTGAAATGTGGACGCCAGCGTCCAGAAATGATCGTACATCATACTAGTAATGGCGCAATGAATCTTGATGTCCGCACTGATCAAATTTAATCCTTGGGAACTCGGCCGCCATTTGTTAGCGGGGACGCCGCGGCGCCCGCTTATTTACGACGGCGACCGACGCCGCAAGACGCTCGCTACACCGCCGACACATTTCACACAAGCTATCACTACAAAGAAATATACATTGATTACGAAAAACACATTTTTATATCGAATTTGAATTTAAATTTTAAATCACTTAAAAAGAAGACTGTACAGAAGACAAAAAAGGATAAATCTACACAACCACTGATTTATAATAATATAGGAACGGTAACACTTGTACGTCGCTGTCTTTCAGCCAGCATTTTCAACGTCAATGAGTGTTCCAGTATTACCATATTTCAGTAAATAGAACAGCCGAAACACTGATTTTCTGAGGACATTTTTGTAAGTTTATTTTTTAAATTTTCTTAAGTAATGTTAGGGAATGAGCGGTTGTCCCCAATCTCAACCTGCGTATGTGTTAGTGACGTCGCGACGCCTAATGTATTGCCGGGCGCTGTGATCGTCGGGTTGTATTGAAACCACACTATTTATTGCCCCATTAAGCCACCGTTTAAATCATAACTGCGACTATAACTAACTGCTTATCGCTGTGTCGTATTTGCTGCCGACGCCGCCGTCGCGACGCTTCGCCTCTTTCTGTTTCGCGAGGAGGGGACAAGGCAGACCCAGACTGACATGGGTACAGGAAATAACAATATTAATGTGATATTAATTAAGAGTTTTATTTTATTTTATTCTTTTTTATCGAGCACTATTTTGACCTAAATTTTCTTCCCAATTATACATATTGAATCAAGACACTTGAAATCAAACACTGATAACAACAGATAACAGATATAACCAATAACTTTCAATTGGTACATTTGTTTTTTTATTAAGAAAATTACCAATAAACATTTCCGTCATTTTTCCGGTTCCAGGTAGGGTAAAATTATAAATATTGTTACAAAAATACAATAAACTAAATAACTTTTTTGATACAAAATAATTAGCAAAACCAATAACCAATACCAAACAGAATTCTTCGAGGAATCCAAATATGATTTCAAATTTTAAGTCCCATTATTAGTTTTTGAGTTACCAGCCGTCAAAGTTTACAACAACTACATATAATATATGCGGAAGAAAAAATTAAAACGTTTTTTCCATATTTTCTTTCTACCTTTGTAATATGTGTATTTTTTATTTAAATATACTTAAGTTTATATGCATTTTAAAGAAAATTCTTCAAGGAATCCAAATTTGTCTTCAAAATTAAAGTCCCATTTTTAGTTTTTGAGTTACCAGCCGTCAAAGTTTGCAACAACAAAATATAATATATGCGGAAGAAAAAATTGGAACGATTTTTCCATATTTTCTTTTTACCTTTGTAATATGTGTACTATTTATTTAAATATACTTAAGTTTATATGCATTTTAAAGAAAATTCTTCAAGGAATCCTAATTTATCTTCAAAATTAAAGTCCCATTTTTAGTTTTTGAGCTACCAGCCGTCAAAGTATGTAACAATCACGTATAATATATGCGGAAAAAAAATTGGAGTGATTTTTCCATATTTCCTTTCTACTTCTGTAATGTGTACTATTTACTTAAATATACTTAAGTTTATATATATTTCAAAGAAAATTCTTCAAGGAATCCTAATTTGTCTTCAAAATTAAAGTCCTATTTTTAGTTTTTGAGTTACCGGCCGTCAAAGTTTGCAACAACCACATATGTATGCGGGAGGTAAAATTTAAACGATTTTGCCATATTTCTTTTCTAGCTTTGTAAAATATGCAGTATTTATTTAAATATACTTAAGTTTATATTTTAAAGAAAATTCATCAAGGAATCCAAATTTGTTTTTAAAATTAAAGTCCCATTCTTAGTTTATGAGTTACCGGCCGTCAAAATTCTTAACTTACAATTTATAAATTGTTGTTTAATATAACCAAATTCGTATACGTTATAATTTTCGAGATACCACTTAAATAAAACATCCTGTATATAAAACAAATTCATTTGAGTGACACCAATGTGTGACAGCTCTGCAATTGCTGATCACACAGCAGCAATTCGACTGTCGATAGTAGCACCTGTAAATCAAAACTTCGTACTTCTTCAATGTCGACTTTGCAATTCAAAATCGCGCGCGGGGGTTGATCGGGGGGGTTGTATAGACGCTCCAGCGCTCGTAGGCGCGTGTGTGTGTGTGATTTTTTCATTCTGGGCGCCATGTATCAAAGGTGACACCGATAAAGTACCCTTAGCGTTCGCAGGGGCAGAAATGACGACTCGGGGTCGGGCAGGAAAAGATGCGAGGCTATTAATTTTATCGATAACATTCCGTGTCAAAGCCGCGCGGTGAAATTCAAATTTCAAAAATAAGAAGCGGCGCTGATATATGAGCCATTGTGGGTCGCACAATGGCGCGCGCCTGCCCAGGTATTGCATTCCACCCCGCAATTATTTATTCGCAGATAAAACAATAGCGACGCGAGGAAATATTTCATTAGCGGGGCGGGGGCGTCGCGACGGAGCTTCGCCTGACCTCCGCCCGCCTCATCAACGACCTTCGATACATGAGATACCAGGAATGCGCCCAAGAATGAAAATACATAAATTATATTTACCCAAAACCCAAACATACCCAAATCCATTAAATATATTTTCACTGAACGATAGTTCGTTCCCTATGAATTTTAATAATAATAATAATAATATTTATTTTAGTTAGCATAAGCTAGTTAAAATACAAATACAAGAAAAACATTACAAAAATCAAATATAATAAAGACACAAAATAACATAGGAAAGTTCACATCATTTATCAACTAAAAATATTCTCCAGAATATAAGAGAAACATCAATATTTCCTTAAGCTTTATCTTAAAAGTAGCCATGTCAGTAATTTCCCTAACTTTAGCACATAATTTATTATAACAAGAAAAACCATCTTCAAAAATATATCCTTTAGTATTTACCTGCTTATAATTTTTAATATAAACATTATCATTTGTTCTAGTATTGTATGTGTGTATATCTTTATTAAACTGTAAAGTGTCATATAAATAACTAGGAACTAATTTATTTACAATTTTATGTACAAAAATAAGAGATGTGTACTGTATAAATTTACTAACATCTAACCATTGTAAAACATTAAGCATATCTGTAATTTTACTGTATTTACTACAATTTAATATTGAATGCATACATTTATTTTGCAAACGTTGAAGTTGTGCAATTTGAGATTTATTACATTTTAATAAAATTGAACCACAATATGTTAGATGGGCCGATGGGGTAAAATAATTGTGTTGTATACCAGTATTTTAGACCAAGTAGATAATGTTTTTCCTATTCTACACATAAAATTAACTTTTTTAGCTATTTTCTTAATTGTCATTTCCACATGTTTAATAAATTTTAGCTCATCATCAATTATAACACCCAAATATTTAATGGAATTCACATATTCTAAATTACAGTTATCAATTCTTATTGTCATACCCTGTTCATAGATGTTTTGCTTTTTCTTCTTAGGACCTATGAGCATACACTTAGTTTTATTAGTGTTCAATTTCAATTTATTTGATAGTAACCATACATTCACATTTTCTAATTCTTCATTAATAGTGTTCAACAGTATTTCTTCATTTTCATGCTGGTAGTATATTAGGGTATCGTCCGCAAAAAGATGTATTTTACAATGGTTTAGTACATCGGGTAGGTCGTTGACATAAAGAATGAATAGTAGGGGCCCTAAACAACAAAAGTTTTAACACAAATAGTGTTCAGAATTAAAATATGCATCGAATAGGTCAAATTTATTGACATAATACATTTCTGTGAAGAAATAAACGTAATAATATTATTATACATTAAGGGTTGTTTTAAGTATTTCAAAATTATTTGAATTGTAATAAAAATTATGATAGTTATCTTTGATTTATTTAATTTCGTTCATTTCTTATATTTTTCCCTCACAACGGGAGAGAAAGTGCACAAATCTCCCGTAGATATGATATTGACTGTTTCTGTTATGATTCTGGTGTCATAGAAACCGAGTAGAATTCAACACCTCTCAATAAATGCTCTATAACTATGTCGATTTTAAACAAGAAAAGTAACAGATTACCTACTAGTGAAAGAAAAATCACTGGTGACTAATTTTCTATTTATAACAACAATAATAATAACACACAACACCTTGGTAACTACTTCGATTGACATTTTAATTTAGAAAATTTAAAGCATATGTCACTGTCAAATAATATTTCTTTAATAAATTTTGCATTTATTGAGAGATGTTGAATAAAACGTTATACTTCACACGTGGGCAAAGTGGAATTATCCACTCGATAAAATTATCACACTCTGCCTTCGGCTTCGTGTACTAAAATTTCTCTCGTGGGTAATTCCTTACTTTGCCCACTTGTAAAGTAAATAACTATTATTTTCATTAAAATCTCTAAAACTCGACAAAACTCCGCGAATTAAAAAAAAAACAATTGATGATCGCTCAAATATTATTTTTGACACTCCAGTTCGACGCTCCTTACCGAACTCTTCAATTTGATACCAAACTCGATATGATTTGGACAATATTTACCAATTACAATTTTCTCAATTTTCCAAAATTTTCTAAATTTTCCAAAGCCCTCCAAAATATTTTTCCGTAAATTTATGTATTTTTCTGAACTCAAATTTGAAAACCGCAGTCTCCAATCATTTTTCGTTCACGAGATATGTGCATTCAAAATTTGATAAGTATTTTCGAAAATTCCCTAATTTGAAAAATGATATGCAAATGCAGATCTCAAAAATGATTCTGTTTTATCAATTATTTATTTTAATTAATACTTGTAGTAGAAAGCTGGAATTTTTTTTCTTATCGAGGTAAAATTTTCCAAGGAATCGATTTTTGAGGTCTGCAGTTGCAGATCTCTACTAGTTTTCAAGATATTGATGAAATTTAAAAGGTGTAGTTGCATCTGTATGGGGTATTTAATCTATTAGCTATTTTAATTAATACTATTCGTAGAAAGCTGGAATTTTTTTTCTTATCGAGGTAAAATTTTCCGAGGAATCGATTTTTGAGGTCTGCAGTTGCAGATCTCTTCTAGATTTAAACTTATGTTCATTTATGAAGTATTTCATTAATTATTTATTATAATTAATACTACTCGTATAAATTAGGAGTTTTTTTGCAAACCTATGTAAAATAGTCTGAGGAATCCAATTTTGGCATCTGCAATTGCATATCTTTGCTACATTGCCCAGAATACTGATAAAATTAGATTGGAAAGTTGACAATATTTTCTTACAATTAAACAATCTAGAGTAAGCAATGTGTGTGTTGTAAATAAGTACTTCGGGGCGGTCCGGAGCGCTCCGGGCCCGGAAAGGGTTAACTTATGGTTTTTGCCGCGTAGCTCGGCGTCAAAATTCGCCATGATTTGTGCGACAGGCGCGTGGCGTCCCGGGGAAGTGCAATTTACAGATAAACTCGGGAGGGGCAATGATTTATTCGTGAAAGCTTGATAAACTCATATTCCTTGCTTGAGTGAGTAATATCTGCATAAAACCTTGAATAGGATTACAAATGTTCATAAATTGTGTGTGCCATAATTCAGTCAAGTTGGCTGCGGCGCTGGGGTGGGGGTGGGGGCAAGACGCCGCCGTACCTGGCTCTGCCACCCAACACAGTGTTGCGAAAAACAGCGGCGAGCATACACAGCACCCTGTGTTTTAGTTTTAACGCATATGTTGCGAACTTAGCCACAGACAAGATTTCAGTCACAAGCGCCTTTTACTACCCTTAGAACTCATTTTTATTAGATTCACAAGGATGTCTGAGTGTGTGTCTGCGTATGTGTGGATGGATGTGTGTGCAGAATTTTGTTCAGACAACTATTACTGAACAGACAATTATATAATTTTATCGAGTGGGTAATTCCACTTTGCCCACGTGTGAAGTATAACGTTTTATCCAACATCTCTTAATAAACACAAATATTATTAAATAAATATTATTTGACAGTGACATATGCTATAAATTTTTAAATTACAATGTCATTCGAAGTGGTTACCAAGGTGTTGTGTGTTATTAGTATTGTTATAAATAAAAAATACCTACTAGTGAGTTTTCTGAAAATTATACTTATATAGTGAGTAATCTATTACTTTCCTTGTTTAAAATCGCCATAGTTATAGAGCATTTATTGAGAGGTGTTGGATAAAAAATATTAATTTGGACGATCGTCAATTGTTTTTTTTTTTTTCTTTCTTAAAGTTGTTAGAATTCACTCGAGTTTGGTATGAAATTAAAGGTTTTGGGACAGGGATTGCAATGAAAATAAATATTTTGGCGATTGCTTCTATTGTTTTTTCCTTAAATATTATTGTATATTTACTGACTGTGGTGTGTGGAATTAAATCATTTATCCAACACATTTATACTTAGTGTAAAAAGCAGTGGTTTCCAAACAGTTGAGGGAAATTTTCTTACTGCTCTTTCAGCAATACAACCACAATAATGTACAAGTTATATTTATGTGGAATTTTCTGTAGGTAGGCTTGCTTCGATCGTACTTTTCACAAATAAACCCTAAACCTACACAACTCACTTTATTTTATTTTTTAATGGATGAAAGACATGCATGTATGGACAAATAAACTAACGAACTAGATACTATTTTTCCCATTAATTAGTGGTACAAATCAAACAGAATCATCCAAATCAAAGGTGAAGTAAAACAGCGACAGCTAAACCGAAAATATAAACATCGCAGTCGCTTATGCAAATTGAAGGAGCTGGTTGGCGGCAAATTTCTCACGCACAAATCGCAGCGCGGCGTCGGTCGAGCATGGGCGGAAGGCGGTGGGGGGCGCAGGGGGGCATAGGTGTAGAGTGATTTATCGTGCAGGTGTCCGTGATTTGTGATGCGCTGCAGAGGAAAGAACGCAGCCGTTGGTTAATCGCCGGTTTTAATTGCTACCTTCCACTTAATGCGGGATTGGAAATCCATCTGTAAGACATGGATGATGGACTACGCCGTGGTCCAAGCTCATTTCTTTATTTTGTCCGCCGTGAAGTTTATGGTATATTTATTAGAGTACATTCGATTGAACCACGCCTGACTGTACATCCATCTTCCGACCGTTCGACCCTCTATAATTAACTCCAAGAATAGAAACCGACGCGATCCTCTTTGCTCTTCCCTCACACTCTGTTCCTCAACATCACCGGCACAACTTTGCTAAATTTTATTTACATTTCAAACTGTTACACATTACTGAAATATTGTAATACTGGAACGATAATTTCTAAGCTTTTATAAAAGCGGAAAACGAAACTGACATAGATAGGTGTCGCATAGCCACCCTTTCTTGTCTAACACTTGTATAGGAAATATAATGTAACAAATTTGTACGTCATTTTGTGAAGCGATATTTTTTGTTTAAAATTATTTTCCAGTTTATCTGAGGTTGGAAATACCAGCAATAAATAAATTAGTATCACATTTATTTTGTTATTTCATAGCACTGTGTTTTCCATATTTTTTTTTTTTTTTGTCTAGCTTTGTAATATGTGCTTTATTTATTTAAATATACAGAAATGTATATGCATTTTAAAGAGAATTCTTTGAGGAATCCAAATTTGTCCTCAAAATTAAAGTCCCATTCTCAGTTTATGAGTTACCGGCCGTCAAAGTTACCACAACTACAGAAACCTCTCAATTTAATCATATTTCTTTTCTAAATTTGTAATATGTGTATTATTTATTTAAATATATTTAAGTTTATATGCATTTTATAGAGAATTCTTCGAGAAATCCAAATTTGTCTTTAAAATTAAAGTCCCATTCTTAGTTTATAAGTTACCGGCCGTCAAAGTTACTACAACCACAAAAACCTCTCAATTTAGTCATATTTCTTTTCTAGTTTTGTAATATGTGTATTATTTATTTAAATGTACTTAACTTTATATGCATTTTAGAGAGAATTCATCGAGGAATCCAAATTTGTCCTCAAAATAAAAGTCCCATTCTTAGTTTATGAGTTACCAGCCGTCAAAGATAACACAACCACAAAAAAATCAAATAATTAAACATTTCAATATTAGTATTGAAAATTCGATTAAATTTACCACCCTGTATAGTTATTTAATTCAACTTTAAACCGAACAAACTATACATTGTTGAAAAGAGGAACCTTCAATCTACAATTTAGTGTATTTATTTCGTTTCAAATATCCGAGTCTACAATGTGGACTTATTGTCGAAATATTTTAAAGCAGAAATTTTATTACTAATTATTGTTAATCATCTTTGTTTTATGTACTCTTTTACCACCCTCAATTTAAGCTTGGTCTATTGGGTTGTAGAAAATAAATAAATAAATAATCTGCAATTGCAGAGCACAGCAGTGGCGCATCCTCTCGATAAGACATCTCGATCTCGTAGGTAGCGTTGTGACACGGTGTAAATCACTCCGAGTTATAGATGGGACACCTCAGCGTGTCGCCGAGAATGCAGTCGTCCACTGGACGTCACGTGCTACCCACACAATGCCCGTCACGTGATATACACACCTCCATCTGCATATGTAAGCCACGACAAATACGACGTGTTTATTTAAATATTATCAAGAGATGAACGTGATGGCTACAATTTGTTTTTGCTGTTAAGTCAGTTGACCGTTCGCAGATAAATCTGTGACGTCGCAGGGCGTCGCGACGCCTCGGTGATGATTCAAAAGACTTGGAGATTTATTGCAGCGGCTCCGTTGGAAAACCGTCGACGTAAGCTCGCATATACGTAGCAGTTTGTACGAAGAGTGCAAGACTCGGGACTATGAAAACGAGTCACGCCATAAATTGCAGCGCGCGCCCTCTATTCCTCTTATACATCGTTGATTTATAAATATGAGTGTGAGGTATAATAATACCGGGCCCCTACATACTGTGGGTATAATTGAAAATTGATTTACGCGGTCCGAGCTGTCAGATGGCATAAAGACGGGGGCCATATATCGACCTCTCACCCCACGGCCCAGACCGGAACTGACGTCACTCGCTCGAGAAATATCACCCTGCCAACCCTATACACACTTTTTACCCACTACCCACTTGCAAAGATCTGCAACTGCTAAATAAACTAAATCATTTTCAAAGAACTTGTTTAGAATGACAAACAAAACGTTGTTGCCAACTTTGACGGCCGGTAACTCAAAAACTAGTAATGGGACTTTAATTTTAAGGACATATTTATATTCCTCGAAGAATTTTCTTAAAAATGCAAATAAACTTAAGTACATTTAAATAAATAATACACATATTACAAAACTAGAAAGGAAATATGATAAAATCTAGAGGTTATTGAAGTTTTGGTAAATTTGACAGCTGGTAACTCAAAAACTAAACATGGGACTTTAATTTTGAGGACAAATTTGGATTCCTTGAAGAATTCTCTTTAAAATGCATATAAACTTCAGTATATTTTATTAAATTATACACATATTACAAAGCTAGAAAAGAAATATGGAAAAATCAATGCAACAAAATAACAAAATAAATGTAATATTTTTTTTTTTTTTATGAAGATGAGAGGCGGACTAACTACTATGGTCATATGCCGCCTCATGACTGGATGATTATGAAAGTATGTGAACAACACAAACAACCATGCTCTTCAGTGGGATTCGAACCCACGACCCCTGGCGTGCTAGGCTAGTGACATAGCCACTACGCCACCGAGATCGGCAAAAATGTAATATTAATTATGAATTTATTTAATTTAATACATTTTTATCGAGCACTATTTTGATTATAAAACCATTTCACTATATCTAATTTTACTTCCAATACATTTTTAATTAGGACACTTGAAATTAAACATTTTCCAATAACTTTCAATGGGCATATTTCCAGTTCCAGGTAAAGTAAAATTATAAATATCAGTGCCAAAAAAATGCATTTTGGGGAGGACAATTGCACAGGCGGCCGAGGAACAAACACACGAATAAATATAAAGAGTAATAGATTTTTTGTAGTTGTTAGTAACTTTGACAGGCGGTAACTCAAAAACTAAAAATGGGACTTTAATTTTCGGGACAAATTTGGATTCCTCCAAGAATTCTCTTTAAAATACATATAAAGTTAAGTATGTTTAAATAAATAGAACACATTGTACATAAAAAAGTTAAATAGTTGATAATGACGATTTTAAGAAAATTATCAATAAATATTTCCGTCATTTTTCCGGTTCCATAAAAAGTAAAATTATAAATAACAATGCCAAAAAATGCAGAAACTCTTCTTATACAATAAACTATTTAACTTTTTTGTTGTAAAATAGTTATGGAAGCCAATAATTGAACATTTCTAAAATAGTATTGAAAATGCTAATGGTTAATACTTAAATAAGTATAATAAGTGCGAATGAAAAATACGGCTGTTCATCTAACAAATATAAGAAATATCCCGGTGTTTCCAACAACAGTTGCTGCAGAAGTTTGTAGTTCCGTGATTGCCGTCGTGCAGGATGGCGCTGCTATCGCCGGCGTCGCTCCGTCGCAGTCATTGATGTCAGCTGTTCGACGCTTAGTCTAAAAAAGTCGGCGACAATTCGAACTTTTGATATTTCCATCACTATCACCCCTACACACCCCTACTACCCCCTTCCATCCCCCAGAACCGTCGCTGCGACGCCCCGTCCCGGAATTTCAAACAACTGCCATCAGTCTTGCGCCTATGACGCCTGGGTGCGACTCCGGGTAACGACAATTTAATTTTCTTGTTAACTATATAGTTTATGTGTTTGTGACGGGGAACTAATACAGGAATGATTGCGCCCGTCGTCACACATCATAAGTATGTGCAGAAAATTTCTCTCAACTGTTTGAAAACCACTGCTTTTTATATTTCTTACACTCAGTATAAATATATTTGATAAATGATTTAATTTGATACCACTGTCTGTTTAAAGAAAAAACAATAAACGATCGCCCAAATATATATTATTTATTTTACTTGAAGTCCCCACTTCGAGACTTTTCATTTGATACCAAACTTGACTGAATTCTATTCACTTTAAGTAAAAAACAATTGACGATCATCTAAATTAATATTTTTAATTTTCATTGAAATCCCAATCACAAGACCTTTAATTTAATACCAAACTCGACAAAATTCTAAAAACTTTTAGAAAAAACAATTGACGATCGCCCAAATTTAATTTTTGACATTTAAGTTCGACCCTCCTCTTCGAGCTCTTTAATTTGATACCAAACTCGATAGGATTCGGATAATATTTACCGTTTGTAATTTTCCAAATTTTCTAAAATTTTCAAAATTTTTAAGGCCCCCAACAATATTTTTAAATAAATTAATTTATTTTTCTGATTTCAAATTTGAAAACCGAAGTCTTCTATCATTTTTCGTTCTCGAGATATGTGCATTCAAAAATCGATTAGTATTTCCAAAAATTCCCAAATTTGAAAAATGATACGCAAGTGCAGATCTCAATATTGAATTCTATGGATAATTCTACATCGGAGCTGCAAAAAAATCCAATTTTCTTCGACCAGAAATGAAAATAAAAATTATTAAATAACACAAAGTCGACATTTTGACATATTTTTCAAAATTAATCAAAAACCTAAAAAGATACGTTATTGCAGATCTCAAATTTGGATTCTACGGAAAATTTTACATCGGTATGGAAAAAAATTCTAATTTTCTACGAGTAGAAATAACAATTTATGGGAAATGAAAATTACCCTGTATTATTAAAAATTAATTATTTCTAATGAACAGGTACAAATCTGTTTGGAACGTGCTATAGCAAGGGCGTTGGCTGCAAATCGGCTAAAATCAAACAAAAATCTTAAATTATGCAAATCTAACCCCACTTTTAACTTTAAAGTGAGTTATTTTTAATTTTAAAACGTTTAAAACGGCCCGGAGGGGCATTTTTAAAGTCTTTGTTACCCAAGCTTTCGATACCAACCCCATTTTGACCAAAATTTGACCTAATAGTTGAAATATTTGAGGTAGGATTTTCGAAATTTTGATATTATTATAGATTAAGTCATCCAACAGTATGATTTTTGACGTTTATAATTCAAGGGGTTGGTATAGCACGTTGCAAGCATAGTAGAACGGTAAACTGCATTGAAATGCATTTAAAACGCATTAAAATAAGTAATTAGAAATTTGAGATGGGTCTAAAAACCGTTCTAGTTGAGGTATCTTAACGATTTTTTTTTTTCAAATCGATGTAAAATTTTCCGTAGATTCCATTTTTGAGGTCCACAGTTGCAGATCACTTCTAGTTTTCAAGATATTTGCAAAAAAATTGAAGAGGGGAATAACAGTGCATATGTCAGTACATTATAGAGTGTGGGCGTATTTAATTAATTATTTATTTTAATTAATACTACCCGTAGAAAGTTAGAATTTTTTTTCATACCGATGTAAATTGTCTGAGGAATCGATTTTTGAGGTCCGCAGTTGCAGATCTCTTCTAGTTTTGAAGATATTGCAGAAATTGTAAAAGGGGGATAGTAGTATATATAAAATACTGGGCATATTTAATTAATTATTTATTTTAATTAATACTAGCCGAAGAAAGTTGGTTTTATTTTTCTTGTCGATGTAGAATTTTCCGAGGAATCGATTTTTGAGGTCTGCAGTTGCGGATCTTCTCTAGATTTTAAGTTATTGCCGAAAAATAAAAATACTAGTACATTTTTCCATATCTAAGTAAAATACGAGTCGAGGAAATCAAGTTTGAAATCTGCAATTGCATATCTTTTGATACTACACCGCTACATGTATAATAATTAATTATTCAGTGTTATTGTACAGTTATTAATAACGATTCCGGGATTTGAACGCGGCCGTTCGAGTGAAGAAGACAGCAGCATCTATATTAACAAATAAACCAAGGCGAACATAGCAACAGCTCGGGTGAAAATATGAAAACTTCTTCGAGTTCCACCATTCAACAAATGACCCACTAGCAATCACCCAGCGTCGCGACGCCTCCCCACCCGCCCCCTGTTTGGTTTTATCTCGAAACTAAGAACAGAGCGTCTCGTCGCTTTTGTCAATACAGACATCTGCCATAAAGACCACTCGTGTCAGCCTGGAATGACGAAACTTCGCTCCGGGCCTCCGGCATTCCGGTCAGCGCTTAGTTGGGTGGCCACTTGCAGCGCCGGAGCACTCCGGCACACCGGAACACTCCGGACGCCCACAATAAAGAGTGCCAGAAACAATGAAACACATAAGAGGCGACATATTGGATTGATTAGTTTTGACAGCTTCTTTGACGTCACAAACAGAACACAATCGACACGAAACTGCAATAGGGTCCTTCACTAGTGTCACCAAATCTCTAATTAGTCATTTATTTTATAACTACACCAAAAAATATCGCACTAGATATTATAGAAGTTTAAAATAGTTATTTATGTATCAAGGCACTGAAGTTCAATTTTTTTTTTATAATGAATATGGAATTTAGTTGGCGAGGCCCGTAATAAACCATGTGAGTGATAAAAAGGAACTTCAGTGCCGAGGTACATATTAAGTTTTATTTGAAATCTAAAATTCGAAAAAACTGTAAATAAATTACAATATAGGTTAAGTTTATACATCTGTCAGTTGTCAATTGAAACTGACAGTCAGTGTTGCCAACCTCTAACAGTGAAGTTATCGTAAATAACACTCAAAATTATGTGTTTTGTCCTCAATTTCGTCATCGAAATTAATTAGTTAATTTTTCTTGCAAATTTTGTTTCATGTTACGTCCAAATTTACTATAGTACGTCAATATATCTGCCAAATTATCTTAATTGTACAATAATTATTTAACGGTTGCCAACACTGGGTTGCTCAAAATCGTTGTATAATGGGTTACTTTAGTGACGATTTCTGAGCTTTTAATGATGATTTCAAATAAAATACTTTATCGAGTGGGTAATTCCACTTTGCCCACGTGTGAAGTATAACGTTTTATCCAACACCTCTTAATAAATACAAAACTCATTAAATAAATATTATTTGACAGTGACATATGATTTAAATTTTCTAAATTTAAATGTCAATCGAAGTAGTTAACAAGGTGTTGTGTGTTATTATTATTTAATCACTCACTAGTGACTTTTCTCAAAATTATACTCTCTACTTTGTAATCTATTATTTTCCTTATTTAAAATCGCCTTAGTTATTGAGAGGTGTTGGATAAAAACATAAGCATTATGTTTTTGTAAAACGTCAGCTAGCTGTTGCAACGGGGTTGGCTGTGATAACAAAAGTTCTGTCAAACTGTCAAATTTGGTTACAATTTTAATTATTTTTTATATATTCTTAGACGTGTTCTGCATGTGATCTGCATTAAATCCAAAAAATATTATCAAAGGTAAATAATAAATAAATTCAGCAATAGTATTATAGAATAATTTGTTTGTTATTTCAAGCTTGGAAATTCAAGTTTGGCATAAAAGTTTGTGAATTAAATAATTTTCTAAGCAATGAAATATAACATTTATGTGACAACAATTATTTATAATTGCTACTGTTTGAGATCTACAACAAATAACAACTCTGACGTCACAACATTTACAAAAAAAACCATTGCAGTTTAATGATTAACAATTAATATATTTTGAAGCTGCAAATAGTCTTTAATTTAGATAAAAATTCATAAACAAAAAAAAATTAAACTACTCAACTACCCCATTAGGTTTTAAAGAATCGTCCACCAAGATCAGCAGTTGCAGATCTACCTGTCTCTAAGATAAATCCGGTAATTTTCAAAGCAAAGTTTGCATTCGGGACGGTACAAAACCATCGCCGTTGTCGCTCACTTCAGGGATGTTTTACAACGGGTTTACGACCGAATACGTGTTAAATATTAACCACCCTTACTCTGTACAACCCTCTGACTCTGCCGCACCCCCCCGCGTTCACAGCCTGCTCTGATAAGTGCTACATCACCCTCTTTATACATATTAACGTATCGGTCCGAAGTATATTTGGATTTGGTTGATTTATTTTTTCTGTGATAATTTTTTATGGGTTTCTTTCTGCGTTGTGTGAATATATTTCAGGGTTTAGGCCTGTTTTTATTTATTTCTAAAGGGTGGCAGCCTTGGATGTCGTAAATATGATTAATATTGTTTCTGTAACACTGTTTTGGAAACTACATATTCTACAACTAAAAACTGTATAGGAATAACTATCATTCCATATGCTGCGTATGGAATAATTTCGACGAATCAGAACCGCATAATTAGCGCGATATATGACGTATCTTGATTCAGTTGCTATGGTTACGTCTATTTGTTTTAATTTTATTTATTTGAGTTTGACGTTTTCAACAGTTTTATATTAATATTTTTTGTATAATTTCCAAAATCTTGTAGTTGTATTGTCACGCGTCAAAATATTTGGTAGTGAGTTTAAATTTAGATTTTAGTTGTTCGTGTTATGAGCAGTTTATTTCACAGCCTATTAGATTTTGATCATACTGTCATATAAAAAAATATTTAACAAAAAATTAATTGTGTGTTTAAAATTTTTTGTTAAAAAGTTTTAATTTTTATGGCTACCAATTTCTCTACCATTAGAGGTTGAATTTTTTTCAAATTCAACCCGAACCAACACCCTAGTGAATAAAAGAAGAATCTTTGAAATCGGGTAACCCAGTACAAAGTTATGCGTGGTAGAATCGGTTAACAGGTAAAAACTATTTTCCTACCTTTAAAGGAAGAATTTTTTATTCAAATTCAAATAGGATAAACTATGATGTATACCCTATACAATAAAAAAAGAATCATTAAATTCGGGTTACTCTGTAAAAAGTTATGCGTGGTCAACCACGGTGTAAATTCAGCAGGACACAAAATGCGTCTCTGTCACTTCCTGTTTTACCGGCGGTATAAATCCTGATCGCCCTGAGCGTCCAGGTGCCGTCACCACGCACTCGTAATTAGCACTCAGAGCGTCGCGACGCCTCAGATGTGCGACGTCGCAATAAAAACGCCGAGAAGTGCCCGTGAAGTGCACAGGCGGACGTTGTACTAACTGATGAATTAATAAACAGTTTTAAGTAATGGGGGCATTATGGTTTAACTTGTCACTTGGTGCGGTTGGCAGCCCTGAAGAAAGGGTTAGGAATTAACCGTGAGGAAATTAAACAACAATTTGAATGGCTAATTGTAATTCTTGTCGAGGAAAAACAATATTTTATAGAGACATACTTTGTACACGACATGAGAAACCAATAAAAATGATTTATTTTTTTTGTACATGACCCGAAATATTTATTGACATTAACACTGTTAAAACCGTTAGCAAAATCTTATTATTATTCTTCTTTAAACGTTCATCAATTATTCTATACGAATAATAAACATGACAAAATTATTTTATTTCGTTTTTGTTTCATTTCCATGGCCATGTTTATAATTCTTCTAACGAATATTAATTTTTATTTGATTGATATGATCTGTACATGTAGGACTTGTTCCTTGCGTATGACTTTATTTTGACAATTCTTATTATTTTATCCAACACCTCTCAATAAATGCTCTATAACTATGGCAATTTTAAACAAGCAAAGTAACAGATTACCCACTAGTGGGTATAATTTTGAGAAAAGCCACTAGTGAGTATTTTTTTATTTATAACAATAATAATAACATACAACACCTTGGTAACTACTTCGATTGACATTTTAATTTTAAAATTTAAAGCATATGTCACTGTCAAATAATATTTCTTTAATAAATTTTTCATTTATTAAGAGGTGTTGGATAAAACGTTATACTTCACACGTGGGCAAAGTGGAATTACCCACTTGATAAAATTATCACAGGAGTGTGCTAAAATTTCTCTTCTTACTTTGCCCACTTGTAAAGTAAATAACTATTGTTTTCAAAACTTTCTAACTAATAATACAAATATTGTTTTTATAATATTTCAAACGACACATATTTGTGACACTTCACAATTATTTAATATGTAGATGTTAAAAAGTTTTAGTTTTTGTTTCTATTATAACTAAGATTCATTGAAATTACTAAATATATAATTTAGTTTTTCTCAAAATTAGAAGCATGTACAAGAAAAGTGCAAATAACTTTTTATATTCCAAATATTTATTCACGGCAGATTCTATTTTTGAAAAATTGGAATGTATTGTTTTGTGTGTCCAGCAAACTTCCTCTTCCGGTTTTTAAATTTCATTCAAAATTCAACTCTTTATTTTTTCATGAAACTTACAAATTCCAAGTTTCGTTTACATATCTTGTCTCATTCATGAGACATTGCGCACACAGACATCCATCCATCCACACACACACACAGACATCATTGCGAAATTGTTCTTAACGGATTCAGTGGACGTCAAAATATATATTTCCGCAAAAATCTAGTCAGCGATTTTTTTCATGATTCCAATGCTTCCTTATACATCATACAAGAAAGTAAAAATAGTTCTTAAATATCGTCTTTTATTTTGTGTTGCCATGTAACAGTTGTTTACCTAAGGATGAACTCTAACATTTAAACTCTAAACAAGAGACTGTCTAAAACGTGACGTCATGGATGTCACCGCCAGACGAAAAGGAGACATGAAGATATATCTGTCAGATTATGCAAAATTGTCCTTGCCCTATTTCAAGTGTTTTTAAAGAGGCGCTAACTCAAAAACTAATCAAGATATTTTAAATCTGTTTTAAAATTTGAATTCCTCATATTTTAATTAACCCTTAAGCGTAGTTTCGTTAAATTATTTCAAAAATTAGGTACATTTTTTTCTATGTTCTTAAAGCGAGGAAAAATTGTCTTTTCGAATTAACTTCTATAAAATTAAAAACCGTAGTCGACGTAAAACTATTAATTTCGCTTGAGCTACTGCCAAAATGCCAACAACTGTACAAATGCACAAATTACTCCTTAACTAAATTATGATTTCACAAAAAAAAAATTAATAATTCGCAAACAGCCACGAGACAACGGCAAACTAAACCAACAGTTAATAATTCGTTAAACAGAAGAAATAAATGCAACGCAATGATGACAGGTTGGTTAGTAAAGTTTGAGAAAGGGGTGGAAAGAATTCCAAGGGGGGAGGGGGGTAGAAAGAAGAACTGGAGACGAAAAGTACGTCAAGCGTATATTAATTATCATCCGTGTACTAAAAAGCGGTCATTTTGTATATTAAACATTTAAAACTTGAAAAAAAAATCTGATGTCCCAGCACATAACCTCCCGCCCAATATTACTCTTAAACGGTACAAAATAGTATTTGGTGATACAGAAACATACCTACTTATTTGTTTATTTCTATTTATATTTTATTATTTTAATTTTCATTCGTATATTTATTTAATTTTTTGACATATATTTCACTAAGAAAACAGCTTCACAATCACAATGACATGTGTCACATTTCGTAAAAAATTGATAAATTTTAAATGTTTCCATGGTGTAGTAGGAATGCAAGATTTGTGAAATCTAATTTCTTTGTATTTTATTATCTCTAAATCTAATTAAAATTAATAAAATTAGTGTAATCAAAACACATGTAAAATTAAATATTCTTCAACTTTCCAAATAACATAAATTGTTGAAAAAGGAAATTTAACCGTGTTACGAAAAACTGTTAAGGGCTTCAAGTAAACTGCTACTTCCGGTTGACCAATTTTATCCAAAATCTAATCAGCTCTTCATTTAAATATAAGAAGCAATTATTCACAAAATTGTATTTTTTAGTATTATAGTATTTGAGTTATGCGAGACGAAAAAATTGCCACAAACTACACACACACACACACATACATACATACATACCTACATACATACAGACAGACATACTGTTTCTCTCGGCTTGCATTTTCAACATCAGTTAGCGTTCCAGTATTATTATATTTCAAACAGAGGAAAAATAAATATTTACTACTACAAGCTAGTATACAACGGAAGATCTGCAGTTGCAGAGCTCCAAAATATACTGTAGTATAAAGCAGTCAGAAGGTTATATATCGTAGAAAATTCTGTAGGATTTGTGTAAATTTTTTGCGTTCAACTGCGCATGTTATCTGTCTCGCTGTCGTTCTTAGCGTCGCTACAACCCCTCCCCTCTCCACTCCTACCCCTGTGACCTCTCACCCCCACCTCTGACACCCAAGCCCTTGCAAAGAACTAAAACATCTTGTAAAACAAGACAGCAAACTAATTTGATTTAAATCGGCAGGAAATGACCCAAATTTTTAATTATATATTATTTTAACGATATATAATAAAGTGGGCAATGAAAAACAAGTGACAAACGATTGTGGGCAGCACAATACTTCCCGCCATAGATTTTTTATCAAACAATCCAGAAACATGGTCTACCATTATTGAGAAACGCTCATCATGACACATGCAATTATTGTAGATAATAAAATTTGAAACATTATTCAATACAAATATTTTAAAATAACTTGATAGGGCTTCAAGTAAACTACCACTTCCGGTTATTGGATTACCACGATAAGTTAATCAATTGTTTCCGAGAAGATACAATTGATACACAAAAATTTATAACCAAAAAAATTAAACCGACGAAAAAAAAACTAAAAAGCATAAAATAAAATAACTAATTTTGTGTTGGCAGCAAAAAATAATCAACGAATGCCCTAACACATTAATAATTGCAATCGGATAACCCAGTACAAAGTTATGCGTGGTAGAATCGGTTAACAGGTAAAAATTCAATAGATGTATACTCAATCATCCCCTATTTTCCTACCCTTAGAGTTAGAATATTTGTTTTAAATTTCAATGGAATCAACTTCGAGGTATACCCTTTCCAATAAACAAAGAATCATCGAAATCGGACTGCTTTGTAAAAAGTTATGCGTGGTTGTACTTAAAAAATCTGATGTGGCAGCACATAACCTCCCACTCAATACTACTTTTAAACGATACAAAATAGTACTTGATGATACAGAAACATACCTTTTATTTATTTATTTTCTATTCATATTTCAGAAATTTAATTTTATTTCGTATTTTTATTTAATATTTTGACATTTATTTCAATAAGAAAACAGCTTCACAATCAAAATGACATGTGTCACATTTCGTAAAAAATTTAATATTTTGAAGTGTTTCCATGATGCAAGATTTATGAAATCTAATTTATTTATATTTTATTATCTCTAAATCCAATGAAAATTAATAAAATTAATGTAATCAAAACAGATGTTAAATTAAATATTCTACAACATTCAAAATAACATATATTGTTGAAAGAGGAAATATAACCGTGTTTTTTACGAAAAACTGTTAAGGGCTTCAAGTATACTGCTACTTCCGGTTGACCAATTTTATCCAAAATCTAAGCAGCTCTTCATTTAAATATAAGAAGCAAAAAATCACAAAAAAGTATTTTTTGGTATTATAGTATTTGAGTCACGCGAGACGAAAAAATTGCCACACACACACATACACACACACACACATACATACATACATACATACATACATACATACATACATACATACGTACGTACATACATACATCATGGCGAAAATAGTAAAATCGTATTGTAGGGACCCTAAAACGTGCTTAATAATTGAAAACTCACTACCCAATTTTTTCACTAAAAACAATCCCTCCCTTATCTAGAGGTAGGCGGGAGGTAAAAACATACGCTTCCATTCTTTCGTTGGTTAAAAATATAAACAAACAGACAGACACACACACAGACATCATCGCGAAGCTTTTAAAATCGTATTTCAGGGACTCATCCACTGAAAACTCACTACCGAGCTTTTAGCATGATTCGTAAACCTTCCTTACAGGTATAAACGCTGATTCATTGCTACAGTTTTGCAGGGAGCGGTGCTCTGCATTTGCAGATGAACAATGCCGCTAGTGTAAGCTATATTTGGCGTGTATTTTATTTTCAAGCCCGCACGATCCAATATCGTACGAACAAGATACTGGGCTGAACGGTGGCTTACAATGTCACAACAAATATAACAGTTGACAGAAGCATTGTATTCAAATGTTGCCTCCACCGTGACCAGCAGCCGCCATCCACCGCTTCGAGTTTGTTTATTACCCCCTATTGTTACCATAGCGATATTATTTAAAGCAGATTTACTAGCCGCGCCATACAGCGTGTTTTATGCTTCTGAGGTTTGGTTTTATTATAAATATCCGTCCTAGTACTACAACGACAAGATAATTACCAGATTCTTGAGGTACAAGAGGTGACAGACGCCAATGAAGAAGCAATCAACACGTCGCGACGCCGTACGACGCCTCTCACCTGAGAGACGACGCTAATTTTCTGCTACGGCGCTCGTAATTAGGGTGAGGTTTATCGACTGTCTCTGACATTTTTGCTAGGAGCATTATTCAGCCAACAGGTTAAACCCCCCCCCCCCCCCTATATGTAGTTCAGAAAACGGATTTGGACGTTTCTCGCCGCGTATAGAAAAGCTAAATAAAATTATTTCTGGAGCCGTTTCTGTGTCGCGCGGTACAGTACGAACAGGTCTGTACTTTTAAATATCTTTACTTTGATTTTTCACTACCAGCCTTGCAACGTACATTATTGAGCAGTTAATATTGATTATTTAAAATTGTTGATAATTCAGATTAAAGAATATGAACATACAAAATGAATTTCAATAAATATTTTGTCGATTTTTGCTAGCATTATCAAAAGTAACCAACTAATACATGTCTTACTACGTTCGTCATATTTTATATAAACAAATGATTAAAATAATATATGTTTGCACCAACCTTTTGTAGACTTCCTTGGACCTCCTCGAAGATGATGGCACTTTAATCACATTAACACACTTCATAATCACTATAAATCACTAAAACAATATGCACTGATAAAGGTCACAAACAAAATGGATTGATATACTATTGACATCCGATCAGTCGATCGACAAGGTTCGGAAAGTCTAATCTGCGCATGACTATTTATCACGTGCACCAACCTAAATATTAATAACAAAAAATATCTAAATAAAACACAATATAAGTTTATAACATACATATTTATTTGAGCTTGTCATTGCATTGAAATTACAACAAAATATTAAATAAAATTTTATTTAGTAAATCAAAACGAGCGATTCGAGCTATAGCGTATACATTTTTGTATTATTTGATATAGTAATATTATGAATCATAAATAGTAATTTAAAAATTCTTTTTGGAAGAATTAGATATTAGAGATATACGTATACGAATGTTTTTCATTGTTCTTTATATATTTTTACACGCAATGATAAAGAAACGACTACTGTAATATCATCTGTAATTTTATTCATTTCTATTCAATGAATTTGACTATATATTCGAAATAACGAAACGGGAAAGTAGTTGATTACAACAATGGGTCTAGCGAAACGTCCTAGGCTTAATGAATATTTCTACAATTATTTATGTACACGGAGGCTCTAACTAGCGCTCCACTATCGTATAACAATAGTTAATCACCCCAGAATTTGTCAGGTTATTAAATATATGTATATATTACTAGTACTAACATTTTTCAGACCTAACTGGTAGGACAAGATATGGTAGCATCACATATTTTACGGAGCTGTTGGTACTTACAGTACTGCCAACTATACTACACAATATAACTATATACACTTTTATTATATACATTTCAATACGGAATGATCACATAGGGCAATATATACACGAGGACGAAATCATTAAAGTTATATTATACATACTTGCTTGAAAGTTGCTTTGCTAACTCCGTATACTTTAAAAATTTTGAATGAGGGCTTTCTTCGTACCCTCCTGGAGCGGGAGGGCTTTTACTGCTTGGTCTACTGCTTCCTCCTTGTGCAGAATTTGCAGGAGGTGCGCTTGCAGATCCTTTAGGAGGTACAGGAGCCGAAGAATTACTTGAACTTTGTTGCACTTTAACGGGGTCTGGAATAACCCCGTCTTTTACAAAATGCATTTTTGACAGATGATGACGATATGCTCCTTTCGATATAAACGGGGTATCGCAAAACGCGCATTTCATAATTGAATCACTGGTCATTACAGCATCATTACAAGCCCAACTGAAGGCCAAGATTGCTCCAGGAGTCGTAGTCGCTGGAGATGCTCCACTAGTACTTGCTGTATTAACATTTGACACAGCTGTACTGTTATTTCTTGTACTGTTAGTATGGTGGGTCTCTGTTTTATCGCAAAGTTTTTGAAGAGCTGCTAAAGGATGGCTGCTGGTTCTTCGAACAGTTGAACTACCACCTTCTGCAGAAGAATTCACCCCTGATAAACTATCAAACATCGACGATAATGCTCCAAGACTTCCACCGGATTTTTTGTCTCCGTTGCTACTCCGGGGTGTACCGGACCTGTCACTACTTGCAGGACTACATGTACTGTTTCTGCAAGGACTGTTTGGTACTCCAGGTGGGGTAGGTTGTCTAGGACTCATTATAGGAGTGGTAACACTGCTTTTCGCTCCTATTTCGTCTTCCGGTTCTTCTATTCGACTTTCTGTCGACATCCTAGGAGGAAGAAGACCTCCGTTACTGTGGTAACTACTCCTTTCATCTTCTTCATTATCTTCAAACTCCTCCCGTTTTATATTAGCTTCCGGATGAGGATCATCTTCGACTTCCTTTTTAATTACCACCTCTCGATCCGGAGATTCTTCCGGTCGTAATTTATCAGAGCTAGGGGTATGTACACGTTTGTCCGGAGTTGTTCTAAGTGTAGAGGGTGGATCCATCTTTCGATCTGGTGTTAAAGAATCTAATCGACTACTACCTCGTTCAGAAACCGAACTAGATTCACTCCCACTTCTCTCTCTTCGTCCGAAAGCGTGTTGGCTTTGATGGTGGTAACTACGAAGTAGATTCATAGTTTGAGGGTCTACTAGAGGTTTAGTATAATCCACACTCTCATCTATACCTAGTCTCTTAAGTATACTTGAGCCAATAGGAGCGTTAGGAGGCGCACCAGGTACTCCAGGAAATCCTGTAGATGTTTGACGCGATCGCGAATCAAAACTCTTTTCTATAAGTTTTTCTATTGCATTTAACACTGAAGGCGAAGAACTGTTACCTTCTGAGGTACCTCCAGAGTCCTTACTGGAGGTCGTGGTGAGATCAGTTGCAGAAGAAGGTGATCGATGTTGTCTACCAGGAGACGGGCTTTCGTCTACGCTTTTTCGTCCGTCCATTTGAGCAGAGAGTAACGGATTTTCCGGAGGTATTATATTACTTGATAATAAAGCATTCTTAAGGAAATTTCTTTGACTATTACTTATATTTCCTCCTCCTACACATTGTCGAATGTGGTCTACAAATATTGAGGTTTCTATTTTGTCCCCACACTTTTCACAAGTAATTCTTCCAGCTGCTGTAGAATCGCGAGTTTTTCCAGGAGGTAAAGTGTCCCCGTTTTTAAATTCATGTTGAGCCCGTTCTAACTCTAATAACTTCCTAACCGGAAGTGACTTTTTCCGCTTCTCCCGGGTCTGACGACGTCTTCCTCCACTTTCAGTGATTGACCTCATGATGTGTTCTTTATAATGTGAATTTTTAACCATATGGTTACTGAGCTCTTTGAGGGAACTAAAAGCCTGGTCACAGACTTTACAAGTTAGTACGGCACTAACATGACTACTAGTGCTTCCGGCACCTCCACCAGCAGCTCCGCTAGCGCCTCCAGGTCCTGGACCACTCTTGGAGTCATCTGTAGATTTCCAAGAAATGATTTGTTCTTGTGAAATTATGTTTGTATAATGTTGAGTTTGTTGCATATGACTGGTCATCTCTGCAAGAGACCTGAAGCTTTGTCCACACCACATACACTTTAAGATTTGTCGAGTTTGTTCGGCTCCTTTTCCTAACCAAACGTCCTGACCTCTTACTAGTTTTCTAGGTAGGGGCATCGTTTCTTTTATTAGTAGATTTAGGTCGTTTTGGGGATTTTTAGAAGAGTTGCTACTTGCAGATGCTGTAGAGGTTGCAGGGGGGGCTTGAGGAGGGGGGTGTTGAGGGGGGACACTTGTAGGAGTCATTGGAGGTACTGGAACGTTGACTCCACAATGTTTTGCTTCTTTCATGTGGGTAGTCATGGCAGCCAAGCTAGGAAAACTCTGTTTACACCAAACACATTTCAAGACGTCTTTTGCTTGCTCTGCTCCCTTGTTCAACCAATGAGATTGCCAAGCACTGTGTCTGCTGCTGGCGGAGTTTGAAGCCGCGCCTCCTGCAGACATACTCCTAAACAAATCTTCGCCGCCCAATTTACTCAACTCGCTCATCTTCTCCAGGGCTTTCGTAGCATCACTAGGTGTAGGACCACTAGGTTTTAGTTTGCCATTCCATAAAGATGTATCAGAAGGGTTGGATTTGGGGGATAGGGTAGTAGCAGCGGCTACTGCTGCTGCGAAATATGGTAAGTGGGATGCAGAAACTGGTGACGGCCAAGGAGTCAACACCGGAGTTTTATATTCACTTGACCGCGTCTTCCTCGAAGGGGGTTGTACACCAGGTTCCTCTCCAATCCGTTTTCGACTAGTCACCGATAAATCAAGCGGGCTATTAAGATTACCCTCTCCACTAGGAGGTGGTGTAACAGCTTTACTCAAATTCATAACATCCCCTTCAACTTCAACACTCTTCTTAGTGCTAAAATCAAGAACAGCATGCTCCCCTCCAGCAACCGGAGACGGAAGTGGCTGTACAACCGCAGTAGGCGAAGGTAACAACCTTCCAGTTACCACAGTAGGTAACGTCATCCCCGGTGGTGACGACGACGACGTCACCAGAGGAGATACAGCACCACGTGTATATGCAGGTAACGGTGAAGTCATCATTAGTCTTTGAGAATGTTGAGCAGCTAAATACGCCGCCATTGCAGCGGAAGTGGGGGGTAGAAGGGCTGCAGCAGCTGAGGGAGGCAGTGAGGGGGGTAGAGCTACCCCAACCGGGCTTAGAGAGGCTGTAGCCCAGGGTCGAACCCCGGATTCGGTAGATTCCCGGGACTGGCATCGCGGACTGAAAACATAAAAGTTTATTTTCAGTTAACGACGTTTGTGTTTACAATTAAAGAAAGATATGACGATCGCAGGTCGGTATAACAGTAATAGCTGTTATCAACCAGTAAAGTGTTTGTTTTAAAATGATTTATGGTAATAGCAGCCCGTCACGTATTAAATAGCGGCTTCAGACATCACAAAGAACTCTCGTGAAATGTTTAATTTTTGACGGGCGCTAACTCAAAAACAAAACACGATATTTTAATTTTACAACAAAATTTGGATTCCTCGTAGTTTTTTGTATAAACATAAATAATTTTAGATGAAAAGAAGAAGAAATAAATGCAAAAAATTGCTGTACAATAAACTGTATAAATGTTTAGTTTTTGAGAACAGTATAAAATTTCATATCTTCCTTGATGTACGTCATTTATATACAACCAATAACAGTACTGCCACTCTAATAAACAAATTTGAAGTTTTGTGTTTTGATTTCGTCACCAATATATTTATATTTTGTAGAATAAATTTGAGAATGACAGAGAGTAATTAATCAGTTACTTAAACATAAATATGTACATCATCTTATCGCAGCGTATCGCGGTAATATGGTACTTGGTTCATCGCCCTGTTACTGCAAACTCAATCCAACTGAATTAGTGTAGGCTCAAGAGAAAGGCGTGTAGGCTCAAGTGAAAGTCGTGTAAGCTCAAGTAAAGGATGAAGTATGAACATGACCACTTTTAATTTAATTATCGAAAATTGTCTTTTGATCTGCAAAAATTCAGTGGAAAAGTTTTCAATTTTATTTAGAGCCATATAACTCGAAAACTAAATGAGATATTTTAATAAAACAAAAAGGGCATTAAAGAGAATTTCTTCAGCTTTAAAATGATATAGTTACTTTTTTCATTACATTTATACAACTCGGATAAAGGGTTCATTTCTGACAACTTGTCTTTTGTACTGTAAAAATATAGCAAGAGTTTGCAGCTTATATTTAGAGTTTTGTAACTCGAAAACTAAATGAGATATTTAAATGAAACAAAAAGGCACTGAAAGAGCAATTCTTTAGCTTTAAAATGATATAATTATTTTTGTAATTTCATAAATAAAACTATAAAGCAGCCATTTCTGAAGTAGCAATGCAACAATATAGATGAATATTTTTAACATAAATTAAATAAAATAGTCTTGGAAAACAACACTCACCTTTCGCTGACATGGTTTCTTTGGACAGCATCCCCGACGGGGTCAGGATGTTCCACCCCTGGGCTACTCGGTGGGGGTTCAGCAGTGGACGCCGGTCCCGGACTAGCATCCTCTGGAGCATCGTCGTCCGACCTGGGGCTCATCGATCCAGAAACGTCGTCACCTTCCAGTTTGTCACTCTCTGGGGAACCGTCGTCGCCGCCCTCGCCGCCTTCCCCTGCGGACAAACAAAACACAAACTCTTCAGTTTCGCCAATTAAATTCTCTACAAGTTTTACTTAAAGCATTTTTCTCTAAAACAGTTTATGTGCGAATTACAGCGCGATGTATTCAGCGCGATTTTTCCCCGATCCGTTTTTAACACAACACCCTGCGAATCAAAGTCGACGTCCTTAACTTGAAGAGTGATGTGGCGCGTATACACTTGGGAACAGCGTATAAAAGAATAAAGACGCGGTTACAACGTAGCGTTGCCTCTAATTAATGGTTTGGTGAATTGCTGTAGAAGTGGACAGAACGGTAAAGTCGAGGTGCCGAGAAGAGGAAATCCTGATTTTTCACATGCTTGTAACATCTGAACGCGACCAGATATTTTGGTGAAACAAAAAGAGCCTTAAACAGAATTTCTTTAGCTTTAAAATGATGTACTAATTTTTGTCATTACATAACCAGAACTCGGATAAAGTGAACATTTCTGAAGACTTGTCTTTTAAACTTGAAAAATATAGCAAGAGTTTACAGCTTACATTTAGAGTCTTGTAACTCGAATACTACATGAGATATTTAAATAAAACGAAAATGGCCTTAGAGAGCATTTCTTTAGCTATAATTTGGTGTAGTCATTTTTTCCGTAGCCTACTTGTACCTCGATTAATTAAAGAAATTTTCAAAATGCGCCAAACAAATTTATACATATTTATAGTCTTGGACAAAATATCGCTTTAACCGGGTTCTAGTTAGGTTAAAACAAAAATTCCTATAGAATTTTGTAGCTCAAAAATCACACTTTCCACCCTTTTTTGAATTTTTAAAATACCTTTTACAGTTTGAAAAATATTTGGGTTCAAATACAGATGTGCAAAATGTTAATATTTATTACCTTGCGTCGCGCTTGCAGAATATTTGGCTCTAACCAAATTTCAAGAGGGCTACGGTAAAAACAAATACAGCATTTTGTAGCTCACGAATTAGACTTTCAATTTTTTTTTTATTTTTTTAAATATCTCTTTCCATTTAAAAAATATTCAACTCAAAATACATATTTACATTGTAGCGTTGCAACTTCAGAAATGGTAGCTTTATCGGAGTTTTAGTTAGGTAATGACAAAAATAATTACATCATTTTAGAGCTAAAGAATTGCCCTTTAAGAGCTTTTTTGTTTCATTTAAATATATTATTTAATTTATGAGTTACAAAACTCTAAATGTAAGATGCAAACTCTTGATATATTTTTGAAGTTCATAAGACAAGTTTTCAGAAATGATCGCCTTATCCAAGTTCCAGTTATGTAAAGACAAAAATAAGAACATCATTTTAAAGCTTAAGAAATGCTCTTTAAGGCACTTTTTGTTTCATTTAAATATCTCGTTTAGTTTTCGAGTTACAAAACTCTAAATGTGAGCTGCAAACTCTTGCTATATTTTTGAAGTTCAAAATACAAGTCTTCAGAAATGTTCACTTTATCCGAGTTCTAGTTAGGTAATAACAAAAATAAGTACATCATTTTAAAGCTAAAGAATTGCTCTTTAAGACCCTTTTTGTTTCATTAAAATATCTCATTCAGTTTTTGAGTTCCAAGGCTGTAAAAGTACGTTGCAAACTCTCCCGCTGTATTTTTGCAGTTCAAAAGACAATCTTTCGATTATGAATCCATTGTCGGCGACTGTCAATCAAATTGGCGAACTTCATTAGCGAAGTTTTCCGATGACTGATAAAAACAAAGACGTCGTGCATTGTCTTCGCCTCGCTGCAGTGATCGAAGCGTAAGATAAATTAGAATAAATAGTTTTCGAGAGCGAAATGAAGAACAGGAGGAGGAATGAATAAGAGCAACTTTGATTGCAATATTTCGTTGGACTCATCTAGATTCTATTTACAGATAAACCGTCGATGTTTCAAATCAAATACTGCGCGATGTCGGCTGAAATATGTCCCTATTATGTTTGCAAATGGTGTGTAAATTTTTTTCACTTTACAAATCACCTTTAATGAAACGCGAATAAGATTTACAGACGATACAATAATATTTTTTAGTGAGTTTTTGCCTTATCCCCCTTTATATTTATAGATTGTATTCAAATTGAAATATCTTTAAAACGAATACAAATCAAAAAGAGGGTGAAAGGGCAATTCTTCAACTGTAAAATGATGTACTTGTTTTTAACGTAACCCGTCTAGAACTTGGATAAAACGAAAATTTCTACAAGTGATAAAGTAATAAATTAATATTTGGCAAATCTTAAATAATTTCAAAATGAAAAGAGGTATTTTAAAAATTCAAAAAAGGGCTGAAAGCCTAGTTCTTTAGCTGTATAATGCTGTATTTGCTTTTTACGTAGCCCATCTAGAACTCGGTTAAAGCGAAAGTCTCTACAAGCAAGTCACAAGGTGATATTATAATGTTATTTTTATACACACATATTTTTGAACTTACATTATTTTAAAACTAAACGCGACATTTTAAAATTTAAAAAATATTCTGAAAGCCCAATTCTTTAGGTTTCAAATGCTGTATTTGTTTTTAAAATATCCCGCATAGAACTCGGTTAAAGCGTACATTTCTGCAAGCGCGTTTTGAGGTAATATGTTCGAATATTAACATAAACCATAAATAAACAAATAGAGGTATTTAAAAAATTCAAAAAACATATGAAAGCCTGATTCTTCAGTTGCAAATCGTTGTATTTGTTTTCAACGTAGCCTTCCTGGAACTTGGTTAAAGCGAGTATTTCTGCAAGTTCGTCGCGAGGTAATAAATGAATATATTAGAATGTTAACATTTTGCAGACCTATTTTTGAACTTGAATAATTTTAAAAGTACAAGAGGTATTTAAAAAATTCAAAAATATTCTGAAAGCCTAATTCTTTAGCTACAGAATGCTGTATTTGTTTTTGCCATACCCTAAATAGAACTCGGTTAAAACGATAATATATAAAAAGGCAGTTTAATATTATGATTTATTTGGCGTTTAAATTCAAGATCAAATAACTAAGGTATTTTAAAAATTCAAAAAAGGTATGAAAGCCTGTTTCCTTAGCTGTAAACTGCTGCATTTGTTTTTAACATAGCCTTCCTGGAACTCAGTTAAAGCGAGTGTATCACGAGGTAATAAGTGAATAATATTGGAATGTTAACATTTAGCAGACCTATTTTTGAACTTGAATAACTTTAAAACTAATAGAGATATTTTAAAAATTCAAAAATATTCTGAAAGCCCAATTCTTTAGCTACAAAATGCTGTATTTGTTTTTGCCATACCCTAAATAGAACTCGATTAAAACGATAATATATAAAAAGGCAGCTCAAGATTATGACTTATGTCGCGTTTAAATTCAAGATCAAATAACTCTGGTTCAAATTGAGCTACCCAAAAAATATCTACATGGTTTTGAAGGCAATGAATCGCGCTTTCAGACAATGTACGAACATAAGCATCTAGAAGCGTGAGTCCGTAATTAGATGCAGCGCGAAACACACACTCAGCACAAAAAGACTAGATTCCTTAGGGCGGCGTGCACATTGCACAAAACACACGATTCGATAAAATCCCATGGAAAGGCGGAGTAACGCATCCGACTGACCAATGATTCCGCCGCTTAGCTCTCCATGTAGATACACCAGCTTACTGAAACTAATTACTCTGATTTATGTAGCTATTGTTCATTGTTGCTGGAACGTAGCGCGGTGTTTGGACAGCGTGGCGGCGGCGGCGGCGGCGTCCGAGGACGGTGACTCATGTGACGCCGCCCCCTGGGCCCCAGGAAGCCGAGACGCTCAAGATTTTGCGGAAAGAACCGGTTACGTACAGACACGCCTACAGCGCACGCGAAAAACAATGGGGTATGTGACCAATTTTTTTTTCTGACATTACATGATACTAGATACAAAAATAAAATACCCGTATTTTTTTAAATGAATTAATTGTTTATAGTTAACGAGCAATCAATTTTTAAATATTTGGAGAGGGGATTGAGACGTCACTGTGTCTTCTGAATAGATTGCGGCGGTAGGTATGGTGCTAGAAAAAGACCGAGATACTGTAAAGGAAAGAAATAGATATATATCAGCGGGCCATGCGTACGGCCACAGTGACGTCACATATCCCTTCTCCTAAACACAAAACTGCTAATAACTTTACTATTACAAAATAATTTACAGTTTTTATTGTTGTAATAAGAAACTACAATGAAGAACATTCATATTCTATGGCGTATACATTGAAATTCGATTATGGTCACATACCCCATTGCACATCGACACATTTTCACATCATCTCAAAGCAACATTCATTACCTACAAAACCATATCATTGTTTTTACCATAGCTCACTTGTACCTGGATTTATTCGATAAATACTATATTTGTCGCACTTTCAAAAATTATTTATTTAACCAAGTTATACGTAGTCTGCGACAAAAACTCTTATATGATTTTAAAGCTAAAGAATTGCCCTTTCAGCTCCTTTTTGAATTTTTAAAATACCTTTTTTGGTTTAAGAGTTATTCAACTTAAAGTACGCATCTCCAAATAAGACATTTTTAACCGCAGTAAAACAGAAACTCTCGCTTTAACCGAGTGCTAAATAAGCTACAGCAAAAAAGAGGACACCATTTTATAGATAAAGACTTCCCCTTTCGACTCAATTTTGATTTTTTTAAATACCTCTTTTGGTTTAAAAGTTATTCAACTTAAAGTACGCGTCTTCAAATACTTATTATCCTTAAGCATCGTTAACTGCAATATGATGCCCGTATCATTTTATCCGAGTTCTAAGTAGGCTACGACAAAAACAATGACATCATTTTACAGCTAAAGAGTTGTCCTTTCAGCTACTTTTTGAATTTTTAAAATATCTTTTTTAGTTTAAGAAATATTCAACGTGAAGTACACCTCTTCAAAAACTTGTTTTTCTTAGGCGTCGTTAACTGCACTGTGATGCACTTACAGAAACCTTCACTTTACTTAAGTTCAGAATACGCTACATCAAAAACAAGTACATCATTTTAAAGCCAGAGAATCAAGCTTTCATCTCCATTTTGTTTCACTAAAATATCTCATTTCGTTTCTAAGTTACAGTATTCTAGAACAAAGTTACATCATTTATAGCACTTTCAAAAATCATTAATTTAACCTAACATAACATAACATATTGTTGGACTAGTACAAAAACCTGTATATCATTTTACAGCTAAAAATTTACTCTTTCAACTGCATTCTGAATTTTTTAAATACCTATTTTGGTTTAAAAGATATTGAAATTGAAACACACGTTTCCAAAAACTTAATTTTCTTAGGCACCGTTAACTCCAAGGTGATGCACTTACAGAAACAATTGTTTTAACCGAGGTCTAAGTACGCTACGTTAAAAACAAGTACATCGTTTTAAAGCCAAAGAAATAAGCTTCCACCTACATTTTGTTTCACTAAAATATCTCATTTTATTTTTGAGTTACATGCTCGCAAAAATTAATGTCACCAAAACTAATTATTATTAGATATTATATGCGCATACATAAACAATCGCTTTAACCGAGTTCTAAGTAAGCTACGTTAAAAACAAGTACAGGATTTTAAAGACAAAGAATCAAGCTTCCACCTCCATTTTGTTTCACTAAAATATCTCATTTTATTTTTGAGTTACACGCTCGCAAAAATTAATGTCATAAAAAACTAATTATTATTAGACAATTTATGCGCATACATAAACAATCGTTTTAACCGAGTTCTAAGTAAGCTATGTTAAAAACAAGTACAGCACTTTAAAGCCAAAGAATCAAGCTTCCACTTCCATTTTGTTTCACTAAAATATCTCATTTCATTTCTGAGTTACACGCTTGCAAAAACTAATATTCAACAAAACTGCAATTTCTTTATAGTGCATCGTTCTAGCTGCCTCGTGCCATGCAATACAATAAATATTTGTAAATATTTAACATCGTCAATTTCCTGTAAACCAACTTCTCCGCCGCGGAGTAATAGCAGCGCTCCGGCAATTCAAGCCCGGACGATTGCGAGGTGTTGACGTTACCTCCGGGCACCCGGAGTCGGGGAATAAAGAGGAAAAGGAGAAGAAGAGCGCAGGCAATTTGGTTAATTGGCTCAGGGCATAATGGTGCTAATAAGTTTGTATATAGAGAGGAAACTGCAGCGCTGCCGATTCGGTAGATTGCATTTTGCAGGGGCTGCAGGCCCGGACTAGCCCCCGCAAATTTTAAAATTCACCCCCTACACTTTAGATCCATACTTTCGTAATGTTATATTCCAGTAGCTTAAAAAGTTTGCTTTTGCGTACCAAGCGAATATCTTTTTGACAATTATTTGACTGTTATTTGATTTTAAAATAGGTATAGTAATAATATTTCAAACGACACATATTTTTGACAGTTCACAAATATTTGACGATGTTAAAAATGTTTAGTATTTGTTCTCAAAGTAACTAAGATTATTGAAATATATTATTAAATATATAATTTAGTTTTTCTCAAAATTAGAAGCATGTACAAGAAAAGTGCAATGACATTTTTTTTATATTCCAAATATTTCATTTGAAACTTTTTTCACAGTTGATTGTAATTTATTGTTTTGTGTGTCCAGTAAAGTTCCTCTTCCGGTTTTTCAATTTCATTCTAAATTCAGCTCTTTATTTTTTCACTTATGCACAAGTTTCGTTTACATATCTTGTCTTGTTCATGAGATATTGCGCACACGGACATCCATCTATCCATCTTCACACACACAGACATCATTAAGAAATTGGTTCAGTGAACGTCAAAATATTACCGCAAAAATCTCATCAGCGCATAAGAAAGTAAAAACTAAAAATTTAAATACAGTTTTCATTGAAAATGCATACGATTTTCTTTCATGTAAAGCTTAAACTATCCATTTTCCAGCTCTGGAAAGTATTTTACTATTAAACCTATCGTCTACTTGTAATCTATGTATTTATTTTGGTAATTTTTTACACAAGAAACATTATAGCAAACAATCAAACATTGTTAAATTATTTTAGAAACAAATCAGAACTATTTGATTGTTGTAATCACAAAACAGCTAAGAATAGACCCCCCCCCCCCCCCATTCTGTTTCGTTTTTAGTGCATTTTCAGCGTATTTAACTACGCAAATGAGTTCGAATTGTTTTGATTGTTGCGCTCAAACAAATAGTGCCGCAAAGAAAAAATGCTTCAACAATCAATTAATTCTAACTCAACAATGGTATCGAGTTATTCGTAATGAATATAGATATATGTAGTGAAACAATGATTTTTGTTGTTACAAATAGTTTATCAGGTACAATTAAAAGGTTTTTTAATTATTATTATATGACAATATCAACCAAATATTCTTGAATTTACAATATACACAATATTGACTTACAGTAATATAAGATTAAGCAAGTTAAACATTTTTTTGTTAATTCAATTCAATTCTAAAATGAAAGCCCCCTTAATGCGGCCCTGTTTTTATATCTTCACATTCCCATATCGCCCAGACCATTCCATGCACGGTATTATTACACTCCTCCCCGTTCCCTTCTGATTTATATCCCATTGTCTTTCAGCAGAGAAGGCATATTTACCCTAAATCGCTTCCCAGCATTCCAAGAACGCGACTCGAGCCACTCGTCGCCATTTTGTATCGCGGAATCGTCCGCGATATCAGATTCTTGTTAATTAATGTAATGCTAGTCAAAAATTATCTGATCGCTGAGTTTATTAGATTAACGACCGTTCAAGACGCTGCTGAAGAGAGGAGGGCGGGGGGAGGTGATGGTAGATAGTGCTCTGAACCTTCCTCTTTCCAACGATGTGTAAAACATTTAATTTGGTGCATCTACCATCGAGTTATCTGCAGAAGTGTAACACGGTGTTCCTACAACTTTCATATAATTCAAAACGTCTTGTCTTCAAATTAAAAATAATTAATATTGACTCAAATATAAATATTATTCTTATGAGTTATACATCATAATACTCGCTAAATCTTCCTCTTTCTAACAATGTATAAAATATTTAATTTGGTGTAGGTACCATCAAATAATCTGCAAAAAAATACCACGGTGTCTACAATACTTTTAAATGTTTCAAAACGTGTGGTCCTAAATTTTAAAAATAATTGCTCTGGGTCAAATATAATTATTATCCTCAATTGTTATACATTAAAATACTCGTTGAATTTTCCTCTTTCTACCAATGTATAAAACATTTAATTTGATTCATCCGCAGTTGAGTTACCTACCGAAGAATATCCGGATGTCAAAACAACTTTTAAATATTTCAAAATGTGTGGTCCAAAATTTTAAAATACCATACCCAGGCCAAATATAAATATTAACCTCGTGTGTTACATATCAAATTACTTGCTGAATCTTCCTCTTTACAATTATGTATAAAATATTTAATTCGGTGCACCCACTGTTGAGTAATCTGCAGAGAAATATCACAGTGTCCATACATTTCAAAACTTGTAGTTCTCAAATTTTAGATATGTTGATACAGGGTCAAATATAAATGTTATCCTTACGAGTTATACATCAAAATACTCGCGGAATATTCCTCTTTCTAACAATGTATAAAAAATTTAATTTGGTGTACGTACCATCGAGTAATCTGCAAAAGAATACCACGGTGTCTACAATACTTTTAAATATTTCCAAACGAGTGATCCCAAATTTTTTGAAAACTAATACAGGGTCAAATATAAATATAATCCTTAAGTATTACACATCAAAATACTCGCTGAAGCTTCTTCTTTTAAATGCTGTATAATACATTGAATTTGATCCATCCACTGTTGAGTTATCTGCAGAGGAATACCACGATGTCCACATGACATTCTGTTTTTATCTACCTATAAAATCCCCTCTTCAGTATATCGTGCACGCTACACGTGCGCACGAAGTGACCACGTGTAAACTGCCCCTTAACATGACCAATTTGTTGATAACATCTCCTCTAACCTCGTCGTAAAGTCTTTCACGAACTGCTGTCTTCAACTGCAAGATATCAACAATGTACGCTACTGTTAAAGGTATGCTAGAATGGTTGTTTAATGTGACACGAGATCTGTGATTGCAGATCTTGGATGCGTAGGGGATCGTAAACTTGTTACAGTACGGAGTTGAAGTCCTGGTACCGGAAATTTTCTCCAGAGCACTCTAGATTGCAAAGTAATTTAAAATTGTATTTTTTTACCCCCCGTGTTTTATAACAAATTAATGTAGATTACATTGTAAAAATTATGAAATAAATAAATTATAATAATTAATTATTGATTTTATGTTCATGATTCCTCGTCTACGTCACAGAATAATCTGTTTTTTGACCTCAGAATGCATTTATAGCAACTATAAAATCATTTTCATATCATAGCTATAATTTCATGTAGGTAATGAAGTAAACAACTTTTAAAAACACTGTAAATCAACTTGTTTTGCACTTTTTCTCTTCATGTATCAAAGATCAGTTCCATGACGGTGGTAATTTGACGCAAGAGTAGTCAAAGTCAAACGGGTAATTTGTATATTTAGTCAAATCAATTGTAATCATTTCAATTCAAATTTATACACAACTCATGTAAATTGTAATATTTTAACTACAAAATTAAACTAGATACGAATTTCTGATTTTATCCTAACTACCCTTAATTGTTAATTGAACTTTTGGGAATCTAAGGGTGTCCTCAGATTTTTTCTACCCCTCCTAGTTTTGTTTTTATGAGGGTTGAAATTTTTACCAAATAAATTTAATATTTTTAATATTTTGAGTGCACTGTGTGTTACTATAAAATTGAACTAGATACAACATTCTGGTTTTAACCAAACTACCCTAAACTACTAAATAAACTTTGGGGAATCTAACGCTGTCCTCAAATTTTTTCTACCCCTGCTAGTTTTTTTTTTTAAGAGGGTTGAAATTTTTTCGAAATAAATTGAATATTTTGAATATTTTTAGTGCAATATTTTTTACTATTAAACTAAACAAGATACGAAGTTAATATTTCTACTAAACTACCCTCAATTACTAATCAAACTTTAGGGAATCTAAGGGTGTCCTCAGATTTTTTCTATCACTTCTAGTTTTGTTTTTATGAGGGTTAAAATTTTTACCAAATAAATATTTTTAATATTTGAGTGCACTGTCTGTTACTATAAAATTAAACTAGATACAACATTCTGGTTTTAACCAAACTACCCTTAATTACTAAATAAACTTTGGGGAATCTAACGCTATCCTCAATTTTTTTCTACCCCCGCTAGTTTTTTTTTTACGAGGGTTGAATTTGTTTTCCAAATAAATTGAATATTTTGTGTGCAATGTCTGTTACTATTAAACTAAACTAAATACGAAGTTCATATGTCTACTAAACTACCCTCAATTATTAATAAAACTTTGGGGAATCTAAGGGTGTCCTCAGATTTTTTCTAGCACTGCTAGTTTTATTTTTATAGGAGTTGAAATTTGTACAAAATAAATTGAATATTTTCAAGTCCATCTCTGTGGTAATAAAAAGATCATCAACCAACTTTTATTTAGTGATTCTGGTCACAGCCGCCTAGCGCCAGGTTGGTGTCCAGTGGCGGCGCTTGTATAGGGGCATCGGGGTGGAAAATTCACCCCGTTGAACTGGACAACCAGTGAAATATAGTAATATAGGAAAGCTAGCTTGTTGGCTTTCATGGAGAGATAAACTAGCATGAGATATAGATGTTTGTACAATAAAAAATAATTAATTTTTAGGGGCTGTATCTTCAAAACTATAAGAGATGTCATCCTAAGGTTCAAAAATATTCCTCATCTGAATTACGTATGCATAACTAGTAGATGTCGGTCCAGAAGCCAAGGGTTCTACTTTCGTCTAATTGTTAATTAGTATTCAGACCCCATCGAATGCCAATCACGCTAACGTGGACAGCGGTCTCGCTAAGCACGTGCTGGACCTGCACATCATGTGTAAGACACCGCTTGAATTTGTATTCGTGCTTAAATTGTAAGAGATATGCTGCGAAACCGTCACCCAGGTATTACTTCGTATGCACGACGGCCGCCGTTGATTATTGCTGATCTTAGTTATTTTCTGCAGCGTCGGGCTAATCGAACCCACCACTTACTTACTAATGAAGTTTCGGTGATGGGCGTCGCGGCGCCGGGCGTCCCTCGGCCGGATATTAACGCGGGAGAGCCGTGAGAATAATATAAAAATCTGGGGAAACACACTACATTCTTTCTGTCTAAACAATTTTTAAACGCTATAAATTATTTACTGAAGAAACATAACGATTGATATATGCGTGGAAAGAGGAACCTTCAGCGCTTCTTTTGATGTATAAAACATAGCTCAGAAGTTGCAGATCTTGCAGTAAGCACAAATGTATTTCCAACGCAAAATACATACAAAAAATATGGAAATAAAAATAGAGTGTTATTCAATCAACAATAACTTCAATATGGCTTGAACAAATCTAATGATTAATACATGAGCGGAAAGAGGAAGTTTCAGCGCTTTTTTTGATGTATAAAACATAGCTCAGAAATTGCAGATTTTGCAGTAAACACAAATCTATTTCCAACTCAAAATACATAAAAAAAATAAGGAAATAAAAATAGAGTGATATTCAATCAACAATAACTTCAATATGGCTTGAACAAATCTAGTGATTGATACATTAACGGAAAGAGCAATTTCCAGCGCTTCTTTTGATGTATAAAACATAGCTCTGCAATTGCATATCTTGCCGTAAGCTCAAATGAAGTGCTAGTTAAAATATTCCACAATACACAACCGTATATCCAATTAATTATTAAAAGTGTCATTTCGAAATGTGAGATTGGAACAATTGAATTTATTTATTTAACTAGAGATGGGACTTTAATTTGATGTAAAATTTTGGATTCCTCAAACATTTTCCTTTCAAATGACTATAATGTTGACTATATTAAATTGAATAATACACAGTTTAGGAAACCTTTAAAAAAGAACTATCGCTACAAAATAAAAATAACAAAATAAAATTTTTTCAACTACACCACAATGAAGTAAGAAGTATTCTCGCTTTGATAACAATTGACGGACGTCTCCGCACTTCAAAATGATTGACAAGGCTTCAAGAAGTGTTGACAAAACCCAAACATGACCACGCACTATTCCAACCCACGCATTTTAACAACACGCGTAAACGCATCGAAACATCTCCAGGAATTCTACCTCATGGCACGTATAGTGTCTCAAGTTAACTTTGTTAGAGAAGACTGATGGCTGACTCAAGTCTCGATCAATCTACCGACGTCCTCCACCGCGACGCTTGCAGAGTGACGTCGCCACAATCGATAATAAAGCTTGCAGAACTCACCTGAAACCTTTAAACAATTATGCAGAACTCTTCACCAATACAACTGCTTCTAACCTCTTCTCCATCAACAAGTAAATCTACCTGCTCTGTCCGCCGACGTCGTAAAGCTACAGGCGGTGGGACGTCAGAGACGTCGGCCGCGGCGTCTTAACAATGTGAATATATACAATGATTTTATTACCTTTTTACAACCAATAAATATAACTGTTTGCTCATGTTCTTCATTACGTTGTTGGTTGATGATTTATCTTTAAACCGGATGGTGTTGAGATGCCCTCAACAAGAGGAGGGAGAGGAGGAGGTGATGAAATGTTTGGTTAGTTTGTCGGCTGACTTTGAAATTGCTACTCTTTAATTTTATAGCCTCAAATATTTATTGTGAGTTTGCAAATATAATAAAGAAGAGAGTGCGACACATAAGAGACTTTCCAAATACATCTCTTACTTATATGCAATAATCAAATATAACTAAAATACGAATAGACATACACATATTATTGTAATCAAATAATATTTGATTGTTGCAATCAGCAAGTTTAATTGTTGTAATCAAAAAAGTTTGATTGTTGTCATCAAACAAGTTTCATTGTTGTAATCAAACCAGTTTAATTGTTGTAATCAAACCAGTTTGATTATTATAATCAAACAAGATTGATTGTTGTAATCAGAATACTCGTATTGTTGTAATCAAATACTTAAAAATATTTTATACAAATAAGCAAATCATTTGTATATTTAGAGAAATAAAAACTGAAATTTGTGTAGACACATTCTCCTGCAGATTATTCAATGGTGGATACACCAAATTAAAAGTTTTATACATCCTTAGAAAGAGGAAGGTTCAAGAAGTATTTTGATATATAAATCATGAGATAAATATTTAAATTTGGTCGTGTACTATTATTTCTAAAATTTGTGACAACAATTCTTGAAATATATCAAAGTTAAATGGACGTCCTGGTATTCTCCTGCAGATAACTCGATGATGGGTGCACCAAATTAAATGTTTTACACATCCTTAGAAAGAGGAAGGTTCAACGAGTATTTTAATATATAATACATGATAATTATGTTTTTATTTAACCTACTTTTATTATTTCTAAAATTTGGTACCACACTTCTTGAAATAAATCAAAATTAATTTGACGTCCTGGTATTCAACTGCAGATTACTCGATGATGGGTGCACCAAATAAAATGTTTTACACATTGTTAAAAAGAGGAAGGTTCAACGAGTATTTTGATGTATAACACATGATAATTATGTTTTTATTTAACCAAGTTTCATTGTTTCTTAAATTTGGTACCACACTTCTTGAAATATATCAAAGTTAAATTGACGACCTTGTAATCTCCTTCAAATTACTCGATGGTGGGTGCACCAAATTAAATGTTTTATACATTGCTGGAAAGCAGAAGGTTCAACGAGTATTTTGATGTATAACACATGAGGTTTATATTTATATTTGGCCCAGTATGAATTTATTAAAAATTGTGTACAACACTTCTTGAAATACATAAAAGATGGTATGTTAATTCCTTTATATTTTTTATAAACTTTCTGAGCGGACTGTATGAAAAAGACAGTTTACTCAACGATTCGCTGTCTCTCTCGGTCGCATTTTCAACGTCAGTTGACATTCCAATATTATTATAATTCACTAATACAATATATTTGTATTTACATTCAAGCAGATCTAATTTATAAACTCACCTAATAATCTAGTCAACAAGTAACTTAATATTGTTTTTAATATTTAATTTATTTAAGAGTTTAGTGCAATACATAGATGACGTAATAATTACACTTGTATAGCTACAATAACAGCGTGAAAAAATAATTTTATTTATTTATAACACATTTTTCAAGTGATACGAATACATTTGGAGTTACGTTCGTATATGGTGAAACATGGGAGCGCGGTACATAAGTAAGTGTGTAAGGCTTCACAAAATGAAAAATGAATCGAAACAGTATTAACCCAGTGGCGTACCCACAAAGAGGCTGCCACTCAAGGGCTGATAGTGTGGTACAGTTTAATAGTTTGAGGGGCAAAGCACAAGCGGAGAAGTGAGTAATGAAAGAATTGTGTAAATTTCCACACTTGTTGAACGATTTAGATTATCCACAATATTCAAAACCTTCTATCTCTGAAACCATTAAAGATACAACAACAAAACAAACACGAGACGAACGAGAATTCTTCGAGGTCCGTAAGCCTGGACATACCTTCACAAACAATGGCCGATTTTTGCGATAAAATCTCGGGTCATGACCCGCGGAGCGGTAATTGTAAATCAGCGACTTGAACATAGATACATATGCAATCAGGCTGTTCTTGGACAATACTGATGTTAGATCTGTTCCGATGCGAAGAAAGAAGAATGCTGCATTGCTTCTTGTGGTAGAATACGATAATTGTTTGTACCATTTACATACAAACCATGAGAAAGGAGAACATTTCTTGTATGAAGATTTTAAAAAAACAGCTTATTTATCCAGGCTCCAAAAAATACCTAATATTTTAAATATTCCAATGAAAATATGACTCTTTATTAAATAAAGTATGAGGATTCCAAATATTAGTTCAGATTTTAAATATCTTTATTGACCGTCGAGATATTGTTGTTCAAAGTTAGGCATTTTCAAAATTTCAAGATTATTTAGGCAAGTTTGACTGTCAAAAAATCTAGTATTTCTTGACATATCAAAACAAAAATATCAACATTTCATAAGTAATGCATGCTGAATAAGCTCGTTAAAACAGATTTAAAATATCTTGATTAGTTTAAAAGATACAAGCCTCTAAACATTTTCCCGTCAAAAAATTTTTCATTCCAGTAATTTTAAATCGCCTATATTTCAAAAACCAACCCCCATATATCGCTCTAACCAAATTTTTTAATGGTTTCAGGTCCAAAATAGAGTGATAGGAGCAAAAAAATAAAATTCTAAGAGATGAAAATTTTTTGAAAAAATTCAATACTAACCACTTGATTTTTTTCCGATTGTGGCCAATTTTTAGACTTTTTCTTGTAGCGTTTCGCCCCACGGGGCGATTTTAACGAAACTTTGCATACTTATAGAACTTTTTACGAGGAATCGAATGGTGCAGTTTTCAGGGTTGTATCTTTTTTATTTTTCGAGATATTGATATGGGAAATTTTCTGGGTAGCAAAATTCAAAAAAATAAAATTGGCTGAAACTTTGCTATTTGTTAAATTAAAGTGTGCTGATTCCAAAACTGGCTGCAGTTTTTCGATATCTCGCTTAGTTTTTGAGTTACAGCCCCTGGAAGTTGAGATTTTGGGCTATTTTCATGATTTTTGCCATTTTGTAGATTTTGTGCTATAAAATGTTTGTTTATAAAACAAATGAAGTGCGAATGAGCTTAAACGTTAGGTTAAGGATTGGGCTAACTGGAAAACATAAGATAGTGGTAAGTTTTTAATCAGCGAGTTTAATTAACAGGGTTCAAAAATGGTATTTTTAAGTGACTTGCTTGAAATTCGTTCTTATTGTGTTTGTAATAATCCATGCACTCACACGTACGAACACACACACAGACATCGTCGTGAGATATTTAAAATGACTTATAAGGGTACTAAAACAATTCCTATACCTCCCTTTTGGCTAGGGTTGAAATGGTATTAAGCAGATAAGAAGAAAAAGTTATTGTAGTTCTCAGCGTGTTCTATTACTGATTAAATTTATTTTATGTACTTATGTATAATAAAGAAACGGGAGTTATTCGTTTTTGACATCAACAATTAAATTTATGGAGGTCAAAGGTCGCCAAGCCAATATCGTGTAACGGGTATTGCATTCCTTGTTCATCACTCCTTCACTAACACCGCAAAGAAACAACTTTAAATCATCCTTCACTAGATTTCTAAAAACTGAAAACTTCTCTACCTACCTACATAGATGAATCACGTATTATTGTATACGTCGAATCATAAACCAAACTACAGCATGTTGTCATTCGTGCCATAAATTTAATAATATTTACTGAAGATGAGATCATACAAAAACATAAAACACATAACAAGACGGTGTTTCGATTTAGTAGAACTTTTTAATTAATAATAAATGAATCAATTCTTTCAAACACAAGTTTAGTGTTTTAAACTAAGTATAAATATAACATATATCATAATGAGAAACGCTGATTTATGGGCATCAGTCAAACAATAAGCGAGAAGACAAATAAAGAAGAAACATTTATCAATTTATGAGCCAAGTACGAGTAAAACCTACACACTTACGTCTTGTGTTTAATGGATTTATTAATCATATAATTGCCACTTTGGATGGGCCATCAATATATGTGTCCACCAACAATGCTTCATACGTCATAAATCCCCAAATTGTTGGTGCAATGACCTGGAATGAGCGCCATCTTCATTACAAACAAAATAAGAATAGGTTTACCAACATGTCACATAAATACAATTTTTGAACCCTGTTAAATTAACTTCATGGTTTGAAACTTACTACTGTCATATGTTTTCAAGTTAGCCCAACCCTTAACCTACCTTTTAAGCTAATTCGCAATTCAATTGTTTTATAAATAAATATTTTATAGCAAGAAATCTAAAACAAGGTAAAAATACTGAAAATAAAATTGGATTTACCAGGAAGTCGCTTGTAAATAAAATATTTGGACCCTGCTAATTTAACTCCCTGGTTTTAAACTTCCAACTGTCATTTGTTTTCCAGTTAGTCCAACCCTTAACCTAACTTTTAAGCTCATTCGCACTTCAATTGTTTTATAAATAAATATTTTACAGCAATAGTTCTGAAACATAGTAAAAATCAAGAAAATGGTCAAAATCTCAAATGCCCAGGGCCATAACTCAAAAGCTAAGTGAGATATCGAAAATCGGCCGCCAGTTTTGAAATCAGCACACTTTAATTAACCAATTAGAAAAGTTTCAGCCAATCACATTTTTTTTATTTTGTCAATCGTAAAACTTTCCTCATGGATATCTCGACAAACAAAAGAGATATGGCTTTGGAAACTACACCATTCGATTCAGCATAAAATGTTCTATAAGTGTGCAAAGTTTCATTGAAATTGCCCCTTGGGGCGAAGCGCTACGACAAAAAGTCCAAAAATTGGCCAAAATTAGGAAAAAATAAAGGGGTATGTATTGAATTTTTTTACAGGAAAATGTTGGGAGGGCTGTATCTTTGAAACTAGTCGAGATATTTTAAATCCATTTGAACGAGCGTGTTCAGAATGCATTACTTATGGAACACGTGAATTTTTATTTTAATATGTAGAAAAATACTAGATTTACAGACAGTCAAAATTTACTGTTTAAACTTGGTGAAAATTTCAAAAATCAAAAATGTTTATATGGCTGTATCTTTTTAACTAGACGAGATAATTTAAATTTGTTTTAACGAGAGTATTCAGAATGCTTTACTTGTATAACATATACAGTTTTATTTTGATATGTCAAGAAATACAAATTATATGGACAGTCTAAAATGACTGATGAAAATTAAAAAAATTACAAAAATCGAAGGAGAAGTAAAAAATTAATTCCCCCTCAGTGGGGCCCTGCTCAGTCGACAGCTGAACGCCAACAGTCGTCGCCAGCACCTGTCCGTCATTTCATCAGAGGAGGCGACGTACGACGTGAGCATTGCCTGCGTCGCGACGCCGTGGTGAGATTTATGTCAAAAACTGCATTACATCAATGACACTTTACGCAGAGGACGCATTAGTTAGGCGACGCTAGACGCTATATTTGGCCCGGGTGACTGTTGTTCTGCCGTTGATGCATTGCTTACAACTACTAAATAACAACGCTGACGTGTGTCAATGGAATTTATATCTGTGTCGTCCAGTACTCTTCCGCAAATGCTACTACAACATGTGTTGCTGACGAACCGAGAACACCTGTCACATTCCTCACACTTTATGCATTTTATAAACAATTTTTATACGTGAATCAGCAATGGGACAATCAAAATTGACACATCAGTAGAAAGTACGTTAAATGCACTTTAATTTGGTGTGTGATTCAGCGCTGTAGCTCTAATAGTTCTAGAGATATGAATGTTTTTACTTATTGCCATCAGAAAATTACATACAATAAAATTGCATTTGATAAACAATTTTTATACGTGAATCAGCAATGGGACAATCAAAATTGACACATCAGTAGAAAGTTCATTAAATACACTTTAATTTGGTGTGTAATTCAGCGCTGTAGCTCTAATACTTCTAGAGATATAAATATTATTACTTATTGCCATCAGAAAATTATCTACAATAAAATTGCATTTGATAAACAAATTTTTATATGCGATTCAGCTACCGAACAAACAAAAGCAACACATGCTTAAAAAGTGCATTAAATACACTTTATTCTGGAGTTTTTTTTAATGTTGTATCTCTAATAGTTCTAGAGATATGAATATTTTAACTTAATGCCGTCAGAAAATTATCAACCAAAAATCTACATTTGATAAATAATTTTTTATGAGCCAATCATCAACCGGACAACAAAAAGCGATACATCATTTAAAAGTGCATTAAATGCACTTTATTTCGGTGTTTACTTCAGCGCTGTATCTCTAATATCTTTAGAGATATGAATATTTTAATATAATATTCAGAATCCAACAGTACACATTTTTATATAGTAGAATAAATGCGTACAAAAATTCAGACAAATTTAAAAAAATTGTAACTCAAAAACCAAAAGAGATATTGATGTCTAGTGTTCAGGTTTGGATTCCTCTTATTTTTGTTGATATTTCAGCAAATTACTTCTCGCACATATACAGGGTGTACCATAAAAATACGGGTCATAGTCTTTTAATATTTAAAGACAGTTTTTTCATGCGCATTCCTTCCCAAATTATTTTAGACAAAAATGCTTTAAATAAAAGTTGTAGAGCTTAAAATTCTGCATCTAAATCAATAAACAAAATTTATTTACTATGGGTGGTAACTGCAGAAATTAAATATAAAAAATTACAAGATTACCTAGTTTTGACAAAGTGTTATGTAACTCGCTTAAAAATTAATTAAAACAAATGAATCAAACATAGTTGGATAGAGGAAGGTTCAGTGTATAAGCTCATATATAATTTGTAGATCTGCAACTGCAGAGCTAGCCCAATCAAGCCCAAAATATACTTAATGTGATATTTGAGGTAGCCAATAATAAATGACTGTAACTCGCTTAAAAATTAGTTAAAACAAATGAACCAAACATGGTTGTAAAGAGGAAGGTTCAGAGTATACGCTCATATATAATATGTAGATCTTCAACTGTTTTCCTGTCAAATATTTGGACATTATTTTAAAAACCAATTCAAAAACTTTTTATGTTAGACTCTGTAGAAAAATAAAGACTTTAAAAAAGAGGAACGTTTAAGGTTCTGCAATTGCAGATCTCCCAGTGTCTGTATACTTGTATAGGGTCGTGTTGTGGTCAGTGTGATTATGCCTATCGATAATTCCGATCAGTGGGTCTCGCACCTGTCTCGTTCGTCCGGTTGTCAACGTCCGAAACGCTCAAAGCCAAACGTGGGACAAATTATGGTAAACGCCAGCAGACGGTTCTATCGGTAACCGCCACTGTGTTCCCACCGTCGCTGCGACCCCCCCGCCTACCCCTCCAGCCACCATGCCAGTGCCGTCCGTCACTCTTGAGTTATGAATCCTGTAATGCGTGTGTTGGGACATAAATCTGTCACGAAGTTGCTGACTGCGCTGACTCATTTCCTACGACTGTCTCCACTGTTCCCTTGTACTTCATTTGTTTATTTATAGATCTAGGTGCAATTGCAGATCTTTGCGCTGAAGCTGGGAGATAAATAAATAAATAAATGGACGATTTTCGTCTTCGTTCGGGCCATTTGACTGGCTGTCAACATCTGTGGCGTCGTCGTCTACGTATGTGTAAATCGCGAATGTAGTTTGCTCCGTCGCGACGCCGACAAGTTTACGAGCGACGCGCTTGCTCATACATTCACCCGGCATTACGCTACGTTCTACGTTGTGTATATGTTACGTTATGTTGAGCAGAGGGTAGTTTATACTGACGTACGAAAATAAACATCCCCACAGAAGAGATTGAGCCAGAAAAAAGTTGGGAAATATTTTAGCTATTGTCTTTCTAATTTCATTTTTTACCTCTCACCACATTCTACAAGGGATGTGCATGATTCATGATAAAATTCGGTAGTGAGTTTTGTGATGACGTCGTTTTTTTGTTCATATAACTCAAAATATTAGATTTTGACGATATCATTTTACAGTGAGGTATAGAATTTTTTTTATTTGATAATTACCAGGGCAGAAGAGTAAACTTTTTTTTCAAGGTTTCCTAAACTGTGTATTATTTAATATAATATAGTCAACATTATAGTCATTTGAAAGAAAAATGTTTGAGGAATCCAAATTTTGATGTCAAATTAAAGTCCCATCTCTAGTCAGAAAGTTATTGCTGGCCACAGCAGAGAACAGTAGGCATCGAGTGGCGTTCTCCCGGCGTCGTCGGGTGAAAGCAAAAGGGGCAGAGCCCCCACCGTAGGGCCCTGCTCTCCCAGCGCTCCGAGATAAAGAACGGAAAGAAAAAGAGAATAATGCATAATTCGGTCATAAAATATGTCACGGGTTCTAGAATTGAACGCCATCCCTCAAAGCCGTCGCGGCTGGCCCACAGCGAGCGCTGATTTATTGGGCAATAAAGTATTATAATTAAACGCGTTCGTAGCAGAGTCGGGGGGTGATGTCACTCGCCCGCGATCTATAAATCTCCCGAGGGACCGCTCATACACACGCACACACACCCGGCTCCACGTACCTATCACGGAATGCTCTGCAACCGCCGAGCACACGCCGTCTCACAATCGCGACTGAAAACCGTTGCACTTTTCTAATCAGAAAACGATAACTTCAATGCGGTTTGAAGAATCTTAATGATTGATACATGGTTCAAAAGAGGAAGCTTCAGCGGTTTAACTGATATATAAAACATAGCTCTGCAATTGCATATCTCGGCAGAAGCGCAACTGTATTTCTCGCCTCAAAATTATTTTTATGTGTAAAAAAATAATTTAGGATGTAAGTCAATCAACGATAACTTCAGACTGGTTACAAGAAACATAATAAATTAAACATGGTTAGAAACAGGAAGTTTCAGCGCTTCTTTTGATATATAAAACATAGCTCTGCAATTGCATATTTCGGCGAAAGCGTAACTGTATTTCTCGCCTCCAAATTATTTTTATGTATAAAAAAAAATTAATTTAGGATGTTGTTCAATCAACGATAACTTCAGACTGGTTGCAAGAAACATAATGAATGATACATGATTAGAAACAGGAAGTTTCAACGCTTCTTTTAATATATAAAACATAGGTCTGCAATTGCATATCTCAGGGAAAGCACAAATGAATTTCCCCATTGAAAATATTTTTTTACGCATGAAAACAAATTAGTGTTATTCAAGTAAACTTCAGTCTGATGTAAAAAAAACCTTATGATTCATAAATGGTTAAAAAACAGAATTTTCAGCGCTTCTATTGGTATATAAAACATAGCTATGCAATTGCATATCTTGCTGTGAGTACAAATGAATTCCCAGCTGAAAATATTTTTTACGCTTAAAAAAAAAAATTAGAGTATTATTCAATTACTTATAACTTCAGTCAGGTGTAAAAACCTAATGATTCATACATGGTTAGAAAGCAGAAGTTTCTACGCTTCTTTTGATATACAAAACATAGCTCTTAAGTTGCAGATCTTGCAGTAAGCACAAATTTATTTCAACTCAAAATATATTAAAAAAATAAAGAAGTAAAAAATAAGATGATATTCAATCAACAATAACTTTAATAAGATTTAAACAAATCTTATAATTGAAACATGGTTTGAAAGCGGAAGCTTCAGCGTTTCTTTTGATATACAAAACATAGCTCTGCGATTGCAGATCTTGGCGTCAGCACAACTGTATTTCTCCCATCAAAATATTTTTATATGTGCAAAAAAGGGTGTTATTAAATCCACGATTCCATCGATATGCTTTGAAGAAACTTAACCATTGATACACGGTTAGAAAGAGGAAGCTTCAGTGCTTCTTTTGATATACAAAACATAGCTCTGCAATTGCAGATCTTACAGTAAACACGCATGCATTTCCCCACTCAAAACTTGCAACAGATTTTTATTAATAGTTTTATAACATGAATTGTAGCAACCGAAAACGAGCCCTTATTTGGAGGTCAATGTCTTAAGCAGGTACAAATCCACCCCTAGCACTTCCCACCCCCTTGCCTCGCCGCTCCATTCCATTCAGGTCTTTCCTTGAGTTTCTATGCGCCTCTCTTCTCGTTTGTGTGCGGCTCTCTCAACTCTCCGCTCTCTCCTGGCTCAACATTATATAAAACGAGGTTAAGACGTAAATCATAGCGCTGCTGACCGCAGCGGGCCGCGGCGCCGCTATTTGCAGCCAGCAGACACAATGAAGGACTTCGCGTGCAATTTACGTTCTTCGTTAACGTGATCTGAATTAATTTAGCGGCGCGCTTCGATTAAATATTCGCGGACTGTTGTCATTAATTTTGGAAAGTTTGTGAGTTGGCGACAGGTGACTGACGAATTAGCGGTCGACTCCGGAAACAATCCACTGTCGGATTCTACAGAGGTGAAGACGAAATTTCACAGAATTTATTTTAAATTTAATACCAAAAAGATAAAGGTTACCTATAATAATTTCTTTTGTTGTATATATTATTTTTTGACGTTCCTTAAAAGCAAAACTTATTTATAGATGTAACATTCTGCCCATTGCAGATCTCAGTATTACCGGTTAAGTGTGGTTACCAGCCGTCAAATCACGCCCGCCAAGGATGATAATTAATAATAATACTCAAAACCAAATAAAATGTTTGTTAAAGTAATTTTTATGTGTAAATAAAAATAGGATGTTGTTCAATCAACGATAACTTCAGACTGGTACGAAGAAACCCAATGATTGATACATGGGTGGAAAGAGGAAGTTTCAGCGCTTCTTCTGATGTATAAAACATAGCTCTGAAATTGCAGATCTTGTAGTAAGCACAAATGTATTTCTAACTTAAAATATATTTTTAAAATAAGGAAGTAAAAATAGAGTGCTATTCAATCAACAATAACTTCAATATTACTTGAAGAAATCTAATGATTGATACATGAGGAGAAAGAGGAAGTTTCAGCACTTCTTTTGATGTATAAAACATAGCTCAGAAGTTGCAGATCTTGCAGTAAACACAAATGTATGTCCAACTCAAAATACATAAAAAAAAGGAAATAAAAATAGAGTGTTATTCAATCAACAATAACTTCAATATAGTTTGAAGAAATTTAATAATTTGTACACGAGTGGAAAGAGGAATTTTCAGCGCTTCTTTCGATGTATAAAACATAGCTCAGAAGTTGCAGATCTTGCAGTAAGCACAAATGTATTTCCAAGTCAAAATACATAAAAAAATAAGGAAATAAAAATAGAGTGTTATTCAATAAACAATAACTTCAATATGGCTTGAAAAAATCAAATGATTGATACATGAGCGGAAAGAGGAATTTCCAGCGCTTCTTTCGATATATAAAACATAGCTCTGCAATTGCATATCTTGCCGCAACCTCAAATGAAATGCTAGTTAAAATATTCTACAATACCCAACCGTATATCCAATTAATTATTAAAAGTGTCATCTCGAAATCAATAAGCCACGTATGTCTTACAAACCGCCTTGTCCATTGTCCTCTCCTCTCTCTCGGTCGCTCTCTCCGCCTCTCCTCTCCTATTTTGCCAGCGTCCTGAAGTTGACAATCGATTGACGCCTGTCGTTTAGTACGTCGTCCTTTGCAGCGGCGCTTTATCTTGGCGGCCCCGGCTTTAATGATAATAGCGGTAGGACACCCCACCGCGCCGACAAATGACTACGTGTCAGAAGGTCGGCACGCTTACCCACGGCTACCAACATTCAACATATCGTGTTAGTTATTCAATGTGTCGATTTGTTGATGTGTGAGGATGCAATTGCAGAGCGCAGCAATTCATTTGTCAGGGCTAGTAGTGACCGCTCGAACAAAAGAGAAGGAAGGTGTTGGAAGAGTGAGCGAGACAGACATTGATTATAACACAAGCAACTCGCGGCGCGGTTGAAGGCTGTCTCCGGCAACTGACAGCTACGACACGACCTCACTGTCTTCCAGTTCGACTCCTCTCAAACCAACCCCGTTTAGCTGTCTCATATCCCACAAAATCCATCGGACATTGGAAAAATGTTAAAAATTTTATTAAGCTATGGTTCGTTCCCTTTGAATTGTACAATAAAACACTGTCAACACCCTACAAAAAATTCGACAAAAAATACGCAGGATAGCAGATTTAAACGATGTCAAAATATTATTTTTCGTCGGCGTGTTGTAATTCGTAAATGGTGACAGTAAGAAAAAAATATCATTAAACCAGAATTTACCAAGATATTTCAAAACAACTTGATATGACTTCAAGTAAACTACCACTTCCGGTTATTGGATTATCACCAAAAACTAATCAGCTCTTCTCAAGAGGATACAAATGATATATACAAAATATCACTATTTTCTGTTCATTAGTGTTTGAGAAGCCGTTACTCCAGAGATACACACACACACACCATCACACACAAAGACAAACTGACAGGCAGACTGACATACTGACAGACAGATAGACAGATAGACAGATAGACAGACAGACAGACATCATCGCGAAACTATTAAATCGTATTCTAGGGACACTAAAACGTGCTCATCCACTGAAAACTCACTATCGAATATTTTGTATGTTCCTTATATCTCCCTTACAAGATGTGGAAGTGAAAATGTTCAAAAATAACCATCTAATCTAATTGGCCTAAATTTATTGATATTATACATTTCTGTCATGAGATAAACGTACATTCAATTTAAAAAGTCGTATTGTTTAAGTGTGATTATAATCACTTGTTTATGATATTGTTTACCGTGCATAAAGTGCGTCATTATGATCTAGTCCTGTAAAGTAATTAACAATAAACAAGTTGGTAATCAAACAACAGACAATAGCTCACTTCAGAATAATTGTCAAATAAAAATGTCATTCTTAAGTTAAAAAAAAAATAATCTGCAATACAGTAGAACATAAAATAATAAATTATTATTGACTCGCTCTTTTATGTATATATTATTATATTATATATTATACTACACTTTTTCTACTCCTGTAAATTCGGAAATCACTTTTGAAAATGATCGAAAGTTGCTGAAACATAAAAATACACAAAGACAAGTGACTACATGTCAACTGTCAGACGGCCGTTGCTAGGTGATCCACAGCACGTCTTTAAAATAACAGTGAATTATAGATTTCTAGCACTGTGATTGGTCCCGACGAGTAAATTATGGGTAATATAATTCATTGAAAAAATTTAAATAATGGGAATATATTTATACAGGAGAAAAATAGTTATTTACTTTACAAGTGGGCAAAGTAAGGAATTACCCACGAGAGAAATTTTAGCACCCGAAGCCGAAGGGTGGGTAATTCCATTTTGCCCACGTGTGAAGTATAACGTTTTATCCAACACCTCTTAATAAATGAAAAATGTATTAAAGAAATATTATTTGACAGTGACATATGCTTTAAATTTTAAAATTAAAATGCCAATCAAAGTAGTTTCCAAGGTGTTGTGTGTTATTATTATTGTTATAAATAAAAAATTACTCACTAGTGGCTTTCCTCAAAATTATACCCACTAGTGGGTAATCTGTTACTTGCCTTGTTTAAAATCGCCATAGTTATAGAGCATTTATTGAGAGGTGTTGGATAAAACAATTTGTTTGACTCTAAATTTGGTAGTTTTGTAATTGCATATGTTTAAATGTGAATCACTGAATATTAATACTGGAACGCTCACAAGTGTCAGACAAAGAAGAATGATCCAACGACATCTATCTCGTTTTTCGCTACAATTAGCGTTCCAGTGCTATCACTGAAATACAATAATATAGGAACGTTCACTCATGTTGAAAATACTAACCGAGAGAGAGAGAGAGCAACCGTTGTTTTTACATAGCAACCCTTCTACAAATAAGTGGCTTACGACATCTGTGTCTCACGCTATATCCCACTCAGTGGGGTAGCACGAACCCAGAAACACAGTCAACCAACCTGACACCCCACTTTCGTCTATCTCATGAATGAAATCTGTTATATCAATAAATTTACGCTCATTAAATTCAGTTTTCAATTCTGAACATATTTTGTATTAACATTTTAGTTGTAAAATGCATAGGAAACGCCACATTGTCCAATGAAACTATTAATATTGTTTTTGTCGTGGTTTCTGAATGTACTGTATGGGGTAGAGGCAGGAGTGGCAGAAGTGGCCGTCAGTTGATGAGTCCGAAGTGTGCTGTCGTGTCCACCCGCCGCCGCCGTCGCCGCCGTCGCTCGACAGCCGTCTGTCGCGTCGTCCGCGTCGGACAGATCAATGCTGAGGCTTAGACAAGGACAGCTGCCTCCAACGTCACCTGTACATCAAGTGTGCCGCGTCACCGTCTTGCACCCCTCCCCTGACCCCCCACCCCTCCCCCCGCGGTGTATTGACGCGCCACGTCCATCCAACTTGATCAGAACGATTTTAAAACGTCCAAGGTAATTAATTAATGACCGGTTGTTTTAAGCCAATCAGGCTTTACTTGGCGACAAATTTATTGGGACAATAAGGGATGGTTTTGTCCTTGATGCACGTCAGAGCTACGTCATTTATTTACAGCCAATTGCAAATTCTGTAAATTTTATTCAGCAATGAAGCAAATTTTTTGTTAAATATGTAATTATTTATACTACAAAAAATTCAAAACATTGTAACTTGTTTATAAATAAAGATGAAGCAATGAAACAAAAACCAGAATAAAGAGCGTTAAATTCTCTTTAAAACGACGTGTCGACTTTTACACTTCCGCTAATTATTAATGACGTCATTAGCGTTGTTTCAAATATGCCCATTTGAAGTTCACCGCTAATAGGGCTACTATACTTCATCAATTAGTAAATTTCGATAGATCATTTGAAAGAGAATTTATCAAGCTTTAATTTGGTTGTTAATTCGTTTTTGTATCTCTAATAGTTTAGGAGATATGAATTTTTAAAAATTAAATATAGTTGGAAATTTTGCAAACTTTTAAAAAGTTGCTAATTACTGTTTTATAATTAACGAGCTTAACTATTTCCTACACAATGTTTGAAAGAGAATTAAATGTGCTACATTTCGGTTTTTGATTTTTTGTTCTATCTTGAACAGTTTATGAGATACAATTTTTTATAATTAGGGTAGTTTAAAAACAGTAAAAATATGATAAAGCAATGCCTATATAAATAATATTTCTATATAATTTATCGATATAAAAATTCAAAATAATCTATCTTGCGTGCAAATAGAGATGAAGTAATGAAACAAAAAAGGGTATAAAGGGAATTTAATTCTCTTTAAAACCATGTGTCATTTTTTACCTTACAGCTAACTAGTAATGACGTCACAAGCGTTTTTTCAAATATGCCCATTTAAAGTTAACCGCTAGTAGCGCTACTATACTTCATCAAATATTGAATTTCGGTAGATCATTTGAAAAAGAATTTATCAGGCTTTAATTTGGTTGCAAAATCGTTTTTGTATCTTTAAAAGTTTAGGAGATATGAATTTTTAAAAATTAAATGTAGTTGGATATTTTACAATCTTTTAAAGAGTTGCTAATTACTGTTTTACAATTAACGAGCTTAAGAATTTCCTACACAGGGTTTGAAAGAGAATTAAGTGCATTTCATTTTCTTTTTTGATTTATTGTTTTATCTTGAACAGTTTATGAGATACAATTTTTTCTAATTTGGGTAATTCAAAAACAGTAAAAATATTATATACGTAGCAACATATAAATAATATATCTATATAATTTAGCGATATAAAAATTCAAAATAATGTTTCTTGCATATAAATAGAGATGAAGCACTGAAACAAAAAAGAGTGTAAAGGGAATTTAATTCTCTTTAAAACCATGTGTCAAATTTTACCCTACAGTTAACTAGTAATGACGTCACAAGCGTTTTTTCAAATATGCGCATTTGATATTTACCGCTGTTTACAGCGCTCTACTAAATGCAATAATTATTTTATATACATCATCGGAAAGAGAATTAAATAAGCTACATTTTAGTTTTTATTTCATCGTTGTATCTCTATAAATGTAGGAGATACGAATTTTTAAAAACAAAATTTGGTTGTAACGTTTGCAAAGTTTTTGACAACTGTTAATTATGGATTTTTAATTAACCAGCTTAGCATTTAGCGCCATTGTAGTTGAAAGAGAATTAAATGGGCTTCAATTTAGTTTTAGTTTCGTCGATGTATCTTATACAGTTTCAGAGATACATTTTTTTTTTATTGCCTCGAAAAGAGATCGAAAATTTGACTTCCATATTACATTTCATTCGAGTCAACCACTGTGTCCCATCTTTCTAAAATCATATTCCAACACCAATGGCATAAAGTTACCACGATTTTAATGTGTTATATTTCATTTTAAAGTTCTATACCTCTAAAAAAAAACACACGCTACAAATCAAAAAGAATCGTCCTTTTTTATGTAAAACAGTTTATCAATAAGTAGTGTTTAATTAATGACAGACTGCTATAACTTATTGTGACAATAACACAAGTAAGAAAGGAGCATATTTTCATATACATAAAATATGATTCTCTTATGTTTGTATACCGGTATATCTCAAAACCTATGGATGAAATTTATCAAAAGAATTTCAGATTTCTCAAGAAAAATTGCCAGTAATTTATAACAAATATCTTTTCAAACAAAAATAAAAGAAGTAAAGAAATTTATCAGATTTTCTGCCGTTGCAGATCCCAGCAATCCGATCAAACCAAGAATGCGGGCAGGGAAATTTAGTGGTAGTCCGTGAGCAAATCCACGTCCGGCGCATTTTCAATAAAAGTCCATTATAAAGAACCAGACGACAAATTGTCAGTTGCGAAGTCGACTCCAGCAGGGTTGCCAACCCACTGAATATGCAATGAAGTAACTGTTGTAATGTAATACATCCAAACAGACAGCTTGAGGGCTCCACTGCCGTCCCGACGCCGCACCGACGCCGACGTCGACGTCGACGCCGAATCTCGGCGCGGGCCGGACGAAATTGCATTTAAGATGTCCATCTGACACGGGAACTTTCTGGGTGGTCCACTACTCGCGAAAAATGTATCAAATAAAAAGAAAAACAATTGACGATCGCCCAAATTCATATTTAATATTTTCATTCAAATCCCTGTTCCAAGAGCTTTAATTTGATACCAGACTCGATGGTATTCTAACAACCTTTATAAGAAAACAATTGACGGTCGCCCCAATTTAATGTTTGACATTTCAGTTCAACCCTCCTCCTCGAGCCCTTTACTTTGATACCAAACTCGATGGTATTCTAACAACTTTTAGAGAAAAACAAATGACGATCACTCAAATTTAAGTTTTGACAATTTTGTTTGACTCTCCTCCCCAAGCCCTTTAATTTGATACCAAACACGATAGGATTCGGACAATATTTACCAGTTCCCATTTTCTCTAATTTCCAAAACTTTCCAAATTTTCCAAGTACCCTACTTTATTTTTCTAAAAAAAATGGGCGTTTTTCTGAGCTCAAATTTGAAAACCGCAGTCTTCTATCGTTTTTTGTTCACGAGATATGTGCATTCAAAAATCAATTAGGATTTTCAAAATATTCCAAATTTGAAAAAAGGTACGCAACTGCAGATCTCAAAAAATGGATTGTACGTACAATTCTACGTCGGAAATGGAAAAGAAATCTAATTTTCTTTGCACAGAAATGATAATAAAAATTATTAAATAAAATAGAGCCGCCATTTTGACATAATTTCCAAAATTACTCGAAAACCAAAAAAGATACGTAATTGCGGATCTCAAATTTGGATTCTACGGAAAATTTTACATCGATATGGAAAAAAATTCCAATTTTCTACAAGTGAAAATAACAATTTATAGGAAAGAAAAATTACCCTGTATAATTAAATATTAATTATTTCAAAATAACAGGTACAAATCTGATTGGAACGTGCTATAGCAAGGGCGTTGGCTGGAAATCGGCTAAAATCAAACAAATATCTTAAATTATGGAAATCTAACCCCACTTTTAACTTTAAAGTGAGTTATTTTTAATTTAAAAACGTTTAAAACGGCCCGGAGGGGTATTTTTAAAGTCATTGTCACCCAATCTTTCGATACCAACCCCATTTTGTCCAAAATTTGAATTAATAGTTGAAATATTTGAGGTAGGATTTTCAAAATTTTGAAATTATTATATAATTAGTCATCCAACAGTATGACTTTTGACGTTTATAATTCAAGGGGTTGGTATAGCACGTTGCAAACATAGGAGAACTGTAAACTGCATTGAAATGCATTTAAATGCATTAAAATATGTAAATAGAAATTTGAGATGGGTCTAAAAACCATTCTAGTTGAGGTATCTTAACGATTTTTTTTTAAAATCGGTGTAAAATTTTCCGTAGATTCGATTTTTGAGGTCCGCAGTTGCAGATCTCTTCTAGTTTTCAAGATATTGCAGAAAATTTAAGAGGGGGATAGCAGTACATATACCAGTACTGGGCGTATTTAATTAATTATTTATTTTAATTAATATTAGCCGTAGAAAGTTGGATTTTTTTTTCATACCGATGTAAAATTGTCTGAGGAATCGATTTTTGAGGTCCGCAATTGCAGATCTCTTCTAGTTTTGAAGATATTGCAGAAAATGTACGAGGGGGATAGCAGTACATATAGAATACTGGGCATATTTAATTAATTATTTATTTTAATTAATACTAGCCGAAGAAAGCTGGATTTATTTTTCATGTCGATGTAGAATTTTTGATTTTTGAGGTCTACAGTTGCAGATCTTTGCTAGTTTTTAAGTTATCGCGGAAATATCAATAAATATATGACATTTAAAAAATTACTCAAATTTGGGAAGCTGTATTTTTTCAACCAATACAAATATTTTAAATCGGATTCAAAATTTGGATTCCTCGTACCCTAATTAATGAATGAGGGTAGTACTCAAATAATTATTTTTTTTTTATTGGCATAAAACGCAACACTAAAACATGCAAAAATATATTTGTCGAACTAATCATTTTTCAATCATAATTTTTTAAATACAAACGTAAATATAAATTTTTAGTATTGCAGATGTTCAAAAAAACATAAGCAATCAGAAAAAATCTATTTCCAAGCTGTCAGAAACGTTCAAGCCATGAAAATGAACGAATATGTAGCATGTAATATTTTGAATGGTATCCAAACTAAAAAATCCAACTTAATATGAATCTGAGTCAATAACTGCTCTATTAAATTTTTAATCGCATGTTTTATAAACCAAAACGAGTAGTTAATAATACACAGACATGTAATGTTTGCCAGAATGTCAGAAGATTACTGCAATTATGAATTTTTTACCATGAAATGCAGACATTTCTTCAATAGTAAACTAATTTGCGGTATTTACCAAAACATTATCTGGACACTGTAGTTGATAATTTCAACTGTTTGTAGCTGACATTCTATCCTTAAACATTGACAATTTGATGTGATTATAGTTGTTGTCATTGAAATATGACAGGTCGTCAGACTTCAAATAATAGAATAATTATTACAGATGCTACTGCAATCAACGTTCAAATTAATCAGTTATTGATCAGTACATGGGCGATATACACAGTTGTAGACTCTGTTCAGACCTCTGCTCAGATCTCATTGAGCTCTGCAGTTGCAGATCTCTTCTGGTTTTTCAGATATTACACAAAAATAAAAGCAGTAACACATTTTTGTAAATGTACAGTACAAGTTGTATTTAATTAATTATTTATTTTATAGAAAATTGTAATCCTTTTTCTTATCGATGTAAAAATTCCAGTAGAATCTATATTTGAAATCCGCAGTTGCAGATCTCTTCTGGTTTTAATAATAATACAGAAAAATGAAGGCAGTACATTAGTACATGTACAAGACATGGTGTATTTAATTAATTATTTATTTTAATTAATACTACCTGTAGCAAGTAGTAATTTTTATATCTTATCGATGTAAAATTTTCCGAAGAATCTATTTTTGAGGTCTGCAGTTGCAGATCTCTTCTGGTTGTCAAGATATGACAGAAAAATATAGGTAGTACATGTATTAGTATATACAAGTATGGTTAATTTATTTAATTATTTATTTTAATTAATACTACCCGCAGAAAAACGTAATTTTCCTTGCCGATGTAGAATTTTCCGTAAAATCCATTCCTGAGATCCGCAGTTGCAGATCTCTTCTAGTTTTTAAGTTATTGTGTTATAAGTGTGTATGTGGTGTTTTAATTAAAAATAAATCCGCTGCATAAGCCAGGGCGCTGATCAAAGGAAATCAATGTGAAAATAAGTGAAAAGCGTCCTTTACCACGCTAGTTCATTAATAGGCAGTTCTTGTTTGGGACATGTCTGTCACGAAACAACCCCTGTAGTAGAGGGAGAAAGACAACCTTACAGGAACTGCGAGCGTTGGAGAGAGATGCAGCTTTGTCTCGTCGCAGCGGCTGTCAAAGCCACGGATGTCGCTTGACCGACGGAGACAGGGGTGATGTCCACGGACAGCTACCCCCTCCCCTCCCTAACCTACCCCCTACACCCTCAAGTCGTGTACATATTGATCGCGGGCGCTTATTTACTCCAATGCAGTTTGTTACTTCAAGACTACTTAGTTTTTATATCGGAGGTGAAGTTGCAGATCTTCATTTTATACATTGTTGGATGCGTTGAACTTTCCTCTATACAACCCTGTCTGGGTCATCCCCATAACTTTATTTGAATTAAAGTTATTGCTATTTATATATTTAATCAGAAATATTGTGCGAACCTGGATATACAATTAATTAATTAACGATTTCTCATTAATGGGTGCACCAAATTAATTAAACTTTATATGAGTGTAAAGAGGAAGGTTGAAGGTACATTCTCATATAAAAATTGTTTTGTTTGTCAGGCAGAATATTTTAGATAAACTTAGTTGAACAGGTCGAATGATAATACAGCTAGCAAGAACCAATTGCAGATTGTTACTTCTAGACTACTTAGTGTTTGTACGGGAGGTGAACTTGCAGATCTTAATGTTATATATTGACATATACTCTAAACCTTCCTTTTTACAACCCTGTCTAGTTCATCCCTATAACTTTATTTGAACTGAAGTTATTGCTATTTATATATTTAATCAGAAATATTGTGCGAAGCTGAATATATAATTAATTAATTACAGATTTATCATTAATGAGTGCACCAAATTATTTGAACTTTATATGAGTGTAAAGAGGAAGGTTGAAGGTACATTCTCATATATAAATTGTTTTGTTTGTCATGCCGAAAATTTTAGATAAACCTAGTTGAATAGGACGAATGATAAATACAGCTAGCACGAACCAACTGCAGATTGTCACTTCTAGACTACTTAGTATTTATATCGGAGGTGAAGTTGCAGATCTTAATGTTATATATTGACAGATACTCTAAACCTTCCTCTATACTACCCTGTGTAGTTCATCCCTATAACTTTATTTGAACTGAAGTTATCGCTATTTATATATTTAATCATAAATATTGTGCGAATCTGAATATACAATTAATTAATTAACGATTTCTCATTAATGAGTGTACCAAATTAATTGAACTATATATTGATAAAAAGGGTTTGCCAATTGTTTCTACATAAAATTTAAATAATAATGACATCATTCATCTTGATTAAATTTCTTTAATTGTAAATAAAAAATCAAAACTACGATAGCAGCGCACTTACATAACTAAGAACAACGAAGCTAGTTGTCAGACAGTCGTCTGTTTGGTGGCGCGTCGTTCGTGCGGGGGTGGCAGCGACGCCGGGCGTCGGGGTGGGGGTGGTTGACATGACGTGCCTGCCAGCGACAGATGAAAACTGCCGGGATCTCATCATCGTGCGACAACGACGCTGTTTCGTGAACGCTGGCGGACGTGCGTTCTACGGACACGACAAGGAGGAAGAGCTCGTCTTTGTCTAGACTTTATTTGTGGTGGGGCTTAATTTTTATGTTGGTTTTTGCTAGCTTTATTAGCGAAATTCCTTCCTGACTTATTCTACATTTTCAACCAGATTTATCCAACATATTTAGCATGATAAACAAAACAAATTATATATCAAAATATTCCTTGAACGTTTCTCTTTACACCCATGTAAAGTTCAATTAATTTGGTGCACTCATTAATGAGAAATCTTTAATTAATTAACTGTATATTCAGGTTCGCACAATATTTCTGATTAAATATATAAATAGCAATAACTTCAGTATAAATAAAGTAATAGGGATGTATTAGACAGGGTTGTATAGAGGAAGGTTCAGAGTATCTGTCAATATATAACATCAAGATCTGCAACTTCACCTCCGGTACAAATACTAAGTAGTCTAGAAGTAACAATCTGCAGTTGGTTCGTGCTAGCTGTATTAGCATTCTACATATTCAACTAGGTTTATCTAAAATATTCGGCATGACAAACTAAACAATTTATATATAAGAATATACCTTCAACCTTTCTCTTTTTATCAATATATAGTTTAATTAATTTGGTGCACTTATTAATGAGAAATCTTTAATTAATTAATTGTATATTCAGGTTCGCACAATATTTCTGATTAAATATATAAATAGCAATAACTTCAGTATAAATAAAGTAATAGGGATGAATTAGACAGGGTTGTATAGAGGAAGGTTCAGAGTATCTGTCAATATATAACATCAAGATCTGCAACTTCACCTCCGGTACAAATACTAAGTAGTCTAGAAGTAACAATCTGCAGTTGGTTCGTGCTAGCTGTATTAGCATTCTACATATTCAACTAGGTTTATCTAAAATATTCGGCATGACAAACAAAACAATTTATATATAAAAATATACCTTCAACCTTTCTCTTTTTATCAATATATAGTTTAAATAATTTGGTGCACTCATTAATGAGAAATCGTTAATTAATTAATTGTATATTCAGATTCGCACAATATTTATGATTAAATATATAAATAGCGATAACTTCAGTTCAAATAAAGTTAGAGGGATGAACTAGACAGGGTTAGACAGAGAGAAGTTCAACGCATCTGCTGATATATAACATTAGGATCTGCAATTTCACCTCCTGTACAAATACTAAGCAGAATTTATTTTGACAATAACATGCAGAGTTACAGAATTGTAAACAGAAAAATGTCCAGTTTTCTGAACATGATTTTGTTCAGAAAAATGCAACGTGCCAATTTATTACTGTATCTCATTCTCAAATGAAGTATAGCTTGAAGCCTGAAGCAGTGTATTAGAGTCGTATGTATATTTAATGTGAGTGACAGAACTCAATTGAGGGTGCATGTTGTTTAGCAATAAAAAATCACATGAGCCGTGAAGTGGCAGCAGCCAGTGGCATCAGCAGTGGCATCGCAGTGTCCTGTGTCCATTGTTGCCATTTGTCGTTCTCATCTTGTGAAACGGCGAGGCTTAATTACATTCGTGCGCTGCAGCGTCCGTCGAGCGCCCATTACAGAAAATATTCTCGTAAATTTGTGACGCGATTCCCGTGACGTAACAGGACACATGGGATCGCCATAACTGGCGACGTCCACGAGACCCACCCTGGCTCCTGTGTTCAACTCCTCCTGGCCTTCATTATTGAGCCGCTTTGTCTAATTCCATTTAAGTGGAAGTAATCGTGTTTATTTATTGCACTGTGTTTTATCTTAATAGTAAGCGTTTCGTTAACGATTCCCCTCCGTTCCGGGGAGGGGGAGGGGGGATGCGCTGTGTTTCAGGTAAAAGCTTTACCTGCTGAGCGCCCAACGATGCTTGCTTTTTGTTTTTATGGTTCTCATTAGCATGTGTGATGCTGTTTTGTTATTTCGTTGCCTGGCACAAATAAAAGAACTGAATTTAAAACCTGGAACGGAAATTTGTTCTGGAAGTGACCATTTCTTCACTTGTGTACCACCAAAACAAATGAACCGTACATGAGGGTAAAGAGGGAGGTTCCAGCTGCATTTTGATATATAATTTGTCTTACTTAAGTTTAGCAACACTATTAAAACTATGATTTAAGTATAGTGGAACATAAATAATTATAATACAACATTTCATCGCTAGATGAACCAAAACAAATGAACGCTACACCGGGTGTAAAGAAGAAGATTCAAGGCACATTTTGATGTATAATTTGTTGAATATGTTAGATAAGTGAAGTTGAAAATATAGAACGCTAATGAAGCTAGTAAGAACCAACTGCAGTTTATTACTTCAAGACTGCTTAGTATTTGCACCCAAGGTATGAAGTTGCAGATCTTAATATTATATATTAGCGGATGCACTAAACCTTTCTCTATTTATCCATGTTAAGTTCGTCCCTATACCTTTATTTGAACTGAAGTTATGGCTATTTATATTTATTCAGAAATATTGTACAAATTTGAACACATAATTAATTAATTAGATATTGCTTATTACTGAGTGTACCAAATTAATTAAACTTTATATGGATGTAAAGAGGAAGGTTTAAGGTACACTCTGATATATAATTTGCGTCATTTTTACTGTTCCAGGTAGAGCAAAATTATAAATATTAGTGCTATTTATATTTATTCAGAAATATTGTACGAAGCTCAACAAGCAATTAATTAATTAAAGATTGTTCATTACTGCTTGCACCAAATGACTTAAACTGTACATGGGTGTAAAGAGGAAGGTTCAAGGTACACTCCGATATATAATTTGCCCTAGTAAAATCATCCCCGTGTCAGCATGTAGACTTAGTGCATAAGTCTTGTTGCAGAAGCTACTTCGCAGTTGTTGCGGTGTATTCTTGGCGTGTGAATGTCTCCCACAGATTGTTCACTTGTTATGTATGTGCGCCCCGGCGCGTCTAATGTGATAAACTGTCGGCGGCAGTCGCGCGACGTCGCGGACTTACCCCCTCACCCCCGACGAGGGAAACTTCCCTAAGAGCTAAGTAATGCTCAAGTGCCAACTAATTACTTGGGGATATTCTAACCTGGTATTTTTTCTGAATTATTTTACAGAAAATCAGGAGGAGTAAATATATCAAATTATACATTAAAATGATCCATGATTCTTCCCCTTTCCAATGATGTATAGATTGTTAATTTTGGATGAACCAAAGTCGAGTTATCGCTGATTAAGTAAAGGGGTGATTCAGTGCATCTCCTGATGTGTAACATTAAGATCTGCAGTTGCATTTCATAAATATAAATTACAGTAAAATATCTGCAACGTTGTGGTGTAAATATCTTTCAACCAACACGCCTACGCAGTGTATTTGAATTTTTTACCGAAACTTAGATATTTGAAAAAAATAAAAATATATATTAGAATGATCCTTGAACCTTCCCCTTTACAACAATGTATAGATTGTTAATTTTAGACTAATTTTAGTCGAAATATCTCTAATTAAATAAAGCGATGCTCGGTGTGATTTTTATAATAATAGTATATTGTTTAATTAATTGTAATTCGCTTGCGGTACAACAAAAACAAGTGAAACACACACCAGTAGATAGAGGAAGGTTCATCGCATCTGCTCATATATAATATTAAGATCTGCAATTGCACCCCTCTAAATGAATCGCTAACTATTCCAGTATTAAATCTACAGTGTGCCTTGTGTAAATAAATATGGACAATTTCACCCTATAGTATTTGCACTTTTATACCAAAAATGTGACATACATAAAAAAATCAAATTAGATATCAAAATGACCTTTGAACCTTCCGCTATCTAACGATGTATAGTTTATTAATTTTGAACAAACCCTAATCGAGTTATCCCTAATTAACTGAAGGGTTGTTTAAAACAACAGTATTTTATTTAATTAATGCTAACTTCCTTCCGGTACAACAAAAACAATTGAACCTCACATCAAAAGATAGAGAAAACTCCAACGCATCCGCTGATATATAACAATAAGATCTGCAATTGCACCTCCTACGTACAAAACCCAGTAAAAAACCTAAAGCGTGTCTGGTGTAAATTTCTTCCACCCTACGCGGTGCATTACACACGATACTCACAGTACGGCTCAACTCCGCTCTTGCGGGGGGCGCGGGAAGAAGAGAGCAGACTGAGGAGTCAAGTTCACCGCAACACAAGACACACGGGTTTGCTTTTAGCCGTAGCTGGACCGGTTGCTGGATGCTGTAGACTCGCGCGTTGAAGATGACAGATTTATGTGGACAAGTCGGAGACAGGACTTGGCGCGGATCTCTTTCGCGGGGCGAAGGGGAGGAAAACGCTCCCGCCCAACACGCAATATGGCTGCGATGACGACCAAGACGTCTCGGAGACGGTGTACGTTTTCGAAATTTATAGGAATTGTACTCGAGAGATCTGTAACTGCAGATAGAAATAAATTCGTTTTTACGGAAACTGTTTCAGGTTCGATGGAAATCCACCCAGATCTGCAGTCACAGAGCTTGACACGTTCATATCTTTCATTTTAAGTAATAATATTTGTATGTTTATCGGACTTTTTTTACAGTCCGGTAAATACAATGTAACTGACGGAAAAAGAAATTCGTTTTTACAGAAACTGTTTCAGAGCTTGACACATTCATATCTTTCATTTTAGGTAATAATATTTGCATATTTACCGGACTGGGTTTAGTCCGGTAAATAGAATTAACTGCACATAAAAAATAATGTCGTTTTTACAGAAACTGTTTCAGGTTCGGTAGAAATCCACCCAGATCTGCAGTCACAGAGCTTGACACATTCATATCTATCATTTTAAGTAATAATATTTGCATATTTACCGGACTGGTTTCAGGCTAAATAGAATGTAACTGCACATATAAATAAATTCGTTTTTACAGAAATTGTTTCAGGTTCGGTAAAAATCTACCAAGATCTGCAGTTACAGAGCTTGACATATTTATATAATTCATTTTAAGTACATAATTGCATGTTTACCGGATTGAAATCATTTCGGTAAATTGAATGTACATGCAGATATAAATAAATTAATTTTTACAGAAACAGTTTGAGATTCTACAGAAATCTACTAAGATATGCAATTACAGAGCTTGACACATTAATATCTTTCATTTTATATAAAAAAATTGCATGTTTACCGTCCTGGAATCAATCCGGTAAATAGAATATAACTGTAGATAGAAATAAATTCATTTTTACAGAAACAGTTTGATGTTCGATAGAAATCCTCCAAGATCTGCAATTGCAGAGCTTGATACATTCATATCCTTCAGTATACATAATTATATTTACATGATTTAAATCAGTCCGGCAAAAGAAACAATAAAAAAATATTATTATTTAAATAAGAAAGAAAACAAATTTTCATACCGTTAATTATTTTTCATTTTTAAAATTCGTACCATAAAAACTAATTTACCGGACTTAAAACGTAAACAACTATTTCAGTACCTGTCCTGACTATATCTGTATGTTTGGGATCTGCAATTGCACATTTACGACTAAAACCTTGATAATTATAAATTATAATCTTCAATTTAAATCTCACAATTTAAAAAATAATTTTTTATTAAGTATTGATATGATTGGTCGGTCCAGCGTCCATCTGTCGTCTTCCTCACCCCTTCCTCTCGCCCCCTGTAGACCAATACGCACCATCGGAGATTTATTTCAGCAGTCACGTGACACTTTTACTGTAAAAGTTATTATTGATAGTCACAGAAGGGAGTAAAGTTGGTAGCAATCACGTCCGCGGGCTGACAGGGCGAGAGAGGGGTTGTTACACATCTTTCCACCCGCACGTCATCATAACTCGCGGCTTGCGACTAATAATAAAGAGCTAGCGCCTCTACCGGCGCTGCGAGACACTATTTCACTCAAACAGACGCGGACGCCGTTAATGTACCACATAATTCACGGCTTCTATTGAAAAAAGCACCCCTTACTTGCACACATTCTATGAAATAAATATTTGGAGCAGCGTCGCGACGTCAGTGCAGATGAAATCACGACGAACCCACGTCTAATTACACGAGTTACGCGATTCGTGAATCGTAAAACTAAGACGAAGACGACGTTGGCTTCCACGACGTCTCGACGTCTCGCCGTCCTGACAGGTGACTGTTCATTTGGTGACAATGTGTGCTAATTCCGACGCTGTCTCCCCGAGTGCAATCACTGCGTCGGGACGCCCGAGACAGAAGAGGAAGGCGACACATGGAACGGAATTCCCACGGCGTGTACACTTGACTGACACTTGATTCCTAATAATATTACGAAACGCTGTTAATTTCATTTTAAATTAGAAGTTAAGGAAAATAGTATTCATTCAATATAATTGAAATATTTAGTGGTGTACTATTTATTTAAATATACTTAACTTTATATGCATTTTAAAGAGAATTCATCAAGGAATCCAAATTTGTCCTCAAAATCAAAGTCCCATTTTTAGTTTTTGAGTTACCGGCCGTCAAAGTTAGCACAACCACAATAACCTCTCGATTTTATCATATTTCTTATCTGGCTTTGTAATATGTGTATTATTTATTTAAATATACCTAAATTTATATGCATTTTAATGAGAATTCCACAAGGAATCCAAATTTGTCCTCAAAATTAAAGTCCCATTTTCAGTTAATGAGTTACCAGCCGTCAAAGTTACTAACAACCACAAAAAAAAATCAAATTATTCAAAAATAGCATTTTAAATTATAAATTTTCTTGTGACGTCCACAACAAGACGTCCACACGCCATCTACACAGACGGATGAATACGTCGCCTGTCACAACGACGCCCGTCAAAAAATTTCCAGGAGCGTCGCGGCGACCCAAGAATGACGGCTTCGTTAACGCTACACGGTTTGCTCCATGTTAATGTTAACAGATTAACACTAACTTTAAATAATGAATTTTTACATAAGTGGTTATAAATATGGTTTAACCACTTCTCTGCCCATAAACTTGGGCACTAAACACAGATGCATGTCAGATTTATTCGCTGGAATAACTTTATGATGGTTGCTTCAACTACAACTTTTAATAAGTATTGATATACTGAGACGTTCTGTCCGAATCTGCAATAAAAAGGATGACCCCCCCCCCTAGTAAGAGGCTAAAACTGAAATATTTTTATTGAACGAAAAATTCAGTAATTCTGTCAATTTATTTGAAATATTTAGGGGTGTACTAATTATTTAAATATACTGAACTTTATATGCATTTTAAAGAGAATTCTTCAAGGAATCCAAATTTGTCCTCAAAATTAAAGTCCCATTTTTAGTTTATAAGTTACCGGCCGTCAAAATTAACACAACCACAATAACCTTTTGATTTTATCATATTTTGTTTCTAGCTTTGTAATATGTGTATTATTTATTTAAATATACCTAAATTTATATGCATTTTAAAGAGAATTCATTAAGGAATCCAGATTTGTCCTTAAAACTTAAGTCCCATTATTAGTTTTTGAGTTACCAGCCGTCAAAGTTAGGTTAGGTTACGTTAGGTTAAGTCCCATTATTAGTTTTTGAGTTACCAGCCGTCAAAGTTACTAACAACCACAAAAAAATCAAGTAATTCAAAAATAGCTATAAAAACGTTATGGTTTAATTGAAATCTAACAAACCGTACATGGTTGAAAAGAGGAAACTTCAATCTACAATTTGTTGTACCTATTTATTTCATTCCTAATATCCGAGCGATCTTCCAAAGCCTAGAACGTGGACCTATCGTGTAAGTCGGAATATTTTAAAGCGGGTATCACTTCGGGGCCGTCTCACAAACAACGTTAATATAAGGAGACGTGTCTACTTTATGAGCGACACATGCAAATATGAACGCGCGCTCGCTCTGAAACATGACGCGCTGGAGGGAAAAGGAAACGCCAGAATTTCGAACAAAGAGAGAGATGCAGCAGTAATCGAACGCATACGCGTAGAGAAAGTAATGAATATTTATTCGCCAGTAATTTTTACGCTAATAAATTTATTCGCGTAGACTTATGGACCAAGATAGGGGCGCTGCGCGAAGATTACAATAATTTTAAGAAGACTGGGACACTTTAATCGCTTATAACTCGAAAACCAATAGAGATAACACAATTCTGTTTAAAGATTTGAATTCCTCAAAATGTTTTCTATAAGACAGCATATTTTTAAGTATATTAGCTAAGGAATATTAGCATATTTTTAAGCCCACAAAAAACATCCCCTAATTAATGTATGCCCCAACAAAAATCACCAAAAATATTCATACTTATAAAGCAAAGATCCCTGAATCCAAATTTGAAGAGTAGAGCTTTCTATCTCTGTTAGTATTAAAGTTACAAGCATCTTAAATGCAGTAAATAAGGAATATTAGTTTGTGTTCCCTCAAAAATCATCCTATAATTAATATTTCCCCCAACAAAAATCACTCAAAATATTCATACTTATAAAGCAAACTCCCCTGAAATCAAATTTGAAGAGTAGAGCATTGTATCTCTGTTAGTTTCAAAGTTACAAACATTTGACTAGTCTCTTCACTTGAACATCTGCAATTTGTCATCACAGGTGAAGTTCTTTCGTAATCGCACCCACAACCTCTGCCATCGTGGCTGCCGCACCCAATTGGTCGATCTGCCAAGTGAAAGACAAATGCCTGGCCAGATCCGGTTGCAAGTAAAATCGTAGAAACTGTTATTATAATTAATTATTTCGCTAGTTGATTTATGATGTTTAACATCTAACACCAGGAAGAAACCAAGTAACCAAGGTGACGAACAGATGACGAACAGATGACGCAAACAATTGTGCATTGTTTTATGTAGTAATAAGTCAATGAATCTGCAATTGCAGATCCGGGCGGTTGGTTTTGTGAACGTTTATGGTTTTGCTAATAAAAGTAAATTGTGACAATGTGTCCCGCGGAGAAACAGTTGGAGAACAGGGCGGGACAGAGTATAGATTTCCCCTAAATCACGTGGCGCCGGCCCTGCACCCTCCCCTCCACCCCACTTCCCCGCCGACGCCTCAATGGCGCGATGCCAGCCGCTACGCTGGTGTGAAATGAAACTTTGAATGTTTCGTATTTTTATTATCACTCGCTTCTTTATTATACGAAATTTGCATTGTTTTTTTATGACTTTGCGCTCGCGGTGCACTAGCGTCGGTAGCGTCGGTAGCGTCGGAGTCGTGAGGAACTGAGATGGGAATTGGCAGCACTGCGCGGTGCAATCGTCCGCTGCAATTTCATTCCAATCATTATTTGCGAAAGCAGTTTTTCTGCTCGGTATATTTTTTATCGTCATTAAGAATTCTGAACAATTTCACCTATGTATCATACATACATAAATAGAGGAAGCTTCAACGGTTCTTTTCATATATAATACATAGATCTTCAGTTGCAGAGCATTCAAGAAACCTAGCACAAAATTTGTCGTAATTTTAACTTGACATGCTTTCATTTAATCAACGATAACTGTAAGCTTAATGAGTTTACTGTAATTTGTTATACATGGTTTAAAAGAGGAAGCTTCAGCGGTTATTTTGATATATAACACATAGATCTGCAACTACAGATCAACAGTTTAAAACAGCGCTAAATATACATTTCGCAAAGTGTATATACGTCACTCAAACAAATTTAGTATTAATTTCATTTTGACATGCTTTCAATTAATTAATGTTAACTTTAAGCTACGTTAGTTAACTATAGTTAGTTATACATGGATTAATAGAGGAAGCATCAGCGGTTATTCTCATGTATAATTTATATAGATCTGCAACTACAGAGCATGCAGAAAGCCACGTACAAAACTTGTCTTATATTCAATTGGACATGCTTTCAATTAATTAACGATAACTTAAAACTATACAAATTAACTAGTTAATTATACATGCTTGAATAGAGGAAGCTTTAACGATTATTTTGGTATATAGATATATAGATCTGCAACTGCATAGCTTGTAGTAATCCACCTTCAAATTTCTATATCTTAATGTTAATTTTGTAACTAATACATGTTTTCAATTAATTAACAATAACTCTATTGCAAATAAATTTAAATAAATAAATTATACATGGTTAAATAGCGGAAACTTCAGCGGTGATTTTGATATATAACACAATGATCTGCAACTACAGATCAGCCGTTTAAAACAGCGCTAAAAATAGATCTCGCAAAGTGCATATATTTAATAACAGGCGTCACTCAAACAAGAATAACAAGATAGACATGTAAAGTAAAAAAACCAGCTGTCATTTCGTCTCACCCATGATTGACGGGTGACGCGTGTACCTAAATTCACTTCATACTTAATTAGAATTCGTTCTCGCTTTCCCCTGTGACTTAATCCACAGAATTCGAGAAATTGTTATCATAATTAACGAGAAATGAAAGTGAGCAAAGACGTCGTGACAGACGCGGGATATATTTATGACTTTGTTTATGCAACTTTTCCACCGGACTGTACATAAATCAATGCTTTCTAAAGAGTCAAAAAGAGTCAGCAAACATTTGTGGGTGATAATAATTAATTTATTAATAAGTTGACCAATAATAATCACAAAGTAAAAAATCAAATATAAAAAGTGGAAAAATGTTAATCAGAATGTGATCAACAACTTTTTCTGTTCCAAGTAATAAAAGCAGATAAAAACGTTGGCGGCGGCGGCGATGGGGCGGTGGTGGCGGCGGTTCGTGTTACCCGATCCGTCACTGTCTCATCTGCCATCTTTGTTTTAAGTGACAAGGCGACTGACAGCTTTGTTCGCGTTTCCATCACCCGACAGACACGACCGGTGGAATTTTAATTCAGGATCTTGCGCCGCGGCCCTGACCCCTTCCCCGCCACTGGAAACCCGCTGCTTCACCTGCTGTTTCGTCCAAAAACACCTACACTTCTTATACATTTTCAAATTGTAGAGCGCTCATTTAAAATTATTTGTAGAGGGAAAGCTATGAAGTTATGAAGTTGCAGATCTATGCTGTATTATCGAAAAAACTCTGAGGAATCCAATTTTTCAGACCGGATTCAAATATCTCTTCTAGATTTAGAGATATGTCCGTTCAAATGTATACATTAGTTTTACAAATTTATTTTATCCAACACCTCTCAAACAATGCTCTATAATTATTGCTATTTTAAACAAGGACAGTAACAGATTACCCACTAGTGGGTATAATTTTGAGAAAAATCACTAGTGAGTATTTTTATATTTATTTCAATAATAATAACACACAACACCTTGGTAACTACTTCGATTGACATTTTAATTCATATAATTTAAAGCATATGTCACTGTCAAATAATATTTCTTTAATAAATTTTGCATTTATTAAGAGGTGTTGGATAAAACGTTTTACTTCACACGTGGGCAAAGTGGAATTATCCACTAGATAAAATTATCACACTCAGTCTTCGGCTTCGTGTGCTAAAATTTCTCTCGTGGGTAATTCCTTACTTTGCCCACTTGTAAAGTAAATAACTATTATTTGTATAAAATATTTTTCAGTAGCTGATTACGACAATCAAACTTATTTGATTACAACAATCAAACTTGTTGATTTCAACAATCAATTAGTACAACAATATGTGTATTTCTGTTCGTATTTTAGTTTTAGTTTTAAGTACTACAATCAATCTATTATTATTTGTAGTACAACAGCTCGATGATATGCAGTTGCAGATCTCTGCTATATTAATAACAGAGCAGCGAGGAATCCAGTTTTCAATTTTTTTAGTTGTTTTGTGTTTGCAATTGCAGATCTGGGTGGTACAAAATATTTTCTCAATGATATTTCAGAGCGAGAATACGCTTTTTGGTAATAGTCTCTGTAGTTGCAATTGCAGATCTTGGTAGTATCCAATATATTTTTATATCTCAAAAAGAAAATGGGGAATTCATATTTTTTGTCGGAATTTAAATATCTCTTTTAGTATTTGAGATATAGCCATTCAAACTTGAAGGATCAATTATTTTTATTGAATTTGTTTGTTTGTCAAATGGAAGTTCTGGGTTCATTCCTCGCACACCCCAAAAATATTACAGTGTACCAGAGTAAAGAAGAGGGTAGGGGAAGGGTGTTAATTAAAATCTGGTGAAAGAAAACTATTAATATTGAAACATAAAAAGTATGAGAAAACAAATCGAAATAGAGTTATTTTCTCTAAATATTAATTATCAACGATGAACTTTAAACTTTTCACCGCTGTTTATTCCAAACAAATCTCCAGCGAGCGCTGAAAGTGACGGCTGCAGCAAAGTGAAAATATATATAAATTAAAATAGTTGCATGTTCACGTAAATATAATGAAAAACATGTTATTTACTTCTCAAATGTCAATCAAAGCGTCGTTTTTGTGAGCGACACTCGTTGTCGTGTGTTTATTTGTCATGTGGACAAAGTAAATGAGCAGTGCTGCGCGTGACACTGCAGCAAACCTGTTATTTCGATGGATTTTTTATTTATTTTGCCGCGGTTCGAACAAAATTAAAACAATACTTGTCTGATATTTTTACATGACGCGACAACCAATGACCTATTACGTGAATGAACTTTATTGAGATCTGCTAATGACAGCTGGTTGTCTTCAATTAAATCTTCCCGGGATTATTAAACTAAAATATATCTTCTCATACACTATTATTTTGCAAATCAATCGCAAATGAAATAGATCGAAATTTTAACGGCTGTATCTCTAAAACTAGCAGAGATATTTAAGCCCCGTTTGAAAATTTGAAATCCTCATACTTTTTTAAATATATAAATATATATTGGATACCACCAAGATCTGCAGTTGCAACTATAGAGACGACTACCCAAAAGAGCATTTTCGTTGTGAAAATTCAATGATAAAATATTTGCTTTATGTTTCAACGGCTGTATCTCGAAATCTAGCAAAGATATTTCAATTCTGATTGAATTTATGGATTCCCTATAGTCTTTTTGATGTAGAAAGATATTTTGTGTACCACCCAGATCTGCAATTGCAACCACAAAGACAACTAACAAAAAGTGCAGTTTTCTCTTAGAAAAATCAGTGAGAAAATACTTGTTTCAGGTTTGAATACCAGTATCTCAAAAATTAGCTGAGATTTTTGAATTCCGATTGAAAATTTGGATTTTCCATAGTCTTTTTGACAAATATTAGGACATATTGTATACTACCAAGATCTGCAATTGCATCTACAAGAACAACTAGCAAAAAGCCAATTTTCGTTCAGAAAATTCTCTAAGAAAAATTTTGCTTCCACTTTGAAAGACTGTATCTCAAAAACTATAAAAGATATTACAATTCGGATAAAAAATTTGGAATCCTCATAGTCTTCTTAACATACTAAGATATTTTATATTCTACCTAGATCTGCAATTGCATCTACAAGAACAACTAACAAAAAGCCCCATTTTTGTTCAGAAAATTTACCTAGAAAAATTTTGCTTCCACTTCGAATAGCTATATCTCAAAAATTATGAAAGATATTTCAATTCGGATTGAAAATTTGAAAATCTCATAGTCTTTTTAATATACTAAGATATTTTATATTCTACCTAGATCTGCAATTGCATCTATTTGAACAACTAACAAAAAGCCAATTTTCGTTCAGAAAATTTTCTAAGAAAAATTTTGCTTCCACTTTGAATAGCTGTATCTCAAAAATTATGAAAGATATTTCAATTCGCATTAAAAATTTGGAAACCTCATAGTCTTCTTAACATACTAAGATATTTTGTATACTACCAAGATCTGCAATTGCATCTACAAGAACAACTAACAAAAAGCCCATTTTCGTTCAGAAAATTTTCCAAGAAAAATTTTGCTTCCACTTTGAACATCTGTATCTCAAAAACTAACTAAGATATTTCAATTCTGATTGAAATTTTGGAATCCTCATACTTTTCTTGATATACTACGATACATTGGTCACTACTTTAAGATCTGCAATTACCAATAATCAACAAGACGTGTTCCCGGTCAGATAATTCCAGTGCGCCGCTACTGAGCATGACTTTCATCACTCCAACTTGACTGATCGCCCATCAAGCCTTCAACAGCGCCAGATCACAGCCTACTAGTCAGGTATCAAGGTATATCGCCTCAACAGAATGCTTTACCATGGTACGAAGACGAGAGGAAAGGGGCGACTATCAGCACTCGTATGGTATTTGATCGCAAAGACTGACCAGTCTGCAAAATCTTCAATAAATTAGTCGATACGAGCCTGTTGACCTTGTGCGGAGAAATCAGGACCGTAACAGACTCATTTTTGTACCCCAAACCTCTACGAAACATTTTAAAGAAAAATGGTTCAAATAAAGTTATAGAACATTTAATTTCCTTCAAGTTTCATTGGAAACATTTTTCTGAAAAGTGACTAACAAACGAGATACAGCAATTATTATGAAACAGTAACAAGTGGCGTCTTTCCGGGGGCGTCTTCTAGCTCCGGGCCTGGAGTCAATATCAGGCATCTCGCGCCTAACCGTCCGTTATGGGAATTGGACACGAGTCGTTTTTATCACAAACTTTTTTTTGCCAGAAACTGCATTTTACAATACACGTAAATAGATGCAGCTTCGTCTGCTGTTTAAAACACATTCTGAGCGTTTTAAGCGATATTTTACGTGTTTCATTATAGGGGGGGGGGGGGGATCTAAATACCTGGATCTTTGCAACTTGATGTTTTGTTGTATTGCATGCATAATATTGAGATCTGCAATTGCATATGCTTGTAAGAACTACGAGGAACCCGGATTTTCATTAACTGGATATATTTTTAGTCAACCACTGATAATTCTAATCGAATAGAATTAAAACCAAAAAATTATACATGGTTGTATAGAGGAAGGTTCAACGGTTATAATGATGTATAATACATGATATGCAATTGCAAAGCTTGCCGTACTTCAGCCGCAAAAGTTGGCAATATAAATAACCACCTAAGTATTTCTGTATTTCTTACAGTCTCATTCAATCAACAATAATTTTGATCCAAAAAAACTGACAGGAATGATTTATACAGCGTTGCATAGAGGAAAGATCAGCGCTTCTACCAATGTACAAGAAATAGATCTGCAACTACAGAGCTTGCTCCTACTCTACTACAAAAGTTCACAAAAGAAATCTTATGGATATACCTAGTAATGTTTCAATCAATCAATTATAACTCTAATTTTAGACAGTTGACTACCGCGATTCATACATGATTTGAAAGAAGAAGTTTAAGCGGTTCTTTTGATATATGATTTACGTATATCTGCAATTGCAGAGCTGCAGTACTCCAGCCTCAAAAGTGGTCATAAAAACTACCACAAATGTTTCAATGAATTTTTTAGAAATTTGACAATTCATTAAATAATTGATAACTCTGAAACAATAGAACTTAGAGTAACGATTCTTACACGGTTCGATAGAGGAAGGTTCAACGCATCTTTCAGTGCTCTGCAACTGCATAAAGCTATTGTTTTCAACCAATCATTTGTAGTTAAATATTCTAGAATTTTTCTGTTCACCAGTGTTAAGTGTGTCGGTTGCAAGTATGAAAGCCATTGGGCGTACAATGTACGCTTGAAATCGAAGGAGTAATATTTTACAAGTTTTTTGACAAGCTAGATGGCTTTCCGGTGTTGGGAGAAGCTGGACACCTGTGCCTTTCTTCCATCTCCTGGACAGGTTTGATGGAAAGTGAAAGCTGGAATCATCTCGGACTCCTTGGCCCTCTCCCACCTCAGCCGCCCTCTTCCCGGTCCTGATTTATGTGATTCTGGAATCATGGCTGCAGAGCAAGAGCATACAGCCGGGATATTTATTTTATACATCTGTTCCCCTTGACATAATGTCCCTCTATATATCGTGTGCATGCTTTTAGAGTGAAGGCTGTTAGGAGCAAGATGGCGCTAGGCGCGCGCGCGGCGGCGCGACAAGGACGGGGATGGATGGTAACCGTCTGCAGGGGTGGGCCGATTCCCGCTCGACTCTCCAGCCATTGAGAAAAGATATACGAGTATGAGTTTGTTGTACCGACTACTGACTGCATGAGTGTGCTTTATCGGACGAGGACGCCGCGGCGCCGCGATGCCAAGACAAAATAACACCGACGCTGCTTACACATCCTCACTAACTGACCACTAGACCGCCCACTAAACCTTCCACTATCCCACGAACTTACAATTGTTAAGTTTTACTGTTTCTGAGTTATCAATTATTATTGACTACTTTTACGGCTGGAATACTAGAGCTCTGCAGTTGCAGATCTATGCAAGTCATATATCAAAATAACCGCGAAAGCTTCCTCTTTACAACCATGTATAAATTATTTTAGTCAACTGTCTTAAATTATAGTTACCGATGTTTAATTGAAAACAAGTCTAGTCAACTTTAAGATACAGGTGAGCATTTATATTGTCAATTTCTCCAGGTTTTTAACGCTGCGATCTGCAATTGCAGATCAATGTATTATACATGAAAAGAAGCGCTAAAGCTTCCTCTATCTAGCAATGTATGAAATATTGTACTCCACTTTTCTAAATTAGAGTTATCGTTGATTAATTAATTGATTAATTGATAATTAAAAATATAAGCATGTCCAGTCTACTTTAAGATACAGGTGACCGTTTATATTGCCAACTTCTTCAGGTTGTTTACACTGTGATCTGCAATTGTAGATCAATGTATTATACATGAAAAGAAGTGCTAAAGCTTCCTCTATGTAGCAATGTATTAATTATTGTACTCAACTTTTCTAAATTAGAATTATCTGTGTTTAATTGAAAGCATGTCTAATCAACTTTAAGATATAGGTGACCATTTATATTGCCTACTTCTCCAGGTTGTTTATGCTGCGATCTGCAATTGTAGATCAATGTATTATACATGAAAAGAAGCGCTAAAGCTTCCTCTATGTAGCAATGTATTAATTATTGTACTCAACTTTTCTAAATTAGAATTATCTGTGTTTAATTGAAAGCATGTCTAATCAACTTTAAGAAATAGGTGAACGTTTATATTGCCAAATTCTCCAGGTTGTTTACGTTGCAATCTGCAATTGCAGATCAATGTATTATACATGAAAAGAAGCGCTAGAGCTTCTTCTATCTAGTAATGTATGAAATATTGTACTCAATTTTTCTTAGTTATAGATATCTTTGTTCAATTGAAAGCATGTCTAATCAATTTTAAGAAATATATTATATTGCCAATTTCTCCAGGTTTTTAACGCTGCGATCTGCAATTGCGGATCAATGTATTATACATAAAAAGAAGCACTAAAGCTTCCTCTATCTAACAATGTATGAATTATTGTACTCAACTATTCTAAATTACAGTTATGATTGATTAATTGAAAGCATGTCTAGTGAACTTTAAGATATAAATGACCATTTACATTGCCAACTTCTCCAGGTTGTTTACGCCGAGATCTACAGTTGCAGATCAATGTACAATACATGAAAAGAAGCGCTGAAGTTTCTTCTATTTAGCGATGTATACACCACAGGGCTATTTCAACCCCCGCGGAAAAGACGCGCGCGTATATCGCGACATAAATGATAATTAGCCACGTTGCGGGTTATTTACGACACGCCCGTCATGAATTAATTCGAGGTAGCGTGTTGAACGGTGGACAGATTCTTCAGCTAGCCATACGCATGTGCGTAGTCTGTCAACCCCATTTAAATAATCTGTCCCCACCAGCCGCTGTCAACGGGATGCATTAACGCTGCTTGTCGTAAACAATAATTTATTATGCACCTTGCAAATAGTATTTAGTTAATTATAAACGTTGGTGTGCTGTCGCTCGCACGACGCGAGTTTTGAATGCGGTTTTCCGCGACATGGACCCCCCCCCCCCCCCCTGTTGGAGCATCGAACACAGCGCGAATCGCCCGCTACCGATCCAACGAGGAATATTAACTGTACGAGGCTGTTCAGAAAGTAACAGAACATTATGTACAACCACTTTTGTAACCACATGTTCTTAAAGTGTTTTATTTTATTACTGCGAGATCTATAGTTGCAGATCAATGTGTTTTACATAGAAAGATTCGTTGAAGCTTCCTCTATTCAACTATGTATGATTCATTACTTTAATTCAAAATGGCTGTTTATTTTTATGGTTAGTTGTGTAAGAATACATTTAAAAATGTTTGGCTTCACAATTAGCAATGACAGTTTTGTTTGGAGGTGTATTACTGCAAGATCTACAGTTGCAGATCAATGTGTTATACATGGAAACAACCACTGAAGCTTCCTCTATTGAACTATGTGTGACACATTACTCAAAAATGTTATTGTATCAGAAATATTAACGATTAATTGAAATCATGTTCAATAATTTACAAATAACTGTTAGTTTTTATTACTAACTTTCCAGATGGATTCTCGAAAGCTCTGCAGTTGCATATCCATACTATCATACATGAAAATAACTGCTGAAGCATCTTCTATCCATTCATGTATGACTGATTGGTCAAAGTTGTACTGGATTAGAGTCATCGTTGATTAATTGAAACCATGTTTAATAATTTACAAACATAACTGCTCGTTTTTTTTACAAACTTTCTAGATGGATTCTCGAAAGCTCTGCAGTTGCATATCCATACTATTATATACCAGAATAACCACTGAAGCATCCTCTATCCACTCATGTACGCCTCATTGTTTAAAATTGTACTGGATTAGAGTTATCTTTAATTAATTAAGAGATTATTAGTAGTTTTTGTTATAAAATTTCCAAATGGATTCGCCAAAGCTCTGCAGTTGCAGATCTATATTATTATACATCAAAAAAATTGCTGAAGCCTGCTCTGTTAAACCATATATGATTCATTGGTCCAATTCAAAATGTTGTTCGATTTTGTGGTTCTGCAATTGTACCTCCTGAAACCGGTCTAAAATGAGTAAATATAAATAAATATGAAAATGTAGTTTAAATTCTTTCTTAATGCTTCGGGTTTGGTGATAAATACTTCCAGTAAATTTAATTAATACGATTGCAATGACCTGAAGATGGCTTCACACGCGGCAATAAAAACTAAAAGTCACGACGACTCGATAAACTCGTCGCTTAACGCTCACTTAAATTGGTCCCGACGAATTTCAATCACTGGAATAATTTCCAACTCCGTAAACTGCAATTTCTGTCGTGCGAAATATTTTAAATACACACAAGCTTCTCCGCGCGATTTCAATGGCGATGAGGGTCTGATATCTCGTAGACACGATGCGTAGTTAATTACAATTCATCATTATTTATGACAAATGCGCGAGCGACACTCGTTCATTACGTAACTGATATAATATTGTGAAGAGTCCGCGTTTTCTGCCGCCGCTGCAATAATTGGGACATAACGGTGATATATGGCGACAAGCGGTTATCAAACCAATATGAGCGCCCTTCCCAACGACTCTGAATTGCCCATAAATATCGCACTGCAAGTCAATAAAGCGCTACGTGCAGTCATTGCCGATTGTACAGCCTTACACCTCCAAATGCACCCTTACACAACTGACCACAAAAATCAAACAACGCCTGGAATTGGAACAATATATCATACATGGTTCAATAGAGCAGGCTTCAGCGGTTATTTACATGTATAAAAGCATTGATCTGCAACCGCAGATCTTGTAGTAATCCACCTCCAAACAAAAACCTTTTTGCTAATTTTGAAGCTTTATATTTCTAAATGTACCATTACAATTACAACCACAAAAATAAAACAGCCATTTTGAATTAAAACAATTAATTATACATTGATAAATAGAGCATGCTTCAGTGATTATTTACATGTATAAAATATTGATCTGCAAACATCGATCTTGTAATAATCTACCTCCAAACAAAACTCTCATTGCAAATTGTGCAGCATTTCATCTTTAAATGTACCCGTACATTTCTAATCATAAAATTCAAACAAAATTAAATAAATCAGAAAATCAAACATAGTTAAATAAAGCAAGCTTCAGCGGTTGTTTTTATGTATAAAACATTGATCTGCAACCATCGATCTTGTAGTAATTCACCTCCAAAAAAAAAACTCTCGTAAATTTTGACGCATTACATCTTTAATTGTACCTTTACACTTTTAACCATAAAAATCAACCAAAATTAAATAAAACAAAAAATCATTCATAAATAAATAGAGCTGGCTTCAGCGGTTGTTTCTATGTTTAATACATTGATCTGCAACCGTCGATCTTTGTAGTAATCCACCTCCAAACAAAATTCTCATTGCAAAATTTTGACGCATTACATCTTTAAATGTATCTTTATACTTTTAACCATAAAAATCAAATAAAATTAAATAAAGCAAAAAATAATACACGGTTAAATAGAGCAGGCTTTAGTGGTTGTTTCTATGTATGAAACATTGATCTGCAACCGTCGATCTTGGAGTAATCCACCTCCAAACAAACAAAACTTTCATTGCAAAATTTTGAAGCATTACATTTTTAAATGTACCCTTATACTTTTAACCATAAAAATCAAACAAAATTAAATAAAACAAAAAATCATACATGCTTAAATAGAGCAGGCTTCAGCGGTTGTTTCTATGTATAAAACATTGATCTGCAGCCGCAGATCTTGTAGTAATCCACCTCCAAAAATCTGTCATTGCTGATTGAGAAGACTGACACATTTAAATGTACCCTTACACAACTAACGATAAAAATTAAACATCCATTTTGAATTTGACCAATAAATCATACATAGTTGAATAGAGCAACCTTCAGCGGTTATTTCCATATACAACACATTGATCTGCAACGGTAGATCTTGCTGATTCTGTCCCACAAAAATATCAAACTAAAGCCAGTAAGTGTTAGAGTCAGAGACATCTGCATGGCGCCAGAATCGTCGACATCCGCGCATCGTCAATCCTACGTCTTTGATCGCGCGGTTGACGCGATGGCGGCGACTGATTGATTCATCGGTAACACGTGGATGAGACTGGTCCTAGAATAGCCCACAACGTTCTGGATATTAATACGAATCAATTAATCTCTCCCTAATCACCTTGGACGAGGTAGCTGGACTAATGTTTATAAATGGCTCAGTCCCTGACTGACATTAATATTATATTTTTGTGTTTTACAAGAAAAATTGCCACGAATTATGCGGCTTTGTCTAAAAATACTTCGTCTTTTCACACTTGACGCAGCGTCGGAGACAACAAGCCGTCAAAAATGCTCTACTGTTGCTGTAAGAATTGCAGATCTCTTGGAAGTTATGTACACGAAAACTCAGAACCTAATAGAGATATCATTTTGAAATTTTATATTTAACATTTGACTGTTGAGATTAGGAGCTAGCTAGAATTGGGTAGCAATCTATTAACCGGAAGTGGTAGTTTACTTGAAGACCTATTAGGTTTTTTGAGCATATCTCAGTAAATAATTAAGTTGCAAAAAATATTGTAATAATCAAAAAGATGTAAAATAGTGTAGGCTACAATTTTTATTTGAAATTTTTTTCAATATTTTATACCGTACATGCAGATTTCTTACGTTCACGGTAACTCCCTTGAAACTTACTACTGTCATATGTTTTCAAGTTAGCCCAACCCCTAATCTAACTTATAAGCTCATTCGCACTTCATTTGTTTCATTAATAAATATTTTATAGCAAGAAATCTGAGACATGGTAAATATACAGAAAATAAAGGATTTACCAGCAAGTCACACATAAATACAATTTTTGGACTCTATTAATCAAACTGCCTGGTGTGAAACTTACTACTGTCATATGTTTTCCAGTTAGCCCAACCCTTAACCTAACTTTTAAACTCATTCGCACTTCATTTGTTTCACAAATAAATATTTTATAGCAAGAAATCTGCAACATGGTAAAAAAAATTAAAATAGCTAAAATCTCAACTTTATGAGGCAATAACTCAAAAACTAAGTGAGATATCGTAAAACGGCGGACAGTTTTGGAATCAGCACACTTTAATTAACCAATTAGTAAAGTTTTATATAATTTAATTTTTTTCAATTTTGCGATCCAGAAAATTCCCCACATCGATATCTCGAAAAATAAAAGAGATACAGTCGCGGCAACTACACCATTAGATTCGGAATAAAAAGTTCTATAAGTATGCAAAGTTTCGTTAAAATCGCTCCAAGGGGCGAAGTGCTAGGACAAAAAGTCTGAAAACGGCACAAAATAGGGAAAAACTCGAGGGGTAAGTATTGAATTTTTGCAAAAATTTTTAATCTCTCAGAATTTTAATTTATATACCCTATCCCTCTATTTTGGCCCTGAAACTCACGAAAAATTTAACTAGAACGATATATGGGGGGGTTGGTATTGAAATATAGCCGATTTAAAATTTAGAGAAACAAGAATTTTGGTACGGGAAATTGTTTGGAGGGCTGTATCTTTTAAAATAATCGAGATATTTTAAATCTGTTTTAACGAGCGTGTTCAGAATGCATTACTTATGGAACATGTATATTTTTATTTCAATGCGTCACGAAATACTAATTTTACAGACAGACAAAATTGACTAATGAAACTTGCAGAAAATTTTGAAATTACCCAAATTTTAACAAAAATATGTTGACGACAAATAAAAATATTTCAAATATGATTCAACCAACGTATACAGAATACTTTTCTTGTCGAACACTTAAATTTTTAATTTGATATGTAGTAAAATAATAATTTTACAGACGACTATATTTACGTCGACAATAATTAAAAATCTAATGAAGATTTCATCTTAAAATTTTATTAAATATTTAACATTTTAATGTTAATGCTAAAAGTTGGCAATCCATTAACCGGAAGTGGTAGTTTATTTGAAGGTCTCTCAAATTTTTGGATATATCTCAATTAAACAATTGAGTTATATATTATAATAATCAAAAAGAAGTAAAGTAGTATTGCAACAATTTTGATTTGAAACATTTTTGCATATTTCGTACCGTTTATTATTTAAAAATTTCAGCAAATTATGTGGTACCCCCCTCATGAAATAAACGTGTCCTACGTCCCTGGCTCCGTCGAATCGTCTCAGCTTGACAAGCATTTGGCGCAGGGTTGCGCTATATTTTATTCGTAACCTTAATCTACTATGAACCAACAAATACATCACAAAATAAAATTGTTTTGTTTCGAAAACATTCGCTGTAATTACGCCAAATAGCTAACAGATTTAGTATGACGGACACTTCAAACAGCTGACGAAAATGTCAACAGGAATTTCAGACGCCATTTCTAGATCGGCAGACGCTCTTTCATGTTTCTGATTTAGATGAACAGGAATTAGAGCAGTTACATAATTTTATAAATAATATTATATTTAATCAAGTTGTAAGGGGATCCTCTATCGAAGCATGTATAATTAATTAAAATATACTTTTTTAGATTAGAATTATCGTTTGTCAATTGTTTCAGCGCGATTTTTCACAACAGTCTAGTTGATTCACAATAACTACACTAGCACGCTACTAAATTTAACAAATTTTATATGGGTAGAAAGAGGAAGATTTAGGCTACTCTTTGATATATAACAATGTAATATTATTTTTCTTTTCTTTACGATTTTAAATTCATCAATTAATAATTAGATTCCTGCTGTTCACATTGGCATAGAAATATTTATAATTTATAAAAAATATAAAATATAATTAAACTGTAACGGAAGCTCTGCAATTGTAGACCCAAGAACTTTGCTATACAACAACATAATATTCTTTTTCTCATATTTACATTAAATCGATTAAATATTAATGAGATTTCTACTGTGTAAAAGAATTATAATAAATAAATAATTTAAAATATAATCAATCTGTACGGGGGTGCTCAGCAATTGCAGACCCATGTATTATACATCAAAAGAATCGCTGAACCATCTTCTATTCAACCATGTATAATTCATTAATAAATACTTTTCTAGGTTAGAATTATCGTTTGTCAATTGTTTCAGCGTGATTTTTCGCAACATTCTCTAGTTAATTTATAATAACTCCATTAATACGCAAATAAATTTAACATATTTTATATGAGTAGAAAGAGGAAACTTTAGCCTTTATTTTGGTATATAACAACATGACATTCTTCTTCTTATTCTGTCTGCTGTCAGAAAGAAAACACTTCATTATCATCTAGTTTGCATCGCGAATACATTCGAAGAAAACCTGTACCACAACTGCAAACCTACTTCTAAATATTTATTACTCGGACTGTTAATTGACTAATTAACAATTTATAGCACTGCATATTCAGAGAAGTTGTCACTAACTGTATAATTGGCATTAGACAATGCGATGATGGTTCAATTTCTCATCGATATCAACAAAGTATGATTGATTATTCTTCCAAACCCAACAATTACAATTTTGATTTTTACATAATAATCTGCATTTCCCTTTCCTGCTGTGCGTCCTGCAGGGGGAATGTAAGAGGAGGGAGGGTAGGGTAGGGGAGTACAGTCGTATATCGCGAACGTGCTCCTCATACGAGCACAATAGCGCGAAGAAGAGAGGAACAGCAGAGGAGAGAATGTGAGGATGCCATTGGAACTTATAGGCTATTTAGAGCATTCAGTTTAATGCTGCAGCATCTAGATGGCATGGTGCCATAGACCAGTGCCTCTCAAACAAATATATGTTTAACGTTTCGACCACTTTGTCTTATTGCTGTACATTGCCTCACCGGAGTATTCCGGGTACACGAAAGCAGCGCGATCGTTCTGAACGCTGTAAACGGCCCGAAACGTCCTGGAAAGCTAAAACGGGCGCCCAAATGCGCCTTTCCACTCTTCATTACCGGTCGAGCGTCGAACTGGGGCGACGTCGGGACGTCGTTGGGCTAAGGCGTCGGGGAATGGTTCGATTCTTGCTGGAAGCTTGGCAACAGGTTGGAGAGAATAATTTTAATAATAAACAGAGAATTGATTTCAAGTTTTGCTGTTATTTAACTAGATGCTCTGCAGTTGCAGTTCTACAAGTTGTACATCAGAATAACCGCTGAATATTCTTCTAGTCATCCATGTTTAATTCATTTGTTTTAATTAACTTGGAATAGAGTTATCGTCGATTGACTGAAAGAAAGTCTAGTTACAGGTGAAAGTTTTTATTGTCAAATTTGAGACCCTATAACTCAAAAACTAATCGAGGTATTTTAAATCTGTCCTCAAATTTGAATTCCTCACAGTTTTTTTGTATAAACACTGTTATTTATTAATCCAGTGGCGTCCGTCAATTGACCCAAAACCGTCCCGCAAAAAAATACTACCATATTTTGTACCTAATATTTTACGTCAAATTTGAGACTCTGTATCTCAAAAACTGATCAAGATATTTTAATTCTGTATAAAAATTTGAAATCCTCGTAGTTTTTTGAATAAATACTAATATTTTGAACATCATTTCTTGAATAATTATTATTTTATTAAACTATATTCCAAAAATGATTGTAAAAATGTTGATTTTTGTAGCATATACAGAATCAAATGAGCATATCTCAGAAACTATTAAAGATAATTTAAATCTGATTAAAATTTTGGATTCCTCAGGATCTTCTACATAAAATAACATCAACTCCATTCTGATTGAACTAAAAATAAAATATTTAATTAATCAAAACTAAAATTTGAACCGTTCTTCTGGACCCAAAAATTTTTTTCCTTCCAAATCTCTTGATTTTCTCCTATATAATAATATTTTTCACGCTGATTCCAAATTTTAAAACCGCATCTTCATATCTTTTTTAGGTCCCGAGAAATCGAGTTTTGAAAATTTTCAAAAAACATCAGTTTCTCTTCTGTAACTCAAAAAATAATAAAGATATAAATTTCTACGCTACGCCATTCGATTCGCCGTAAAAAGTTCTATAAGTATGCAAAGTTTCGTTAAAATTTCCCGATGGAGCGAAGCGTTACAGCAAAAACTCTGTAAATGGCCCAAAATCAGAAAAAAGCCAAGGGGTTAGTATTGGATTTTTTCGAAAAATTTTGATCTCTCAGAATTTTGATTTATATACCCTATCCCCCTATTTCCGACCTGAAACTTTCAAAAAACTTAGTTTGGGCACGATCTGAGCTTTAGTTTTCCAGATATGGTCCATTTTATTAATTTTGAGTTGATACAGAAGTGGCCGTTAATATGTTTTTGACTCATTACTCGAAAATGAAACAAGATATTTTAAATCTGATTAAACGAGCATATTCGGCGTGCTTTACTTGAGCAATATGTAAATTTTTAGGGTGATTGCTTGAAAAATATAAATTTTATAAGGGAGACAACGTTGATGGAAAAAATGTGTAGATTATTCAACTTTGGAAGGCTGTATCTTTTCAACCAATTGAGATATTTCAAAACTGAGTTAAAATTTGGATTCCTCATAGTTTTGTTAGTTAGATGTGATAGTTGTATTAGGGTGCTACTAAAATTAGTTAGGTTAAAATGTCATGATATAAAAGGTGTTTTTTTTATCATTTATCTGACGAAATGAGGGTGTATTGAGGCAGTTAAAGGGGTGAAACCACCCCCAAAAATTACCTCTAGTTCTCACAAGCCTTCTTACATCTTTGGGTGTCCCAATATGACAGCCGGTAATCGCAGAAATATATCTATGTTTTTTATATTAAAATAATCGCTGAATATTCCTCTGTAATTTTCATTGCCAATTTTAAAGACAGATTACTACAAGCTCCGCAATTGCAGATCCATGTTTCATATATCAAAATAACCGCTGAACCTTGCTCTATCAAACCATATATAACACAACAGTTAAGTTACCTAGTTTTAAAGTTATCGTTAATTATTTGAAAGTGTGTCCAGTTTTCGTTAATTAATTGAATGCATGTCTAGATAAAATTGTTTTACAGCATGCTCTGCAACTGAAGATCTATGTATTATATATGAGAAGAACCACTGAAGCTTTCTGTATCCATCTATGTATGATTCATAGATTTATTTTTTCAATTGTTTCAATTAACTTGAAATATTGTTGTCATTGAGTGACTGGAAGTTTAATTACAAAATTAACATTAAGATTTAATAGAGGGTGGTTTTCCTTACTGGATTCATAAGTGGATTACTTCAAGCTCTGCAGTTGCAGATCTATGTTTTATACATCAAAATAAGCGTTGAAGATTCCTCTTTTCACTCATATATAGTTTATAAGTTTATAATTCATCTGAAGTGAGTTATCAGGTACAGTAGCAACCAATTACGACTTTGTTGTACTCAAACAAATGAGGTCGCTGTACGTTTCTCAACTGTTTTAGAGCAAAAAGTTTCAAATAAAAGTTGTAGACAACTAAATTACCTACAAGTTTTATTTGAAACATTTTTGTGTAAAACAATTCAGAAACGTTTGATTTGATTCGGAAAAAACAAATATGAAAACAGAACAATAATGAATTCCGTTTCTCGTTGCCCTAGACGGTACATATTGAAATATATTTGCACGAGTGGTCGGCAGAGGGCGCATACATCCTGCAGGTGCAAGGGGTGGGGGCAGCGCCCTCTGGCGAAGTGTATTGCAGGACCCGCTAGCATCCAAATGATGCAATTACCAGGCAAATGGCCGCCCCTTTATTGTGGAGGTGAAATGCCGAGCCGGTGCACGGGCGGCCAATATATCGCGGCCTTTATAGCAGCCGCCCCCCGCGCCACCCCTCTCGCCACCCCCGCCTTCGTTTTGTATTCGCATCTAGTGAGGAAATCGCGGTTTCCCTGATCTTTGTTTTCTTTCACTGACACACGAATTGCGCCATTTACCCCAAATCGAAAAACTTCCCTCACACACCACTCTTTTATTCTGGCTATGCACCCCCAATACCAAATTCAGATTACTCCACCTCCTATACCCATCGCCGTTCCACCAATATTCATTCAATAGTTTACACTATACATCAGTCATTACCACTGAAATATAATAATAGAGGAACACTTAGTATTTTATTTATTTTTAAAAGCACATATCAGCAGATTTATAATAGTTAATTTTTAAAGTAACACAATTTTTGAGAGACCGTATCTCAAAAACTTGATGACATATCAAAATTCTAAGTACATCTCTGGATTCCCTATACTTTTTTAAACAAATAGTCAAATTTTCAAAATTATCTAATCATTTTTTTCCATCGAGAACTTAGTTGAAGTATATCCTGACAAATATCAAATTATAATAGTCGTTTTTTAAGGTATCCAAAACTTTTGGAGACCGTATCTCGAAAACTGGATGAGATATCAAAATTATAAATACAACACTGGATTCCCTGTACTTTAAAAATATGAACCCAAATTTTCAAAATTATTTAATTATTTTTACGCATTGAGATCTTGGTTGAAATATATCCAGACTAATATCAAAATTAAAAAAATTGTTTCTTTAAGTGAACTAAATTTTGAAAGATCGTATCTCGAGAACTGGATTAGATATTGAAATTCTGAGTACACCCCTGTATTCCCCGGATGTTTTTCTAGTACTTGCAGAAATTTTTAAATTGTTCAATTGTTTTTTCTTATTCAGATCCTGTTTGAAGTAATCCAGAACAATGTCAAACTAAAATAGTTGTATTTTCAAAGTTACTCAATATTTGTGAGACCATATCTCAAGACCTGGCTGAGATATCAAAATTCTGAGTACACCTCTGGCTTCCTTGTACTTTTCTTAGTATTTGGTGTTGCTTTCAAATGTATCTAATCGTTTTTTCTTATTGAAATCTTTATTGAAATATACATCGATCAATTATTGTTTTTTTTAAATAGACTCAAATTTTGAAGGACAGTATCTCAAAAACTAAATGAGATATTAAAATTCTGAGGACACCGTTGAATTGCTCAGAGATTAATTAACCAACCCCTAAATTTTGAAAAATTAACAAAAATCCTGACCCAGTTAAAAGCACGTTTAACAAAGTGTCCACCCATGACCTGATACCCAGAGTCTCTATCTCCCGGAGTGACAAGTCCGGAGGGCGGGACGGCGTCTATCGCCGGCTGTCACCATCTCGGAGACTTCATAAAATGAGAGTAGTTATTTTGTTTGTATCCTGCGCTCTGCCGTCTGTGTCTTTATCAGACGTTCTGTCACAGTTTTTTCCGGGCGTCGCGGCGTAGCTGTCACGGACGCTGACGCGAGAATGGAAGATGGCGAGCGTGTAATAATGTCCGCTGACAGTTGTCATTCGGGGCAGGGCGTCGCGACGCCTCATGTGAGTTTAAAATTGCAGTTTTTACTATTGTAATTCTTAAATTTCTTTTGGTCTGGCTATGATTGTTATTTCTGGGCCGATTGTACCTGGCAGTAGATGGATGGTTCTCCGCGTCCATTATGATGGACAATCCATCAATCACACGTCGTGACTCATGATGTGCACTGGGACGGACACGTGATATTTCTTCGAGATTGGAACCGTCCAGACCTACCAATTCGCTTTGAAACTGCAGATCTTAACATTATAAAACTCTAGATTATTTTTGAATTATTGTCTACTGAAAATTACATTTAAATCTCGGATATAGTGATTAAATTAATTTCTTTTTCACCTCCTAAACCCGGTCCTGTTCATCATCTATTCGTAATGACGTTGCAAATTGTTAAATAATTATGTTCTAAGGGGAAGACGCCAGGAGGGGTGCATTGTCTTGCCGTAACAAATTTCCGCTCTTCAGGAGATCTTAACTTTTTTTGCTTTTGCTCTGCTGTCCATCTGCTAGCTGTCACTTTTTTATTAATTATTTTTGCTTGGAATCATTGTTGATATATAATACGAAATGTGCAACAACAGGAAAACAAATGAATAAAAGATACATAAGTAAACAGAAACAGTAAAAATTTTGAGTTATAACTTGAGTTCAACTCAAAAAATGCAGAATCCTCTTTTTGATGTAAATTATATGTTATTTATTTAAATATACTTATCTTTATATGCATTTTAAGGATATTTCTTCGAGGAATCCAAATTTGTCCTCAAAATTAAAGTCCCAGTCTTAGTTTAAAAGTTACCAGCCGTCAAAGTTACCACAACCACAATAACACCACAATTTTATCATATTTATTTTCTAGCTTTGTGATATGTGTATTAATAATTTAAACGTACTTAACTTTATATGCATTTTAAAGAGAATTTTTTGAGGAATCCAAATTTGTCCTTAAAATTAAAGTCCCATCCTTAGTTTTTGAATAACCGGCCGTCAAAGTTAGGAAAAACCACAAAAAAAATCAAATAATTAAAATATTGCATAGGAAACGCTATGGTGTGTATTTAAACAAATATGAGTCCCAAAAGATTAATATTTCTGGTGATACGTTGAAGTAGATTTCATATTTGGTTTGTTTGAGTGACAAGCATTCTTCCATAGCGCATATTTGCGCAATCTCTTCAAAGCGAACCATCCAGCGATGCTAGATAAGTATTTCATCTTAATTATATCTCAAAATTGTTATGAAATGTCTTGAGGTAAGGGACAGGTAGATCTGCTCGCGACTTGAATACATCCTCTCTGGCGGTGACAGCCTCCGGAGCGGCGTCGATACCATTCAGATGCTGATGCAGTCTTCACGTTCATCCAACTGTAAATCTTCTAACAATGCGTTCACTGTTCTCGCCGATATATCTGCGACAATCACTCATTGATGATAGATAACTGAGCGGTTTGTTTCATTTGGAATTATTGTTTTTACCGCCCGCTACATTCTTTAAGAGTGGAACTATAATTCTAAAATTCGGTAGTGTTGTATTTTATATTTGTATTCATTTAGAAAGAGTTGATTAGTTTCTGGTGATAATCCAATGACCGGAAGTTGTAGTTCAACAGAATATTTTAAATTTTATCATCTACAAATTGTGTTTAAAACATTTTTCTCTTACTGGTACCATTTAAGAAATACATTAAGTTAAAAAATATTTATTTTTGAAAATTGGTTGGGATATATTTCAAGTAAGATTTCAATGAGAAAAAACAATTAGATAATTTTGAAAATTTCGTTAAATATTTAGAAAAGTACAGGGAATCCAGAGAATTTCTCAGAATTTTGATATCTTATCTACTTTTTGAGAAACGGTCTCTCAAAAATTTGATTACTTTAAAAAAACAATTATTTGATATCTGATCTGGATATATTTCAACCCAGTTCTCAATAAAAAATAACAATTAAATATTTATAAAAATTTGGTTAAATAATCAAAAAGGTCCAGGGAATACAGAAGTGTCTTCAGAATTTTGATATCTTATCTACTTTTCGAGATACGTTCTCTCAAAAATTTGATTACTTTAAAAAAAATTATTTTAATTTGATATCTGATCTAGATATATTTCAACCCAGTTCTCAATGAAAAATAGCAATTGAATATTTTTAAAAATTTGGTTAAATAATCAAAAAGGTCCAGGGAATACAGAGGTGTGTTCAGAATTTTTATCTCATCTACTTTTTAAAATAATGTCTCTCAAACCTTGGGTTACTTTTAAAAATCAAATGCTTCAATTTGATATTAGTCTGGATATACTTCAACTAAGATTTCAAGGATAAAAAAACAATTGAATAATTATACAAATTTGTGCAAGTACTCAAAAAAGAATGGTAAATACAGGGGTGTACTCAAAATTTCGATATCTCATTCAGGTTTCGAGATACGGTCTTTCAAAATGTAGATCACTTTAAAAAATCAACTAATTTAATTTGATATTGATCGAGATATACATCGAACAAAGATATCAATGAGAAAAAACAACTTGATAATTTTGAAAATATGGTTATGGTATGTAAAAAGTCCGGGGAATCCAGGGGTGTACTCAGAATTTTGATATCTCATCCAGTTCTCGAGATACGGTCTCTCAAAATTTGGGTCACCCTAAAAAACAATTATTTTAATTTACCATTGATCGGGATATACCTCAACAAAGATATCAATGAGAAAAAACAACTTGATAATTTTGAAAATTTATTTGGGTATGTAAAAATGTCCGGGGAATCCAGGGGTGTACTCGGAATTTTGATATCTCGTCCAGATCTCGAGATACGGTCTCTCAAAATTGGGGTCACCCTAAAAAACAATTATTTTAATTTACCATTGATCGAGATATACCTCAACAAAGATATCAATGACAAATAACAACTTGATAATTTTGAAACTTTGGTCAGATATGTAAAAAAGTCCGGAGATTCCAGAGGTGTGCTCAGAATCTCGATATCTTGTATAGTTTTGGAGTTACAGGTCCTTAAAGTGTCAGTAACTCTAAACCTCATTTCCAGTCGAGGTAAACACCATTTCAGTTCACTTCTCATTCCACTCTGCAGTAACATAGCACCTGTGCGTTGAACTTCAACAACCCAACAGAACAAAGACCGCATTATCCGAGTCTCCAGCTGTCCGAGTGCGACAGCATTCACAACATAATACAACACCAACGCCGTCGTAACTCATATCCAAAACAAAAGGTAAAAACAATTACGAGTTCACTTATAAGTTGATTTGCACCTACGGGCTAATGGGCTACGCATACTCCATCCATGACGTCACGGGATTAACATTGGCGCGCAATTTGATCCGTCTTATAAAGATATATAGCGCAAACGTGATTTATTTGAGTAATAACGCATTTGACATACGATATGCAAAGCATAATTACAATCTCGTTATAAAACGGCGCGCTGGACCAACCGAAGGAGGTGGAAGGTGAGTTCTGCTGACTGCTGGACGTTTACACGCGATTATACGAAGAGCACAGGTCCGTATTTCATAAAAAAAATACACAATACTACCACGAAAAAACAATTAACTCTGTGTTTCTTTAAATACAACCATTTTTGAAATATTTCATTTTTTTGTGGTTTTTACTAACTTTGACGGCCGATAACTCAAAAACTAAAAATGGGACTTTAAATTTGAGGACAAATATGAATTCCTCTAAGAATTCTCTTTAAAATGAATATAAAGTTCAGTATATTTAAATACATAGTACACCTTTTATCTTAAAATTAAAGTTCCATATCACTTCTGTAACAACCAGAAGAAAACTATTAACTTTACATGAATGACAAACGCCTGGAAATTTTTTTAGCGGAAAATGTTTCATACAAAACATGTAGACAATTTCTCTGTCTACAAGTTTTATTTGAAACATTTTTTTCTAAAAAAAATTATAAAGGTTCTACAACAGGCCTAAATATATTTATTTGTCCCAAAAAACCAAAAGAAAACTGCTAACTTTACATGGAAGCCCCAAGCATTTTAGAATTTTTTAATCGAAAAATGTTTCAAACAAAACTTGTACAAAATTCATTTCTCTACAGGTTCTATTTGAAGCATTTTTCTCTAAAACAATTCAGAAAAATTTTACAAGCATATTTTACTTCTTAAAATAATTTATTTGGTTATGGAAATTCTGGATACGGCCCTGTGTCGCCACAGGTATCCAGAGGTGTTGTAGGTGCACATTCAATTATTTTCCGATGTAAAAATTAAAATCTCGACTAGCTCCGGAAACTCCGGGAATACAACAGCTTCAGGGTTCCGGTAACTTCGGAATACTCTGTATTTAGTATTTTTTATACATAACTCTAGTCTAGTAAATTAGAAATTAATATTTTATATACAGTTAGATAGAGGAAGCTTCAACGGTTATTTTGATGTATAAATCATAGATCTGCGGTTGCAGATCTTGGAGAAATTTACTTTCAAAATTAACCTCCTAATATTAATTTGGAGCAACTGCTTTTAATCAATCAATGATAACTTTGGTTCAGTATAATTTAGATCAATGATTCATACATCATTAGATCGAGGAAGATTCTGCGGGTATTTTGATGTATAATTTGTAGATCTGCGACTGCAGATCTTGGAGTAATCCATTTTCAAACTTTACCTTAAAAATTATCACCTGTCTCTAAATGTTAATTTGTAACACATGAACATGCTTTCAATCAAGCAATGATTACTTTAGTCCAGTACAATTTAGATCAATGATTAATACATAATTGTATAGAGTAAGGTCCAGCGGTTATTTTAATGTGTAATTTATAGATCTGTGCTTGCAGATCTTGGAGTAATCCACCTTCAAGTGCAACAATAAAAATCATCATCTATCGATTAATTTTATATTTATAGCAATGGAACATGCTTGCAATTAATCAATGATAACTTTGGTCCAGTACAATATAGGTCAATGATTCATACATTTTTGGATAGAGGAAAGTTCAGCGGTCATTTTGGTGTACAATACCAGGATCAGCAATTGCAGAGCTTGACGTCAGGACGTCACGAAAAATATGTATTATTTATATTATTAATACTTAAAATATCTATATCATTCATTATAGTTCCTTGAAGCGTTCTGTACCAACAAAGACCTTCTTCTTCTTCCTTTTTGCTCGCTACACCTGACAATCAATTCGTGAGTGGTGCTGCGTCATACAAAGTCAAGTTTATGACAGACAATCAAGCAGGCCGTGGAATCACAAACCATATATTCGTTATTGGAGCGGCGAGTCTCAAAGAGACCGTTGCTTGTCATTCTCAAGGTTATCAACGGTTCGATATTGATTTCTGTCCGTCATCTGACAGATAGAGCAGACAATTGACACGAGATTGACGCGCGAAGCCGCTGAATTTAAACCACTTCTTAAAATAAAATTATTCCAGTAATATTTCTCCGCTAGTTTAAATCTAGTCACCTGTGAAGCGTCGTTCAATTTGTCACGACGTTGTTTCGCAGTCACGGCGTGATGAAAAGACGCGTCGCGGCGCCGTGAATGACGAGAAAAGTACTTACTTATATGAACTCGGCACCCCGGGATGAAAAGGCCACTTACCTGTAAACAAAAGAATTATGAGTACAATTTCATGGATCTGCAACTGCAGATAATTGTAGTAGCCCCATTCCCTTTTCGCATGTCTCCCTCTGATTGATGGCTCGTGTAAACGTGCCTTAAGCTATAATTCACCACTACAAGTGGTAGGGGTGGAAAGTGGGAGGAGAGGGGAGGGGAGGGACGGCGAGCGTCGGCGTCGTTGCACATGTACACGCGATTAATGTAACTAGTCCAACAATTAACATACACTGTTGAAACGTATTTAAAAACATTTATATTTAAAGTATAAACATTTTAAAATACCCTATTTTTTTTTGGTCATCATCTTTGAAGAATAAATCTTTTTTTCAGTCTTTTATACATAATTTATCAGCATATTATTTTACAGGAAGAATAAGCTTTGTACAGATCTATCAAAGAAAACAAATTTCCATTTATTGGTGTTAATCGAACAAGCTTTCATTTCATCCCTTCCCATTTCCACCCCACACAAAAAAATAAAACAAATTTACCTCTATTTTATAACCAAAAGTATGAGGAATCCAAAAATTAAAACCAAATTCAAATATCTTTATTTATTAAAAAGATACAGCTTGTGAAAGTTGGATAATTTTTTGTGCAGTCGATTCCTTTAGTTTACAATAAAAATTTTTTGGTCCCTCATTTAATTAAAGATAACTTCAAGACAATACAGTTAATTGTAAAACTTTATACATAGATTTATAGAGGAAGCTTCAGCGCTTCTTTTCATATATAACAGTATAGATCTGCAACTGCAGAGCATGTAAAAATTCATCTAGAAAGTTGGTAATAAAAACTACCTCATATCTGTAAATGCTGGTTAAGTAACTTGAACATGCTTTCATTTAATGAATAATAACTCTAATTTAATTCAAGTTTGAGCAATTATTCATACATGGTTAAATAGAGCAAGCTCCAGCGGTTCTTCTGATGTATAACAGTATAGATCTGCAACTGCAGAGCATTCACGGATCTATCTAGAAAGTTAGTAATTAAAACTACTATTAAACATGGTTTCAATTAATCATAGTTAATTCTAGTACAATAAAATTTTGAGTAATACGTTATACACAGATCGATAGAGGAAGTTTCAGTGGTTTTTTCGATATATAATAATATAGATCTGCAACTGCAGTGCTTTCCAAATCTGCCTCTAGAGGATTGGTAATAAAAATTATCTTCAAACAATTAAATTAAATATAAACATATTAAACATGGTTTAAATTAAACATCGATAATTCTGATCCACTTAAATTTAGAGAAATGATTCAAACATGGTTGTTTAGAGGAATCTTCAGCGGTTAATTTGATGTATAACAATATAGTTCTGCAACTGCAGAGCATTTACGAATCTACCTAGAAAGTTAGCAATAAAAACTACCAGTTATCTCTGTACTATTGAACATAGTATTAATTAAACAACGATTATTCAGATCCAGTTAAATTTAGAGCAATGATTCAAACATGGCTGTATAGAGGAATCTTCAGCGGTTCTTTTGATGTATAACAATATAGTTCTGCAACTGCAGAGCACTTACGAATCTATCTAGAAATTTAGTAATAAAAATTACCAGTTTTTTTAAAACTATTGAACATGTTTTCAATTAATCATAGTTAATTCTGATATAATAAAATTTTGAGTAATAAGTTACACATGGATCGATAGAAGAAGCTTCAGTGGTTCTTTTGATGTATAACAATGCAGATCTGCAACTGCGGAGCATTCACGAATCTATCTAGAAATTTAGTAATAAAAACTGCCAGTTTTTTTTTTAACTATTGAACATGTTTTCAATTAATTATAGTTAATTCTGATACAATAAAATTTTGAGTAATAAGTTACACATGGATCGATAGAGGAAACTTCAGCGGTTGTTTTGATGTACAACACCCAAATCTGCAACTGCAGAATCGGGAGCGGGCGAAGCGAGAAAACCACCTCCTGCTCTCCAGGCGTCACGTCTCTTCGCAGCAGGTAATTGTGTTAGACTTGAGGATTACACCAACAACGAGCGATGATTCTCTTCCGTTTGATGTGATTGGTGGCTGCTTGCACCTGACAGTCGATTTCAAAGAGGTTATCAAGGAAATATAGTTAGAATTCATTATTAAAATGCACAAAGAGGCGAATGATGGCGCCTGTCCTACAAAGACTCCGCCGGAAGCTGTATCTGTTATTTTTCTGCCTGTCATTAATAAATAGAGATCGTGTGCGCGCAGGAGCGCCCTCCAGCGCCCTCCAGCGCCCTCGCAGTCTCGCTCCCTTGGCGCGTCTACGTGTCAAACGGAGCTGCTCTGTTTGATCTTGGAACTATGATGTTAATTAAATTTAACCAGACTCACTATTTTTCATGCTTTCTTCTACACACTGCAGTTGCAGATCCCAACAATGTGATGCTTAAAATAAATTAACCATTAGGTACTTGTTCTAATAATTATAATTAAAACTATATACACAATCTTATTATTATTATTATTATATTCATTTAAAAATCGACAAAGAAAATTACTCCCTGTAACTAGTCATGCTTTCAATTAAGAATAATTATTTTCCAAGTACAGTAAAACAAATGAATTATATATTGTATAATAGAGGGAGGTTCAGCGGTTATTTTTATATATAAAAATATAGATCTGCAATTGCAGAGCTTGCAGTAATCCACCTTCAAAATTGACCATGAAAACTACTGCCCATAGTCTTAATTAAATCTTGTAATTAAAACATGTTTTCTATCAATCAACAATAACTCGTTGACAAGTACAGTGAAACAAATGAATTATACACAGTTTAATAGAAGAAGGTTCAACGGTTATTCTTATGTATAAAAATATGGATCTGCAATTGCAGAGCTTGCAGTAAACCGCCTTCACAATTGATAATGAAAACTACTTCTAAAGTCTTCTTGTTAATTTTGTAAGTAAACCATGTTTTCTATTAATCAACAATAACTCGTTTCCAAGTACAGTGAAACAAATGAATTATACATAGTTTAATAGAGGAAGGTTCAACGGTTATTTTTATGTATAAAAATATAGATCTGCAATTGCGGAGCTTGCAGTAATCCCCCTTCAAAATTGATAATGAAAACTACTTCCAATGTCTTCATGTTAATTTTGTAAGTAAAACATGTTTTCTATCAATCAAAATAATTCTTGTCCAAGTACAGTTAAACAAATAAATTATGCACAGTTTAATAGAAGAAGGTACAGCGATTATTTTTATATATAAAAATATTGATCTGCAATTGCAGGGCTTGCAGTAATCTGCCTTCAAAATTTGAAGTCAAAATAACTTCATATATCTTAATGTTTATTGTATTACTAAATATGCTTCTAGTTAATTACCGATAACTCTACTCCAAATTAATTAAAATTAATGAATTATACATGATTGAATAGAGGGAGGTTCAGTGGTTGATGTATGGAACATAGATCTGCAACTACGGAGCTTGCAGAAATCCTTATTCAAATTTTTGAATTAAAAGTATTCGCTATGTTTTAATATTGTTTGTAATTAGACATGCTTTCAGTTATTCATATTATATTGAAACAAATGATTTATACATGCTTGAATACAGCAAGATTCAGAGGTTATTTTGATATATAAAACATGGATCTGCAACTGCGAATTTTCAAATTGTACAAAGAAAACTTCTTTCTATTTCTTAATGTTTTTGTAACTAAGATATGGTTTCAAACAATCAACGATAACTCTATTCCAAATATATTTAAACAAATGAATTAAACATGGCTGAATAGAGGAAGGTTTAACGATTGTTTTGATGTATACCGCAGATAGATCTGCAACTACGGATCTTACACAAATTTAGATAACCAAATGAGTACATATATTTAAATTCTGACCAACTTGTGTTTACAGTAGATACAGCAATATAAAAATATGCATGCCAGTTAAATATGAAAAATTTGTGTACATTTGTAATTTTTCAGGTAAATCGATACATCCGGTGTGCACTGCAAGTTAAATTAAGAAGAACTAATACGATTAGCTGGCTGACGGTCATCATATCACTGGACACGATTTCCCAATCATCATTGTACAATTTTTCCGTTGATTTGCAAGGGTCGACAATAATGAACGCGGGCTCAAAGCGACTGCACCGCTCTGATGTTTGCAGTTTATCTGACAGGTAAACCGTGGCTTCGGTTTGTGCATTTGACGACTGTGGCATTCCGGATCAATGGGCCGCGCCCCCGCTGCCCCCGCCCGCCCCGCCGCCACTGCACTCGCATCCACAGTATTTAATTCGACAATATAATTTTCTAGGTGAACGATCAAAACACGAGTCATGCCAGCATGCAATTCTACCTCCAATGCACTGATTCGGCCCCGATGCAGTTATAATTTCGTTAATAGTTAATTAAAACACAAATTTCATCGGCTAAATAGCGAACGAGCGCATGAATTCGTCCGGCTAATATTAAATTAGCAAGCGTATTATGGAGAGATAAAAACCACGCAGCCTGGTTAAAATATTAGAGGTAAATACAATCAATATGTGCAAACATTTCACCGCGCTAATTCGTTCTGTGTACAACTGCATCGGACTGATGCATTTTTTACTGTACGCAATACACATATTATCGAGTTGATTCATCAAAGAAATACCGGATGTAGAATTAAAACGCTTTTTACCTCCCGCCTACCTCTAGGTAAGGGAGGTACTGTTTTTGGTCAAACAATTGGGTAGTGAGTTTTCAATGAATAAGCACGTTTTAGGGTCCCTACAACATGATTTTACTATTTTCGCGATGATGTCTGTATGTCTGTATGTATGTATGTGTGTGTGTGTGTGTGTGTGTGTGTGTAGTCTGTGGCAATTTTTTCGTCTCGCATAACTCAAATACTATAATACCAAAAAATACAGTTTTGTGAATTATTGCTTCTTATATTTAAATGAAGAGCTGATTAGATTGGATAAAATTGGTCAACCGGAAGTAGCAGTTTAGTTGAAGCCCTTGACAGTTTTTCGTAAAAAACACGGTTAAATTTTCTTTTTCAACAATTTATGTTATTTTGAAAGTTGAAGAATATTTAATTCTACATTTGTTTTGATAACAATAATTTTATTAATTTTCATTAGATTTAGAGATAATAAAATATAAAGAAATTAGATTTTATAAATCTTGCATTCCTAGTACACCATGGAAATATTTAAAAATTTTCAATTTTTTCGAAATGTGACACATGTCATTGTGATTGTGAAGCTGTTTTCTTAGTGAAATATATGTAAAAAATTAAATAAATATACGAAAGAAAATTAAATTTCTCAAACATAAATAGAAAATAAACAAATAAGAAGGTATGTTTCTGTACCATCAAATACTATTTTGTACCATTTAGCGGGAGGTTATGTGCTGCCCACAACAGATTTTTTAAAACAGTCTTAGATATATTTATTTATTTAACAAAAAGAACACTCTTACAAATAAATAGATATTTTGATAATTTTAAGGAATATTACTGCAAGCTCGGTAGTTGCAGATCCATGTTCTATATATTAAAACAACCGCTGAATCTTTTCTATCCTGTATAATTCATTTGTTTTAATTTATTTTAAATAGAGAGAATAGTTATTTACTTTACACGTGGGCAAAGTAAGGAATTACCCACGAGAGAAATTTTAGCACACTCGTGTAATAATTTTATCGAGTGAGTAATTCCATTTTGCCCACGTGTGAAGTGTAACGTTTTATCCAACACCTCTTAATAAATGAAAAATTTATTAAAGAAATATTATTTGACAGTGACATATGCTTTAAATTTTTAAATTAAAATGTCAATCGAACTGGTTACCAAGGTGTTGTGTGTTATTATTATTGTTATAAATAAAAAAATACTCACTAGTGACTTTCCTCAAAATTATACCCTCTAGTGGGTAATCTGTTACTTTGCTTGTTTAAAATCGCCATAGTTATAGAGCATTTATTGAGAGGTGTTGGATAATAGATTTTGCTACACATTTTGAAGGCGAATTTACTATAAGCCCTGCAGTTGCAGATCTATGTTGAACCTTCCTCTATTCAACCATGTATAACTCATTTGTTTTAAACAACTAGTAATGATTATTAATACAAAATACATTTCGACTTGCTGAAAATGAATCCTCCAGTGTCCACTAGCAACGTTTGAAAGATGACCATTCTGCTTCGGACACTTTCAGCTTGACAATGATAGCTTACATATTAGTGTGATTCCGTACCCGAGCACGCAAATGGTCTGCATATGTCTCGACGTCTCCTAATGTCCATCATCACTCGCCGCGCGACGCCTCGCTGTAGCGCGTCTCTCCAACACTTAAATAAAAACCCACGCGCTGTCAATCACCAATATCGCCGGATAAATCAAAGAGGCAGGTCTCTACCTTGTCAACAATCAATCTCATCCATCCGACCGCACAAGTCGCGCGTAATTAACCGATCGCTAATGAGCCTCGGACAACCGGTTGATGCGTCAATAGTTTACAGCCCCAATTCCTGGGAGATTTCTTGAGTTTTCGACCATCAATTCGGCGGCAGTCCGACGCGGGCGTCTCCTGCGTGTTCGTCCACTGCGTGCCTGACACTGCGACAGAAAGATGGATCCCCCATCGTCAATCGATCACTCAACAAGAAACAGAACTTGTGCATTGTTTAAAAGAACTGTCGCTACCTGGCAGATAATGTATTGTTCTAGCCAGGAACCCTCAAACTGATTTTGTTTTTGAGATGCTATACATGTTTGAATAGAGGAAGATTCAATTGTTATTTTTATGTGTGGATCATTGATCTGCGATTGCAGAGCTTGTAGTAATTTGTTTTCAAAGTTTTCAAAGAAAATTATACCCATAACTAGACATGCTTTCAATTTATCAACAATTACTCTATTCTAGGTGCAATCAAACAAATGATTTATATATGGTTAAATAGAGGAATGTTTAACGGTTAATTTGATGTGTGGAACATTGACCTGCAACTGCAGAGCTTGCAGTAATTCTTCTTCAAATATGACACTTGAAAACTACTCCCTTGTTTTAATGTTAATCGTGTAACTGAAACATGTTTTTCATCATTCAATGATAACTCGATTCCAAATTAAAACAATTGAATTATACATAATTAAATAGAGGAAGGTTCAACGGTTATAATGATGTGTAATACGTTGATCTGCAATTGCGGAGCTTGCAGTAATTTGCCTTCAAAATTGACAATGAAAATTAGACATGCTTTCAATAAATCAACAATAATTCTATTGAAGGTTCATTCAAACAAATGAATTATACATGGTTCAAGAGAGAAAGGTTCAGCGGTTATTTTGATGTATGGAACATTGGTCTGCAACTGCAGAGCTTGCAGTAATCCTCCTTCAAATATGACCCTTCAAAATTACTCCCTATGTTTTAATGTTAATCATGTTTATAAAACATACTTTTAATCATTCAATGACAACTCTATTCCAAGTAAATTAAAACAAATGAATTATACTTAAATAAATAGAGGAAGATTCACCGCTTATTTTGATGTATGAAACATTGATCTGCAATTGCAGAACTTCCAGTAAACCATCTTCAAATTTGTCAATAAAAACTATTCCCAATATTTTAATATTTATTTTGTAATTATACATGCTTGCAATCAATCAATGATAACTCTATTCCAAATAAATTAAAACAAATGAATTATACATGACTGAATAGAGGAAGGCTCATGGGTTATTGTAATATATGAAACATGGATCTGCAACAACGGAGCTTGCATTCATTTTCCTTTATAATTGGCAATGAAAACGACCTCCTGCATTTTAATATTAATTTTGCAACTAATACATGTTTTCAATTAATCAACAATAATTTTATTCCAAATAAATTTAAACAAACAAATTACACATGGCTAGATAGAAGAAGATTCAGAGGTCATTTTGATATACAATACATATAATCTGCAATTGCACAACTTGCAATAATCCGCCTTCAAGTTCAAACTCTTCATCAAAAACTACCCTCTGTATCTAAACATGCTTTCAATCAATCAACCACAACTCTCTTCCAAATAAACAGAAACAAATGAACAACACATTTTTGAATAGAGCAAGCTTCACCGATTAATTCAATGTACAACACATAGATCTGCAAGCACAGATCCCTGTACCGCGCGACCCACAAAACTATCTTGTCTTAAAAAGCATTTAGGTGTCGTAGTTAAATTCAGTAATGATAGTTGTCAAGTAATCTGGCAGTTTGGCAGATATTAATGGTGGTTTAACACTTCGATAGAGGTAAATATTTCCATTCATCTATCAAGTTGGCTGTTGAGTCGAGCGATGGCTTCTGATTTGAGCAGCGGTAGCAAAGAGAGATCATCGCAGTTGGCCACCTAGGGCCAGACAAATTGCTGACATGAAATTATAATTTTTAAAAGGTGTTGAAAGAATTGTTACAATATTTGACAGTATGTTGTTTTGCCAACAATAGTAACAACAATAAAGTTTTTCTTCATTTTTTTTTTGTGAAATCTCGGTGGTCCAACTGATGGTCAAAAGAGGAAGACCATTTAACAATTGCTCGAGTTTCTCACGAATCATCGTAATAAAACTTCGTTAATTGCCTCGACCAGGTAATAAATTAGAAAACTATAGTTCTGGGCTAATTAGGCGCGGAGTTCTGATGGCCTGGCGACGGAAGACCGGCAGACATCCAACAGCAGCTGCCGCGAAGATTTACCACAATAAAGAAATGTTCATTCTACTTACAACTCTTGGAATATAAAAAATATGGTAGAATTCAATCAACGATAACTTCAATGTGGTTACTATAAAGTTAATGTTTGATACATGGTTAGAAAGAAGAAGGTTCACCGGTTAATTTGATGTATGGAACATTGATCTGCAACTGCAGAGCTTGCAGTAATCCTCCTTCAAATATGACACTTGAAAACTACTCCCCATATTTTAATGTTAGTCGTGTAACTGAAACATGCTTTTAGTCTTTCAATGATAAATCTATTCCAAGAAAATTAAAACAATTGAATTTTACATGGTTCAAGAGAAGAAGGTTCAGCGGTTAATTTGGTGTATGGAACATTGGTCTGCAACTGCAGAGCTTGCAGTAATCCTCCTTCAAATATGACACTTGAAAACTACTCCCCATGTTTTAATGTTATTCGTGTAATTGAAACATGCATTTACTCATTCAATGATAATTCTATTCCAAATAAATTAAAACAATTGAATTATACATGGTTCAAGAGAAGAACGTTTAGCGGTTAATTTGATGTATGGAACATTGATCTGCAACTGCAGAGCTTGCAGTAATCCTCCTGCAAATATGGCACTTGAAAACTACTCCTTGTGTTTAAATGTTAATCGTGTAATTGAAACATGCTTGTAGTTTTTCAATGATAACTCTATTTCAAATAAATTAAAACAATTGAATTATATATGGTTCAAGAGAAGAGGGTTTAACGGTTAATTTGATGTGTGGAACATTGATCTGCAACTGCAGAGCTTGCAGTAATCCTCCTTCAAATATACAATTTCAAACTACTCCTTGTTTTTAATGTTAATCGTTTAACCGAAACATGCTTTTAGTCATTCAATGATAACTCTATTCCAAATAAATTAAAACAATTGAATTATATATGGTTCAAGAGAAGAAGGTTTAACGGTTAATTTTATGTGTGGAACATTGATCTGCAACTGCAGAGCTTGCAGTAATCCTCCTTCAAATATACAATTTCAAACTACTCCTTGTTTTTAATGTTAATCGTTTAACCGAAACATGCTTTTAGTCATTCAATGATAACTCTATTCCAAATAAATTAAAACAATTGAATTATATATGGTTCAAGAGAAGAAGGTTTAACGGTTAATTTGATGTGTGGAACATTGCTCTGCAACTGCAGAGCTTGCAGTAATCCTCCTTCAAATATACACTTTCAAACTACTCCTTGTTTTTAATGTTAATCGTTTAACCGAAACATGCTTTCAGTCATTCAATGATAACTCTATTTCAAATAAATTAAAACAATTGAATTATACATGATTAAATAGAGGAAGGTTCAACGGTTATTTTGATATATAAAAAATAGGTCTGCAATTGCATATCTTACAATTATCACAGATGAATTCCCTACTCAAAATACTATGAAAAACAAGAAAGTAAAATTCGAGTGTTATTCAATAAACGATATCATCAAATTGGTTTGAACAAACTACATGAATGATACATGGTTAAAAAGAGAAAGCTTCAGCGCTTCTGTTGATAAACAAAACACAGGCCTGCAAGCGCAGATCTTCGCGTGAGCACAAACGCATTTCCCCTGAGTTCGCCCCTGGAGAGAGTGGCGGTGAGTCAGTGCTATGATGGTGATTGAGTACCGTGATGGATATCTGCCATTAGCTGTGACGTTTTTAAGACCGACAGGCCGGTCTGGGACCTCGCCCACGCACGCTGATGGACGTGTCTGTGTGTTAACGGATCGACGCTGAAGTTAGCTAGATATTCTGTACGCGTAGAGGTGAAGTAAAATATTTACTTCGAATTGTTTGTTGACTTTGGAGGCCTGTAACTTTCAAACGAGCCATCGAATTTTGATTTACTTGCCATATTTGGTTTCCTCAGAGTTTTCTGCATAAAACCATGTATTTATACAAAACAATAATAATTAATGTCTTCAGGCACTTAACACGAAAAGTAGTCCAGTAGGATTTTAATATCAAAGTTTAACTAACCGTAACTTAATAACCAATAAAGATATTTAAATTCTGAGCAAAAATTTGGAATCCTCATACTTTCTACTATATATGCACATATAAATTATTTTAATAAGCTAGACCGTTTAGCATTTAAAAATTTTAGTTTCAAACCTGAAACTTATAACAAAATATTTTTTTGTAGCTTGCAAAATGTATCAAAAATAATCTGTGTTATACAGAAAGCTCTGCAGAATCCAAATTTGATGACCGGAAGTACGTATCTCTTCCGGTTTTTGAGATATAAGGAATAAATAGTTTAATAACGCATACATTTCGGCCCCCATTAAATTTAAATAGCTGTAACTTGAAAACCAATAGAAATAATTAAATTCTGAACATAAATTTGGAATCTCCGAGCTTTTTACAATATGTGCACATATAAATTATTTTAATTTGGGTGACCGTATAGTTTTTAAAAATTTTCGTTTCAAAACTGAAACTTATATTAATAAAAAAAATTCTAACAGGTAAAATCTACCAAAAAACAGTCTGTCTTATACAAGAAGGACTGTAGAATCCAAATTTTAAGACCGGAAGTGCTTATCTCTTCCAGTTCTTGAGATATAAGAGGTCTATAGTTTACCACAGTTAATAGCGCAAAATTTCCGGAAGAGATCGGTCCCCTGTAAATGTAAATAGGTGTAACTTGAAAAATAATAGAGATAATTAAATTCTGAACAAAAATTTGGAATCCTCATGCCTTCGATAATATATACACATATAAATTATTTTAATTTGGGGAACCGTATAGCTTTCAGAAATTTTTTTTTCAAAACTGAAATTTTTAATAAAATAATGTTATTTTTGTTGGAATGAATTCATAAATAAAATGTTTTCTAGCTTGCAAATCCTATCAAATAATAATCTCTCTTATACAGGAAGCTCTGAAGAGTCCAAATTTGAAGACCGGAAGTGCATACCACTTCCGGTTCTTGAGATACGCAGGATAAATAGTTTAACAGAGTCGATGACGCATAATTTCGATTACCATCGCAGGTCCGGGAAAAATTCCGGCCCGCGGTAAATTAGCTAGAGGGGCGGCGGGGGTTGTGGGGGTGGTGTAGAGGGTGGCAAGGGGGTGGAGGGGGAGCTTCTCGACGCGCTCTTCGTACATTAGTCCGGTAATAAATCTCAAGTTGAAAAAACACACTCGGGGCATGGTGTGTTGCTGTATGCAAATACGCGGTGTCTGGCGCGCCTGGTGATATATGGGGCACCAAGTGTCAAGTGAGTGATGCATAGGAGCCCCGCCGACCCCCCACCCCCCCAGCAAGAAGCCAGCGGGATATTCTCTCGTTCTTTCAGCGTGGTACAGTAAGGTAGATTATATTCGAATGACGCGCGAATTAAAACATGAATCAGTATTTTAAACTGTAAGCAGCTTCTGAAATTTTTTAGAGGAAAATGATTCAAGTAAAACTTGTAGACAATTAAATTTCCTACAAGTTTTACTTGAAGCATTTTTCTCTCAAAATAATATTGCACTCTGTACAAGTACAGAAACTAATGTATGTAGATAATATTTGAACACAGTACACGATGCACCATAGCGTTTTGAGGTTATTAGTAACTTTGATGGCCAGTAAGTCAAAAACAAAAAATGGGACTTTAATTTTAAGGACAAATTTGGATTCCTCGAAGTATTCTCTTTAAAATGCATATAAACTTAAGTATATTTAAGTAAATAATACTTATATTACAAAGCTAGAAAAGAAATACGAAAAAATCTGTGCCATAAAATGGATGTTAGTAACTTTGACGGCCGGTAACTCGAAAACTAAAAATGGGACTTTAATTTTAAGGACAAATTTGGATTCCTCAAAGAATTTTCTTTAAAATGCATATATAATTCAGTATATTTAAATAAAAGGTACATATTTTACCTCAAAAAAAAAAATAAAACTTCTACAATAAACTAATTAATTTTTATTATTTAAATAGCGTATTGTTTAAATAAATATACTTAACTTTAAATGCATTTTAAAGATAATTCTTTGAGGAATCCAAATTTGTTCTCAAATTTAAAGTCCCATTTTTAGTTTATGAGTTACCGGCCGTCAAAGTTACCAAGAACCACAACAAAAAAACTAATAATTCAAAAATTGTAGACAAATAAATTTCCTACACGAATCAGTATATTAAACAGTAGGGCATTCCTGGAATTTTTTATAGAAAAATGTATCAAGTAAAACTTGTAGACAATTAAATTTCCTATAAGTTTTACTTGAAGCACTTTTCTCTAAACCCAATATTGTACGTTGTACAAGCAAACAAACTAATTATTTTTTGCGATGCGTTCTCATCTTGAACGTTACTATCTTCTAATGCTGCCGAATGAGCAAAATAATTCCAATTACAACAAAAACTTCCTTTGAATCCTGATCCTTTGTTCGTTTCTTTGATTCGAGCGGTAAGAGCGGGGCGGGGGCGTAGCTACAGCCCTAGCGGCAAAGAAACTCGAAGAGAAACACAAGAGAAAAAATTAAGTTCTCTTTATGAATTTGACATAATGGTTAATGCGAAAACAATACTGGGATTGAACTGCCAGCAGCTAGAAATGCGAGTTGAGTGGAATGTTCAGTACAGGGTGAGTATAGCTACAAACCTTCTTCTTTCACCTCGTGTAAGATTCGTTTAGTTTCGATCACTGACACCAGAGTTATTGTTAATTAAATGATTGCTCATTGCTATGAATTGTATATTGCTATATCTTTTTACCTATTCGCTTTACAGAAAAAGTGTAAATACAAAAGTTATTTAGAATTTAAAAATGCATGCAATAAAGCCCATTTGAATACCTAAATATTAGTATTTTACGATATATTAATCAAAATATTATATATAACATTTCAGAAAACAGATTTAGTTTTATTTATTAGTGTTTTTCTATATTTTGTACCGTTCAGAAATTAAAATTTCGGGAAGTTATGTAGTGCCCACATCAGATACTTCAAGAAAAAATTCACTAGCGGCATTACTCAAAAACAAAAGACAGTCTAAAGGTAACAATTACACTGAATTATGTTTCATTTCACATAAAAATTGACGTAATTTTCAAAAACGTTTAATAAAATTTATATTGCGATTTTACGTTAACCCTGTATACTATCTTGTGCATTAAAGTTTTCTCTTCCAACTGATGCTACTTTCAATTGTTTTAAAAACAAAAGACAGTCTGAAGGTAACAATTACACAGAAATATGTTTCATTTAAGAATAAAAAATTGAAGTTTTTTTCAAAAATGTTTACTAAAAAATTTGTTGCGATTTTATAATAACTCTGTATACTATCTTGTGCAGTGAAGTATGCTCTTTCAACTGTTGCAAGTTTCATTTGTTTTGCTTGACCCAGCTCCGAGATATTCTGGCGCGAGTATACGTCGGTTCTTTGCGCTGAGTGTACTGAAATAATCTATCCATCTGCAGACCTGACAGTGACAGTTGCCGGGCGCGGCGGACAGATGACGTAGAGTGACGTGCCTCGGCGGTCAGCGAGACGTGCACGCCACACTACACCCCGGAGCCCGGAGTACCCGGAGTTGTATGACGAGAGGATGAAGACCGGACAGATGCGCAACTCAAGGATCGCTGCGCCCGCTCCGCAAAGTACAATCGCAAGCAAAATCATTCACACATCTTTTTAGCGCTGTACACTCTACTTTAGTATACAGGGTGCTCAATCGAAGACGCACCATAGCGTTTACAACATTATTAATTTGTTTGTGGAATTATTTGATTTTTTTTTGTGGATGTTACTAACTTTGACGGCTGGTAACTGAAACACAAAAAATGGGACTTTAATTTTCAGGACAGATTTGGGTTCCTCGAAATATTCTCTTTAAATTGCATATAAAGTTTAGTATATTTAAATAAATAATACACATTTTACATCCAAAACATTTTTGCTTTACAATAAATTATTTATTATTTATTTAAATACACTTAAATTTATATGCATTTTAAAGAGAATTCTTTGAGGAATCCAAATCTGTCCTGAAAATTAAAGTCCCATTTTTAGTATTTGAGTTACCGGCCGTCAAAGTTAGCAACACCACATAAAAAAATTAAATAATTCAAAAATAGCATTGAAAACGCTTTGGTGCGCCGTTCGATTCACCACCCTGTATAGCAGTCTCACGTTTCCTTAAAGTCCAGAAGATTAATTGTGTTATACAAATATAAATAAATATAATAAAAATACAGGAAGGTAATTGCATTCATTTTATTATTATTATTTATGATCAATAAAATCTGATTTATTCCCAAGTGTTTTAATCATACATGACTCAATTCTCCTACTTGTTTCTGTTGTTCCACAAATAAAATATTTGACGCAATCGTACGCTGTAGCATTCTCACATCGTCAAATTTATTTAACAATAAACGATAAATCTCGCTCGGTTATTGCCGATAAACTAGGAAGCTGACAACTGCAAGAACAAAGCGAGCTTCTCTCTTCGTTACAAATACTACAACAATTACAAAAAATCTGCTGTGCCCAACACATGACCTCCCGCTTAACTCATTTTATACTATACTCCATTTGAAAATGAGAGAGAATGATAAATAAAAATTTAGTAAGATATAACTTGCTCATAGAAAGCTAGATTGGATGCTAATAAAATTAAGAAAAAAAAAAAAACAATTGACAATCCCCGAAATTAATATATTTTATTTTCTTTGATGTTCCCGCCCCGAGACTTTTAACTTGATTCCAAACTCAAGTGAATTCTAATAAGTTTAAGAAAAAACAATTGACGATCATCGAAATTAATATTTTTTTATTTTAATTGAAATCCATGTTCCAAGACTTTTAATTTGATACCAAACTCGATGACAATCTAAGTACTTTTAGAAGAAAAAAAAACAATTGACGATCGCACAAATTTAATTTTTTATACTTTAATTCAACCCTCCTCTTTGAGCCCTTTAATTTGATACCAAACTCGATAGGATTTGAATAATATTTACCAATTGCCATTTTCGAAAATTTTCACAATTTTCCAAATTTTCCAAGGGTCCCTACAATATTTTTACATAAATTTATGAATTTTCCTGAGCTCAAATTTGAAAACCGCAGTGTTCTATCATTTTTCGTTCACGAGATATGTGCATTCAAAAATCGGTTAGTATTTTGAAAATTTTCCAAATTTGAAAAATGATACGCAACTGCAGATCTTAAAAATAGATTCTTCGGACAATTCTACATTGCTATTGGAATAAAAAATTAAATTTTCTTCAACCTAAAATGAAAATAAAAATTATTGTATAGAACAAAGTCGATATTTTGGCATATTTTTCAAAATAACTCAAAAACAAAAAGTACACGTAATTGCAGATCTCAAATTTGGATTCTACGCAGTTGCAGATCTCATTTAATTTTTAAATATTGCAGAAAATTGATGTACCAATACATATTTAATGAATTAATTATTTTAATTAATCCTAAACTTGGAAAGTTGGAATTTTTTTATTATCGATGTGAAATTTTCCGAGGAATCGATTTTTGAGGTCTGCAGTTGCAGATCTCTGTTAGTTTACAAGATATTGCAGAAAATTAAGTGAGGGAGAGCAGGCTAGATATGGCATATTTAATTAATTATTTATTTTAAAACTACCCGTAATAATTTAGAATTTTTTTTCTTTCCGATGTAAAATTTCTTGTAGAATCGATTGCTGAGATCCGCAGTTGCATATCTCTTCTAGTTTTTGAGATATTGCGAAAAATTCAAGTGTGTAAATATCAATATATTTATCAGTACTTGTAAAGTATATAGGATAATTATTTTATCATAATTATTTATTTTATTCATTATCTACAACAATTTGCAAAGTATTTTTTATAATTTTACTATGAGCTGTAAACGTTTTTTAAACTTATTCAATCAGAAACGTTTGATAAAAACCCTTATCAGTGAAAAGCTAATAAATCCCGTTAAACATCGATAACAGAAATCAGCAACAACAAAAAAATCGTAAGCGATTATTCACCGAGTCGACAAACCCCCTCCAAATCAATTCCACTCCTCTATCGGCTAGAGCGATTAATTAGAAATTCACAAATCGCGAAATTCGTTCGTCATGTATGACGCGAAACAACTGCCGATTTTTCCGCAGCTACGCGATGACTAATGGAGCTTCGTAATGAGAACAACATTTTTCAATCAATGTCATAAATAAAATATGTCACAGATCACATCACTGCACTACATCTATGTCAAAGAGAAATTAAATTATACTTGTTTATTGTTTCGACCAACGATTGATGTACTACGCGTTGGATTTAAATAAAAACTTTTTCAGCAGGCTTAGCGTACATTCCAAAACAAAATTTAACATCGTTTTACAACACATATTTATCCTAATTGCATACAATAAATACATCATCATACAATCGAAGGACGTACAATAGCGTTTTCAATGTTATTTTTGAATTTTTTGTGGTTGTTAGTAACTTTGACGGCCGGTAACTCAAAAACTAAACATGGGACTTTAATTTTAAAAACAAATTTGGATTCCTCGAAGACTTGTCTTTTAAATGCATATAAAGTTCAGTATATTTAAATAAATAACACGCAGTTGACACTTAAAAAATTAAATAGTTGATGATGATGATTTAAAGAAAATTTCCAATAAATATTTCCGTTATTTTTGCGGTTCCAGGTAGAGTAAAATTATAAATATTATTATCAATAAATGCAGAAATTCTTCCTCTACAATAAACTATTTAACTTTTTTGTTGTAAAATAATTAGAAAAGCCAATAATTTAACAATTCAAAAATAGCATTGATAACGCTATTTTGTGTATTTCAATTCTGACTGAATTAGAAATTTAAAGTAAAAAGTACATGGTTGAATAGAGGAATCTTCGCTGAATATTTCCATGTATAATTTTCAGATCTGCAACTGCATATCACCCGTTAAAAGTCTCGCTGCAACTTTAAGTACAAAGATAATCAGTCCTCCATTTAATTCACGATTACTCTATTCATACTGAATAGAATTTGATGAATCACACATGGATGAATAGAGAAAAGTCCAGTGAATAACCCAATGTATAATTTGCTACTAAGATTAATTTTAAATTCCGGAAAAATCCAACTGAAAATTCGATGCGCGAATGTACCTTTTCGAGCGAGTGATATACGACGTTTACAAGTTGACACTCGCGCACTATTTTGTGAGTAACACAAGCTTCCCGGGTTCAAATAAATAAACTTTTAATTTAATATTTGTCAGTGAAAAACTGTTAATTAACAAATATGACATAATTTATCTTGTTTGTCGAAAAAAACATAATACAAGAGAAAATGACTGATGAAAATATTGGTTTTTCTTTGTTGATTTTAAATCATGTGATAATTGCTGTATATTTGAAATAATTTGCCGATTATTTCAAGCATTGAGATCTGCAATTGCAGAAAGGACACGTGCAATTAAAAGAGCGTATATTTTTTTGTAAAAAATTAACACAAAAAATACAAATTTATTCAAACAACAGAAGCAGGAAACTGTAGTGTATTGTATATACTCATACGTATTATATTGATTTTGTATTTTAATTAGATTAACGTAATGTTATGGATTATATTTTGATGTGTGTGGGCATATTTCCATTGTATTGTAAGCTCCTGAAACTATATCACAAATATACGCGATTTGCTAATACAATATTACACTATATCAAATTATTATATGATAAGTATGTAATTATTCATACTACAAAAAATTCAAAACATTGTAACTTGTTTATAAATAAAGATGAAGCAATGAAACAAAAACCAAAATAAAGAGCGTTAAATTCTCTTTAAAACCACGTGTCGAGTTTTACACTCCTGCTAATTATTAATGACGTCATTAGCGTTTTTTCAAATATGCCCATTTGAAGTTAACCGCCAGTAGCGCTACTATACTTCATCAATTAGTGAATTCCGGTAGTTCACCGGAAAGAGATTTAAATGGGCTTTAATTTGGTTGCTAATTCGCTTCTGTATCTATAATAGTTTAGGAGGTATACATTTTTAAAAATTAGGTTTAATCAAAAAATTTGCAAACTTTTCGACATCAGCTAATTACTACATATTAATTAACCAGCTTAACAATTCATTGCACAAGGCTTGAAAGAGAATTAAATGCACTTCATTTTGATTTTTGATTTATTGTTCTATCTAGCACCGTTTACAAGATACAATTTTTTATATTTAGGGTAGTAAAAATATGATATAGCAATATAAAAATAATATAATAATAATTAATAATGTTTTGTTAAAAAAAATTCAAAATAGCATATCTTGCGTATAAATAGAGATGAAGCACTGAAACAAAAAAGGGAATAAAGGGCATTTAATTCTCTTCAAAATCATGTGATGGATTTCACCCTAGCGTTAACTAGTTATGACGTCATGAGCGTTTCTTGAAATGTGCGCATTTGAAATAAACCGCTATTTAGAACGCTGTACTAAGTCAAATAAATAATTTCTATACATCATCAGAAAGAGAATTAAATGAGCTCTATTTTGGTTTTTGTTTCATCGTTGTATCTCTAAAATTATAGAAGATACGATTTTTTGAAAACAATATTTTGTAATAACTTTTGTAAAGTTTTTGACCACTGTTAATTGTGGTATTGTAATTAACCAGCTTAGCATTTAGCGCCACAGTAGTTGAAAGAGAATTGAATGGACTTTATTTTAGTTTTTGTTTCGATGATGTATCTCGTATAGTTTAAGAGATACAATTTTTTTAATTTGGGGTAGCAAAATAAGAGTAAAATATGGTACAGTAACATACAAATAATATATTGATAATTAATTATATTTCGTTAAAAAAATTCAAAATAATATATCTTGCGCTTAAATAGGGATAAAGCACTGAAACAAAAAAGGGAATAAAGGGATTTTAATTCTCTTCAGACCCATGTTGTGAATTTTGCCCTAGCGTTATATAGTTATGACGTCATGAGCGTTTCTTGAAATGTGCGCATTTTAAATAAACCGCTATTTATAACGTTATACTAAGTCAAATAATTAATTTCTATACATCATCAGAAAGAGAATTAAATGTGCTTCATTTTGGTTTATGTTTCATTGTTGTATCTCTAAAATCATAGAAGATACGAATTTTTAAAAACAAGATTAAGTTGTAACTTTTGTACAGTTTTTGACAACTGCTAATTGTGATATTGTAATTAACCAGCTTAGCATTTAGCGCCATAGTAGTTGAAAGAGAATTGAAAGGGCTTCATTTTAGTTTTTGTTTCGATGATGTATCTCGTATAGATAAAGAGATACAATTTTTTTTATATAGGGTAGTTTAAAAAAGTTTATGTTAGAAAGACAAGTGCATTTTTCAAGGAAGATCTGCAAATGCAGATCAATGTATTATATATGAGAATATTCGTTGAAGTTTCCTCTATCCAACCATGTGTGAGTCACTGAAATTCTTCTTCTTCTTTGGATGTGTTTTTGTTGGCGCTGCGCCGGTGTTCCAATGTCCATCATTAAATCAATCCACCAAATTTGCATAGTCTTTCCTGTTTGGTAACCATGGGAACACTAATCATGATGTTATCATCGTTCGCGACTGTTTTTTCTCCCAACTTTTTCTTATGTCGGTGTGGACAGAGACAGAGATGAGGCTAATTGGCTTTCGGACACACGGAGAGAGATAGAATACGTTTCGTAGACGATCGAGTAATTGACGCTATTTCAATTTATGTTTCCTCTTAAATGGAGACAGACTGACAGTTGGATAGCACGGTGACAGCGGATTCGTACCTAACGGATTCGTCCCTTTACCTCATGCACGCCACTGAATTATTTTTGAGGACATTTATTTTTATTAAGCTGTTTTTGACTGAAGAATCACTTACAATCAACAGAGCAAAAATAGAAAATTTTGTCTTGCGTTTACAAGGCGATAACTTAAAAACAAAACGAGATATTTCAAATCCAACATAAAATTTGGATTCCTCATAATTTATTTGATAAATAAGCGTAGTTTTATTTTTTTGAGCGCAACAGTTGAATATCTACGAATTTTTTTATAACTCGCTAATTACAAATCAAATACCTTTTCAACGTTTTCCAATAACTGAACGATGGTTTCTCCCCTATTTCATCCCTCCCCTTTTCTCCTACCCCCGAAGATACGATACAACTCTACAATTATCTCCAGATGTTCATGGAATACTGGTTTAAATAACAAAATAATACTCGTTACAAGAAGAAGATAAAATCGAAGATAAGTTAACAGATTAAAGAACTCGATAAACTGGGTACGAGATTATACTTTGTAGGTACAATGTACTACCGAGCTTGAAGGGTGGGTACATTAGGGGACGTTTTTACTTGGTTTGTGTCAAGTAGATGATCTTTAAAAATATACAAGGGTTGATGGAACTTACCAATTACAAGATGAAGGGAAGATGATAAAATAGAACTTACCTAAAAAAGAAAAATATTATTAGAAAAAAATTTCAAACATATATATGTAAGGGAGGTATTGTTATGGGTCAAAATATTCGGTAGTGAGTTTTTAACGAATAAACACGTTTTTGAGACCCTTGAACATGGGGTAAGAAGTACCGTTGAGCTATCGTCAATTGTTTTTATGAAATATTTTCCTGTCTACCTGTAGTAAGGGAGGTATTGTTTTTGGTCATAAAATTAGGTAGTGAGTTTTCAATGAATAAGCACGTTTTAGATACAATACGATTTTACTATTTTCCCCATGATGTCTGTATGTATGTATGTATGTATGTGTGATATATGAAGAGCTGATTAGATTTTGGATAAAATTGGTCAACCGGAAGTAGCAATTCACTAGAAGCCCTTAACAGTTTTTCGTGAAAAAAACACGGTTAAATTTAATTTTTCAACAATTTACGTTATTTTGAAAATTGTAGAATATTTAATTTTACATCTGTTTGGATTGCACTAATTTAATTAATTTTCATTTAATTTAGAGATAATAAAATATAAAGAAATTAGATTTCACAAATCTTGCATTCCTAGTACACCATGGAAACATTTAAATATTTTCAATTTTTTACGAAATGTGTCACATATCATTGTGATTGTGAAGCTGTTTTCTTAGTGAAATGTCAACAAATTAAATAAATATACAAAAATAAATTATATTTTTTAAATATAAATAGAAAATAAACAAATAAGAAGGTATGTTTCTGTATCATCAAATACTATTTGTACCGTTTAAGAGTTGTATTGGGCGGGAGGTTATGTGCTGCCCACATCAGATTTTTAAAAATATGTACATAAATTTCCGTGGTAACTATATGAATAAGTATAAGAAAGTTGTGTGTTGTCCACAGCATTTATTTTTTCAAATACGTATTGTATAATAATGCAGACACACGTGCAGCTAATACCAACATTTCTCTTGATAAAATGCCAGCATAACACATGAGTAATATTTCATTATGATGTGTGTGCATCTGAATGTCTTACAGGTACATTTAAGTAGAATGTGTCAAGTCAATTTATTTGCAAAATTATTAGTTATTTCCTAAGTATCAGACGCCATTAAAATATTAGGTGCCATAAATTTATATTTATTGCTTTTTAAAAATTTATTATAAAGTGCTAAAAATTTCCGTATGATGCAATGTTAATTTAACACTGCAACTGACGGTATTAATCATAGTACTACAACTGCCTGCATTGAGGATGAATGAGGACGTATGACAAATAAGTTATTTATATTATAACTAGACACAGAAACATTGTAAGTTTAAAATATTAATTATTAAAATATTTGAGTTTTAAAGATAGCAATTTTGACGTTGACAATGTATTGTTTTCTGTGCGTCTCTCTCACACATCTATTCTATTCTGAATTCTTTGTACTTTATAATGAGCTGTCAAATTGTTGAAGTGTCAAATGGTGACATCTGGTGATTTTTGTTTTGTTTTGAATTCCAAATAACACAAATTACACTTGAATGAGTGGGTGACTAATAGTAATTTACTTTTTTATCTGTATTGTAAAATAAATGACTATTCAAAATACTTCTGCCAGTTCAATTATTAATAGTTATTTACTTTACAAGTGGGCAAAGTAAGGAATAACCCACGTGTGAAGTATAACGTTTTATCCAACATCTCTTAATAAATACAAAATTTATTAAAGAAATATTATTTGACAGTGACATATGCTTTAAATTTTTGAAATTAAAATGTCAATTGAAGTGGTTACCAAGTTGTTGTGTGTTATTATTATTGTTATAAATAAAAAGAAATACTCTCTAGTGACTTTTCTCAAAACTCACTAGTGGGTAATCAGTTACTTTGCTTGTTTAAAATCACCATAGTTATAAAGCATTTATTGAAAGGTGTTGGATAAAATAATTTACAAAGATGTAACGTTTGAAATAGCCCTAAGAAAACAAATGAAATATATATGAATGAAAAGAAGAAGCTTCTAGGATTATTCTAGTATATAAAATAAGGATCTGCAACTGCAGTTTCCCGTAAAGTAGCATTATACCCACGAGAGAAATTTTAGCACACTTGTGTGATAATTTTATCGAGTGGGTAATTCCACTTTGCCCACGTGTGAAGTATAACGTTATATCCAACATCTCATAATAATAAATGCAAAATTTATTAAAGAAATAGGTATTTGACAGTGACATATACTTTAAATTTTCTAAATTAAAATGTCAATCGAAGTAGTTACCAAGGTGTTGTGTGTTATTGTTATTGTTATAAATAGAAAATTACTCACTAGTGACTTTTCTCAAAATTATACTCACTAGTGGGGAATCTATTACTTTCCTTGTTTAAAATCGCCATAGTTATAGAGCATTTATTGAGAGGTATTGGAAGAAATAAATTTATATATACTCCTTCAAGTTTATTTTTTTAATAATTTACAATAATATAACATGTAATACGGCCTTAAAAAACAAATGAAATATATATGGTTAGAAAGAGGAATCTTCAAAGATTACGCCCATATATAAAACAATGATCTGCAATTGCAGAGCTTAGCGTAAAGCAGCACTAAAATATAAGTTTATATATTATGTGACAACAAGAAAACCACAAAAAGTTCCTAAAAAAATAACAAATTTTAAAAATCATTACGGCTTAATGAAAATCAATTACGATTTTTTAAAACTGCAGATAATCTTCAATTTTATTAAAGCTTCATAAAAAAAATAAAAAAAAAATAGTGAAGACCCCATTGTCGAAAATTTACAGTTGTGGGAAAAGAAAGCGTGCCATGAATGTTATGAATAAAATTTTATGATCGCAGTAAGCGGTGCCCATTTGTACTTGGGGCTTTGTCGCCAGCCCGCATCCCCTACGGTGGGGCGGCCGGGGGGTGGGGGGTGCCTCAGCGACTTTCCGTGACTCACAATGACTGACAGGATGAGATATGGCTAGTTTACTCAACTAATAATTCATTTCGAGGCAGGGAAAAAAACTTTCTGACACAAATAGAACAAAGGCTGCTTGCACCCGGCTTCGCTTTGCACAAATTTCGGTAACGCTATGTTACGCTACGTTGTTGTGCTATGTTCGCCGTGATTTGTGGACGTAGATCGCCTTAACGTGCTTGTCGACGAATTTACCTGAACTTCTGGAATGCGCACTGACTCTAAATGCTCTGAAGTTGCAGATTAACGCTATTCTCATGTAATATACCTTCAGGACAGATAATCTGACGTGGTCAACACATAACTTTCAGAACAAATGCAACCAAATACAGATTTTTTATCGAACAATGCAGGAACACGGGCCACCACAATCAAGAAACGCTCATCCCTTCAAAAAATTATGACATATCAAAAAATGACATTTTGCAATCGTTGTTTTGTTTTTCAAAAAACACAGGTTAGCAGATTTAAACGAAAATATTAAAAAATAATTTTTACTTTCTTATACAAAGTATAAAGAAGTATTGGAATCACGAAAAAAATCGTTGACGAGATTTTTGCGGAAATACATATTTTGACGTCCACTGAATCCGTTAAGACCAATTTCTCAATGATGTCTGTGTGTGAGGATGGATGGATTATATGTTTAATAAACTAATTTTAGTTGCTATGGGAACAAACAAATAACAGAATCTGTAATTATTAATCATTCAATACAGATTCACATACTGATAGAAAAATTTGAAACTCACAGAATATCTTCACTTAAAATTGTAATATTTTTTTATTACATTTCTTTATAATATAAGCGCTAAGAAACCCATTGTAGCAGAGCGCATCGTCAGATCTCTAATATTTTTCGAGATACGTCGATTTTTGGTATTTTTCGAAGTGCAACTTTAAGGGCCTGTAATTCAAAAACTACACGAGATATCTAAAAATTCTCTTCAGGTTAGCGTTTCTGGTGCCTTATATAACAAATTAGCAAATTTTTAAAATTTTGAAATTTTTTTGTATTTTTGTTCAAAATTTCGATCGGCGATAACTCGGCAAATATTAAAGATACAGATTTGCAGTGTTCACCAATCGATTCAGCTCGTCGAAATACATAAGTATGCAAAGTTTCATAAAAATCGCTTTACGGGATGGAAAGTTAGAGCAAAAAGCCTTAAAATGGCGTTTTTTGTCCCAAAAGTCAATAGGTACCCCTTGACGTTTGAGCTGAATTTGGTCATTTTCAGAGTTTTTGCTCTAACATTTCAACCGGTTGTCCGAATTTTCTGAAATTTTCAGGGTTTATGTATTTCATCGAGCTGAATCGATTGGTGAACACTGCAAGTCTGTATCTTTCATATTTTTTAAGATATCTCAAATCGAATTTTGAAAAAAAATTCAAAAAAATTTCAAAATTTTCAAAATTTACTAATTTATTATAAATGGCACGAAAAACACAAAACTGGAGATATTTTTCGATATCTTGTATAGTTTTCGAGTTACAGCCCCTCAAAATTGCTCTTCGGAAAATATAAAAAATCGTCATATCTCGAAAAATATTAGAGATATGACGATGCGCTCTGCTGCAATGGGTTTCCTGGCGCGAATATTATAAAGAAATGTAATAAAAAAAAATTACAATTTTAAGTCATATTTGAGGAAATTCCGTATTTTGAAAAATTTTAAAAAAAATCGCCATATTTCGATAAATATAAGACATAATACGATGCGTACTACAGCAATGAGTTTATTCAAGTTTAAATTATACATAAATAATAAATTTCAAATTAAGTTTGGAAGAGTATCCCGGTTAAACAACTTTAGAACAACAAAAATAGGATTTTGTTTTAAATAAAAATGAAATGGAGTGGATCTGCAATTGCAGATTTAATCACTGACACACTAACACAATTTTCATGTTAAATACCTTCGGGAACAGATAATTTAATGTGTCCAACACATAACTTCCTCAATAAACAACAGAAATTAGAAAAAAAATCAAATAAAAATTGTAGGTAGTATTATTTATTTACTACCACTTCTTTCGCAGCTAATTTCACATGCGAAACAAATTGACTTCAATTATAATTATAAAGTTTTGTTACACACCAATTCATCCATTCATCCATCCATCCATACACACATACGTCATTGAAAAATGGTCAAAATTGAATCATTAAAGTTCTTCAACGTATAAGATGTAATAACTAACGCAGGTTTAGCAGTATATTTAAAGTTTTATCCACAACTAAACCTCTGTTTAAATGTCGCTTAGTGTTACGTTGGTAATAGCGCAACAATTGATTATTAAAAACATTTATTAGTTTCCATTTTGTGTCTTAACTGTCTGTAGAAAACATACAGCCAATAAACTACAACTTTAACTACACCTAATACAATATTATGTTGAGTTCTGAAAGGTGTGTATTATATTAACTCTCCTTCAAAAATCGCGCAAAATTTCTTTCCACTGATTACGACCCAGGTTCGGTTGACCATGACTTGATTTATGACTTGAGTTTTGAGAATTGGTCCAAAAATACTAGGGGCTCTGGTTTCACATCCAGGTAGGTTGAATTTCGTCAGAATTCTAAACAGAAATTTGATCCCCAAACCATGACATTTGGCCCAGTTAAAATCACACAAAGAAAATTATTTTATATTGTTTTATTTTTACCTCCCGCACGTACATATATGTAAGGGAAGTTTTATGTTTTTGTTAGGAATTGATTCGATTTTGGGAACAATTCATCAACAGTAAGTGCTAGATTATTTGAAGTCCTATCAAAGTTTTTAGACATATCTTAGTAAATAAATGAGATAGAGTAAATTGGAATCAATGTGGAAATATTTTTCTATATTTTGTTAACATTCAAAAGCACATAAACAGTGTTTTTGGTACCAGCCAATACCTTTGGGTCAAATGAAATATGTATGTTAATTTGTTATTATTTCAGTTGTTATTATTCCTTAAAATATTCTTAAAAATAACAGAATTTGAAAAACAAATAAATAGGGAACAATTTTCTTTTTGTAAGGTCAGAACAATGATTTTATCTCCCGCCTACCTCTAGGTAAGGATGGTATTTCTTCCGGACAAAAAATTGGGTAGTGAGTTTTGAATGAATTAGTACGTTTTAGGTTACCACAATACGATTTTACTGTTTTCGCCATGATGTCTGTATGTATGTATGTATGTATGCGTGTGTGTATGCATGCATGTGTGTGTGTGTGTGTGTGTATTGTGTGTGTATGTATGTGTGTGAATGTGTGTGTATGTGTAGGTGCCGATTTTTCGTCTCGTATAACTCAAATACTATATAATACTAAAAAATATATTTTTATGTTATATTTATATGAAGAGCTGATTAGATTTTTGATTCGTTAACCGGAAATAGCAGTTCACTAGAAGTTCTTGACAGTTTTCCGTGAAAAAACACGGTTAAATTTCCTTTTTAAACAATTTATGTTATTTTAAAAGTTGTAGAATATTTAATTGTACATGTGTTTTGATTACACTAATTTTATTAATTTTCATTAGATTTAGAGATAATAAAATATAAAGAAATTAAATTTCATAAATCTAGCATTCCATGTACACCATGGAAACGTTTAAAAATTTTCAATTTTTTACGAAATGTGACACATGTCATTGTGATTGTAAAGCTGTTTTCTTAGTGAAATATCAAAAAATTAAATAAATATACAAAAGAAAATAAAATTTCTTAAATATAAATAGAAAATAAATAAATAAGAAAGTATTTTTCTGTATGTATATATTTTGTACCGTTTAAGAATTGTATTGGGCGGGAAGTTATGTGCTGCCACAACAAATTTTTTTTTTTAGTTTTTCTAAAACACGGTAACAAATAAATATTTACTACTACAAAAAAAGTTAAACACAAAAATTATACATGGTTGAATAGAGGAATCTTCAACGCATATTTCAGTGTGTAACACAAAGATCTGCAACTTCATCTCAATGAAATATTTGCAATAAATTTTTAATAGCATTATAATATCAAAATCGTTTTTCTAAAACACGGTAACAAATTAATATTTAGAACCAATACAACAAAAGTTAACCAAAAAATTATACATTGTTATATAGAAGAATCTTCAACGAATATTTCAGTGTATAACACAAAGATCTGCAACTTCATATCATCGAAATATTTGCAATTTTAAAAGTTATTCTATAAGTGTTAATTGGGCCAAATGATATGATTCTGGTCTCAAATGTGTTTTAATAAATATAATTAGTATAAGAATGATAAGACAGGTCCTGCAAAAATCCCCTCCCGCCCGAGGGGTGTCCGGGTGACTCCGGGGGTGCGGGGGGAGTCCGGAGGGTCGTATTTATCGGTCTCGGCAGTGCGCTTGTCATATAAACTTGTTTCTTTACACGCGGTCGCTCCGGTGTCAGTTTATAGAGATACGGAGTGTATTTATTGCAACTATAACGCACAGTTTATGATCTGGTTGTGTCAGTGCACTGAAATGCATCTCTGCAGTTAGTGGAGCTTTTAGCGTCGCAAAGACAACCGGAGGAGTGAGAAGAAAGGAGCAGAACAGCGCCTACGCTCGGAAATGTACCTGCACACAACCTTCAACGAAATAAATAAACAATATTATATTTACTGATTGTTTGCTTGACTGTATCTCGAAAACTAGCAAAGATTATTTAATTCTGATGCAAAATTTGGAATCCGCATACTCTTCTTAATAATATATAATATATTTTTGAAATAGTTATTACAGATATACTATAAAAAATTTGAAGATATATATCCTATATAAAATTAAATACACTATATTATTTGCTGTTGGTTTGTTTGACTGTATCTCGGAAACTAGAAGAGATAATTTAATTCTGATTGAAAATTTTAAATCCTGATACTCTTCTTTCTAATCTATCATATGTTTTATAAATAATTAGTACAGATAAACAATTGAAAAACTTATATACATATATCCTTTACAAATCAAAATGTGAATTATTATTTACTGATTGTTTGCTTAACCGTATCTCGAAAACTAGATGAGATAATTAAGTTCTGATTTAAAATTTAGAATCCTCATACTCTTCTTCTTAATATATAATATAATTTAAAATTAATTAGTGCAGATATGCATTTGTACAACATTTTCACAAAACTGAATGCACAATAATATTTACTGATTGTTTGATTGACTGTATCTCGAAAACTGTAAGAGATAATTTAATTCTGATTGAAAATTTGTAATCCTCATATTCTATTTATTAATACATAATATATTTTCGAAATAGTTAGTACAGATATGCAGTAGAAAAACCTGTAGGTATATATCCTATACAAAACTAAATGCACAATATTATTTACTGTTTGTTTGCTTGACCATATCTCAAAAACTAGATGAGATAATTTAATTCTGATTAAAAATATGGAATCTCCATACTCTTCTTAATAATACACAATATATTTTAATATTTTAGAAATAATTCGTACAGATTTACAATACAATATACAAAACTATGTAAATGCATAATAATGCATACTGTTTGTTTGCTTGACCATATCTCTGAAACCAGAAGAGATAATTTAATTCTGATTGAAAATTTGGAATCCTCATACTCTTCTTCCTAACATATGACACACTTTAAAATTAATTTGTTTATACATACAACAGTACAACATCAAAAACCAAATTGAGAGATTTCATACATATAAACATTCGAGCTTAAAATAAAAAATTTTGACAAGCACTGACCTCTACTAACTAACATACCAACATACCTTATACAAAAAGCTCTATCTCGCCCCAAAAAACCCTGGTGGCACAAAACACTACACTATTTATCATTCTACATAACAATTAACACTTTTTAAATCATCAAAACTTCGGAAAAATCACATTTTACCTTAACTAATGCACAGACGACGTTCAACAAGACGAACACCGACGCTTGTGACGTCACTGCGCCGTCGCACTAATATACTTTTTCGTAGAATATATTGTTAATTAATCCAATTTAATCTTGTATTGCAATGCATTGACAAACAGAATCTTACAATATTTATTTACAATTTATTAGTTTTTTGGAGCGGTCTAATCGCTAGTACTTAACTTATCCATTTATTCCTCGGACGCCCACACATTCCTTCACCTACACTCCCATTTTCTTAACAACATTCTTCTCAATCTCTCACTGACCGTACACCGACCAATGATCAAAGCGAGTACAAATGCAGAAATCCGCCTAGAACAATTGCTTAATAAACGAACGAATTTAAAGATTTTTTCCGGCGCGTTTGGGGCCCACCGTGTGGGGTGGAACGCTCCGGGTGGATTTATCTATTGGCCCCTTTGATTTATGGATTGATATTGTGTGTTCAGCACGTCTCTCTTTGCCGCGGTAGTTTGTGCTACAATGGTCAAACATTCATCATTGTGTTAGTGCAGTTTATAGAACTGGCCAGTGGTTGATGCCCGCTGCCTGTCACATAAATATGTCACTGGAGCCCTATCGCCGCTTATTTTAACTGCCATCGAACGCTCACTAAAAAACAACCCCGTATATACGTCACACATTAGGATATTCACACAAACAACTCACAGCATTTTATAACCCTGAGTTCATTTTTAAAAATGCCGGGTAAAACGGCCGTAAGAAACAAATGAAATAAATTATATATGGTTAGAAAGAGGAAGATTTAAAGATTATGCTCATGTATAAAACAATGATCTGCAATTGCAGAGCTTTCCGTAAATCGGCTTTATAAAATAGGTGACTAGTTCGAGTTCATGTTTTCAAATAATTTATAATAATGTAGCGTGTGAAATGGCCTTAAAAAACAAATGAAATAAATCATACATGGATGGAAAGAGGAAGCTTCATGCATTACGCCCATATATAAAACAACAATCTGCAACTGCAGAGCTACCCATAAATCTGCATTATAAAATAGGTGAATACTCAAAATACTTTTTTGAATTCATTTTCTAAAATCATTTACAATAATGTAACGTGTGAAACTGTCTTAAGAAACAAATGAAACAAATCATACATGGTTAAAAAGAGGAAGCTTCAAGGATTACACCCATATATAATACAATGATCTGCAATTGCAGAGCTCTCTGTAAATCTTAGTACTTTAAAATACATAACTACTCAAAATGCCTCTTCGAGTTCATTTTTTTATATCATTTACAATAATGTATCGTGTGAAACAGGCTTAAGCAACAAATGAAATAAATCATACATGTTTAGAAAGAGGAAACTTCAAGGATTACGTCCATATATAAAACAACGATCTGCAATTGTAGAGCTTCCCATAAATCGGCGTTATAAAATACGTGACTACTCAAAATGGTTCTACCAGCTCATTTTTTTTTTAAATAATTTAAAATAATGTAACATGTAAAATGGCCTTAAAAAACAAATGAAATGTATATGATTAAAAAGAAGAAGCTTCAAAGATTACTCAAGTATATAAAACAAGGATCTGCAACTGCAGAGTTTTCCGTAAAGCGGCATTATAATAGTTATTTACTTTACAAGTGTGCAAAGTAAGGAATTACCCACGAGAGAAATTTTAACACACAAAGCCGAAGACTGAGTGTGATAATTTTATCGAGTGGGTAATTCCACTTTGCCCACGTGTGAAGTATAACATTTTATCCAACATCTCTTAATAATAAATGCAAAATTTATCAAAGAAATAGGTATTATTTGACAGTGACATATGCTTTAAATTTTCTAAATTAAAATGTCAATCGAAGTAGTTACCAAGGTGTTGTGTGTTATTATTATTGTTATAAATAGAAAATTACTCACTAGTGATTTTTCTCAAACATCACTAGTGGGTAATCTATTACTTTCCTAGTTTAAAATCGCCATAGTTATACAGCATTTATTAATAGGTGTTGGAGAAAATAAGTTTATATATGCTCCTTCAAATTATTTTTTAAAATAATATACAATAATGTAACATGTAAAACGGACTTAAAAAACAAATGAAATATATATGGTTATAAACAGGAATCTTCAAGGATTACGCCCATATATAAAACAATGATCTGCAACTGCAGAGCTTAGCGTAAAGCGGCACTAAAATATAAGTTTATACATTATGTGACAAATCAAAATGTTTCTTAGAATTAATTTTCTAAAATAATTTACAATAACAATAACGTATGAAACGACCTTAAAAAACAAATGAAATATATATGGTTAAAAAGAGGAAGCTTCAAGGATTACGCCCATATACAAAACAAGGATCTGCAACTGCAGAGCTTCCCCTAAAACAGCATTATAAAATAAGTTTATATAGGTGACAACTGAAAACGTGTGGTTTTCGTTGTACGTGTCACGCGTATATGGATTGACACCGCGTGGGTCCGCGTGACAGACGCGTGATTTATCCGAAGAAGGCTGTACGACAGATCGTGGGTGGCAGTGACACCGAAACCACAATCAGACAAGAGCTGTCTGTCTAACCTCCAAATTTATATAAACTCCCAAGTTTGCCGCGAGGAAACTCGCGAACTATCAGAGATATTCCAACAAAACAAAAAACGGATTAAAGCGTAATTCATTAGCTTCAAAATGATGTATTAATTATTTATTATATCTTAATAATTAGAGCGCAAGTCAAAGAAAACTAAAATACGGCGCATATGTCGCATGTATCAAAAATCTAATAAATTGTCAAATAAATTAAACAAAACAATAAGTAGTTAATGTCGATTTCTGCACATAAATAACATATCTTTTCTTAAATTGGAATACTGTTTCCATATTACAATACAGTCATAAATCAATACAATTTTATAAAAGCTGTTTTCTAAATATTTATTAATTTCCTATTCGCTATTTTAATTTGCAAATCTTAATCAACAAAACTAAAATAGTTGAATTACACATGTTTGAATAGAGGATGTTTCAACGAATTTTCTGATGTATAATACAAAGATCTGCAATTTAATATCTTGTCATATAGCTAAACAATAAAAAGACATTTTAGTTGCACTTGAAAAAATTGGAACCATCGTTGTAAAACCGCCTCTCAACCCCTGACGCTGTGTTCTTTTTGTTAAATCGTTATTTAACTGGGGTGGATGACTGTGCACAATGTGCTCCACCACCCCCGCCTCCCGACGCCCCCGACGCCCCCACCGACGCCGCAACAGGTAGTTTTACAGAAGACAAAAAATATATTTGTCCTGACCGCCAAACGATTGAAATTTCGTAATTACAAACCACCTAATCTCTTCCAGGCTGTCCCTTAACCGAAAATATAATACAGAGCTGCAGTTGCAGATCCCTAAACTGTACAAGAACACAAATTAAACACGGAGCTGCAATTGCAGATCCCTAAAATCTACAGTTGCTGTAAGTTCATCGTAACTATCAATATCTCAATAGCGGTTGTTTTTGTTTTCTCCAGCTGTTTATTTTTAAGCTAAGACGCGTCAGCGACCTTGAGTATACCACACGTGATTGGCTGGACCAGTAAGCCGCCTGCCTCCCATTGGTGGATGGGTGTGGCCACGTGATCAGACGGACGTGATTGTGTCAAGATTAACGAGGCGATTGACAAGAAAAACGCGCGAAACTAAAACAACCGTATATCCCAGATGATCTACAGTTGCAGAGCTTTGTTATACACCAAAATAATCCTTGAACCTTCCTCTATCTAACGATGTATAATTTATTGATGTTCATATGTTTTAAATTACAGTAATCGTTAATTAAGTAAAAGCATGTTGTTGGACGCGCAACTTTATATAATTACAATTTTTGGGGAAGATCTGCAATTGCACACCCTTAAATTATATATCAAATTATTCAGCAAACATTGCTCTATTTAACCATGTATGACTCAGTGGTCTAAATTAACTCACACGCGAGTTATTTGAGACTGATTTAACTCAAAAGTATGTGCAACTGACACAATAATAATTTTAAGAATAACAGCGCGAGCTCTGCAACTACAGATCTACATATTATACTCAATCATAAACTAGGAACCTTTCTCTATACAACCATGTATAATTTATTAATTTTTATGTAGTGTAGCAATCTCAAAAGTACCGAGGATATATTTGAGTTTCACGATTTAGTAAATAAATTACATATACCTATAATATTTATTTTATTGCACTTGGTTTTATGTTGGTCATAATTTAATGCAATCAAATGTCAAAATGTTAAATGATTTCTTCTTTGCAGCGGGACTCATTTGAATGCTTGCTTGATGAATAATCCAAACGCGAAGGTTAAACCGAAGAAAAATTCCACAAAACCTGATCTAGAGATGAATTGATGCTGAAGAGACAGATGCTGGACTTTTTATACAATAAAATTAGAGGAATTTGTTTATCGTACTTTGATTAAGAGCTGGGGTGAAGAATTTCAGTTGTTTTGTTGGTCTGCTCAGCTACCCTTGATCTAAAAGTAGATGAAAATGCTACCTATATTATTTGATAGTATGTCGCTTGCTGAAAATCTACAAATTATTGTTTGACAATATTAGATACCCATTTTGCAGTTGAAAATACTTGAATTATATATCAAATTAATCGTTGAACTTTCTTCTTTTTACCCATGTATAATTTATATATTTTTATTTTGTGTGAATCAAGTTATCGTTGATTATTTGCAAGCATGTTGTTTCCATAAACACTACTATTTGTAATTTGGGGTGTACTAGAAGATTATTTTATTAATTACGCTTTAGGGCAAGCTCTGCAGTTGCAGATCCTTATATTGCACATCACAGTACTCGTTGAACTTTCCTCTTTTCGTCTGTATATATTTTATTAAATTTAATTCAGTATCAATGAAATTATCGATGATTATTTGAAAGTATGTAATACTGATATTAGTAATTTGGGGTATAGTAAAAGTGTATTTTGTTAATAGCGCTATGGAGCAAGCTCTGCAGTTGCAGATCCTTATATAATACATCAAAGTATTTTCTTTTTAACCATATACAATTTATCAAATTTTATTTGGTATGAAACAAGTTATCGTTGATTATTTGAAAGTATATTTGTAATTCGAGTATAATAGAAACCCTTTTTTAAATTATACTACAGTTGAAGCTCTGCAATTGCAGACCCTTATATTATACAACACATTACTCCTTGAAATCTCCTCTTTCCACCAATGTACAATTTATTTAATTTGGATTTGCTAGACCAGAATTATCGTTGTTGAAAAATTAAAAAAAATTGTGACAATTGTATCTATGATATTTCAAATGTAATAGAATTTTTCCCACCAAATCTAAATGAGTGACTTGCGCAGTCGATGCAGTTGAATATAAAATCTAGCAGCCGGTGAACTTTCAGACAATTGAAAGTGCGGCTAAACCTGAAAAATCCTGAGAAGAGATGTTTCTATTTTTAAATCCGCGATTTTGCAAGTATTCTACATAATATACACGAAATAAAACATTGAAATATTATTTGAAAAATTTTGCTACTACTCGTTTTAACAAAACTGTCGTTTATATTGTTGTCTATACAAAATACTATCTATCTCAAATATGTTTTTTATATTTCTGTATCTCTTTCGTATTCACTTTACAGCAAAAGTGTAAATACAAAAGTAAAATGTGTATTGTTTATTTAAATATATTAAAGTTTATATGCATTTTAAAGAGAATTATTTGAGGAATTCAAAGATGTCCTCGAAATTAAAGTCCCATTCTTAGTTCTTGAGTTACTAACCGTTAAAGTTGGCAACAATCACAAAAATTATTAAATACGCATTAATAAAGACCTGCAATTGCATAGCTTACGAAAATACTTTTCTAATACCTCGTTAACTAATTAAACTCTACTTTATTTATGGTCAAAGTCAAAAACAATGTTTTATGTTGACGTTAATGATTAGAATAAATCAATTAATAAATTAATTGTGAATATAAAATTTTTAAAATGTTTTATATGAAGTCTCCTGTTCCAGTCGACGTCTTTCAGCGCCAGGCTTCCGAGGGGTGGCTAGAGGGCCGCGGGGGGGTCTAGCCAGTTACTACCTCGTAACTCGGTCAGGTTATGACTCCGGCGAGACGCCGCGCGCCGCGGCGCTATAGCGTAACGTTGTGGAGACCTAACCGTGTTTACAACTAGCGTTTACGCTCTGACATGACTCGTATTTCATCCTGGGTGGAAGAAAGTGATACTAGCCACTAATGTACAGGTGTTGCGATTATCTCCCTATAAATATTTCAGCGTGCTTTTTATTTGTTTTGATTGTTTAGATATAACAGTACGCATTATTATATTCAATTTGAAATAAAACTGAAAAAGAATTTTGGCGAGAAATTGTAGCGCGACTTTGAGATGCAATAACTCGAAAAGTATTTGAGATAATTTATTTCTGTCTGAAAATTTGGATTCCCCATAGATTTTTGAACAAACACTGATATTTTGAGTTTAATTCGTTGAACAATATTGATTTTATTTATACATGTTTAAAAAATGATCGGACGACAATTAATTCAAACTCAACTGTCTGTATCTACAAAACTATGATAGATAATTAAAATACAATAATAATATTCTGTAACGTATCTTAAAGTTAAATTAATTACACAATGAATGTATGTACAGATGCTCGATTGAGTGTTTATTATGGTGTGTTAGTGCCTACATTGATATACCGTGAAATACTAATATTTAAATAACCAAATAGGCTTTATTGCATGTATATTTTAGTTCTGAACAACTTTTGTATTTACACTTTTGCTGTAACGTGAATAAGTAAAAAGATACAGCAATGCATGTCACATTTTAATTCTACACCCGATAAATATGATTAAAACAAAACAAAACTATCATAAATTATACATGGTTAGATAGAGAAAGGTTCAAACAAGATCTGCAACGGCAGAGCACTGCAATAAAGCATTATATATTCCAGTAGTGTTAAAACAAACACAGGTGTCAATTTAAGTATAGGTTAACTATAATACCTCCCGCACATACATGTGGTTGTACCAACTTTGACGGCCGGTAACTCAAAAACTAAAAATGGGACTTTAATTTTGAGGACACTTTTAAATTCCTCAGACAATTCTCTTTAAAATGCATATAAACTTTAGTATATTTAAATAAATAATACACAATTTACAAACGTACAAAAGAAATGAAAAAAATCGTTCGAATTTTTATCTGTCACACATACATGTTGTTGTGCAACTTTGACGGCTGGTAACTTAAAAACTAAAAATGGGACTTTAATTTTGAGGACATCTTTGTCTTCCTCAGACAATTCCCTTTAAAATGAATATAAATTTTAATATATTTAATTAAATAATACGCATTTTACGAAGTTAGAAAATAAATTACAGAAAAAAAAACACACTTCAATTCTACGCTGACTAAAAATGATTAAAACAAAACAAAATTACAAAAATCACACATGGTTGCATAGAGGAAGGTTCAAGGAAGATCTGCAACTTCAGAGCGCGCCAATAAAGTACTGCATATTCCAGTAGTTTTAAAACAAACACAGGTGTCAAGTACAGGTTAGCTGTAAATATCCTGTACGTTACAGAGACGATAACGTATCATAATTATGGTTTATTATCGCGGCTACAAGGTAAAGTGAAACTACATTCAACCAACAATTATGCCTTTTGAAATATAAATTATCACTTATTCAACTTTGTTGTGCTGTATGTATATATTACGAGGTCCAGAAAATAACCAAACTTTGTTTTATTAAATTTTTCTTTCGCAATGATATTTAAAAGTGTTGTGACGTCCGAGTTGGCGATTGTTGTGAATCTCAAACAGTAGGGATTGTAAATAATTGTAGTCACATAAATGTTCTATTTTATTGTTTAGAAAATTATTTAAATGGGATTAAAATAACTTTTCGTGACAAATAATTAAAATATATTTCAGGAAGAAACATAAATAAACTGAACATTATTTTAGTCAACCACTAATAAATTTTGCTACCTCATTCAACATGTCTTTAATTTAGTTGTGCCAACCTAACCACGTAGTTTCACATCGCGCGAATTTTCAAATAAACAATTTGTATTATTTGGAATTCAAAACAAAACACAAACCTTCAAGTTCCAACAATTTGACACTACGACAATCGTTCAATAATAAGAGAAGTACAAAGAATTTAGAATAGAATAGATGTGCGAGAGAGAAGCACATTGATGACGTCAGAACTGCTACCTTTAAAATTCAAATATCTTAATAATTAATAATATTTTTAAGCTTCTATTATATCTAGTACAATGCATTTCGGTGTAGTTATCATATAATTGACATAAATAAACTCTAACATTATTTTAGTCAACCACTAATAAATTTTGCTACCTCATTCAACATGTCTTTAATTTAGTTGTGCCAACCTAACCACGTAGTTTCACATCGCGCGAATTTTCAAATAAACAATTTGTATTATTTGGAATTCAAAACAAAACACAAACCTTCAAGTTCCAACAATTTGACACTACGACAATCGTTCAATAATAAGAGAAGTACAAAGAATTTAGAATAGAATAGATGTGCGAGAGAGAAGCACATTGATGACGTCAGAACTGCTACCTTTAAAATTCAAATATCTTAATAATTAATAATATTTTTAAGCTTCTATTATATCTAGTACAATGCATTTCGGTGTAGTTATCATATAATTGACTTATTTATCATATGTCCTCATGCATTCCCAATACAGGCAGTTGTAGTACTATGGTTAATACCGTCAGTTGCAGTGCTTAATCATTGCTCGAATTATCAAACATGTATGATTTGTGTTATTTGGAATTCAGAACAAAATTAGGTGACAACTATTTGACAATTCGACAATATCGCTCAATAAGAAGAGAAGTACAAAGAATTTAGAATAGAATAGATGTGTGAGAGAGAAGCACAGAGAAACATGACGTCACAACTGCTACCTTTAAAGCTAAAATATCTTAATATAATTAATAATATTTTTTATACTTCTATTACATTTAGTACAATGTTTTTCGGTCTAGTTATAATATGACTTGTTTGACATTTGTGACCTTAGTAAAGGACCCCATTGTTGTGGTTCTAGAACTCAAAAACTAAGAATGGGACTTTAATTTTGAGGACACCTTTGAATTCCTCAGACAATCCTCTTTAAAATGCATATAAACTTTAATATATTTAAATAAATAATACACAATTTACAAATGTACAAAAGAAATGAAAAAAATTCGTACGAATTTATACCTGCCACACATACATGTGGTTGTGCAACTTTGACGGCTGGTAACTTAAAAACTAAGAATGGGACTTTAATTTTGAAGACATCTTTGACTTCCTCAGACAATTCCCTTTAAAATGGATATAAATTTTAATATATTTAATTAAATAATACGCATTTTACGAAGTTAGAAAATAAATTACAGAAAAAAGTAGCACACTTCAATTTACGCCCAGTAAAAATGATTAAAACAAAACAAAATTACATAAATCATACATGGTTGCATAGAGGAAGATTCAAGGAAGATCTGCAACTTCAGAGCGCTCCAATAAAGTACTGCATATTCCAGTAGTGTTAAAACAAACACAGGTGTCAATTTAAGTACAGGTTATTTTCTAAGACATGTACTACTATATCAATGACTAGAAGTGTGTATTCACTGAAAATTGGCGGCGCATCTACTGGCGAATTCTAAATAAATAAATCGTAAGCCTCGCGATGTTTTGATGTATCTTATTTGAGGAATGGCGAACGCCGGGCGCTGACAATATGCCTTGACATGACCGGTTATTTATATCGGCTGCGTGGGTATATTTTAAATGATTTTATGTACAAAGTCTTCGAAGAGACGTGGATTGCCCGTCGCAGATATCTCCGACTGTTTGGTTGTTTTTTCTTTGATTTGTTGGTCCCCCTGTTTTTTATCTTGTCCCAGCCACGAATTTTCAGGTCACAGATATATTACAGAACTTGTATTAAAATGATCTCCAATTATTTAGCAGTGCGACAATATGAGATACATTGCATTATGTTGCGCAAGAATTGACTCATTGTTTACATGTTTTATCTATGGTAGTCTGCAGTTGCAGATCCTTGAATTATACATCAAATTACTCGTTGAACCTTCCTCTATTCACCCATGTATAATTTATCAACTTTTATTTTGTGCCACTCAAATTATAATTGATTATTTGATCGCTCAAAAACTACAAATTATACTATTGTTATATTAGATACATAATTTGTTAATGCCAGTATAGTAGAAGCTATGCAGTCGCGGACACTTGAATTATATATCAAATTACTCGTTGAAGCTTCCTCTATCCAAGCATGTATAATTTATCAATTTTTATTTTGTGTGACTTAAACTATTGTTGGTTATCTGCTAGTATGTCACTCACTCAAAAATTACAAATTCTATTTGGGGCATACTAGATACGCAGTTTGTTAATTACGCTATAGAAGAAGGTGTGCAAATATAAATACTAGAATTATATATCAAATTAATCGCTGAATCTTCCTCTTTCTAACCGTGTATAATTTATCAATATTTATTTTGTGTGAATCAAGTTATCGTTGATAGATTGAAAGGCTGTTGTTTGCCTAAAATCTGCTATTTATTATTTGACTGTAATACAAGCGTATTTTGTTAATTACGCTATAGGGGAAGCTCTGCACTTGCAGATCTTTGTAATATATATCAAATTACTCGTTGAACTTTTCTCTTTTTAATCATGTACAATTTATAAAATTTTATGAAGTGTGAATCAAGTTATCACTGATTAATTGAAAACATATTTGTAATTCAGATATATTAGAAGCCTCTTTTAGAGTTACGCTACAGTTGAAGCTCCGTAATTGCAGACCCTTAAATTATACATCATATTACTCAACGAATCTTCCTCTTTCCAACCATCTACAATTTACTTCATTTGTTTTTAGCAAAACAGAATAATCGTTGCTGAAATAATTGTAAACAGAATCAAATAAATAATACTTATAATTCAGGTATATTGGAAGCCTCTTTTCGAATTGCCCTACAGTTGAAGCTCCGCAATTGCAGACCCTCAAATTATACATCAAATTACTCGTTGAATCTTCCTCTTTCCAACCATACACAATTTACTGCATTTGTTTTTAGTAAACCAGAATAATCGTTACTGAAATAATGGTAAACAGAATCAAATAAATAAAACGGGTCTGTTTTAAGCTATTTGTATTATTTAAATCAAGTGACCATCCACAATGTAGTTCGCGGAATGACATCAACGTCCAAATTGTGTGACATCCATCACGGGCGACATTCTCAAGGCGTGGTAGTCTGCAAAACGACCTAAAGAACAATGAAGCACGCTCGCACGTATGCGAAGACTTCGAGGATTCGAAAGAGAACAGGTACGCTAACATTCTGACCATTCTGCGTTTAACAAAGACGTCGACTTGTAAATCGAATAGAATATTCCGAGTGAGCCTTGACGAATTGATGAGCACTGTTAAGTATGTTTTGTTTTCATGGCTTCCTGAGTTAAATTTGATTCACATTTATTTAAAATGTCCCTAGGCGGATTGTGTGGGAGCGCTGGGCGGGGCGGGGAGGTGAGGAGGTGAGGGGAGGTGTTATTGACACTGACAGCGCCTCTTCCATCACCCGTTGACGTCTGGCGCCATGACGTCACCGCCTGGTGACACGGCCTCACTTTATTATGAGTAATAGATATATGTCTTCATCAGATGATGAGTAATGTCAGTCAACTGGCGATGCACCCGTCTGTCAATGTCTCTGTCTACAATGCTCGTAAAAACATCCAGTGGTACCACAATGAGAGAGATAAATTACCAGGGAACATGTTCGCAGATCGTGTGATATACCAACATCATGTTGTTTGACTTTGGTCCTGATCACATGAAATAAATGCTTGGAATTATACATGGTTGAATAGAGGAAAGTTCAACGAGTAATTTGATGTATAATACAAGGATCTGCAACGGCAGAGCTTCCAATATAGCGTAATTAACAAAATGCGCTTCTGTTACAGTCAAATAATAAATAACAGGTTCTTGGCGAACAACAGCCTTTCAATCTATCAACGATAACTTGATTCACACAAAATAAAAATTGATATATTATACATGGTTGAATAGAGGAAAGTTCAACGAGTAATTTGATGTATAATACAAGGATCTGCAACGGCAGAGCTTCCACTATAGCGTAATTAACAAAATGCGCTTCTATTACAGTCAAATAATAAATAACAGGTTTTTGGCGAACAACAGCCTTTCAATATATCAACGATAACTTGATTCACACAACATAAAAATTGATAAATTATACATGGTTAGAAAGAGGAAGGTTCAGCGATTAATTTGATATATAATTCAAATATTTGTATTTCCACAGCTTCTTCTACAGCGTAATTAACAAACTGCGTATCTAGTACACCCAAATTACAATTTGTAGTTTTTGAGCGAGCGACATTCAAACAGATAATCAACAATAATTTGAGTGGCACAAAATAAAAATTGATAAATTATACATGGTTGAATAGAGGAGAGTACAACGAGTAATTTGATATATAATTCAAGTGTCTGCAACTGCATAGCTTCTACTATACCATCATTAATAAAATGTGTATTTAATATGCCAATAATATAATTTTTAGTTTTTGAGCGATCAAATAATCAATTATAATTCGAGTGGCGCAAAATGAAAGTTAATAAACTATAAATGGGTGAATAGAGGAAGGTTCAATGAGTATTTTGATATATAATACAAGGATCTGCAAGTGCAGAGCTTCCCCTATAACATAATTTGAAAAATGCGCTTCTGCTACAGCTAAAATATAAATAGCATTTTCTAGGCAAATGACAGCCTATCAATCAAACATCGATAACTTATTTCAGACAAAACAAAAATTAATAAATCAAATATGACTGAATAGAGGAAAGTTCAAGGTACACCTTGATATATAATTCAAGGCTCTGTAATTGCAGAGCTTCTATTATTGCTTAATTACAAATAATATTTTACGCGAAAACAAAACAAATAAAAAATAATATGTTTTATACATTACTTAATAGAGAGTCCAACGAGTACTTTGATGTATAATTTAATGGTCTGCAACTGTAGATCTTCTACTATAACCTCGTTAAAAAAGTGCGCGTCTACGATAACCTAAATTACAAATAGTACTTTTTCGGCAAAGCGACTGACTTACATTCAATGAACGATAAATCTATTCACACTGAATAAAAATTAATAATTTATATATGGTTGTAAAGAGAAAGGTTCAATGAATCCGCTGATATATAATACAAGGGTCTGCAACTGCAGAACTTCCATTATAGTCTAATTAAAAAGTGTGCGTCCACTACAGTCAAATTACAAATATTATTTTTTTGGGCAAACGAATGACTATCATTCTATCATCTATAACTCAATTCACATCGAATAGAAATTAATGATTCATACACTGGATTAAAGAGAAAGGTTCAGCGAGCATTTTGATGTATAATTTAAGGGTCTGCAACTGCAGATCTTCTACAAGAGAAGAGTTAAAAATTGTGTGTATCAGGTAAATTACAAATAGAATTTTTTGGCAAAAACTGACCGTTATTTAATGGACGATAACTCAATTCACACTGAATACAAATTAATGATTCACACATGGTTGTAAAGAGCAAAGTTCAAGGTATCCGCTGATATATAATACAAGGGTATGCAACTGCAGATCTTCCACTATAGCGTAATTAAATACATTGTAAAATTACAAGGAGTAGTTTTTTCTTGCAAACGAAAGACATTCATTCAATCATTTATAAATCTATTCACACTGAAAATAAATCGATGATTCATACATGATTGTAAAGAGGAAGCTTCAACGAGTAATCTGATGTATAATACAAGGATCTGCAACTGCAAAACGATTGTTACAATGCTCAAACAAATAATCCAGTAAGTTGAAATAACGCAATACGTCAACTATAACGTCCAGTACGACGCAACAAAGTGAATTATTTATTAATTAATTCCCAGTCGCGTTAATGTAAGCCGATATCAATCATGTGTCGATCTATTTTCCATTGGGTTCTTGGAAACAGCCGTTTGCCAGGCGAACGTACAAAACCTGTCAGTCATAAATCAAAATCCACTCTTGTCACACAAACAACTTCAAGGTGACTTAAGCGAACAGCGAACGAATGAACGGACGCTTGCTGGTGAGCTGAGTTTATCCCAGGCGTAATTAATTGTTGAAAAGACCGCGAAACAATCTTTGATATCTTTAATACATTCAATCGAAAGTAGACTGTAATTACAACAACGCGGCAGGGGGGGGGGGGCTTGGTGCACCTGGGGGGCAAGCGGGGGTGTCGATCGAAGCCGTCAGAAACAACGAGTCGAATGATTGACGAGTTTGACACACGCAAAATAGAAATGAAAGGTGAATCATACTGAACTCACATGATGCAGTTGCAATGCGAGTAATCAATAATGCCACTAACTATTTTGGGGGGCTGACCCTACCCTGGTTGTTTTAGAGAAAAATGCTTCAAGTAAAACTTGTAGACAATTAAATTTGCTACCTTTTTTACTTGAAGCATTTTTCTCTAAAAATATCTGGAAACACTGTACAGCACTTTGATTGTTATAGTATTGTTGTAATCACCATTAGAGAAATGGTGCTGCCAGGCATTACAGAATTTTTTTACAAAAAAATGCTTCAAGTAAAACTTGTAGACAATTAAATTTGCTACCTTTTTTACTTGAAACATTTTTCTCTAAAAAAATCTGGAAACACTATACAGCACTTTGATTTTTATAGTATTGTTGTAATCACCATTAGACAAATGGTGCTGCCAGGCAGTACAGATTTTTTTTAGAAAAAAATGCTTCAAGTAAAACTTGTAGAAAATCAAATTTTCTATCTACTTTACTTGAAGCATTTTTCCCTAAAAATATTGAGAAACGACTGACAACGTTCTAATTGTTGTAATCAAAAATTTCTGTACGTGGTATTGTTGTAATTAAACAAATGGTGATCCCAATCGTTCCAGAATTTTTTTAGAGAAAAATACTTCAATTAAAACTTGTAGAAAACTAAATTTTATACCTATTTTAGTTCAAAAATTTTGCTCTAAAATAATTTAGGAATGAGTGACAGCGTCGTAATTGTTGTAATCAAGAATTTCGAATCGTGGTATTGTTGTAATCAGATAAATGGTGCTGACAATCGTTCCAGGATTTTTGTAGAGAAAAATGCTTCAAGTAAAACTCGTAGACAACTAAATTCTCTAGCTATTTTACTTGAAACATTTTTCGCTGAAATGATTGAGGAACGACTGACAACGTCGTAATTGTTGTAATCAAAAATTTCGAATCGTGGTATTGTTGTAATCAGATAAATGGTGCTGCCATTTGTTCCAGGATTTTTTTAGAGAAAAATGCTTCAAATAAAACTTGTAGACAACTAAATTCTCTACCAATTTTACTTAAAACATTTTTCTCTAAATTAATTGAGGAACGACTGACAACGTCGTAAATGTTGTAATCAAAAATTTATGATCGTGGTATTGTTGTAATCAAACAAATGGTGTTGTCAAGCGCTTCTAAATTATTTTAGAGAAAAATGCTTCAAATAAGTCTTGTAGCCAACTAAATTCTCTACCTTTTTTACTTGAAATATTTTTCTCTAAAATGGTTCAGGACAGAGCTATGATTAATTAAATATTCTGGCAAATAGCAATGTTGTGTTATTATTAATACTGATATATTTTGAAGTACTTATAAATATTTAATAATGTAAATAATGCAGTTACCACTACAAAATATCAATACATCATACGAATTTCATGGCTTGATATTGATTGATGCCAATAATTTCATTAATTTTAACCTGTGACTCTAAAATATTAACACGGCGCAACCAATCTTTAATCTACTGTAACACTGTAAACCTGCATTGAAATACTAGCATTCTAATAATATATTTCAGTGTTTCACTTTCTCGCTATGAAAAAATATTAATATTTAAGAAGCTTGGGAAGTTTACCAGTTGTATGATTCATTTTTGTAACAGATAATTTATTTTCAGCGTTTTGAATAAAATGTAGACTTGCACGAAAGCAGTTAATTCTTTCGAAGAAATATTCGAATTTTTCTGGAACTCAAGATAATTTTGCAAAGTACTTTTTGAATAAAAAATTGAAATCTGAAAGCTTTGCGGTTGAGAAAATTATTTGAAGTGGTTTAATTTGAAGAATTGAGCAGCATTTGTCTACGGTTTTACTAAGTATATTCCCTGCAAAAAGTACAGTGCACATCTGACGTGCATTGGCAGTCGACGGAGTGTACTGTCAAAGAAAATAAACATATGGTAGCTGGGTTTATTAACACCATCAATGGCCAGATGGCTTGTAACATTTCTGCAATTTGTATTCACCAAACTACTGTGTGTATGTGTGTTTGTGTGCGTGATGGAAGTGTGAAAACAATGTTACATTCACCACTACGCTTGCTTGAATAAAGAGAGGCTAGTAAAGAAAATAATACAGCAGTTAAATTAGAAATAATACATTTAATTGTAACTGTTCAATGTTGTCTATCTTGCAATGGACGTATCTTTTAAACTACAAGAGATAATTAAATTCTGATTGAAAATTTGGATTCCTCAGACTATCTTTTGTATTGTGTATGTATTTTCGATAAAGTGGCGTGATCTGTAATTGCAGAGCTGCTCCAAGTTTGCTAACATGTGATATATTAAGTGCTTCATCTTTAAAAGAAAATATTTCAAAAACTAAAAAAGATATTTAAATTTTGAGTGAAAATTTGGATTCCCCAGAGTGTCTTTTATATAGAACAGGTATTTTGTATATAACTCTGCAATCTGCAATTGCAGAGCTGTCCTAAAACAACACCGAGTTCAGTAATACGTGTTACACTAAATGCTTCAACTTTGAATGGTCATTTCTCAAAAACCAGAAGAGATATTTAAATTTTGATTACAAATTTGGATTTGCCTAGGTGTACTTTATATAGTTTATGTATTTTATATAAATCACCCTGGTAACATTGTGTTACACGTATATTAAGCGCTGTATCTTTGAATCTTCGTATCTCAAAAACTAGAAGAGATATTTAAGTTCTGATTAAAAATATAGATTCCTCATGAATTTCTCTATATAGCATATAATTTGTAGCTCTCTAGTTTAAGTAACCGTTCTAGGAATCTAGTATTGAAATATGTTTTTATACGAGTATTATTTTGTATTATTATATATTAATATTTCTTATAGCAATAAATAAATACAGTGAAATAAATCAAAATTAATTACTCAACAACTTCCAGATAACCGTCCAGATTACCCAGTTCTGGTTCAATGCCCTTTACGCGCAAAAGCACACTTGATCTTAATAAAATCACTCCTTCATTCCTTAAGATTTACAACAAGTCACAGGTGTCAAAATGCAGCAAAAACAATCGAGAATCAACGCAGCCTCAACGCACCGCAGTTTGATTCCAGAAATAATTAGAAAACTGTCAAAACATACACTCTGGATAATTTATGCGCAATTGTTTCTGTGAAACTTAGCACACTTCGATGTATAAAAGATTTTTTATTGACTAAAGTAATAAATATCCTTTGATTGATAGGTTTATGTGTTTCTACTAACATATTTTTTATTTGACAGCTGGTAGTTAAAGGAAATTTTGATTTGAGGACATTTGGCGCGCCTTTCTACTGGTGACGTCACACTTCTGGAGTGTAATTAATTATAATTAATTTATTGACTTGTTCTCAGAATATTTCATCATTTTTCGAATTGAGGCTTTCGCAGGAAATTTATCGTAAACAAATGAACATCGCTCGAGTCGAATGAGTGAATATAGTCGAAAAGACTCTGAGGAATCCAAATTTTGTCACAGAATTTAAATATCTCTTCTTGTTATTGAGTTACCAGCTGTCAAAGTTTGAAGATACGAGCCCAATTTAATGTCTACAATTATTTAATCATATTTTATTTACCGCGTTATATCGTAACTTATTTTTTTTAGAAAAGTATTCAAATTGGTACTCATTTTAAAGAAAAATTCTTGAGGAATCTAAATCTGTGTTTAAAATTAAAGTCCCATTCTTAGTTTTGGAGTTACCAGCCGTCAAAGTTGCAACAACATTAGGATGTAAAGAATAATAGCTACAATTTGTGTTTAAAAAGTTTTTGTTTATTTTTTGTAATGTTTATAATTAAAAGAATTTTCTGAGTAGCTCTACTCAGCAGGATCTGCAACAACAGAGCGCAAAGGCTAGTTCCAAAGCACTCTAGGATGCTATGTATAGTTGAATGAAATAATGCAAAAGTTGTATTTTTCCTGCGCAAACTTCAGTTTCCATCATTGGCACGGGGAACAAAGCTTTCCCAATCGAATCAGCGGCCAACTATGTGCGCGCACGGCTACATAAACGTCACGGCGGGTGGAAGAATAGCGTTTAATTGTAGAAGTTGTCACTTGGCGGCTTTTGAAAACACCGAACTCGAACATTATCTACCATGTGTCAAAGTGAGCCAATACTGTTTTATAAAGTGCGTTATCAATGCTCACAGAAACAAAAACACATCGCTGAGGAGGTGCAGCAGGGGGCGGGGGATGTGTCGATGTTCGGTTGTCTTGCGCCGAGCCGCACTTGTTTTATATTTACACTGCTGTTCATGAAAACGTTGTCAATAAATTGATTTCGTTCGATTAATGCGCGCGCAATTTTACACCTCTTGTTGCGGGCTTACTAGTTACTAGCGCATTTTTATGTTCTTCTTCTTCTCCCCCTCTGATCGTACAACTTCCCCTACCCCTCACCCCCGCCAATGGTAGCGTGTGATTCTTGCTGTATTTTTAATAAATTGTAATGTGAAAAATTGTCATTTTCAAAGTAACATGTTCCATCTTCGAGAGAATCTTCATTTTTAAGGAATCGTATCTCAAAAAGTTGACGAGATATTTAAATTCTGATTAAAAATTTGGATTAATCAGAGTGTCCTTTATAGAGATTAAGTATTTTATATAATACGCTGCGATCTGCAATTGCAGAAAAGCCCCGAGCAACAACGAGCTAGGTAACGTGTGTTATATTAAGTGCTTTATCTATGAATGATCATATCTCAAGAACTAAAAGAGATATTTAAATTCTGATTGAAAATTTGGATTCCCCAGTATATCTTTTATGTATTGCATATAAAGCTCAGTGATCTGCAACTGCAGAACTGTGTGATTCCTGCTGTATTATTAACAAATTACAACGTGAAAAAATTCTCAATTTCAAAGTTACTTATTCAGCAAGAAGTCACCCTTAACAAAAACTAAACATGGGACTTTAAATTCAAGAACATATTTGGATTCCTCAAAGAATTCTCTTTAAAATACATATAATGTTAAGTATATTTAAAGAAATAATACACATATTACACAGCTAGAAAAGAAATATGATAAAATCGAGAGGTTATTGTAGTTGTGGTAACTTTGACAGCTGGTAACTCATAAACTAAGAATGGGACTTAAATTTTGAGGACAAATTTGGATTCCTTGAAGAATTTTCTTTAAAATACATATAAAATTAAGTATATTTAAATAAATAATACACATTTTACAAACGTAGACAAAAAATATGAAAAAAATCGTTCGAATTTTTAACTCCCGCACATACATGTGATTGTTGGCAACTTTGACGGTTAGTATCTCAAGAACTAAAAATGGGACTTTAATTTTGAGGACATCTTTGAATTCCTCAGACAATTTTCTTTAAAATGCATATAAACTTTAATATATTTAAATAAAAAATTCTTGCTGTATTATTAACAAATTACAACGTGAAAAAATTCTCAATTTCAAAGTAACTTATTCAGCAAGAATTTCGTCTTCGACGACTCAGTGCATTCCCGAGTGCCCGGTCTGCATAGTAACCTCTTCATTGGTCTCCGCCACACCCTTCAAGCTCCCCCCACCCCCTCAGGTCACTCTTAACCCTTGACGGACACCAGACGCAATGTCACGCTCTCGATAAATGTTAATATCCCAATATGCAGTATATCTCCATTTTGCGAGACCCGAACCGATTACTTCCCCTTCCCCTGCCTGTAATTCCCCCGGGGGTGGATGAATTCAGCCGCCCTTCGTTACAGCCCTTCCCGATTCATCCATTACAAATTTGTCGAAATTTACCAAATACTGCTTCAAGTTTAACTTAGTTGCTATTCAAAGATCTGCAGTTGCAGATTTATGTTTTATACATCAAATTACTCGCTGAAATTTTCTCTTTTTACCCATATATAATTTATTAGTTTTATCAGTTTGATAATCTAGTTTTTGTTGATTAAATGAGCGTACAATTCCGAAATTCTGTAATGTACTTATTGTTACTTAATTAATGATAAGTCCACGTCATTTAAATGAAATTTAATAAAATATAAAGCATTTTAAAGAGCAAGTTTCAAGCTTTCTTTTGGTGTATAAATATTTGTTGAACTGTCTTCCATTTAACCATGTATAATTTATTAAAAAATAGAACTTATTGCAGTTAACATGTTAGCTGTAAATATGCCCAATTTAACATTGTCTTAATTATTAATTTTTAGCAGAGCTCTGCAATTGCGGATACATGTATTATACATCAAAATACTCGCTGAATTTTCCTCTTTCTACCGCTATATAATTTTTTTGTTTTATCAGTCCGATAATCTAGTTATCGTTGATTAATTGAGCATCCAGTCCAGAAATTCTGTAATGTACTTACTGTTGCTTTATTATCAATAAGTCCACGTCATTGCAACGAAATAAAAAAATCTATACAGTGGTAGAAAGAGCAAGTTTCAAGCTTTCTTTTGATGTATAATTTTTGGTTGATCTATTCTCTATTCAACCCTGTATAATATATTAAAATCTGTTTCGTCAAAATAAAATATTGGTAAATATGCGCACTTTAACCTGCTTTTAATAATTAATTTTTAACAAAGATCTGCAATTGCGAGTATATGTATTATACATCAAATTAATCGCTGAATTTTCCTCTTTCTACTCCTATATAATTCACTTGTTTTCTCAGTCTAGTAATCTAGTTATTGTAGATTAAATGAATGTCCATTCAGAAAATTCTGTAATCTACCTACTGTTATTTAATTAACGATAAGTCCACGTTATCGCAATGAAATTTAAAAATCTATATAGCAATAGAAAGAGGAAAGTTCAAGCTTTCTTCCGATGTGCAACTTAAGGCCCTAGCGTATTTCAGAAAGAAATCCCGAAGGGTTAAACTGGCAGAGGTCAAAATGCAAGTCTTCGTCGCCGGCTTCGTTAGCGTTTCCATCTCATGGAAGTCGTTCCAGAAGTTTTGTTGACTCTAGTTAATTTAACTCTTGCTTTTTAACTCCTCTGGCGGTAGTTTGGTAAATATTTTTTGTGATTAACACGAAAAGTTTTGCCAGGCTTATCGTGCAAGTAATTTTAAGAGTCTAATTTTTAGGAAAGTGTAGTTCTGTATGACATCATTTCGTAAAAGGAATTGTTTCCAATTAAAGAAATCTGATTTATGGCTATCTGGGCAAGTGGTGATGACGTCACTGGTATTGGAAAATTATTGGTTAGATTAGACTGTTGGTTTATCCCAGAGAGAAATATTAAACGAATTGACTATAACAATAATTTTCAACGATGTTACCTACACTCTGCATAATTTTTGCTGGGGGGGCCTTGGCAATACGGTTAGTTTATTTTGACGTTTAAGCGAACATTAACGACGCTGGCGTCGCGGCGGCGGCGTCGCTTGCTTTATTGTAATTGGATCAACGTTGCGGTGCTCAGCACCGACGCTGGTCTATTTGAATAAGTATATTCCACTTTTATGACGCGCGTAATTGCTTCTGATGGCGACGCCAACCGACGCTGACGCCGTGATGAGTCGACGATAGCATAAACAAGACGACGCCCCCCCCCCCCTCCCCTCCCATAACCGTCGCAGCCTCCCACGATAACGAGAGAGAGAAAGTGACAGCGAACGAAAAACGAAACTGAAAACTATGCCGCGAATACTTGTATCCCACGGTGTATACCGCGCTGATCTGCAATTGCAGAGGTTTGTAGTATACAACATGACTTTCTAAAAACCCTATTAATCAAATCAATGATCTTTACATTCTAACAAAAGCGTGATGAATTATAGAAATAGCAAAACAATGTTTAAATTTTATTATTGCAGTTGTTATTGACTTTGACGGTCGGTAACGCAAAAACTAAAAATGGGACTTCAATTTTGAGGACATATTTGGATTCGTTGAAGAATTCTCTTTAAAATGCATATAAAGTTAAGTAGATTTCAATAAACAGTACAGATATTTCAGCAAAGGAGTTAAAAAGTTGATGATGATTTGAAGAAAATTACCAATAACATTTCCATCATATTTCCGGTTCCAGGTAAAGTAAAATTATAAATATTAATATGAAAAATTGCAGAAATTATTGCTCTACAATAAACTATTTAACTTTTTTGATGTAAAATAATTAGAGAAGCCAATAATTGATCATTTCTAAAATAGCATTTAAAACGCAATCGTGCGTCTTATAATATATAATATTTCTAACAGCTTTCTTAAAAATGTAGTATTTTGAAAATTATACGTGTCTAATAAATTATTGTAATTTCAACTGTAAAATGTATAATTTATTATAATTTTATGATATATTTGGCTGAATTAAAAATACGTCTCTCATAATTTATTGGGATACTGGCGACAACCATTCCTTCTAAAATAACTTTAAGCAATTTATTTTAATATGTCACCAAACGACTTCAAAAAAACAATTATTAATTTAAACTTAATATCTTTTCATCAACATAAATATTCCAACTGATTCGAAAGGTAATATGAGTCTTCAAAAATGTAAAATGGAATTTTCTGTGTAGGCCCTAGACAAGGAAAAAATTTATTGAATATTATAATTTCCACAGCTGTCTAGAAACAATATTTAGTGACTAGATATCAGATTTCAAGAAGCAATTGTGATAATTTAAAAAAATCTGATAATCAATATTGATTGATATATCGAGAAATACTAATATTTAGGTAACCAAATGGACCCTATTGCATGCATTTTTTAATTCTAAACAACTTTTGAATTTACACTTTTGCTGTAAAGTGAATAGATAAAAATTTACTGCAATATAAAAAATTTAATTTAAATTTAAAAATCGAGGGTTTTGTGGTTGTGCAACTTTAACGGCCGGTAACTCAAAAACTAAACATGGGACTTTAAATTGAAGAACATATTTGGATTCCTCAAAGAATTCTCTTTAAAATACATATAACATTAAGTATATTTAAATAAATAATACACATATTACACTGCTAGAAAAGAAATATGATAAAATCGAGAGGTTATTGTGGTTGTTGTAACTTTGACAGCTGGTAACTCATAAACTAAGAATGGGACTTTAATTTTGAGGACAAATTTGGATTCCTTGAAGAATTTTCTTTAAAATACATATAAAATTAAGTATATTTAAATAAATAATACACCTTTTACAAACGTAGAGAAAAAATAGGAAAAAAATCGTTCCAATTTTTAACTCCCGCACATACATGTGATTGTTGCCAACTTTGACGGATAGTAACTCAAGAACTACGAATGGGACTTTAATTTTGAGGACATATTTGAATTCCTCAGACAATTTTCTTTAAAATGCATATACATTTTAATATATTTATATAAACAATACACATTTTACTTTAGTATTCACATTTTTGCTGTAAAGTGAATAGGTAAAAATTTACTGCAATATAAAAAAATAATTTTAGATTACTCCGCGCCTGTTTGACGAGCCGCCACTGAGCAACCGGTTCCGGAGGATAATGGGCTCCGGTAAATAAATCCGAGTCTCCAATCAACTCATTATGTCCAATTTTTGTACGAGATCATTGTTTTTATTTATCTGAGAGATAATTTCTGATTGGGGTACCCCAGGTACATTTTACGACTCATGATTATAGGTCGGTCATAATTAGCTTTCAGGCTATCTCTACTCATTGTGATCTGCAACTTAGGACAGACAATTAAGATCTGCAACAACAGATCACTGGTAAAAATAATGTAATAAAATTTTGCAATTCTCACGGTTCGTCAGTGGAGTCAAGTTCTCAATCACGGATCAATCTTAAAGATCTCTTCTTCTTCTTCTTTTTCGCCAATCTTAGCAATTTATCCTCCAGTTATTATTTCGTCTCCACAATCCGTTGCGTCTCGGCCGCCTTTGATGATTTAAACCGGTTAAAATTATCAGTTGTTAACTACACTGTATTCGGAATGCGCTATTATTGGGCCATAAAAAGGTTTTATGGCCTTTGCCACCGGCAGGTAAATCGACGAGAAGGGGCTTAAGATGTTGAGGAGGGACATACACTTGAGAGCGAACAGAGATGGCTTGTATTTATTTATTCATTTGCTAAACTTTGTTTAGCTTTGATTTTTTTTTTTTTGTATTTTTATCAACTTTGACGGCCGGTAACTAATAAACTAAGAGTGGGACTTTAATTTTGACCACAAATTTGGATTCCTCAGACGATTCTCTTTAAAATGCATATAAACTTAAGTATATTTAAATAAATAATATCAATATTACAAAGCTAAAAAAGAAATATGATAAAATTGTTCCAATTTTACCCTGTATGATGGTTGTAGCAAATTTTGACGGCCGGTAACTCAAAAACTAAGAGTGGGACATTAATTTTGAAAACAAATTTGAATTCCTCAGACAATTTTCTTTAAAATGCATATAAACTTTAATATATTTAAATAAATAATACATATATTACAAACCTAGATATGAAATATGAAAAAATCGTGTCAATTATTATTGCAACATACATAACTTAAAATCTAGCAAAGATAAATGAGTTATCTTTGAAAATTTGGACTCGTCAGGAAATTCTCTATAAACCACTCGTACAAACTTCATAGTCTTCCACCCCTAAAACTATTTTTATAAGGGGTACAGACAATGTTTGTATATTACCTGAGAGACATACACGGTTGTGGGTTCTACGAGAGAAAACATTTGATTTTATGGCTCTTTTGGGGCATTGCCGTTTACAACCGCACCATACATCCATTACAGAAGGGTAGATATGTAAAATAAAGGCGCGACGCAATTAAAATATTTAATTTCAACAACTACACAATTTCTAAAAATCTTCTGAACGTTCTTGTCTTATTAAAACCTAATACTTTCTTTTACACGATGTTTATATGAAAGTTAACTTCACTAAAATACAAGTTAAACAATAAACCGACGATAACGCGACATCAAGAAGGCCGTGAACTTGCTAGACAAGCCGTATAAATAGCCCAACACCGAGAATGAAATGTTGAATATTTGTTTGAGGTAAACTGGAAGATAATTCAGAAACACGGTTCTTTAGAAGCTGGCACGGCGACAAGCATTAGGTAAGACGTGTGTCTGTAAGTTATACAGCGTTAAATGGTTGTTATGTTGTGAGAAAAAAATTATTTTAATTGTTGTTTTCGACTTTACTTGAAATTTTTGCCTTAATTTTTTAGGTCAACTTTGAGAAGCGCTACCTTAAAAACTAATTAAGATAATTAATTTCTGCTTTCAAATTTGGATTCTGCATAGTTTTCTGTGCAACTCCACCAATTATGGGGGAAGATAATTTAGGGGATTATATTTTATTGATACATGACTGAAAATATTTTATTTGTGTTAAAAAAATACAAAATTTATCCAATTTTAATAAGCAATTTTAAGATACTTCAATTTGATGCCCGGTTAGCTAACATACACTAAAGTTTAGTAAAAAAATAATTGACGATCGCCCAAATTAATATTTTTCATTTTTGTGTGAATCCCCGCCCCAAGACTTTCAATTTGATGCCAAACTCGATAGGATACAAAGAACTTTTAAGAAAAACAAATGACGATCATCTAAATTAATTTTTTTAATTTTTGTATGACTCCCCGTCTTGAAACCTTTAATTTGATACCAAACTCGATGGTATTCTAACAACTGTTAGAGAAAAACAAATGACGATCACTCAAATTTAAGTTTAGACAATTTAGTTCGACTCTCCTCCCCAAGCCCTTTAATTTGATACCAAAGTCGATAAGATTCGGACAATATTTACCAGTTGCCATTTTCTCTAATTTCCAAAACTTTCCAAATTTTCCAAGGGCTCCGACTTTATTTTTCTAAAAAAATGGGTGATTTTCTGAGCACAAATTTGAAAACCTCAGTCTTCTATCATTTTTTGTTCACAAGATATGTGCATTCAAAAATTTATTAGGATTTTCAAAATATTCCAAATTTGAAAAAAGATACGCAACTGCAGATCTCAAAAATGGATTGTTCGTACAATTCTACATCGGAAATGAAAAAGAAATCCAATTTTCTTTGCACAGAAATGAAATTAAAAATTATTAAATAAAATAAAGCCGCCATTTTGACATAATTTTCGAAATTACTCGAAAACCAAAAAAGATACGTAACTGCGGATCTCAAATTTGGATTCTACGGAAAATTTTACATCGATATGGGAAAAAATTCCAATTTTCTACGAGTAGAAATAACAATTTATAGGAAATAAAAATAACCCTTTATAATTAATAAATAATTATTTCTAATTAACAGGTACAAATCTGTTTGGAACGTGCTATAGCAAGGGCGTTGGCTGCAAATCGGCTAAAATCAAACAAAAATCTTAAATTATGCAAATCTAACCCCACTTTTAACTTTAAAGTGAGTTATTTTCAATTTTAAAACGTTTAAAACGGCCCGGAGGGTTATTTTTAAAGTCTTTGTCACCCAAGCTTTCGATACCAACCCCATTTTGACCAAAATTTGACCTAATCATTGAGATATTTGAGGTAGGATTTTCGAAATTTTGATATTATTATAGATTAAGTCATCCAACAGTATGATTTTTGACGTTTATAATAAAAGGGGTTGCTATAGCACGTTGCAAGCCTAGAAGAACGGTAAACTGCAATAAAATGCATTTAAAATGCATTATAAAATGTAATTAGAAATTTGGAATGGGTTTAAAAACCGTTCTAGTTGAGGTATCTTAACGATTTTTTTTTTCAAATCGATGTAAAATTTTCTGTATATTCCATTTTTGAGGTTCGCAGTTGCAGATCTCTTCTAGTTTTGTAGATATTGCAGAAAATTGAAGAAGGGGATAGCAGGACATATACCAGTACTGGTCGTATTTAATTAATTATTTATTTTAATTTATACTACCCGCAGAAAGTTGGAATTTTTTTCCATATCGATGTAAAATTGTCCGAGAAATCGAGTTATGAGGTCCGCAGTTGCAGATCTCTTTTAGATTTTAAGATATTGCAGCAAATTAAAGAGGAGGCTAGCAGTGTATATAGGGTACTGGGCATATTTGACTAATTATTTATTTTAATTAATACTAGGCGTAGAAAGTTGAATTTTTTTTTCATACCAAGGTAAAATTGTCTGAGGAATTCATTTTTGAGGTCCTCAGTTGCATATCTCTTTTGGTTTTTAAGTTATTGCGAAAAGTAATTGAAATAATATATATTTGTTATACAAAAATCACAAATATTTTAGATGTTGTATCTATTTAATCATTATTATATTTTAAATATTTATTTACCATAAAAATTAACTAGATTTTGACGTCATTATATAAAGGTATATTTCGTCCAGTGCCTGTCACATATATAGGTCTGATAAATGAATATTTACGACACCCATTATTTTTGAGTAGAAGTTGAACAATTTATTGAAACTAAGAAATTTTTTGAACTGAAGAAAAGTATTTTTTTATCTGTAATTTATGGTGTAATTTAGCTCGCCGCTTCGGCGATAATAACTCATTTTTATGGCTTCAAATGACATGTTTGAAGATATAGAATCGAATCCCGCGCCAGGTAAAAAGTGGGCCAACAGACGTCGAGACCGTCAGAAATTATTTAAACGTATTTCGAGTGAACCAAGAATGAAAAAGAAAGGCGGAAAGTTGTGTTTGTCGGAATCAGATAATTTTCGCAATTCTTAATCTGATGTGGGTGAATCTCAGTTAATCCGGGCCTGGCTCTGAACATGTGTCCCTCTGCAGCTGACGAGGCACCATCGGGGCGGGAGGGGGTTCTCTTCCTCTGTCACCCGCCCATTATACTTAACCTATCTGCTCTGGAAGAATTATTACGGTCAGGTTTGCGCGCTCGTCTATCTCGCTACTATATATCTAGGAACTAGACGTTTTCGATGGCGTACTGGTTGATTTACGCCTTCTTTGTTACGCCATTACGACGTGGTGAGCGGCCGACGCCGAGGTTCCGTCTTATCACGACCGTACCGCCCCGACGTTGGCGTCGCTTTCACCATCGGGACTTAAATTTACTTATTTCTCGCTTAAATACTCCCCTGCACCCCTATCGAACCACCCATACCTCGAACAAGGCAGAGCACACCATAGCGTTTTCAATGTTATTCTTCAATTGTTCAACTATTTGATTTTTTTTGTAGTTGTTGCAACTTTGACGGCCGGTAACTCATAAACTTAGAATGGGACTTTAGTTTTAAACCCAAATTTGGATTCCTCAGACAATTCTCTTTAAAATGCATATAAACTTTAGTACATTCAAATAAATAACACCAATATTACAAAGTTAGAAAGATATATGGAAAAATCGTACCAATTTTTACCCCCACAAATATATAAATTGTAGCAAATTTTGACAGCCGGTAACTCAAAAACTAATAATGGGACTTTAATTTTAAAGCCAAATTTGGATTCTTCAGACAATTTTCTTTGAAATACATATAAACTTTAGTACATTTAAATAAATAATATCAATGTTATAAAGGTAAAAAAGAAATATGGAAAAATCGTTGAAATTTTTACCTCCCACAAATATATAAATGGTTGTAGCAAACTTTGACGGCCGGTAACTCAAAAACTAAGAATGGGACTTCAGTTTTAAAGCCTAATTTGGATTCCTCGAAGAATTCTCTTTAAAACGCATATAAAGTTAAGTACATTTAAATAAATAAAACCTATATTACAAAGCTAAAAAAGAAATATGGAAAAATTTTCAAATAATTGAATAATAAATTATTTCTCACTTTTTACATAGCAACCATTCTACAAAGAAGTGATAGACAAAGACAGGTGGCCTTATAATATCTGTCTCATGATGATTTTTCGCTTTTTAAAAGCCTTTTCCCGTAAGATGTAGGCTGTAAAAAATTTCTTGTTTGTTCTGCAGTTTAACGTTAACCACTTATTTCTCGGACGCCCACGCAATCGTTCACCCTTAATTTCACCAACTTTTCATTCGACATTCTTCTCAATTTCACACTCACCATTCACCAAATATTCCGGACTCGATCACTCTTCTCTCAAATACCTCATTTCCACAGCATTTATACGTCGTTCATGCTTCTTCATTTTCACCCAACATTCTGAACCATACAACAATGTAGGCACTAACACACCATTATAAACACTAATTGTATATCAACAATGTGTTGCTTGTTAGTCGAAAAGAGGCAGCTAGTTGTTGGGGTGTCTATCTTTGTTGTGCAATGTCTCAGATTTGTTTTTGCATTCATAAAACACTATACAAGTGTTATTCCAGTATTATTATAATTCATTGATTGCAATAAAATATTTTCACACTATACAGTATAGGGTAGAAGAGGTCCCGGAGCGCCCGGAAGTGAAGATTAGCCTTACCGGAAACGACTAAACAAAATCTACCTTTCAGGGTGAAAACACAACACAGCGTCTGTGTATTTGTGTGACGTAGCCTGGCGCTGACAATACCCACAAATCACGTGCCAGGGCAGGGGTGGGGGGCGGTGGGGAGGGTGCCGGGGGCGGAAGACCGAGAGATAGCGGCGCTCTACGCCACTGTGCTTTATGACGTCTGTTCATCACGTCATCATAAATTAGAAACCCGAATCTCATTCGTTGGTCCGCTTTATTTGTTAGAAGGCGTCGTGACGGCGTGTGTGCCCGGCGCTTTGATTAAGCTGGGGCTTTTTTTCAAAAACTGTCATGGAAATGTGAAATATAAGTTTGGCAAGGAAATAACTGGTAATTTATTATTTTTATTCCTAGAAAATTTTATAACAATTAGAATTTGCGCAATATTAAAAGGTTTACTCGCACATATATGCTTTTGCAGCTATTTTGACGGCCGGTAACTCAAAATTCGAATATGGGACTTTAATTTTAAGGACAAATTTGGATTCCTCGAAGAATTTTCTTTAAAATGCATATAAACTTAAGTATATTTAAATAAATAATACACATATTACACAGCTAGAAAAGAAATATGATAAAATCGAGAGGTTATAGTGGTTGTGGTAACTTTGACGGCCGGTAACTCATAAACTAAGAATGGGACTTTAATTTTGAGGACAAATTTGGGTTCCTAGAAGAATTTTCTTTAAAATACATATAAATTTTAATACATATAAATAAACAATACACATTTTATAAACGTAGACAAAAAAATAGGAAAAAAATCGTTACAATTTTTAACTCCCGCACATACATGTGATTGTTGCCAACTTTGACGGTTAGTAACTGAAGAACTAAGAATGGGACTTTAATTTTGAGGACATCTTTGAATTCCTCAGACAATTTTCTTTAAAATGCATATACATTTTAATATATTTAAATAAACAATACCCATTTTACTTTCGTATTTACACTTTTGCTGTAAAGTGAATAGGTAAAAATTTATTCCAATTCTTATCTCCCGCACATATTGACAAGTAACTCAAAAACTAATCATGAGACGTTGATGAAGCTCAGGTCCTTATTCAAAACGGTGTCACGGAAATGTGAAATATGAGTTTGACAAGAAAATATCTGGTAATTTATAATTTTTTAACCGTAGAATTTGAACAATTAGAATTTGCGATATTCTAAAAGGTTTAGCTAACGTCACTCCCCTGCAAAAGCTAATTAAAACATCAAAGACGCTGCACCAAAGATTGAAATGTCCAGCGACAAAGCAGCGTCGGTGGCGTCGCGGCGAGCGAGCACCGACGTCGCCCGGGCATGCAGGCGTCTTTTGACCCGGTGTGCATTGCTTTGCTGCCATAGACTGATCGATCCGCCTGTGACGAAGAGACGGACAGCTCTCCGAAGAGAGGAGAGACGCCGCTCGCGCTCTCACTCTCTCTCTTACCGACGTCCTTCGCTCCCTTTACCGCTTTAGGTGCGCTCGAAAATAAAACCACCCTTAATTTTTTTATAAATAAAAATATACAATATGAATGAAGCATTCAATAAAATATTTTGGCTAGACAAAAACAATGTGCATAGCTACAATATTATTAGAGCATTCTATTTCATATTTTGATTAGACATTGACAATGACAAGAAAGGAAGATAATACAATTGACGAGACAAATCTGCAACTGCAGATCGTATCTCGTACACTTCAACGAGATCTGTGCAATTGCAAATCTTCTGGCAAAAAATATTTCCATTTAAAAAAATTACTAAAAATCAAGATTTTAACTACAGGTATAATAATGAGATTATAAGAGCAAGAGAATACCTGCAACTGCAGATCTTTTTATGTATACTTCAATGGTGTCATAACAAGTGTAAATTGTGAAATTCATTAAAAAATTACTAAAACAATAAGATTTGAACTGAACTTACAAAAATAAAACTATACCATTAATCTTGTAAATACTTCACAAGCACAGGTGTGAATTGTGCAATTGCAGATCTTTACAGCAAATGTTTTCCTTACAAAAATACTTTATCAAACAATAATAAGAGCAATAATAATATATGGTGTCGAGACTATTTGACAATAATTACAAATGATGAAGAAAATTTAAGAATATAACAGTATTTGGGCCAATAAAAATATCAGAAAACGAATACACAATTATGAAATAGAACAAGACAAGAATTAAAAAAAGAAGACATATTAAAAAGAGAGATATGGAGAACAGAAGAAAAGAATTAGAGATGAGACAGACCTAGATCAACATAGATACAGGAAGTACAAGATAATTTAAAAACTGTCAATATTATTTGATTCATATGAATTATGTGTCAAATAAACACAAAATTATATTGGACCACTTTATTAATTAGACAATATGACCAACATTATTAACAATTATTGAAATTTTGTCAGGAAATTATTGATGAAATATTAAATTAAATTTATGAATATTCATACAATTTCAATGTAGCTTTCTAAAAATATTTATATACTTTGTTATACATTGTTTTCTAAAAATATATCGTACATTAAACAATCAAACGTATAATATTTATAGTTTAAGGTCTGAGAAATCCAAATTTGTCTTTAGAATTACAGTACGATTCATAGTTTTCGAGATATTCGTCTTGAAAGTTGCTTCGATGAATTGTAATTATTTGGTTGTACTGTGTCACAAATAGAATTGTAGTGTTTTGGAAGTCTTGGCGGTAAATTTGTCGAGTGTAGACGGGTCGTAAACAAACATCGACGTCGTCGACGCAGGGTAGGCGTCGCGGCGGTCGTCTATCCACGTGAACAGCACATGGTACTTACATTTCATGCGTTTGGGACAATCCTGCTTCCTTCGGGGCATTCTGAAGAACCTGGACAACTACGCAGACGGCATCGTCGTTGAAGAAGCACACACACAATCAAAATTAAACTATATCACTGATATTGTTGTTCAAAATAGCGACACACGTTTTTTATCAACACTATTGCAAACACAATCCATGGTAGTGCACCCACAATAACTTATCGTAATAAAAAGCGACGCCGTTGTCTTATACGTAGCAGAATACCACGGAGCGTGGTCAGCCCAGTACAACGATCACTGACTGACTGACTGACAATCATAGGTTGAGCTGATGCCGGCGTTCCCCCTCTCTTCTCACAACAGCCACTCCGGTGAGCACGACGCCTCTCTCTCGCCGGATCGACGTCTCTCTCTCGGCGTCTCTTTTGCAGACTCTCAGCGTCGCTGCTCGCCGGGACGCGTATACACGCCGAGCTGTCAACTCATCGTCAGCGATCTAGGTGGCTATGACAGGTGGGAGGAGCCGGTGGTGGCGCCGCCTACATCCCAGTTAGCCTCTTGATAGACGCCTGAAACGTCTACGGTGCCTTGAAAGTGTAACGAGTATTTTATACCCATTCCAAACATCAAAACAAACTTGAAAACTAATTCACCCATTTCACGTAAGTGCTCATACATCATTATATTAATAAACTACCCTTTACTACCCTTATTTTATATATTTACATCAACATAACCTCAACTGTCAAATTGTTAAAACAAACAAACGCATAAGCATATAGTATAAATACAACAATTAAAACAACTGGTAACAATCCAAACAAAACCCTCATGTCACTTTTTCGTGCTACCGTAGTTTCCTAAACAACGCATTCCTCCGCGCACGAAAAATAGTCCGGCTTATTTCTTCCAAACTTCATGTAATTCCAAAGCTAAAAATGAACTACAACCGCTAATAAATTAGTGACACATCACTTTGTGATGACCTGGGTTTGAGGCTAGTTCACAGTTCTATCGGCGGTCGTCGGCGGCAGTAGCTGTCGAGTCAAAGACCAGCCCACTTGCTGAGGAAGGCGGAGCCAATCACACACGCGTACATTTTAATATCTTTAGTTTATTTGCGTCAAAAAGTATAAACACAAACTAAAATGTCAATTATTGTACTTGTAAATTTTCATAGAATTTTTTCGTGTTTGTTTTACACATTATATCTGTGTATCAGGCTCTGCAACTGCAGATCTTCACATGAAAATAATTACTAGTTTAGTAGATCTGTTTCAGGCGTAATTGTATTTTTAAAATATTTTTTAATTGTAATAATTTGAGTTACTTTAACACACGATTACTCAAAAACTAATTGAGCAATTTTAATTCTAAAAAAAATTTGGAATCCTCTTTTTTCTCTCTTTAATTTGATTGGGTGAACCCGCTTCTTATGAAGCTTTCTAGATCCTTTTGTTGAAATGGATCAAACCCCAATTTTTTTTTCCTTTAAATCTATTTATTGGCAGTTTATTTCAGCGGGGCTTAAATAACTAAAATGTAAATAAATGGCTGATTCTGATGCAGAATTTAATTGTCTATAAGTTTTACTTAAAGTATTTTTCAATAAAATAATTCAGAAATGCCTGACAGCACCATTTATCTGATTACAACAGAGTCAAAATTAATTACAACAATAAAAGCGCAATCAAGCGTTTCTGAATCATTTTAGAGAAAAATACTTCAAGTAAAACTTGTAGAAAATTTAATTTATTATCGATTTTATTTAAAGCATTTTTCAGTAAAACAGTTCAGAAAAGTATGGCAGCACAAAATAGTCAATGAGTACAACAATAAAACGATGTTTAGTGTTTTTGAATCAGAGAAAATGCTTCAAGAAAAACTTGTGTAAAATTAATTTTGTAATAGCATTAATATAATTTAATACTTGCGGGGTACGGGGCTAAAAGCATATGTTTTATATATCAATTTACGCGCCGAATCTTCCTCTTTCTAGTGAGGTAAAATTCATTTAATTTGGTTCACTCAAACTTGAGTAATTCAAGTTTAAATAGAGGTATGTTTTTTGTCACAAAATATTTGTTGATAATTTTGTTCCTTAATTAAAATGAAATTACTCGAAGGTTAATATGTGCTATACATCGATGCAGCGAATATTCCTCTTTCGAATGAGGTAAGAATCATTTAGTTTCTTTCACTCAAACATAAGTAATCTAAGTTGTAATACAAGTTTAAATAGAAGTATTTTTTTTGTCGAAAAAATGTGTTAATAATTTTGTACCCTAATAATTAAAAAATAATTGTTGAAGGTAAATATGTGTTATAAATAAATTTATTCACCGAATCTTCATCTTTTCAATGAGGTAAGATTCACTTAATTTGATCACTCAAACTTGAGTAATATAAGCTTAAATAATAGTATAGTTTTTGTTGCAATGAATTTCGTCCTGTAATTAAAATACAATTACTTAAAGATTAATATGTGTTATACATTAATTTATGCGCAAAATCTTCATCTTTCTAATATGATAAGATTCAATTAATTTGCTTCACTCATTTTAGAGTAATTCAAGTTTGGATAGTAGTATGTTTTTTGCCGCAGTATATTTATTGATAATTTTGTTCTTGAAATAAAATATTTTTATTTGAGGGGTACAACGCGAAAAACCTATAAATTATATATCAAACTACACACAGATTCTTCCTCTTTGTAATGAGGTAAGATTCACTTAATTTACTTCACTCATTTTAGAGTAATTTAAGTTTGAATAGTAGTGTGTTTTTTTGTCGCAGTATATTTGTTGATTATTTTGTTCTTGAAATAAAATATTATTATTTGAGGGGAACGAGAAAAACATATGAATTAAATATCAAATTATACACAGAATATTCCTCTTTCTAATGAGGTAAGATTTACTTAATTTGGTTAACTCATACTTGAGTAATTCAAGTTTAAATAGTAGAATTTTTTTTTGCGCAGTAAATTTATAGGTTATTTTTCCGCGACATTATTTGAGGGATACAACGTGATAGGCATACGTGCATCAAATTACGCACTGATTCTCTCTTTCTAATGAGGTAATATTCATTTAATTTGCTTCACAAATTTTTGAGTAATTCAAGTTTAAATAGTAGTATGTTTTTTATCGCTGTATATTTGTTGATTATTTTGTCCTTGAAATAAAATATTATTATTTGAGGGGTACAACGTATCATACATCAAATTATGCACTGAATCTTCCTCTTTCTAATGAGGTAAAATTCACTTAATTTGCTTCACTCACTTTTGAGTAATTCAAGTTTAAATAATAGTATGTTTTTTGTCGCAGTATATTTGTTGTTTATTTTGTCGTTGAAATAAAATATTATTATTTAAGGGATACACCGTGAAATACATATAAATTATACATCAAATTACGCACAAAATCTTTCTCTTTCTAATGCAGTAAAATTCACTCAATTCGCTTCACACAAACTTGAGTAATTATACTTCAAATTTCCAATCAAATTTGCAATCGCACTAATACAATGTTTGTCAGCATATGCTCGCGTCAGTCACCCCCCATCTGTTCCCCGTTGACAGCAGCTGAACTTTCCCCCTTATTCCGTCTCTGAGCGCTTCGCCTCGTATACCAACTCGTGACAGATTTATTGCGAGTTTTGTGTAGTCTTAATATGACTTATGGACAGGAACAAAATATAATCCCGAAGCGTAATTTAGTCTACGGTGCCGTTAAAAGACATCGGGCTGGATAGCATGACTGGCACAAAGAAGCTGCCACAGTAAATCAAACCCGGCGCGTAGCCAACTACGACCATCACATATACATGTCATGGCGATTGATTCAGTGCCTTTAACCGTCCACTTGGACTTCAAGTCCACGGTCCACCAACGGGAGATGTTGATCGGGTAACGTGGACCCAGCAGCACGTCGGAACGTTCACGAATATTTTATTCAGTTTATATACAACGCCCGCTACTCAAATCTACACTAACACACAACTCCGTCTTCAAACTCTAAACATGTGACATTCTTCGAGAGAAATATACTGGAACGCGCACTTGTATGCTTTTATGAAGCCTGGGACAATATTCCAGTGATATAAACTGCTGTGGAAATGAGATATTTGAGAGAAAAGTCTTCGACCATCGTGTCCGAAGAATGTTAAGTAAATTGTACGGCCATCTTGAAAAAATAGTTATTTGTCAAACTAGAGAGGAAAGCGCTTCTTTTTCCCCCTCGAGTTCGAAGTTTGCCTCATGAGCGCAGCGAGTGAGGCATTTCGAACGAGAGTGGAAGAAGAGCTTTCCTCTCGTGTTAGACACAACATTTTTTTAACGACATGTATCTAAAAATGATTTGCTCGGACCTAAAATACACTTTGAGAACACAATTGACAGACTGAAACGACTTTAAAAGTTAGGTTATCAGACACAAGGCGGTGTAGCAGTGTTGCCAATGAACCAATCTTAAATATCTTTAATAGGTTGTCAAATTGTGATTTAATAGGAAAAAGAAAAATATAAGACATATTTGTAAGATAATTTAAATTATGTATATCACTAAAATAAGGATTTACAATCAAATTAGGAATTTATTAATAATTTTGGTAATATATTTTTTGCCAATAACTTTCATATTGGTAACACTTCTATATTTTCCTCTCTAGAGAGGAACAACACATTTTCCTCACTATTTCGGGAGAAGAACTGTGGGGTTTCCTACCATGTCGTGAAAAAAAAACATTTTTCACGATCGGGAGAGAAACTTGGTTTCTTTGATACCAAAATCATGACAGAAATTGGGGAGATTTATGCACTTTCTCTCCCGTCTTAAGAAAAAATGCTCAAATATATATTAATCAAATAAATAATAGTTATTTACTTTACAAGTGGGCAAAGTGAGGAATTACCCACGATAAAGATCATAAAAGCGACGATACCAAAATTACCATAAGGGTAATCCAATAAAATTAAAGAGAAATGAATGACGAATCCAAATTTTCCTTTAGAATTAAAATCACTCAATTATTTTTTGAGTTATCGTCTGTTTAAGGTACTCCAATTATTATTATAGAAAAAATATTCCAAAAATACAATTACGCCAGAATTTGATCTACTAAATTGATAAATAAATAAATAAGTTTTGTATAAATATTTATTAAAATACGTTTCGAATTAATGTACTCAATTCTTTTATTTTGTTTTTACCAAGAAAACAATAATTAAATAAATCGAAATTTTGAGTTCTCTGTAGATCTTTATAGCTTCTCTTATGAGTCTGCTATTGTCTCATTTCGATCTTGCTATCATAATTTTTCTTCAATTGCATGAGTAGCAACTGCAGATTTCTCTGTCCATTTATGTTCTATAATTCTTGTTGTTGTCGTTCTGCTAGTTTATCCAATGTAACATTTTCCACATTAATTAAATCTAGAGTAAAATTTACCTCGATTCCCATACAAATATACCTCTAAATCCATTTGATTTCTCATGTGTAAAACCGGTTTTAATATTAACACCGGAGTCCAGCGTCTTCAGCAGCTATAACCGATGTAAAAACAAAATTAACCGGATATTTCTACGATTCTAATTTCGATTTATGTTAAAATAACTCCGTTAAAAAATACATCAAAGAGAAATAGTTTTATAGACGGAAATACGCGTTATATATCTTCCATATTTGATGGTAGATACAGAGCTATTAATTTGATTACTATCTCAGTAGAAATAAGATTGTTCGATTATCTAGTAGTTATCGGTAATTAAGTATAATTAAAACTCATTATAATTGCTTTATTACAATCTAATGGAGATAATAACGAACAGAATGAGAACCTGTGTCTGTTATGGATAAGCTTAGAGGTTTACCCTAATTTTATGGCCACATATTATACATTAAAATGTTGCTTAAATCTTCCCCTTTCCAATGATGTATAGATTATTTAATTTACCAATATTATAGCTGAGTTATCATACTTTAAACAACAGCGTATGCATGTTAAAAATTTGTTGATATTTCTGCAAACTTTAACTTATTTGCACCACAAATTTGTGTCCTAAACCCGAACATAAATAATATAAATTATATACTCAAACATAGCCTGATTCTTCCTTTTTACAATGATGTAAGGATCACTTAATTTAAGTAATATATTCTTGAGTAATCAGAGTTTGAATAATAGTATATTTTTGACACATGAAATTTTGTCCCCTAATAAAAATATAATTACGTGAGGAATACAGGGTGAAGTGTATATATGTTATATACATAAATTTATGCGTTGAATCTTCCTCTTTTAAACCATGTAAGCATCACTTAATTTGGTTCACTCATAGTTGAGTAATCTAAGTTTAAATAATAATATACATATTTGTTACAATAAATAATGTTGAATATTTTGTACCCTAATTTCAATATAATTACTTTTGGTGTACGGTATAAAGGGTATATGTATTATACATTAATTTACGCGAATCTTCCTCTTTCTTCTAATGTAAGATTCACTTAATTTGGTTCACTCAAATTTGAGTAATCCAAGTTTGAATAACAATATGTTTTTTGTCCCAACAAATTTGTTGATAATTTATCTCCTAATTAAAATATAATTATATGAGGGTTAAACGGCGAAGGGCATATGAATTATACATCAAATTACGCGCCGAATCTTCCTCTTTCTACTAATGTAAGATTCACTTAATTTGGTTCACTCAAATTTGAGTAATCCAAGTTTAAATAACTGTATGTTTTTTGTCCCAACAAATTTGTTGATAATTTTATCTCCTAATTAAAATATAATTATATGAGGGTTAAAGGGCGAAGGGCATATGAGTTATACATTAAATTACGCGCCGAATCTTCCTCTTTCCACCGATATAAGATTCATTTAGTTTGGTGCACCCAAAGTTGAGTAGTCGTCCAACGCAGACCAAAATAAATCTTGGATTTCGCTAAATAAATCTTGTCCTCCGTGCCCCCCATCTGCTGTGAGATTCTGACTGCGCCTCAGTCGCTGTCTTCACAAGAAGGCTCTGACCGAGCAGGGGGCCGTGTTAATTTTTCAGATTGATTTACGTCAACACTAACGACATTCCCCTGTCGTCATAAAATTCTGATATATTATCATTCAAAGACGAAATTATACCTACGTGTATATATTTGACCACTATCTTTATACATTATGAATACATTATTTTGGTAGGATGGGTTCCTCATTTTGTTTTTGTCATTAGGATTACTATTTTTGGGTTTTGGTTTGATTTATACACTTTTAATTTATTCCTGTGCCTCGGCATTTCGTTAAAATGAATTTAATCACAAATTTATATTTTTTGTAATCTTGCAGTAATTCATTTAGACCGTATTATAATAACTTATTTTTGATGAAAAATACACAAATTGATATGCATTTTAAAGAAAAATCTTTGAGGAATCCAAATTTGTCTTCAAAATTAAAGTCCCATACCTAGTTCATAAGTTACCAGTCGTCAAAGTTTAAAGATAAAACCCCAATTTAATATTTACAATTATTTCACTACATTTAATTTTGTGCGTAATATAGTAACTTATTTGTTGTAAAATACATAAATTGGTATTCATTTTAAAGAAAAATCTTTGAGGAATCCAAATCTGTGTTCAAAATTAAAGTCCCATTCTTAGTTTTGGAGTTACCAGCCGTCAAAGTTGCAATATACCTGAAACGTTGCTTTGGAATTTTGTAAAAAAAAAAATATTTTTTTAATAATCCAAACAGCAACATGAAATTGCAGAGCACACTGTGTAGGTTCGAAATTTTCAATCGGAAGTGAAATATCTTTACTAGATTGAATGATACAACCCCTATTTAATGTTGACAATTATTTTTTCCATATTTCATTTATAGCGTAATATAATAACTTATTTTTCCAGAAAAGTACACAAATTATAATTCATTTTGAAGAAAAATCTTAGAGGAATCTAAATCTGTATTCAAAATTAAAGTCCCATGCCTAGTTTAGGAGTTACCAACCGTCAAAGTTGCAACAATACTAAATATGTTGCCAACTATTACACAACTTTTATATAGAGCGTAAAAGAGCAACTTATTTTTATTGGAAAGTACCCAAATTGGTATTCATTTTAAAGAAAAATTCTTGAGGAATCCAAATCTGTGCTCAAAATTAAAGTCCCATGTCTAGTTTAGGAGTTACCAGCCGTCAAAGTTGCAACAATACCGCAAAGATGTTCAGAATTCGATTTTATCACATTATCCGTAGATGCTTTACCCTTTTCCTTCGCCCACAAAATTCCACATCCCTAAAAGCCTAAATCACACCACGATGGCTCTTTTCCAGAACCATAATCCTGCTACTGCGACATCTTCGAAGCTTTGAACATCATATTTCCACCACCGGTATTGTCACATCTCTCACCCTTTGTAGGATACTGGAGATAGGCTGCGACGCCTTTTCAGTACTGCTGTTTTATCCAAAATATTTTTTTATAACCTGCAGTTGCAGAGCTTACCATTTATTTAATCTTGAATAAATCAGACAAGTCAAAGAGGTCGAAGGTCGGAGATTGACACGTGTCAATGGATTACCGCCGTCGCGACGCTGCTCCACCGCGACGCCCCGGTTCATCTCACGGCGAACCGATCGAGTAGGCCGTGTATAGAGTAGACAAAGACACCACGCTGGCTTTTGTGGGGTAGAAAGAGATACAAGGTGGAGGGGAGGGGATTAAACGCTAACTCGGCAGATACAAAAGCCAGTGGCGTCCGCCGCTGGGGATTTCAATGCCGGAAGCTGGGAAATACAGTCGCACTTGTCACAAAAAAATTAGAGTTCTCAAGATAAATTTGTTTGAAAAAATTGTATTTATTTTGCGAATCGCGGTATTATGGTACTTGGTTCACCGCCCTGTCACAGCAAACTCAATCTAAACGAATTAGTGTAGGCTCAAGTGAAGGGTGTTTACACTTTTACTGTAAAGTGAATATAAAAAATTTAATTTACATTAAAAAAATCAAGGAGTTATTTTGGTTGTGCAACTTTGACGGCCGGTAACTCAAAAACAAAACATGGGACTTTAAATTCAAAAACATATTTGGATTCTTTGAAGAATTCTCCTTAAAATGAATATAAACTCAATTATATTGAAATAAATAATACAGATTTCACAAACGTAGAAAAGAAATAGGAAAATTTTTTACCTCAGGCACATACATGTAGTTGTTGCAAACTTTGACGGCCGGTAACTCAAAAACAAAGAATGGGACTTTAATTTTGAGGACAAATTTGAATTCCTCAGACAATTCTCTATCAAATGCATATTTACTTTAATATATTTAAAAAAAGAATACCCATTTACAAAGCTAAAAACAATTTGCTCCAAAAAAAAATAATATTCCAAATTTCATTCCCAAACAAATTACAAAATGTTATGAATCTAGGGACTCGGACATGTATCCATCGAGTGTCTCCCTATTGACGTACGCCACTGGGCAGTGGCTAGGCGCCCAGCTCCAGAAAACCTATTAAGGTGCGTAATGGGGGCTGCTGGTAAGAGCAGCGCGCAGAGACCGCATCGATTAGGCATAACATCGCGCGAGACTGTCGTAGCCGTGGCGAAACGCGAAGCTATAGGGGGGGGGGGGGGTCGGGTGACATGTGCATGGATTGTTTCGCCAAGGGGGTGAGGATGGACAACACAGAACTGCCCCGCCGGGCTTGCCAGCATCGTAAATAAAAATTATTTAACCTGTTTTAAAACACAATAGGTAGAAATGTTTCTACAGTGCTGCGATATGCAGTTGCAGACTTTCACTGTGTATTTCAGTTTATTAAAAATACTTCGCGGAATCCAAATTTTCGGTCGGGAGTTAATTATCTCAAGTGGTTTTTGAGATATGACTCATCAAACTTTAATTCATTTTATTTACGAAAAAATAAATATGGTGTGCCAACATATAAACTCCTAAATAACTTTTAAACGGTACAAAATATGGAAAAAAGTTTCAAATCAAAATTGTAGCTAATAATATTCTACATCTTTTTGGTTCTTACAAAAGTTAGTGTAACTCAATTCTTTACTGAGATTTGTGTGGATCTCTGGAGATGCGGTTTCTCAAAAACTACTAAACAGAAAATTTAAATATTTTGTATATATCAATTGTATCCCCTTTGAAAGAGCTGATTAGTTTTTGGTGATAATCCAATAACCGGAAGTGGTAGTTTACTTGAAGCCCTATCAAGTTATTATAAAATTACAATTGTTGTTTGAAACATTTGTCTCTTACTGTCACCATTTACGAATTGTAGCACGTAGAAAAATAGTATTTTGACATTTTCGTACTTTTCCAAAAAACAAAACGCTTAAAAAAAGTCTGTAATAATTTTTGAAGGCATGAGCGTTTCTTGATAGCGGTGATGGTATTAACCTAAAATTTTAATTAAACAGTTGAAGTTTTTGAGTACCAAAAATGCGCGAATACAAATCTATCAAGACCAACAAGAAAGTAATCTTTTCTCGCGTTGTTTTTACCTCGATGGCCGAGGTTGACCGTCTCGAGGGATGATGGATCCATTACTTTGGCACGTCATGACTGGCCGCTAATTAGCGGAGGTAAAGCCGCTGGACTCGCGTTAATTGAAGATGATTGAACGGACGGCAGAGCCAGTCTGTCTCGTTGAATCTCAAGAGAAGGCTCGCTGATGAAACTAACTTATCAGTGGGTTTCTTCCTGTACGAAAATGATGTTTTAATAATATTTTTTTACCGCGAATATCTATTGATCTGCAACTGCAAATTTAATTGATGCAAAATTCGGATGAAGTTTTCTAGCGTTGATGCAGAGACGAGGTAACGCCATCGATCGCGAAGTCGTTATTCGGACGACAAACCCTGTCGGACGCGGTTCTCTTGTTTCCCTGCACCCTCATCCCTTGTCCGTCATCTCGAGACAATGAGGATTCCAAATTTTTAAATTCACCTAAAATTTTCACAATTTTTCTTATACATATTTGCTTTAATTTGATTGATATGTCATGAAATACTAATATTTAGGTGACCAAATGGGCCTTAATGCATGCATTTTTCAATTCTAAACAACTTTTGTATTTACACTTTTGCTGTAAAGTGAATAGATAAAAATTTACTGCAATATAAAATATTTCAGTTACATTTAAAAAATCGGGGGGTTATTATGATTGTGGCAACTTTGACGGCCGGTAACTCAAAAACTAAAAATGGGACTTTAAATTCAAGAACATATTTGGATTCCTGGAAGAATTCTCTTTAAAATGAATATAAACATAAATATATTTAAATAAATAATACACATTTTACAAACGTAGAAAAGAAATAGAAATAAATCGTTCCAATTTTTACCTCTTGCACATACATGTAGTTATTGCAAACTTTGACGGCCTGTAACTCAAAAACTAAGAATGGGACTTTAATTTTGAGAACATATTTGAATTCCTCAGACAATTCTCTTTAAAATGCATATAAACTTCAATATATTTAAATAAATAATACCCATTTTACAAAGTTAGAAAAAATTTACTGTAAAATGAATATATAAAAATTTACTACAACAAAAAAAAAAATAGTATTTCACATTTCAATACTACACCTGGTATATTGTAGGACCACTCTTCTTTGTCTAACACTATTTTTAATTAATCTATTGTTTAGCATGATGGAAGACGATGATGACACCCACATCTGTCTAAAATGTCACACAACAATCACTGGATTAGACAACTACGTCACTCACCGAAAAACCGGATGTGGAAACCAACCTCCAGGTCATTCCAAACCACAAATCCTCAGTCCATTGATTCCTCAAGACGAACCAGACTTTTCCTTGAAAGCAGACGATTTCTTCTCCCTTCTGGAACTTCAAAGCAGTTCAAAAAAATCTTCCATACCTGTTTCTTCAGTCACCAAAAGCAACAGTGGCGTTCTAACAAGAAGCAAAGCAACTGCAGTAATCCAAGCAAGTAATATTAATCGAGGGAGTGACTGGATTGGCGGACATCTTCTTCGGGAACTAGGCAACGAAGATAACCAAACAAAACTTATTAAAGCTGTCGACAATATTAGTGGTAACATCAAGAAAGAAGAACCTACACGGTTGAGCTATCCTGATGTTCTGGACGAAGATTCAAATGATGATTATGAAGACGACGAAGAAGATTTCGAAGAAGAATGTCATAATGTACCACCTAGAACACACACTGGAGGCAAATGGAAACCCAGTTCTTCTCCAATACAATGGTTGAGGCACTGGAATCCGCCTCCAAGTCACACTGGAGGCAAATGGAAACCTCCTGAAGAAGAAAAACACCCGCCTCCTGATCATACCAAAGGAAAATGGATTCCTGGTACTATAGAAGTTCCTGAAGAGATTCCTCCACTTCGTAAGTCTTGTGGGACGGTCCAATATTGGTGTGGACCATGTAATCGACGCCTGGCGTCGAAAATCGTCTATGAGCGCCACCTACGTTCAGAGTTACACTACAAGAGAACATTACACGAAAGAGAGTTTGAAGATTCTTCGGATTATTTAAATCAAAAGGTCTCGAAGAGGCAAGGGAAACGGAAGTTAAAGAAGCATAGTTGGCCTGAGGAAGACTCCAAGAAGAAACAAAAGAAACAACGGTCCAAGAAGCATGTTTATATAAAATGTGAAGTTTGCAGATCCAAAGTATTTAACTATCAAATGGGAAAACATTTAATCTCGCATTACCATTGTAGAAAACGACACAATTTCAAACCAATTTCTCAACAAATGGTCCTTGATCATATCCTAGGGGTGGTTTTGCAAAGCCCGTTTCAATGTGGGTTATGCAGATTCTACTTTAACGACGAGGCACAATTTTTACAACACTGGCGTTCAGAAACGCATCTTGAATGTTCTAAAACACCAGGATACTTTTTGTGTACATTTTGCAAATTTCAAACTGAATACAATGAAATTATGATGCAACACTTATTGTCAGATCCTCATAGAGAGGTCGTATCAGTTATTAATAGATCTGTCCCAATAATAATCAAAAGAATCGCTCCAATAAAATGTGAAACCTGCAGAAGTTCTTTCAGATTTAACATAGAACTTCGACAACATTCCTTAAGAACAAACCACGCTTTAACTGCTTCAAGCACTGATAAATACCAAGAAAAACATTTTTGTACTGATTGTCCTTTAGTCTTAAAGTCGTACAAAGCTTTACAGAAACACCTTTTGAAGAAACATGGAAAAAACTATTTTTTTTGTTCAGCGTGTTCTATAACTTTTCCCACGTATTTGGAATCAAAATTACACCGAAAATCTTTACAACATAAATGTACAGTTCTGTCCAAAAACCCTCAAAGCAAAGACCTTACCAGACAGTGTCAATATTGCCATCTTCGATTTGAAAATTTATTTTTTCTAAAGCAACATTTACAACAGAAACATCCTGAAGAAGCTTACCGGTAAATACTAACAAGAAATTAAAGACATAAAAATTGTAATACTATCTTTTTCAGGTGTCCACAGTGTGGTCAAAAATTTACTTTGTCCCAAGAAATAACCCAACATATCAAATCAAAATCTTGTATTTTTCCCTCAACTTCTTCTTTAAGTTCCAATTACTTCAACTGTGAAAAATGTCCTTATAACACCGATTCAGAAGCCGACTTCCTCTTTCATATAGCTTTACACGAAGATCCAGTTCCGGTTATTTACCCGGAAACCGTTTCCGGTCCGGGAACCAGCAAACAAACTAGCAAAAAAATTCTAATGTACAAATGTCCAATTTGTGAGAAAATTTTCAGAAAAGCGTCTTTACGGTTAGTTGCAGATCTTAGTAGAAAACTTAAATTAATGTTTGCTTTATGTATAGATGTCATGTAAGACAGCATGTGAACGAAAGACCATATAAGTGCGAAAAGTGTAAGTCTACATACACTAGAAAAAGCAATTTGATGGAACATGTTAAAATGAAGCACTCTGAGGAATATAAGAGGAATAGAAGCGAAGACAAGCGTGGAGAACATCAACAAGACTTCGAAGAAACGTAAGTAAAAATATTTTTGGTTGAATAAATTGCTTAAATATCAAAAGTCGAGCAGTAAAAAATGACGACCAATCAAATACAAGTTTTTAAACTCATAAATTACATGTTAATATATTAATATCAAGATTAAATCATTTACAAATCGAGACGCCAATGATTTTGGCTCAAAAAAATTAATGATGCTTTCATAATATCTAGTTTGACATTAGCGTTCGTGGTCCACTTTTTTAATAATTTATTTCCATAATTATATGTTATTGCATCATTTTGAACCAAATATCTAAAAAAATATAGAAAGTACTCATATTTTTATGAGTGTTAATTATATTTTCAGACAATTAACACCACAGATTGAAGCGACAGAAGATGAAGAAGCAAAGAATGAAAAGACGGGAGAAATCCCTTTGAGGGAGAAGAAATATTTGTGTGCGTACTGTGGAGCCAGTTTTCTCAAAAAGTAAGTTGATTTCTCCTTTGTGATTCAGCCTTATATTAAACCTAAATCTACTAGCAGAGCCACCTATATTTAGATGATAAATTTGTAGTAGTAAATCAATCAGATTTTGGCGAATTCTCAATATTATAGAGCACACACTCTAAAAATAACACTTGATTTTTAACACAACAAAACACTATCGTTCCTCTATATAATATATACTTATTATATATCAAAATAATGCTTGAAGCTTCCGCTTTCCAAAAATATATCACTTTTATACTTTTGGTTTCGTTAAAATAGATTTATCGTTAATTAAGTAAAGGAATGTTTATCATAAAAAAGTAAAATGTGCGCTGCTCGTAAAGAGAATACTGGATTTTTAGCGCAACGAACAAAACACTGTCTTTTCTCAGTATATTGTATACTTATTATACATAGAAATGAAGCTTGAATTTTCCTCTTTCCAAAAATATATCACTTTTATATTTTTAGTTAAGTTAAAATAGATTTATCGTTAATTAACTCAAGGCATGTTTATCATAAAAAAAAGTAAAAAGTGTGCTGTACGAAAATAATAGTGGATTTTAAGCAGAACAAAACACTATTATCCCTTTATATATTCCATACTTATTATACATCAAAATAATGCCTGAAACTTCTTCTTTCTAATAATGTATAACTTTAATATTTTTAATTTAGTTACAGTAGATTTATCGTTAATTAAGTTAAGGTATGTTTATTATAAAAATTAAAAATTCCGTTTTAGGGTTAGCTCCCGATTAAACAATTGCAAGTTACCAAATATTAATAATCCATACATGGTTAAATAGAGCAAAGTTCAAGGAGTATTTTGATGTATAGAACTTAGTTCTAACCAAAGTACTACCCCTAAAAAATAATCATATTCTCAAGTCTCGAGTGCTTTCATTAACCAGTTGATGAAACATTATTTTCTACATCGTGCAAAGTTTCCGCAGCTATCTTCAGGGTATGTCCCTGTATTTATGCATATTGTATGTGAAACCAGGGTAGAAAAACAAATATTGCAGCTGTATATAAGAAGAGAACGAAGGAAAAAGTGTTTATACTTTGCAAAGAGCAAAGACAAAGCTTAAAAACTTTAAAGGGGTTGATTAGGTTTGAAAAACTCTACAAAAGAGATTTAATTATAAAGGAAGGGTTGTTGGGGGGGTTGATCAGTAGGGGAGGCTATGTGCGGAAGCTCTGCAATTGCAGAACTTCTCAAATGAATTGCTTCTTGTAATTTCTGAAAAAGATACACTCGAATTTATTACAGGCAGATGAATCGAAAGACGCACTGCAGCGTTTTCAATTCTATTTTTGAAAAGTTCAATTATTGGCTTTCCTAATTATTTTACAGCAAAAAAGTTAAATAGTTTATTGTAGAGGAAGAATTTCTGCATTTACTAATATTAATATTTATAATTATACTCTGTCTGGAACCGGAAAAATGACGGAAATATTTATTGATAATTTTCTTAAAATCGTCCTCAGCAACTATTTAACTTTTGTATATATAATGTGTTCTATTTATTTAAATATACTTAACTTTATATGCATTTTAAAGAAAATTCTTGGAGGAATCCAAATTTGTCCAGCAAATTAAAGTCCCATTTTTAGTTTTTGAGTTACCGCCTGTCAAAGTTACTAACAACCACAAAAAATCTATTATTCTATTTATTTATTCGTGTGTTTGGTCCTCGGCCGCCTGTGCAATTGTCCACCCCAAAATAAAAGTAAGGCTTATCTCAGAGTAATAAATAAATTATATAGCCAAGCTTGAGAGCTTTTTGGACGTAGAGATATACATATTTATTTATATATAACGAACGATGTGTGCGCTTCCGTAATTCCACTATAAAGCATGTGTGAATCTAACAAACAGAACAAACACTCAAGTCAAGCGTTTATGACAAAAGAAAATTTACGTTTATTGCATTTAAAAAAGGTAGCGGCGGTGTTGCCGTATTTAAAATACGTATACATACACTGCGAGGAGATCCGCGGTGATAAGCCACGCCGCCACCAGACGAATGCGCGCCGCCTCTCATTAAAACAACATTTAGATGTGAACTACACCCCTCGCTCCTACCCCCTACCCCCTAACCCCTACCCCCTACCCAAGCAACACAACAGTCTGTTGTTTGTTGTTCGCAAAATTAACTTACACAAAATATTTCTACCTGAAGCTAAACGACACAAAATATAAAAAGAAATCTAATGAAAAGAATGATTGTATTTTAAAAATGATCAATTATTGGCTTACCTAATTAATTCACATCAAAGAAGTTAAATAGTTTATTGTTGAGGAAGAATTTCTGCATTTATCAATACTAATATTTATAATTTTACTCTACCTATAACCAAAAAAAAAATAATGGAAATATTTATTGGTAATTTTCTTCAAATAATCATAATCAACAATTTAACTTTTTTATGAAATATCTGTACTATTTATTTAAATATACTTAACTTTATACGCATTTTAAAGAGAATTCTTCAAGGAATCCAAATTTGTCCTGGAAATTAAAGTCCCATTTTTAGTTTTTGAGTTACCGCCTATCAAAGTTACTAGAAATACATAGAAAAAATCAAATAATTTAAACATAGCTTGGTACATTTATATTATAAATAATTTCATAATTTTTTTGGGTTCCAGGTAGAGTAACATTATAAATATTAGTATAAAAAAATGCAGAAATTCTTCCTCTACAATAAACTATTTAACAAATTTGTTGTAAAATAATTAGGGAAGCTAATAGTTGAACATTTCAAAAACAGCAACTTTCGATTCATCATCCTATATCTTTTGAACGAATAGAGATATTTCAAATCGGTTTGAAAATTTAGATTCCCCATACTTTAATTAATTAAAAACATCTTATTTCGTTACAAAATTCCAGGTGGCAGCACCGTAGATTTATTTATAATTAACAGTTTACACGAAGCAACAAATTCTTTAACTGTGAGCGATGGACATAAAACGGCGGTATTTGCGTACCTCACAGTTTACAGAGAGGACACGAGGACAATTACTATAAACATCTCCCGACTGTAGGGCCCCCCGAGCGTCACTTTCCCCTCTGGGCCCCATGGAGCCCTAGTATATCTCTCCTGCTAACCACAATTCTCTAATTATACTACGCGTTGTACGTTTAGACACAAAATATGACCCATTTGTTACTGCCCTAACCTCCACCTCGATTTATACCCTTAAATATTAAAAATGTACCCCTTCTTGAGCCAATCAACACATGTATCATTCAATGGTAAACGACATATTAAAATTATAACTTGTATCGAGTTTCGAGAGCTGTAGAAGCTTGTTGAATTATTTTAGAGAAAAATGTTTCAAATAAAAAAGATCGAGAATTTCATTGTGAGCAACTTTTATTTGAAGAATTTTTCTCTAAAAAAATCTATCGACGCCCTACAGCTCTATTAACAATCTCCCATCAAGTCTGATTTCCTGATACGTGACGAATACAGTAAAATTTCGTAGTTCAACCTTCACCAGCCGCCATTTTGGAGGCGTCGTCTGCTCCAGAACAACCGACGATACAAATGTACCTATACAATTGTAATTTATGGAGACGGATGGCCGTTTCAGAAGTTATCAATAACCCAAGCGTTAATAACAGACTATAATGACACGAATGCATGTTTTATGATCCGGGCTGATTCCGGGCCTCCGCTCCGCCGCGTCCGGAGACCATGGCCTCGGAGAGAGAGCGAGAGAGTGTGTGAGAGAACTAAGAATCATTCAATGACTCAAAGATACGGCAGAGATTGAAATAATTGTTGCTGTCGTTGATCTGTGCAACTGCAGAATGAAAAGATTTTCAATCTGAAATGCAATATGATATTTTTTTAAGTAAAATTTGTACTATTTATTTGAATGTACTTAACTAAATATGCATTTTAAAGAGAATTCTTCGAGGAATCCAGATTTGTCCTCAAAATCAAAGTCCCATTTTTATTTTATGAGTTACCAGCCGTCAAAGTTAGCACAACCACAATAACCTCTCGATTTTATCATATTTCTTTTCTAGTTTTGTAATATGTGTATTATTTATTTAAATGTACTTAACTTTATATGCATTATAAAGAGAATTCTTCGAGGAATCCAGATTTGTCCTCAAAATTAAAGTCCCATTTTTATTTTATGAGTTACCGGCCGTCAAAGTTCCACAACCACAATAACCTCTCGATTTTATCATATTTCTTTTCTAGTTTTGTAATATGTGTATTATTTATTTAAATGTACTTAACTTTATATGCATTTTAAAGAGAATTCTGCAAGGAATCCAAATATGTCCTCAAAATTAAAGTCCCATTTTTAGTTTTTGAGTTACCAGCCGTCAAAGTTACTAACAACCACAAAAAAGTATGTGTCACATTTTGTGTACGAAGTTTTTCAGCCCTCTCCGAATGCAGTCCTCTCGGAGAGCATCCTCCCTACCTCTCTCCTCTCCAGGAGTGAGGGAGCGAGAGGGCAGCACCGCTCATTCCGCGATTATTTATCGAAGGCATCGCGAATATTACCCAAGCAATGGTAATAACAGACTCGTGGAATTTATTGTAAATGAAACTGTATCTAAAATGTGTATTTATATATACGGCGGAGCGGCGCTTTCCGTCTCCGTTGCACTAATGGCGGAGCCGCGAGAATTTTGTTCTTGTCTGTAATAATTGCCGGCTTAGTTGAAATATATGACGCCGATAACGACAAGCTAAATATTACGCGACGACTTTACCCCTCTGTTAGTTTTTAAGGGGCGCTCATTACTCGGGGAGGGGGAGGTTCACCCCCTGGACCCTACCTTGGCCACAACAATATTGATAATACAGCTGGTGATATCCCAACAAGGTCTTGTTAAAATTAATCCAATGAAATTATCTAGAAAACGATTGAACATTCATTGTTTCACTAGTAATCTGCAGGGCTCTGCAATTGCAGATTCTACTAACTTATCTTTATAATCAGCTCATAATTTGAACATTCAAGGTCTAGATATTAATATTTAAGTAACCAAATGGACCTTATTGCATGCACTTTTTAATTTTGAACAACTTTTTTATTTACAATTTTGTTGAATTTAAAAAAAAAATTTGTGGTTTATTTTTTTACCCTTAGGGAAGAAATTTTTTTTTCAAATACAAATAGATCCAACTTTGAAGTATACTCTATTCAACAAAAGAAGAATCATCAAAATCGGATTACCCAGTACAAAGTTATGCGTGGTAGATCGGTTAACAGGTAAAAATTCTGTGGTTGAACAATCATCCCCAATTTTCCTACCTTTAGGGGTGAAATTTTTTTCTCAAATTTTAAAGAGACCAACTTCGAGGTTTTCCCTATTCAACAAAAAAAGAATCATTAAAATCGGACTACTCTGTAAAAAGTTATGCGTGGTAGAATCGGTTAACAATTAAAAATTCAAAGGTTGAACAATTATCCCCAATTTTCCTACCTTTAGGGGTGGAATTTTTTTCTCAAATTTTAAAGGGATTAACTTCGAGGTTTACTCTATCCAATAAAAAAAGAATCATTAAAATCGGACTACTCTGTAAAAAGTTATGCGTGGTCAAAAATAAAAAATATGCTCTTCCGTTTTTCGTCGGTTAAAATTCTTGCTTTTATTAATAACGTAATGTGTATGAGTTTGAGAATCGAAGGCATTGGGGATCGTAGGCGTCAACTCCATGACGTCACGTTCCACTGTCGGCTCCGGAGGGGCTGAAGGGAAGCTGACCGGAGCCCGGAGCCCGTCACTGGGCAAGACAACGAAACTTCGGCCATTCATCGTGCACGCAATTATCGTATATTCTATCTGTATGACACCTTAAATTGCGCGATCATGCAAAGTAGATGTCAGTCGAGTGAGCTTTTGCAAATCGTCTGCTTAACTGTGTTTCGCCTTCATAAATATACATTCGGTCCCTGAGACATTGCGAGGGGAAACGAGTTGCCGGAACTTTGACGGCTGGTAACTTGAAAACTAGAAATGGGACTTTAATGTGATAGTCAAATTTGAATTCCTCAAACATTTTCCTTTTAATTGAATATAAAGTAGACTATATTACATTAAATAATACACAACTTAGCAAACTATTTTGAATAAGTGGGGTATTATTGTTGGTGCAACTTTGACGGCTGGTAACTCAACAAATGGAAGTGGGACTTTAATTTGAAACACAAATTTAGATTCCTCATATATTTTCCTTTAAAATGACTATAAAGTTTACTATATTATATTGAACAATAAATAATTTAGGATATCTTAAAAAAAAGTTGACCGCGCTACTCTGGTAATTATCGAATTAAAAGTATTTTGTAGTCAAATTCTTCCAAATAACAAAAGCCATTAAGTGTTAGTAGCTCGTCTAGTTAATTAGTAAGCATGTCTTTTAGTTAATAGCATCCGGGACTGGCCCATAAACAACTGACGGTACAATAAAACAAAAAAGTGAAATATTTAACTGGGCCACATGCAGTATATTGAAAATGTGCAACAATCAAAGCGTTGTCAAGAGTTTCCTGTTTACTTGAGAGAAAAATGCTTCAAATAAAAAAGGTAGTAAATTTAATTGTCTACAAGTTTTACTTGAAGCATTTTTCTCTAAAAAAATTGTGGAATACCTGGCAGCACCATTTGTCTGATTACAACAATTGTTATGATTGATTACAACAATGGTGGGTTCCCGAGCGTTCCCTGATATTTTTAGAGAAAAATGCTTCAAATAAATCTTGTAGACAATTAAATTTCCTATAAGTTTTACTTGAAGCATTTTTCTCTAAAACGATCTACAACAATATTAAGCTGCATCAAATGCAATAATAAGTATTACTGAATCATGCTAGAGAAAAACTCTGCTAGAAACGTGAATATATAATGAATTCCAAAGCTGCAGGTACAAGTACCCCAATAAATTCAACACATGATTGCCATAACTTCACGATTTTATTGCATAAAATCCTCTCTCTGAGACAGATGAACAGCAAGGCCATACAACATACAGCATCTCGCGCCTCAAGTTCCAATTCCAATCCGAGTCTTCGAGATTCGCATTTCACACTTCTAAGATGACAGAGTTATTCGCCATAATCCGCAAAACCTGTTTACCTGGGTCTCTCCATATGAGAGCACATGGCAATTAAATCGTATTTATGTGTATGTCAACGGGAGAGAAGCATCAAACTTATCGGAGCTATCGTAGGAATGTAAGACTTTACCGAGTGCCCCACACGTTCCACAACCACTTTACAAAATAATACTTCGAATAAAATTTATAGGAAATTTAATTTTCTACAAGTTTTACTTGAAGCATTTTTCTCTCAAATAATCTGGAAACGCGTGGAAGCCCAGCATAGAAAGTATTGTTGTAATCAATCATTACATTGTTGCAATCAGACATGCTACTACTTAATTAACAATAACTCATTCAGAAATAAAGATAGATTAACAAATGAAACATGAATAGAAAGAGGAAACAACAGCGCATATTTCAGTGTACAACACGTGACACTACCCCAAAAAATGAGGGTGTTACGCTACCAGTAAACTTTACATCTGAATAAAAAAAAAAATTAAATCTGGCGAGCTACTAATTAATTAACAATAACTCATTTTAAAATAAAGTTAGATTTACAAGTGAAACATAAGTGGAAAGAAGAAATTTCAGCGCATATTTTGATATATAACACAGGGTAGTAACCCTAAAAAATTAAATAGTAAGCTACCAGTTAATTTAGTCTTGTTATTTTCTATTTGAAAAAAAATTTAAAATTTTACATGTGGCTAGATAATTATCAATAACTCTTTTTTAAGTAAAGCTAGATTATTAAATGACACATGAGTTGAAAGAGGATACTTCAGCGCACATTTTGATGTATAACACGTGGTACTACCCCTAAAAATTAGGGTGCTACGCTGCCAATAAACTCAGTCTTGTAATGTTCTACCTGAAAGTAAAAATATAATCATGATATTATTAAATTAATTATCTTTTCTTTTTAAATAAAGCTAGATTAATAAATGGTACATATATGGAAAGAGGAACTTTCAGAGCATATTTGGTTATACAACACGTGGCGCCATCTGTAAAAATGATGGTGGTATTGCTACCAGTAAACACAGTCATGTAATGTTGAAATGTTGTATGTGAAAAGACGCGTTGATTCCGTTGAAACTTCTCAACCATCACATATCTTGAGGAGGCTGGACGGGAGGGATTCTAACCCGGGTCAGAGATGCGTGCAGCGCTTGGTGGCAGATTTATTTGTTGGCTGGTGACGCCCCAAACCGTTCCAACTCCGCTGTCCGAACACATTCATCGTAGAGCTTTTTGTTCTTTTGACTGATTCATTGGCGTCTGCCCCAGCATTATAAATGAGTTATTACTTATTGATATATTAAAGAATATTGGATAGAAATTTATGTCCACGTTCCTAGATTGCTAGAGGAATTGTCTTGAAATAATAAAATATTTTACATACATACATTCAACCTCCTTCAAACACTTTCGTTTCGACCAAATTGCTACAAACATATGAACGGTAAACTTTTTCTTAAAGGTTTCCTAAATTCTGTATTATTGAATATAATATAGTCAACATTATAGCCGTTTAAAAGGAAATTGTTTGAGGAATCCAAATTTTGTTTTAAAATAAAAGTCCCATGTCTAGTTTAGGAGTTACCAGCCGTCAAAGTTGCACCATTTATTGATATTTGATGTTTGTAATTAGCAAATTGTTAAAGAAGTTGTGCGTCAGTGAGCACAGTGGTAAGAGCAAGAAATAAATAAAGCGAAGCTGGCGAGAATCTCAACATCGCCTCGCGATGACACATTAGCCCGGAGCGGCCGGAGCGGCCGGAGCGCCCGGACGGAGTGAACAGAGCGCCGCGACAGCCATGTATCACGGAGTGACTGGTCGCAGATACATTACAGCACCAGCTCCTCAAATTTACGAGCGGGCTGGCTTAAAAGTATGCAATAAATTCCCTCTCCGGGCTTAAAAATTCTCCCTCTGCTCGCTTATAGATTGGCATGATTCGATATACTTTCGCGCGAGTGATAAATAGTAATTACCACCTTCGGTTGGAAAGAAGGAGACTTCAGTTCAGTTTCTTTTCTTTCCTGGGCTAAATATGACGCCGCCGTAACTCATCAACGCCTGACGCACTCTACAACCTCGATACGGAACGCTGCCCATGGATAATGACGTATACAACAAACGCTAACCAAATGCTGCGAGATGTTACAGTAGCACAAATCATTTTACACAAAAATACTTCAAGTAAAAAAATACAAGTTTACTTGGAGCATTCTTCTCCCAAAAAAAAAAACTCAAAAGCATGTATTGTAGATCAAAATATGCGCTGAATCTTCCTCTTTTCACTCATGTGTCATTTATTAATCTTACTTTATTGCAAAATGAGTTATTGTTAATTAACTAGTTGTATGTCAAATTAAATTTTTTTTCACATTACATTACACAACTGTATTTACTGGTAGCGTACTACCCTAATTTTTAAGGGTAGTGTTACGTGTTGCACATCAAAATGTGCGCTGAAACTTCCTCTATTCACTCATGTGTCATTTATTAATCTAACTTCACTACAAAATTAGTAATTGTTAATTAACTAGCAGCATGTCAAATACAATTCTTTTTTTTTCGATAAAACACTACAATTCTATGTATACTGGTAGCGTACTACCCTCATTTTTAGGGGTAGTACCCGGAGTTGCACATCAAAATATGCACTGAAGCTTCCGCTTTTCACCCATGTTTCATTCAACAATATACCTTTATTTTAAAAAAGAGTTTTTGTTAATTAATTAGTAGCATATCAAATTTGATTATTTTTTTAGATAGTACATTACAAGACTCAATTTTACTGATAATGTACTACCCTTACTTTTAGGGTTAGTACCCGGAGTTGCACATCAAAATGAGCGCTGAAGCTTCCTCTATCCACTCATGTATTATTCATTAACCTAACTTTATTTCAAAAAAAGTAATTGTTAATTTACTAGTAGGATGTCAAATTTGAATTTTTATTCAGATTGAAAGTTTCAAAACTCAGTTAACTGGTTGTTAATTAACTAGTAGCATGTAAACTTCTTCACCTACCATCACTCAATTAACGATTACTCCACTACCGCTCAAGCAAATTAAGCAAACCGCTCATTTTTTAAAAGAGGAAGCTTCAACCTATAACCCTCTTGTTCCAGGTACACTCTTCATCAACACTCCTGTACCCATTCAGCAGTCAAAGAATTTCTCTGCGAATTTTCTGGGTGTATATACAGCGCTAGGAGTCTCGCTGAGTTAAAAACACATTCCATCACTCATCAAGACCTCAAAGCCTTCGCCTGTAGTCAATGCAGCCATCGGACCAAGACCAAAGCTCAACTGAACAGGTAAGAAAAAATATTTTATTTTAAAGTCAAAGAATAGTCACACTTTCGGCCGTTTTGTTCGCTACTAAAACTAAAGTAAAACACAGTATGCTCTACCGACACACTTGCCGCTATAAATTAAGTAAACGCGGGTCCGCATGCGCCGCTAATTGACAGGCGAACTCGATCTATGCTGGGCATTTACTGAAAACACCGGTAATTAAATACACTTATCTAGTTTGGAATCACCATAAAAAAAACGCGCTTTATTGTAAAGATACCATGTCGTGACATTACCGAGATTCACTTTAACTTGAAGCTGCACCTGAAATCGCAGCTGAAACTGTAGCTGAAACTGAAACCATTGACGGAGAGGAACATTTATAGGGATGTAAAAAAATGTCGAAATATTTCTCTAAAAATTAATAAAATATTCACACAGTAGCAACACTCGCTGTCGGTACTTTTGACCTTTAGCCTAGCGGCCATTTTGGCAGTAGCAGTATACAGCGGTAAAAATTATTTCACCTGCACTATAAAAGTTCTTACAATTTTTTTATTTGTATAAGTTTACCTCTTTGTTTTGCACTCATTTTACGAACTTAACACGAAAGAAATACTGTGATATTTGACACATACAACTGACATACTATACTCTCTATTCTATGGTTACTAAGATATCAGCGTATCAGCGGACAGTGAGCGGCCATTTTCTCGGTAGCGCATTTCTAAAACATTGGGATCATGAAATATTTGAAATGTCGTTACTGTAGGAATACTGTGATATTACTAACATAAAAAAGTATTACAAGAAATTTTAACAGCTAAGATCTGCAATTGCACAGTATGAATTGTACCACAAAGTTGAAAATTTAGGGATCTGTAACTGCAGAGCTCTGTGAGGGCCTCATAAAAATGAACAAGTTAAAAAATAAAGAACATAATAATATATAAGCGGATATCTCAGTAAATAATTGAGTTACAATAAATATTGTAAGAATCAAAAAGATGTAAAATATTATTGGCTACAATTTTTATTTGAAACTTTTTTTTATATTTCGTACTGTTTAAAAGTTATTTTAATTTTTTTTTAATTTCCTTCAACCCCTAGCTTAAAATCTACGCACGCCTATGTCTAACCTTTCTTCTCTTTGCGTACACTATACGAGGGAGTAGAGTTAGTAGTACAAGATGTTGACAACAAAACACTACTCCAAATTACACACACACACACACACACACATACACACAAAAATAATTTACTAAAACAATATACAAAATATATATTTAATTTTTCACAGACACGTAAAAATTCACCAAGATGATGGGGGCAAGAGGTTCACTTGTCCTTTTTGTACATTTTCTGCTCGGATCAAATCACATCTGAAACGACATCTGAGGTTACACACTGGAGCTAAACCATATAAGTGTCCACATTGTGAATATTCATGCAATAATTTGGTAAGTCAAATTTATTTATTTATTTTTATATTGTATTATTTAACACATATATATTATACATGGTTGAATAGAGGAAGGTTCAAGGAATAATTTGATATATAATACAAGGATCTGCAATTGTATATCATGCCCTACAGCTTAATTACAAATTTAGTATTGCAATATTATTTTATTATATTCAAAAGATAATTTGGCAAGTCACATTTATTTATTTTTACTTAAACAATATTAACTAACATAAATAAATTATACATGGTTAGGTAGAGGAAGGTTCAAGGAACAATTTGATATATAATACAAGGATCTGCAATTGTATATCATCCCCTACAGCTTATTTACAAATTTAGCATTGCAATATTATTTTATTATATTCAAAAGATAATTTGGCAAGTCACATTTATTTATTTTTACTTAAACAATATTAACTAACATAAATAAATTATACATGGTTAGGTAGAGGAAGGTTCAAGGAACAATTTGATATATAATACAAGGATCTGCAATTGTATATCATCCCCTACAGCTTATTTACAAATTTAGCATTGCAATATTATTTTATTATATTCAAAAGATAATTTGGCAAGTCAAATTTATTTATTTTTACTTAAACAATATTAACTAACATAAATAAATTATATATGGTTAGGTAGAGGAAGGTTCAAGGAACAATTTGATATATAATACAAGGATCTGCAATTGCATATTTTCCCTTACAGGTTGATTACAAATTCAAAAGCATTTTATTATTTTATTATTTTCAATAGGTTAAATTTATTTATTATTACTTAAACCATTTTATTTAACATAAATAAATTAAATATAATTAAATAAAGCAGAGTTCAAGGAACAAATTGATATATAATATAAGGATCTGCAATTGCATATCTTCTCTTACAGCTTGGTTACAAATTCAAAAGCATTATATTTTTTTATTACATCCAATTTAGTCAAATTTATTTATGTTTACTTAAATCATATTATTCAATATAAATAAATTAAATATATTTAAATAGAGCAGAGTTCAAGGAACAATTTGATATATAACACAAGGATCTGCAATTGTATATCTTCACTTACTGCTTGATTCCAAAAATAATAAATTCATAAACATTTTGATATTATTTCATTATATCCAAAACATTATTGGGTGAGTCAAATTTATGTATTTTTACTTAAACAATACTAACTAACACAAATAAATTATACATGGTTAGGTAGAGGAAGGTTCAAGGAATAATTTGATATATAATACAAGGATCTGCAATTGCATATTTTCTTTTACAGCTTGATTACAAATTCAAAAGCATTATATTATTTTATTATATCCAATTGAGTCAAATTTATTTATTTTTACTTAAACCATATTATTTAACATAAATAAATTAAATATTATTAAATAAAGCAGAGCTCAAGGAACAATTTTATATATAATATAAAGATCTGCAATTGTATATCTTCACTTACAGCTTGATTAGAAAAATAATAAATTCAAAAGTATTTTGATATTATTTTATTTTATCTAAAACATTATTGGGTGATCAAATTTAATTATTTTTACTTCAGCAATATTAATTACCACAGATAAATTATACATGATGAGGTAGAGGAAGGTTCAATGTATAATTTGATATATAATAAAAGGATCTGCAATTGCATATCTTCTTTTACAGCTTGATTACAAATTCGAAAGCATTATATTATTTTATTATATCCAATTGAATCAAACTTATTTATTTTTACTAAAACAATATTATTTAATATAAATAAATTATACATGGTTGAATAGTGGCAGGATCAACGAGCAATTCCATATATAATACAAGGATTTGCAATTGCAGATCTTTATTTATAGCGTGAATAGAAAAATGTAAAATTAAAAAACTTTGTACAATTTGATGCGTCAAATTTATTTATTTTTACCTAAACCATATTATTTGATACGAATAAATTGTACATGGTTAAATAGAGGAGTGTTCAAGGAACGATTTAATATTTAATACAAGGATCTGCAAGTGCATATCTTCCCCTACAGCTTGATTACAAAAGTAATATTTATAGAATTCAAAAGCATTGTAATTTTATTACGTCCAAAAGATAAAATATTTCTTTTAACAAGCATGAATGATATCTCTGCAGTGTCGCGACGCCTATAGTAGCACCTCCGTTCAGTGCTACCAATATAACAGCACTAAACTGCCCATAAAAACCAGCTTTACGACCATCGGATGACTTACAGCACAATCTTTGCTGCTGTGCCGCGCCGATCAAGCAGATGCCGCTTTTCGGCACGTTCCTTATTAAAACCACCCCTTAAGCAACCTCTTTACGGGGGTGGCAAAAGATATGGCAGGTTTCCCACCTTGATTTCGTCTTTTGTTTCAGGAAAATCTCCGAAAACACATTCTATCAACCAACAAACACCCCGGGAAGTCGATATATACCTGCAGGTCGTGTTCAGAGGGTTACGCGACCAACTTCGCCAAAGAGTTTCATGTTCACCTGGTGTCTGCACACCCAGACCGCTATGACGCCGCTAGTGCCAAAGAAGCGGCTTCTAGAATACTTGGAATTTACAACAAAGAAGAGGATGAGAAAGTTATTGAAGATACTCAAAGTAAATCTTCAACAATGCTGCCAACATCATCTAGCAACCCTTCCCGGTACCCTCCGGCATCACTGGTACCAACCTCTTCATCTGCAACCCTAGATCCAGAGCTACTTTCAATGGTGGTTGTCAAAGAAGATGTAGTTTTTGTTTCAGGTGAAACTTGGGCCATGGAAGGGTTCTATGGGGCTGAAGGTGCTACCCTGGTTAACTATGGAGATGATCAAGGATTGTTAGGGTCCGAAGACTTCGAGGAAGATGGATAAATATTTTGTATTACAATAATTTTTGAATTAAATGAAAATTTATTATAAATTTTTTGTTGTTATTCCAGATTCCATAGCACTTTTTGTAGATGAATTGTTTCAAATGAAAAAGGTAGGTAGTGCAAGCTCTGCAGTTTCAGATCCTCGTTAAACTTTCCTTTTTTCAACCATATATAATTTATCAAATTTTATTTAGAATAAATCAAGTTACCGTCGATTACTTGAAAGTATATTTATAATTCGGGTGTAATAAAAGTACTTTTTTAAATTACACTACAATTGAAGATCTGCAATTGCAGACCCTTATATTATACATCAAATTACTCGTTGAACCTTCCCCTTTCCAGCCATATATAATTTACTTAATTTGGTTGTGCCAGACCAGAATTATCGAGGTTCAAATGTTTTAAAAATTGTCACAATTGTATCTATGGCATTTCAAATGAACAGAATTTTTCCCACCAAATACAAATTAATGACATGCGCAATCGATGCAGTAATTTATAATCAAATATAAAATCTAGCAGCAGGTGAACTTTGAGACAATTGAAAGTAAGGCTAAACCTGAAAAATCCTGAGAAGAGATGATCCTATTTTTAGCTTGTGTCCGCTGAAACTAGATCCGCGATTTTGCAAGTAAACTACACAATATACACGAAATAAAACATTTGAATATTATTTGAAAAACTTTGCTACTACTCGTTTTAACAAATCTAGATTTTTATTTTGTTTATGACACAACTACTATCTGTTTTAAAAATGTGTACTGCAATAACTTTATTGTTTAGATTGATGCATTTAGGAATACGTATATTTATTTAATAAACGATACAAAATATAGAAAAATGTTTCAAATAAAAATTGTAGCCATTATTATTCTACGTCTTTTTGCAAATAACAAATTTTTTATTAAGATACGCTCAAAAAACATGAACTCTTAATACAAAAAATATTCTATGTGACAATCTGCAACTGCAGGTCTCTACCGCAAAAGTTTTTCGCCCAGAAAATGATCTGCAATTGCAGATAATACGTACAACCAATTTATCGATATACTGAACTTTTCAACTGATTAATTTGAACATAATAAGTATTTTCTTCGAAAATCTGCAACTACAGCTCCTTGCAGCGCGTGTTTATCCCCCAAGAAATGATCTGCAATTGCAGATTAAACGTGCAAACAAATATATACAATGCTTGATAAAAATGAAACAATTTAACGATTTAGAAAGTATTTCGTTGGTTGTAGAAAACTTAAAATTAATTAAATATTAATTTATTTAAATAATTGTAAAGATTGTATTATCAACATTTATAATAAATAGTACGTTAATTAAAACGAGTGTGGTAATAAAGCTCGTAACTCACGTAAAATGAGTGGGATAAGTGACATGTAACAATTTTTCAAATTGATATATTTTATCATAATAGTGTTTCATTCGCCAATCTGCAACTGCAGCTCTCTACAGTTCGCATTTATCTCCCAATAAATGATCTGCAATTGCAGATGAACCATATAAAAAAATATATATAGACAATTAAAAAATGTTTGATAAAAATGAAACAATTTAACTCGTACTGAGGTATCATAAACAATTTTTCAAATTCCCTGACCGATGAATCTCCCAGCGTGTAGGTGGCGTTCTTATCAACCTCACATGATAATTCTCGCGGATGCGGGGGCGTCATGCTTCAAACAGAATGGCCTCAGTCGCAGAGACATCAGACAAGTATTAATTATGCTCAGATGAACTGATAGCGTTTCTTGTAGTTTTGAAAAGTGTGTAGTGTATTTATCATTAGTTAGGTTTTATTATTTATTGCGTGAGTCTTTTGTTCGAGATGGACAATAGTTGTAGTAGGCTTGACGGCTCTCTTGTTATTTATAGGGGGATTAAACACTTGAAGGTCACGTTCAATCAAATGTTACTTTGAGCAGAAGTTAAACTAGAGAAACATTTATTGCTTCAACGAAAATGAAAAATTTTTTTTCTAAAATAAAATAAAATTTATTGCTTCTTTTAAATACCTGTTTATTTGAAAGGAATTGTCTTCATATTTATAATAGTGTATTGTACAACGAGCATGGAATGGTACTCATTTCCTACGAGTACGAAATTGACATTCCATGCGAGTTGTACACTATACTTTTTCTACGACCACGATATCATTTCCAAATTAATTTAATTTTAAAATAAATTTGTTCCGCTTTCACCATTCCAATATTTGACAATTCTAAATAAGTATCCTAGCAATGGCACCTGTACTTAAATAAGCTGACCTGTATTGAAATACTCACAAAACTAATTCATTTCGCACGATGCTTGCAATGTACCTCATATCCCTAGCAACAACAAACATACAATGAGCAGATTTCTAAGTGGTCGTAGAAAATAGTTATTTACTTTACAAGTGGGCAAAGTAAGGAATTACCCACGAGAGAAATTTTAGCACACTCGTGTGATAATTTTATCGAGTGGGTAATGAAGTATAACGGTTTATCCAACACCTCTTAATAAATGAAAAATTTATTAAGGAAATATTATTTGACAGTGACATATGCTTTAAATTTTTAAATTAAAATGTCAATCGAAGTAGTTACCAAGGTGTTGTGTGTTATTATTATTGTTATAAATAAAAAAATACTCACTAGTGGCTTTCCTGAAAATTATAACCACTAGTGGGTAATCTGTTACTTTCCTTGTTTAAAATCGCCGTAGTTATAGAGCATTTATTGATAGGTGTTGGATAAATAATTAAATCAAAAATTAGTTTATGAAATATCAAATATTTTTCGTTTTCTTGTGTCTCAATCTCACACTCACCATACACTAATGTATTCCAGACACTATCACTTCTCTCAAATACCTTATTTCCACAGCTGTTATACGTCGTTCATGCTTCTTCATCCCCACCCAACATTCAGTAGGCACTAACACACCATTATAAACATTGTTTATTTCTTTTTGTTAAATAAATAAATAAATCTGAAATTAGTTTATGAAATGTGAAATATTATTTGTTTTAAATTCTTGCTGCGTTTAAATCTTCTACTTCCTGTAATAGCTACATTGATTTGGGTCGTAAGCAATAATATCCGGATTAGTTGAAGCTCTGCACTTGCAGATCCCTCAAACTATACATCAAATTAATCGTTGAAGCTTCCTCTTTTCAACCAAGTATTTATTTTGTCTGAAGTAAGTTATGTCAAGATATGGTTGTTTACGGATTAAGTAAATCTAGTGGGCCGTGCGGGTGCACCAGTGGCGTGCGGGTGCACCAGCGGCGTGCGCCGGGGGCAGCCGGGAGCGGTGACAGCTCCTCGCCGCGGCGACGATATACGGAGATAGCTAATGGCGAAGTTTTAATGCTCGTTAACTCGCAACTTTATTACTCTAATATACGATCGGAATTGCAAACACACTGCACTACAGGATGCAGACAAATTCATAAGTAAATTTTATGCAACAAAGTGCACAATGCGACATGTTTACCGAGCGGCCGTTTTTCATATTAATACCTGTGATAAATTTTACTTCAGTGTCTGTGCAACGAGGAGACTCCTCGCCACTTTCGAACGAGGTTTTCTTGCACGGTTCACTCAAATATCAACGCGCGGTTAATTACAGGAGGGATCTGCAACTGCAGATCCTTAATAATAGGATAGCAAAGAACCTAACCTAACCTAACCCTTAAACAAAAAATTAAATTGTCGAGAAAAGAAACTGAAAAATATCAACAGCATACAGTTTGATTTAAAAGTTTATACTTCACATTTTGAGGCCTGTATCTCTAAAACTAAACGAGATATAAAAATGCGGATTAAAAATTTGAATTCCTCGCAGTTTTCTTGATATATGCTGTAAAATTTGTTAAGATCTGCAATCGCAGAGCTGCTTCAGCCGGCACATAGTTCAAATATGTACTGACAAAATAATTCATATTTTTTGTTCATGTTTGAGAGACAATATCTCTAAAACTAGATGAGATATTTGACTCCTCCTCAAAAATTTGGATTCTTCGGGGTCTGAGTAAGCACTGTACAAAGTAAGTTGTTAATTCGTTGTGATCTGCAAGTGCAGAGCCGATAAAAACTATTAAATGCTCATCCTATAATTGATAAAATATTCTGTATCAGCGCAACTTGAATATTCCGCCATTCCGAAATTCTGTCTTCTCACAGGTTTAGCTAGGATCCTTTCAAACAATTACTGGAGAGATCTGCAACCGCAGATCCTTAATATTAAGATAGGGAAGCATAAACTTTTTGGTAGGTTTAATTTTTTGTTAAAAAGTTTTTTTTGTGGCTATCTATTTTTCTACCCTTAAGAGAAGATTTTTTTCAAATTCAAATGGATCCAACTTCGCGGTATACTCTATTCAATAAATAACGAATCATCGAAATCGGATAACACAGTACAAAGTTATGCGTGGTAGAATTGGTAAACAAGTAAAAATTCAATGGGTGAACAATCAATTGCCCCCTATTTTCCTACCCTTAGAGTTGGAAATTTATTTTGATATTTAAGTGGGATCAACTCCAAGAAATGCTCTATCCAATAAAAAAAGAAACATTAAAATCGGACTACTCTGTAAAAAGTTATGCGTGGTCATATACACATCGACTTAAGAATCTAATTGTTTTTTTTGGCGGTTAAAAGCAACAGAAAGGCAGATGGCTTGGACATATATGAAGTAGAGAAGAATAAGAACTGTGGCAGAACCAAGACCAGAAGGAAGAAGAAAACAAGACACACCCAGATCAACTTGCAAAATAAAACAAAATATATTATTTAGATTTAAATTTAAAGGAAAAGAAACAGAGATTAAAAGAAATATAAATTAAAAACAATCTGCAATTGCAGAGCCTGTAGGGCGTGGCCCAAACAAAAAGCTCCTAAATTAGTTTTTATTTAATATATTTGAATTTAAAAGAGTCCAGAATGAAACCGAAGACCAAATTACCAAAATTCCAAATCTTATAATTATAAACAACAATTTACGTCTCGGGCAAGCTATTACCATCTCATGTGAGAGTCAGGTAGATATAAAGATAAACACCTCGACTGTTAACACACACACACACATACACACACACACACAGGTGCAGGTGACCTCAGCATCCGACTATACAAGACACTGATTCATCACCCGACACTAGATCATAAATTCGCCGTTTTATTTACGTAATGAATGCATAAATCCATCCACGTCCGGTAAAGCGTCCCCTGCCTTTCTTGGTAGTTGCTGGAGCCCCAATGGCAACCATACTTCGGGTAGTGCTGCTTCAGACCCTGAGGAATCCAAATTTTCAGAAAGGAGTTAAATATCTCTTTTAGTTTTTGAGATATTGTCATTTTAAGTTGTACAAATAAATATAAATAATTTTAAAATTGTACGTTGTTATGTTGTTACTTCCTGTGTGACACAGCTATACAATTGCAGATCTTAACAAATTTTATAGTATATATTAAAAAAACTACAAGGAATTCAAATTTTGAATACGCTTTATAAAATTTCGAAAGGTTTCAGAGATACAGGCCTCCAAACATGAAGGAATATTTGATATTTCACTAGACTTAAATTTATTTCTGTATTATTTTCTGTATCAATTCAAAAGATATTGTAATGATAAAATGGCAAATAATAATAATATGTCTTATATTTATCGAAATATGGCGATTTGTAATATTTTTCAAAATACGAAAATTTCCCCAAATATGACTTAAAATTGTAATTTTTTTATAACATTTCTTTATAATATTCGCGCCAGGAAACCCATTGCAGCAGAGCGCATCGCCATATCTCTAATATTTTTCGAGATATGATGATTTTTTATATTTTCCGAAGAGCAACTTTGAGGGGCTGTAACTCGAAAACTATACAAGATATCGAAAAATATCTCCAGTTTTGTGTTTTTCGCGCCATTTATAATAAATTAGTAAATTTTGAAAATTTTGAAATTTTTTTGAATTTTTTTCAAAATTTCGATTAGAGATATCTCGACAAATATGAAAGATACAGATTTACAGTGTTCACCAATCGATTCAGCTCGACGAAATACATAAACCCTGAAAATTTCAGAAAATTCGGACAACCGGTTGAAATATTAGAGCAAAAACTCTGAAAATGGCCAAATTCAGCCCAAACGTCAAGGGGTACCTATTGACTTTTTGGACGAAAAACGCTATTTTCAAGCTTTTTTCTTTAACTTTCCATCCCGTAAAGCGATTTTTATGAAACTTTGCATACTTATGTATTTCGACGAGCTGAATCGATTGGTGAACACTACAAATCTGTATCTTTAATATTTGTCGAGTTATCGCCGATCGAAATTTTGAACAAAAATACAAAAAAATTTCAAAATTTTAAAAATTTGCTAATTTGTTATATAAGACACCAGAAACGCTAACCTGAAGAGAATTTTTAGATATCTCGTGTAGTTTTTGAATTACAGACCCTTAAAGTTGCACTTCGAAAATTACCAAAAATCGACGTATCTCGAAAAATATTAGAGATCTGACGATGCGCTTTGCTACAATGGGTTTCTTAGCGCTTATATTATAAAGAAATGTAATAAAAAAATATTACAATTTTAAGTGAGGATATTCCGTGAGTCAAATTTTTCTATCGGTATGTGAATCTGTATTGAATGATTAATAATTACAGTTTCTGTTATTTGTTTGTTCCCATAGCAACTAAAATTAGTTTATTAAACATACAATTTAGTTTTGTTAAAAGAAGCAAACAAAATCTGGTGTGGGCATATTTAATTTAGTTTTTCTCAAAATTAGAAGCATGTACAACTTTGACGGCTGGTAACTCAAAAACTAAGACTGGGACTTTAATTTTGAGCACAATTTTGAATTCCTCAGACAATTCTCTTTAAATTGCATATTAACTTTAATATATTTGAACAAATAATACATATTTTTCAATACAAAGCTAAAAAGGAAATTTCCTATATTTTATCAAATGTCAAATAATTTTTATAATAAATATTAATTGATATACTGTGAAATACTAACTTTTAGGTAATCAAATAGACCTAATTGCATGTATTTTTAAGTTCGGAACAACTTATATATTTACACTTTTGCTGTAAAGTGAATAGGTAAAAATTTACTGCAATTTAAATTAAATTTGAAAATCGAAAGGTTTTGTGGTTGTGCCAACTTTGACAGCCGGTAACTCAAAAACTAAGACGGGGACTTTAAATTCAAAAACATATTTAGATTCCTTGAAGAATTCTCTTTAAATTGCATATAAATTTCAGTATATTTAAATAAATAATACACATTTTACAAACGTATAAAATAAATAGGAAAAATTTCAATTTTTCAACCGCTATAACTAATAAATTAATGTAGCATTTTAGTTGCAACTGTAAATATATTATCCTAACTATATGTTACATTCTGGGATGCAGAGATCTGCAATCGCAGATCTCAACATAGCTAAAACAGTACGAAACAGCACGACATTAATTCCATGCTACACATTCCACTAACCGGCTTGTCGGCAAGTTGAAAAAAATAATTTGACGTACTATGAAATTAATAAGCATTAATTTGTTGCTGCTCTGCAATAAAGATCTTAGTTCGACACTTAGGTGAATATAGACATTTGAATATCAAGTTATAATCTAAACTATTATTGAATTTCAACAAGCGAAGTTACTCATCTGTAATTTCAAATTTCCGTATTCAAATTCGACCAATATTGGGGATGAATTAATGACGAACCCCTAAATAATGGTAAGGCCATAGTTTATAATTATGATCGGCTACAAGACAGCCCATAAGACAAAGGGACTCTGACAATAATATAGTGTTAATCACGATAAAAGGACGTCTCGTATTGGATAGCACTGTATATCTTCCAGATTAAATAAAAACTAAATAGCGCCGTCCACAGTTCTTCTTTTCTGGGCGGATTACTTACTGCGACAGTGGCGCCGAAACGGGGGCTTCGTGAATAATTTATACCGCATAATTTACTCTGATGAACATTTTTGGAAAAGAACAGGGCCGGACTAGCCGCGTGCACGATTACATGCGCCTTTGCAAAACACCAAGCAGTTAATCATACTATCAACAATAAATAATTGCAACTACAATAAGAAATACGCCGTAATTAAGACGCGAACTGAAGACAGCTGCAGGAGGGGGGGGGGTGCACGTGCAGAGCTCAGCAGGGAACATTTCCTGAGGGGGGTGCGGGTGATTGCGGATGATATCTCTATTATTACAGCGATATTACAACAGTTACAAATAAATATGATAAAATTGAAAATCCCGCTTTGGAGATTCTTGTATGAAATTGGTACTAATATTGCAAATATTTTAATGAAACTTTACATATTGATTAAGGAAACTATGAGGAATCCAAATTTGTCCTCAGATTTGAAATATCTCTTTTGGTTGTAAAGTTATGGTTCTCCAAATTTGAGAATTTAATAGTTTTAATTTCAATAGGAATTAACAGCTCTGCACTTGCAGATCTCAACTAATTAACAACATGCTTTATGTGTTGTTGCATCAGATCCTAAAGACTCCAAATTTTTATAGAGGAGTCAAATATATCTTCTAGTTTTTGAAATACAAATAGTCAATTAAAGTACAAAAAATATGAATTATTTGAGAAAAACGCTTTAGATATTCTAGGTACAAATGTTTTAAATGTTTTAGTAAAACTTTACCTGTTGATTAACTAAACCTTGAGGAATCCAAATATTACTTCAGATTTTAAATATCTCTTTTAGTTGTAAAGTTATGACCCTCCAAAATTGAGCGTCTATAGTTTTAATTACAATAGATATTACCAGCTCTGCTCTTGCAGATCCCAACAAATTATCCATCATATACTAAAAATACTTCCAGGATTTCAAATTTTCAAACAGAATTCAAATATCTCTTTTAGTTTTTGAGATATGGCTTTTCAAACCTAGAGTATGTTGACAACAATTTGAAATGTATTTTTATAAAACAATACTCTAAAGTGTAATACAATCGGACAGCCGGTAATTCAGAACACTTTACGAATCGGAAATGCCGTTACGGGACATGATGCAGACATCATCTTATAATGTGATGCACGGGTAGTTGATACTTACCAGACTTCTTCGTCTTTGAGGTCTTTCCCATTTCTTCCTCTTTGATTATTTATTATTTTTACCTCTCGCCTACCTCTGAGTATTTTTTAATAGTTCAGAGCCTAACAGAGCTTTTAAAGATCTGCAAATGTAGATCCCTGAGATTCTGGGTGTTTTAAATAAAAATATACTAAGAAATCTACAACTTAACATCTCTTTATTTAGTGTTAAGTTCTTGCAGATTTCCGCGTCGGTTTAGCAGGGGATGTAAAGTTCCCCGACAACACTTCAGTCGCCATTTCAGCACTTTGGTTAATTGGCGTGGGCGCTGTTGCCATTTACGGCTCTTTAATGCTAGATCGCAACACCGTATAGAAGCATAATTTATAAATTATTTGCGCCATCTCCATTCTGCAAATATAGCGGGGCCGCTGTACCAGGCCGTGAGGATACATCAACAGAATTATCCGCAGACCAGAGATGCTTCTTAAAATTATACAAGGGGTGCCCACACCTCATGGAATATTTAATAATTGTTATTGGGCTTGCCTCATCTCCCTGGTAAGTGACAAGTTTGTGATATATATTTTTAAGAAATTTTTATTCAAAATATTACTAAAAAAAATGTGGCAGCACATAACCTTCCGCCCAATACTACTCTTAAACGGTACAAAATAGTATTTGATGATACAGAAACATACCTTCTTATTTGTTTATTTTCTATTTATATTTCAGAATTTTAATTTTCTTTCGTATATTTATTTAATTTTTTGACATACATTTCACTAAGAAAACAGCTTCACAATCACATTGACATGTGTCACATTTCGTAAAAAATTGAAAATTTTTAAATGTTTCCATGGTGTACTAGGAATGCAAGATTTGTGAAATCTAATTTCTTTATATTTTATTATCTCTACATCTAATGAAAATTAATAAAATTAGTGTAATCAAAACACATGTAAAATTAAATATTCTTCAACTTTCAAAATAACATAAATTGTTGAAAAAGGAAATTTAACCGTGTTTTTCACAAAAAACTGTTAAGGGCTTCAAGTAAACTGATACTTCCGGTTGACCAATTTTATCAAAAATCTAATCAACTACTGTCAAACTGTCAAATATTTGGTTATAATTTGATCTGTATTAAATTCGATAAATTATTATCAACGGTACATAATAAATTCACCAATAATATTATAGATTATTTCACTTATTACAAATTTGACCAATCAGAATGTCTCATTTTCCATTGTTGTGCATTTTAGATAAGTGATGCTGTTTAATCGCGATTAAATTGAAGCTAGCTTTTATATGCAAATTTTGAACATTTTGAAGGCATATTTAGCCGGATAATTAGTTGCAGAAGCAAGATACTTACATGTTTTTTACCTTTACTGGTATTCTATATCTTTAAACATTTTGAATTATTCATTTTAAGCTATTTGTATTTATTAATTTTTGACATTTATTTGACAAATAAAAAGAAAAACAAACAATTTGCTATAGTTACACTATAACAACAAAATTTTATGGTGCCTTTTGCTTATGTGTGTACCGATTTATTTATGTGAAAATATGTCAAAATCAACGGTTTAGTACAATTTCTTCGGCAAATGTTAAAATTTATGCTATGAATTCATGAAATAATCTTGACATATACCCCTCGTGCTAAAGAATTGAATCGGTTAAATTTTATGTCTAGCTTATTTACAAAATTTTGCTTTTAAAAAAGTGTTATCGTACATAATATTTTAAGAAAAAAACCCCTCGTCCTACGGTCTCGGGATTTTTTCAAATTATTTTGTACTCAAACACTTTTTAAGCAAAATTTTTTGCACATGCTAGATTAAATTCTTATCACTCGTGCTATAACTATTGAATAATGTTTGTTAACTGAGGTCTGTAATTCAAGTTTTACAGATGAATCTGTAAAGTAAAATTTTGACATAAGAGTTTGTAAAGTATAATTCTGCTAACCTATGCTTTTTTAAATAAACAAAAATGTCATGTTTGACATGTGTCATATTTTTTTGAAGGGATGAGCGTTTCTTGACAGTGACGGTGCATTATTCGATAAGAAATCTATGTCTGGAAGTATTGTGGTACCTAGAACAGTTTTAGTTTACAAAAATATTAATCTAGTTTTCTTGTACTCATTTCTTAACCCAGAACGGAAATCCATCATTGGTCCTCACAGCTGGATTCGTATTTATGTGTGTGTGATTACAGAGTATGTGTTAGATTTATAGACCGACGCGCCATCTTTGAAGGGTGGTGATAAACACGCTCCAGACATGAAATGCTCTTCAGCGTCGGTCAACTCACTCCAGAGAAGTTGAACTTTAATCGTGAGTCGTGTAATGTTTGATTTCTTTCTTTCAGAAAGTTGAGATTGATCGAAGGATTAACAGCGAAATGAAGTGAATAAATAACGATTAATTACTTACTGGCTTGGTCGAGGAGGCCATGGAATGGACCATGGTAACTTATAGCTTGAGTCTGGTGATATTTCTTCGATACATATATAACTTGTTTCTGGAGTTGTGGTCAATCTTGTTCTTGCACAGCGGGCGAGATTTTCAACGAAGACGGACATTTTTAATTGGGATACATAAACAAACTGTTTGAGATTGCTCTGGGATCTGCAATTGCAGCAATGAGTAATTGTAGTATATTCAAAAAATTAGTACAAATTCACATAAGATCGTATGTGTCAAATTTTTCGATTGATGTTTCTTGAAAGTTTATGATACAGAAACATACCTTCTTATTTGTTTATTATCTATTTATATTTGAGAAATTTAATTTTCTTTCGTATGTTTATTTAATTTGTTGACATTTCACTAAGAAAACAGCTTCACAATCATAATGACATGTGTCACATTTTGTAAAAAATTTAAAATGTTTAAGTGTTTCCATGGTGTGCTAGGAATGCAAGATTTATGAAATCTAATTTCTTTATATTTTATTATCTCTAAATCTAATGAAAATTAATAAAATTAGTGTAATCAAAACACATGTAAAATTAAATATTCTACACCTTTCAAAATAAGATAAATTGTTAAAAATTAAATTTAACCGTGTTTTTTCACGGAAAACTGTTAAGGGCTTCAAGTAAACTGCTACTTCCGGTTGACCAATTTTATTCAAAATCTAATCAGCTCTACATTTAAATATAAGAAGCAAAATACATACATATATAAATTCATACAGACATCATGGCAAAAACAGTAAACTCGCATTGTAAGGCCCCTAAAACGTGCTTATTGAAAACTCACTATCCAATTTTTTGACCTAAAACACTACCTCCCTTACCTAAGTGTAGGCGCGAGTTAACAAATACTTTTGAAATAACAATTTTCCAAATGAAATACAGGAATAGTGCATTACCGGTAAACACGTTTCCTGTTTTCCCACAGGAAATAAAGAGCCGTGTGTCAAAACAATTGAAACAACTATTGGAAATCATTCGTAAAATTATTGAAGAACTAATATCACCATCGTGACAATGTCCTGTCACATGTGACAAATGTCACTAGTGTCTGAAATTAAATATAACACGTATAAGCTCTTTACTCGTGAAGTTTAGCTGAAACTGTGATAACAAATATGATTAAAATTGGCGTGGACAATCAATAACAAAAATCAGGATAGGATGCTTTACTGCTATTTTAGGTTGCTGTTAAATAATTATTATTGTTGTTCAGAATGTACTACACATTAAAAAATATTTTTAGAAAAATATTTGATATACTTATAGTAGAATATTTCGGATAAAAATGCATGTATCTCGAGAACTATACAAGATACAGAGTTCCGGTTGCCAAATTTAGATTTATCAGAGTTTTTTGTACAAGAATAATATATTTTACTCCCCCCCCCCTCGCGAGAGATAAATAAAAATACCCTCTTGCAGTATATCAACAAAATGTGGTAGTTTACTTGAAAGCCTATTAGGTTTTTTGAGCATATCTCAGCAAATAATTGAGTTACAGTAATTTATGTAAGAAACAAAAAGATATAGAATAATTTGGACTACAATTTTTATTTGAAACTTTTTTTTATAGTTTGTACCATTTATAAGTTATTAAGGCACAAACATATTTAAAAATATTTTTAGAAAAATTATTGATATTTTCAGTAGTATATTTTAGATAAAAATGCTTGTATCTCAAAAACTATACAAGATACAGAGTTGCGGTTGCCAAATTTGGATTCACCAGAGTTTTTTGTACAAGAATAATATATTTTTATTTCCCACACATATATGTAAAGAAGATATTTAATAAAAATATCATCTTGCTATATATCACAACCAAAAGTGGTACCTAGTTCTCTTAAAGGTTTACTTGGTTTTTTGAGCATATATTAATAAATAATTAAGTTACAGTATATTATGTAAGAACCAAAAATATGTAAAATAGTATTGGCTACAATTTTTATTTGAAACATTTTTCTATTTTGTACAATTTAAAAACTATTTAGGCAGAAACATTTATGAATATCAATTTTTGCAGATTAAAAAAAAAAACTAATTATTAGGGGTTGTTCCGGATTACCCGGATTTTCCGGTGCACCACTACTGATTCACCTGCCAAATTAATGCATGCATCAGTAGCGTGCGTGCCCCGGGCAATTGGGGGCACAGAAAACAATTTAATATTAAACTTTCACAAAAAACAAGTCATCAAAAATTCTATTTATATTTTATAATATAAGTTGATTAGAAAGAATTTCTAATAATTACTCAAACGCTCAAATATGGAAGAATCCACAGCATCTAGACTCTAAATCACGATATAAAAATTAATAATAATATTTAATTCTTGACGTATACAGGATCGTATGTCTGTATGTCATGTAATATTTTACTGGAATAGGTCGTTTCATAAATTATCTATCACTATGTTTCCTTCTCTGTCTTTCACCTCGTCATACTGTGTCTTGGACACATGGGCGTACGTCTTGATTATTTCCAAAGGGGCATGAAAACGTTTCATTATTAAATTATTTATTAACTTTGTTACTTTCAAAAAGAAATTATTAATTGACTCAATATGTTTTTTAGCGTATATGTCAACCATGCTACTACAACTGCATCTATCCTCCAAATAATATTTTATCGGTACGCCTCTGACCCCTCCCCCCCATGTAGCTAGAAGATATTTGATTTTTGTGATATTTACAGAGTTTGATTAAAACATGTACCTATAATTTGTAGCACGCGTTTAATTTTTAATAAATATTTAGTTTTTTCTGCTTTACTCAATAAATTATGATTGTCATTTGTTTTAATTTAATTGGGTACTTGGGTAAATATCTAGAAGGCAAATCAATATCGGTCAAAAAGGTTAATTAGAAATTAATTGAAATTTTTGTTTATGATAGAATTATAGACATGTTTTAAAGTTTTAATTTAATAAAATAATAAATTAAATACTCAGCGACAAGAATCTGTAGTTGCAGAGCACCTCTACACACTCATAGGGCAGTTGTGGTACCGTGGTTAGATCGCCCACAGGCTCTAAAATATCTTGGCATTTTAAAATTGTTTTATTTTTAAGTTAATTTTATTTTGATTGTTGTATTGGTAGTGGTACAGCTCTACAATTGCAGATCTTAATGAATAATCAATAAAATTGAAGTTTTAAAAACAATGTACACTCTCAGTAATAAATAAGCACTAAGATAGTTAGCGAATATTGAACATATGACTACAAATAAAATGTTAAAAAATAAATATTAATATTTCTACATTTCATATGTTAATTTAACTATATTCTAATTACAGCAGTTTGATGACATAATATTAATTATTTTGTATATGTTTAACGTGGTATAAATTTATTTATCCAACACCTCTCAATAAATGCTCTATAACTATGGCAATTTTAAACAAGGAAAGTAACAGATTACCCACTAGTGGGTATAATTTTGAAAAAAGCCACTAGTGAGTATTTTTTTATTTATAACAATAATAATAACACACAACACCTTGGTAACCACTTCGATTGACATTTTAATTTAGACAATTTAAAGTATATGTCACTGTCAAATAATATTTCTTTAATAAATTTTGCATTTATTAAGAGATGTTGGATAAAACGTTATACTTCACACGTGGGCAAAGTGGAATTACCCACTCGCTAAAATTATCACACGAGTGTGCTAAAATTTCTCCAGTGGGTAATTCCTTACTTTGCTCATTTGTAAAGTAAATAACTATTGTTGTTTTAAAAGTAAATACTAGATAAAATGATTCTAAAATATGTAGTTATTATTACAAATTTATTTAAAGAGTAAGAAAATAGTATTCGTATTACATATTTTTTGTTCTATAAAGTTATATAAAATAAAATATACAATAAAAAATAAAATATAATATTATTATTTTCAGATTTTATCAGAATATGTTAAAAAGCAAAATGTATTTGTATCCCAGTGATGGTTAATTTATTTAGCAAAGCGTCGAGTTAAAGTAACCGCAGCTATCGTGTGGTCTCTCTAGCGCATTGAGCTGCCAAGGCCTACGTGATTTTAAGAACAACTCACATAATAAATGTATCCCCCAATGCATATCAAAACCATTTTAGACATTTGTATTAAAAACTACCCTAAATCCAGGAGTGTAGTTGTTATGCCTGTGTCTAGTAAATTTTTTAATTTTCAACCCTTGAAACTGGAGCATTTTAAAAGAATATTTCTCTAGTTTTCCACCCTCTATAATAAATGTATCCCCTATAATATTTATACTATTATTTGTTTTTAAAATTGTCGAAAACCAAATCTATGTTCCATGCAACTCAGTGCTGTGTACCAACGATTTAATTTAATTATCTTTAATGAATCTGAATAGCTTTGTTCGCCGAAGTAATATTCTTTGGTTTTTGAAGCCGATCTCATGATAAATGTTTATTTTATGTTAAAAATCTAATGCTGTTTATTAAGACATTTAAAATGCTCCGTTTTATAAGAAATGTATATTACAATGGATTGACATGCCTCGCAACCATTTTGTATTGGTTATCATATGAAAATTAGATTGTAAATCTATAAATATTTAATAATATTCAACGTGAAACAATTACTGTATTTCAATAAACAATTATTTACTTTTTTGATAACATTGAATGCAGCAAATGTATTTTTATCATTTTATTTTATTCTTATTTTAAATTTCATTATTCAGGTCAAATCTATTAGGCTCAATTAGTATTTAATATGATTGCATCGTCGCTTCAACAGGAATCATTAGTGGCCAGCTCTAATATAAATAAGCTGTTGTTAGTGTAGACGGATGTTTTCTATACTTTCATCTCCTTCTAACGCATTGAAGGAATACAAGTGAACGTAGAGTGGAGTACCACAGCAGCGCGATAAAATCGGTGTTTGAAATTCCTTTTCAATTTGTTCGTTCACTCGCCGCTCGTCCGTCTCAGAGCAAACTCGCGTCGCGTATTCTGTCTTCTTAGAAGACCATCATAAATTCTGTTCGCGAAATTTGTACCGCTGGGTGGAGGGATCGCGAAAGGGGCGCAAAGCATCCCAGAGAACTGCCTCTACGTGGGGTTCAACCTAGTGCAACGAAACAACGACTTAGGCGAGTATTTGTCAAAGTTCTCTGGAGATGTTGTCGGTCCGGGATGTGCCGGTGCACCGCGACGTGTGTGTTATCGTAGGGGTGTAAGGCTTCATACCATTGTTCAATAGGCGTAGAGTAGTCCTTTGTTCCCATTGCGAGGCTTCAAGAGGTGCGTGAGTCACGCCGTGATGAAAACTATTGTGCAATAGTATAGTCGCCAAGCCCCGTAATGCACCCGCGTAACTAGGCGTATTTCCTCCATGGGAGGGGCGTACACCGGCAAAGTGTAACGTTTTGCTAATTGACAACACGCTCCGGTTGTTGTCGTAGAGTCACTTGCGCCCTAGATTGTAAGTTAGCTACTGTTCGGAAACAGTTAGGTAGGGCTAGACAGGCAAGAAATGAAACCATCATTGAAACCATCATTGAAACCATCATTGAAACCATCATTGAAGCCAACATTGAAGCCAACGATGGGGGTGTGCTGTGGGATGAATGGTGTGAATGGTGTGTGCTGAATGAATGATGGCCATAACTTGTTCTCTTGTACAATTTTACTGCCTTTTATTTTGAGTTTATGTTTCAGATCTCTTTTCATCAGGTTTTATTGTGATAATTGTTATAATTATGTATGTTTCTAAACTTCTCTTGCAATTCTTTTTTACTAATACATTGTTTTTATGATTACAGCACATCCACCGGACTTCATCATCTCACCCCGACCATCTGGGCTTCCGTCCGCGCCTAGCTTATGCAGGTCAAAGTTACCCAGCTTTTGCTGTGGTAGTGCGCTTTAAAGCTTTTTTTACATCATCTTGGACATCGTCATCGAAGCCTGCATCATTTTGGACAACGTAATCAACATCAACATCTACACCTGGAGGGCTCAAAACCCTCTGGCAACAGATTCATCAGGACCGACGCCCGCTGCCAGTAACTACGATGTACGAAAATTATTTTTATTTCTAAAAGAAATAATCAGAATTTTTATTTAATATTTAAGTTCTGCTTATTTTTTTAAAAACCTAGTTTTAACTATTTATGTTTATTTTGATTGTTTCTAATTTTCTTTTGTGTGTTTACAGATACAGTTACAGCAGCGATGAAGCCGCACCCCTACTTCAGGTTTTGCGGAGAGTTTTCCTGGAGGGCTAAGGGAGGAATTTCCGGGGGTGAGGTCAGCCTTCTCTCTCTTGTCAATGCAGGCGACTGATCCAGGCTTTACATTTCAAATTGAAATGTTGTATATACAAATAACTAAATTGTATATACTAGAAATTGAACATATGTAAACATTGTCAACAAAATAAATCAAATTACCAATGAACAAATATGTATACATCGTCAACAAAATAAAACAAAATATCAACCAATATATATATATGTATTTTAATTTATAATAATCCCTTTTTACCCAGAAATATATTTAGATAGCAAAATAGAGAAATAAATTTGTAATAATAATATATTCTATTTTGTGTTAAAAAAATTATCATGTTCAATTTTATCATTTATAATCTCTATCTTTAATATATTTGTAATAAACATACATTATCAATTGTAAATATATGTTTAATGCAGAAAATAAATTGTTTCTAATATACAAAACAATTAAAACTTTATTTTATTTAACCCCTGCTACCCTTGCAATCCAAGAGCTGATATATTTTAAATAAATCCTTTACTATATGCGAGTAGAAATACTTATAATATCCGTAGCATCTTGAGTCCGCACATTCCGGCTACCAAATGCCAGGGACCTACGCGCTGACTTTCTGGTATTCTTAGCTAAACTTTTGCGGTGAAAATTTTTCTTCCTCTAATCGTAAAATGATTCAAGTAAAAGTTATTGGAAATTAAATATTGTACAGTTAATTTAAATACATTTTTATTGTAAACTCATTAGTATTGCAATAAACTCCAAAAAATTGTTGTTAACTGTTTTAAAATGTGCTAAATTTTGTTATATATGCCAAAAACATAGTTTTTAACATATTATTTAGGGTAATAATTACTGAAACACATTATATAATATCCCTAAATGTTGCTAGAAGGTAAAAAAAGCTTCAAATAATTTATTTACAGCGATTTAAATCAAAATTTGATTAAAATAAGACGCGTTGCCAAAAATGGAACAAAAAATTCATTGTACAAAAAAATACTTCAAATAAAAACGATAGAGAAAAAATTAACGAGTATTTTCTTTCATTACGATTTCCTTGTAAAGTTTATCGTTTACCCAGAAATTGCAAAAAACAGATTTCAGGAAACTTCAAACGAGCTTTCTGGCGCCATCTCTCGCACAAAATTATTACTATATATGACAGTGATTTTCTCAAAACTGGTGGAGTTTACGGGAAAATTCTTCCAATAAAAGTTGTTGAAAATAGTTAAATTAAGAATTTTTATTTGAAACTTTTTTGTATTAAGCCCTTATTTCAGAGATAATGAATATTGTAAAAAACGGAACACCATGTCAATAAATATTGTTTTTAACATATTATTTAGGGTAACAATTACTGAAACACATTATATGATATCGCTAAATGTTGCTAGAAGGTAAAATGAGCTTTAAATAATTTATTTACAGTGATTTAAATTAAAATTTGATTAAAATGAAGCACATTCTCAAAAATGGAACAAAAAATTCATTGTACAAAAAAATGCTTCAAATAAAACTGATAGAGAAAAAATTAACGAGTATTTTCTTTCATTACGATTTTCTTGTAAAGTTTATCGTTTACCCAAAAATTACAAAAAACTGATTTCAGGAAATTTAAAACGAGCTTTCTGTCGCCATCTCTCGCACAAAATTATTACTATATATGAAAGTGATTTTCTCGAAATTGGTGCACTGTACGGGAAAATACTTTTAATAAAAGTTGTTCAGAATAGATAAATTAAACATTTTTATTTGAAACATTTTTCTATTTGAGCCTTAACTTCAGAGATATCGAATTTTGTAAATAACGGAACACTATGTCGAAAAATTTTGTTTTTTAACATATTATTTAAGGTAAAAATCACTGAAACACATTATATGATATCGCTAAATGTTGCTAGAAGGTAAAATGAGTTTCAAATAATTTATTTAGAGTAATTTAAATCAAAATTTAATTAAAATAAGGCGCGTTCGCAGAAATGTATAAAAAAATTCATTGTACAAAAAAATGCTTCTAATAAAAACGATAGAAAAAAAATTAACGAGTATTTTATTTAATTACGATTTCTTTGTAAAGTTTATAGTTTACCCAGAAATGACAAAAAACTGTTTTCAGGAAATTTCAAACGAGCTTTCTGTCGCCATCTCTCGCACTGAAATATTACTATATATGACAGTGATTTTCTCAAAACTGGTGGATTTTACGGGAAAATACTTTCAATAAAAGTTGTTCAAAATAGTTAAATTAAGTATTTTTATTTGAAACTTTTTTCTATTTGAGCCTTAATTTCAAAGATAATGAATATTGTAAGAAACGGAACACCATGTCCAAAAATTATTATTTTTAACATATTATTTAGGGTAAAAATCACTGAAACACATTATATAATATCGCTAAATGTTGCTAGAAGGTAAATTGAGCTTCAAATAATTTATTTAAAGAGATTTAAATAAAAAAAAAAATTAACGAATATTTTCTTTTATTACGATTTTCTTGTAAAGTTTATCGTTTACCCAGAAATTGCAAAAAACAGATTTGAGGAAACTTCAAACGAGATTTCTGGCGCCATCTTCCGCACAAAATTATTACTATATATGACAGTGATTTTCTCGAAATTGGTGCACTGTACGGGAAAATACTTTTAATAAAAGTTGTTCAGAATAGATAAATTAAACATTTTTATTTGAAACATTTTTCTATTTGAGCCTTAACTTCAGAGATATTAAATTTTGTAAATAACGGAACACTATGTCGAAAAATATTGTTTTTAACATATTATTTAGGGTAAAAATTACTGAAACACATTATATGATATCGCTAAATGTTGTTAGAAGGTAAAATAAGCTTCAAATAATTTATTTAGAGTGATTTAAATCAAAATTTGATTAAAATAAGACGCGTTCGCAGAAACGGATCAAAATATTCATTGTACAAAAAAATGCTTCAAATAAAACTGATAGAGAAAAAATTAACGAGTATTTTTTTTCATTACGATTTCCTTGTAAAGTTTATCGTTTACCCAGAAATTGCAAAAAACCGATTTCAGGAAACTTCAAACGAGATTTCTGGCGCCATCTCTCGCACAAAATTATTACTATATATGACAGTGATTTTCTCAAAACTGGTAGAGTTTACGGGAAAATACTTCCAATAAAAGTTGTTGAAAATAGTTAAATTAAGAATTTTTATTTGAAACTTTTTTGTATTTAAGCCTTAATTTCAGAGATAATCAATATTGTAAAAAACGGAACACCATGTCGAAAAATATTGTTTTTAACATATTATTTAGGGTAACAATTACTGAAACACATTATATGAAATCGCTAAATGTTGCTAGAAGGTAAATTGAGCTTCAAATTATTTATTTGCAGTGATTTATATTAAAATTTGTTTAAAATAGAGCACATTCTCAAAAATGGAACAAAAAATTCATTGTACAAAAAAATGCTTCAAATAAAACTGATAGAGAAAAAATTAACGAATATTTTCTTTTATAACGATTTTCTTGTAAAGTTTATCGTTTACCCAGAAATTGCAAAAAACCGATTTCAGGAAACTTCAAACGAGATTTCTGGCGCCATCTCTCGCACAAAATTATTACTATATATGACAGTGATTTTCTCAAAACTGGTAGAGTTTACGGGAAAATACTTCCAATAAAAGTTGTTGAAAATAGTTAAATTAAGAATTTTTATTTGAAACTTTTTTGTATTTGAGCCTTAATTTCAGAGATAATCAATAATGTAAAAAACGGAACACCATGTCGAAAAATATTGTTTTTAACATATTATTTAGGGTAAAAATTACTGAAACACATTATATGATATCCCTAAATATTGTTAGAAGGTAAAAGAAACTTCAAATAATTTATTTACAGCGATTTAAATCAAAATTTGATTAAAATAAGACGCGTTCCCAAAAATGGAACAAAAAATTCATTGTACAAAAAAATACTTCAAATAAAACTGATAGAGAAAAAATTAACGAGTATTTTCTTTCATTACGATTTCCTTGTAAAGTTTATCGTTTACCCAGAAATTGCAAAAAACTGATTTCAGGAAATTTCAAACGAGCTTTCTGTCGCCATCTCTCGCACAAAATTATTACTATATATGACAGTGATTTTCTCGAAATTGGCGGACTTTACGGGAAAATACTTCCAATAAAAGTTATTTAGAATAGTTAAATTAAGAATTTTTATTTGAAATATTTTTCTATTTGGGCCTTAATTTCAGAGATAATGAATATTGTAAAAAAGCGGAACACCATGTCGAAAAATATTGTTTTTAACATATTATTTAGGTTAACAATTACTGAAATGAATTATATGATATCGCTAAATGTTGCTAGAAGGTAAAATAAGCTTCAAATAATTTATTTGCAGTGATTTATATTAAAATTTGTTTAAAATAAAGCACATTCTCAAAAATGAAACAAAAAATTCATTGTACAAAAAAATGCTTCAAATAAAAACGATAGAGAAAAAATTAAAGAGTATTTTCTTTCATTACGATTTTTTTGTAAAGTTTGTCGTTTACCCAGAAATTGCAATAAACTGATTTCAGGAAACTTCAAACGAGATTTCTGGCGCCATCTCTCGCACAAAATTATTACTATATATGACAGTGATTTTCTCAAAACTGGTAGAGTTTACGGGAAAATACTTCCAATAAAAGTTGTTGAAAATAGTTAAATTAAGAATTTTTATTTGAAACTTTTTTGTATTTGAGCCTTAATTTCAGAGATAATCAATATTGTAAAAAACGGAACACCATGTCGAAAAATATTGTTTTTAACATATTATTTAGGGTAAAAATTACTGAAACACATTATATGATATCCCTAAATATTGTTAGAAGGTAAAAGAAACTTCAAATAATTTATTTACAGCGATTTAAATCAAAATTTGATTAAAATAAGACGCGTTCCCAAAAATGGAACAAAAAATTCATTGTACAAAAAAATACTTCAAATAAAACTGATAGAGAAAAAATTAACGAGTATTTTCTTTCATTACGATTTCCTTGTAAAGTTTATCGTTTACCCAGAAATTGCAAAAAACTGATTTCAGGAAATTTCAAACGAGCTTTCTGTCGCCATCTCTCGCACAAAATTATTACTATATATGACAGTGATTTTCTCGAAATTGGCGGACTTTACGGGAAAATACTTCCAATAAAAGTTATTTAGAATAGTTAAATTAAGAATTTTTATTTGAAATATTTTTCTATTTGGGCCTTAATTTCAGAGATAATGAATATTGTAAAAAAGCGGAACACCATGTCGAAAAATATTGTTTTTAACATATTATTTAGGTTAACAATTACTGAAATGAATTATATGATATCGCTAAATGTTGCTAGAAGGTAAAATAAGCTTCAAATAATTTATTTGCAGTGATTTATATTAAAATTTGTTTAAAATAAAGCACATTCTCAAAAATGAAACAAAAAATTCATTGTACAAAAAAATGCTTCAAATAAAAACGATAGAGAAAAAATTAAAGAGTATTTTCTTTCATTACGATTTTTTTGTAAAGTTTGTCGTTTACCCAGAAATTGCAATAAACTGATTTCAGGAAACTTCAAACGAGATTTCTGGCGCCATCTCTCGCACAAAATTATTACTATATATGACAGTGATTTTCTCAAAACTGGTAGAGTTTACGGGAAAATACTTCCAATAAAAGTTGTTGAAAATAGTTAAATTAAGAATTTTTATTTGAAACTTTTTTGTATTTGAGCCTTAATTTCAGAGATAATCAATATTGTAAAAAACGGAACACCATGTCGAAAAATATTGTTTTTAACATATTATTTAGGGTAAAAATTACTGAAACACATTATATGATATCCCTAAATATTGTTAGAAGGTAAAAGAAACTTCAAATAATTTATTTACAGCGATTTAAATCAAAATTTGATTAAAATAAGACGCGTTCCCAAAAATGGAACAAAAAATTCATTGTACAAAAAAATACTTCAAATAAAACTGATAGAGAAAAAATTAACGAGTATTTTCTTTCATTACGATTTCCTTGTAAAGTTTATCGTTTACCCAGAAATTGCAAAAAACTGATTTCAGGAAATTTCAAACGAGCTTTCTGTCGCCATCTCTCGCACAAAATTATTACTATATATGACAGTGATTTTCTCGAAATTGGCGGACTTTACGGGAAAATACTTCCAATAAAAGTTATTTAGAATAGTTAAATTAAGAATTTTTATTTGAAATATTTTTCTATTTGGGCCTTAATTTCAGAGATAATGAATATTGTAAAAAAGCGGAACACCATGTCGAAAAATATTGTTTTTAACATATTATTTAGGTTAACAATTACTGAAATGAATTATATGATATCGCTAAATGTTGCTAGAAGGTAAAATAAGCTTCAAATAATTTATTTGCAGTGATTTATATTAAAATTTGTTTAAAATAAAGCACATTCTCAAAAATGAAACAAAAAATTCATTGTACAAAAAAATGCTTCAAATAAAAACGATAGAGAAAAAATTAAAGAGTATTTTCTTTCATTACGATTTTTTTGTAAAGTTTGTCGTTTACCCAGAAATTGCAATAAACTGATTTCAGGAAACTTCAAACGAGATTTCTGGCGCCATCTCTCGCACAAAATTATTACTATATATGACAGTGATTTTCTCAAAACTGGTAGAGTTTACGGGAAAATACTTCCAATAAAAGTTGTTGAAAATAGTTAAATTAAGAATTTTTATTTGAAACTTTTTTGTATTTGAGCCTTAATTTCAGAGATAATCAATATTGTAAAAAACGGAACACCATGTCGAAAAATATTGTTTTTAACATATTATTTAGGGTAAAAATTACTGAAACACATTATATGATATCCCTAAATATTGTTAGAAGGTAAAAGAAACTTCAAATAATTTATTTACAGCGATTTAAATCAAAATTTGATTAAAATAAGACGCGTTCCCAAAAATGGAACAAAAAATTCATTGTACAAAAAAATACTTCAAATAAAACTGATAGAGAAAAAATTAACGAGTATTTTCTTTCATTACGATTTCCTTGTAAAGTTTATCGTTTACCCAGAAATTGCAAAAAACTGATTTCAGGAAATTTCAAACGAGCTTTCTGTCGCCATCTCTCGCACAAAATTATTACTATATATGACAGTGATTTTCTCGAAATTGGCGGACTTTACGGGAAAATACTTCCAATAAAAGTTATTTAGAATAGTTAAATTAAGAATTTTTATTTGAAATATTTTTCTATTTGGGCCTTAATTTCAGAGATAATGAATATTGTAAAAAAGCGGAACACCATGTCGAAAAATATTGTTTTTAACATATTATTTAGGTTAACAATTACTGAAATGAATTATATGATATCGCTAAATGTTGCTAGAAGGTAAAATAAGCTTCAAATAATTTATTTGCAGTGATTTATATTAAAATTTGTTTAAAATAAAGCACATTCTCAAAAATGAAACAAAAAATTCATTGTACAAAAAAATGCTTCAAATAAAAACGATAGAGAAAAAATTAAAGAGTATTTTCTTTCATTACGATTTTTTTGTAAAGTTTGTCGTTTACCCAGAAATTGCAATAAACTGATTTCAGGAAACTTCAAACGAGATTTCTGGCGCCATCTCTCGCACAAAATTATTACTATATATGACAGTGATTTTCTCAAAACTGGTGGAGTTTACGGGAAAATACTTCCAATAAAAGTTGTAGAAAATAGTTAAATGAAGAATTTTTATTTGAAACTTTTTTCTATTTGAGCCTTAACTTCAGAGATAATGAATATTGTATACAGCAGAACACCATGTCGAAAAATAATGTTTTTAACGTATTATTTAGGGTAAAATTACTGAAACATATTATATGATATCGCTAAATGTTGCTAGAAGGTAAAAGAAACTTCAAATAATTTATTTACAGCGAGTTAAATCATAATTTGATTAAAATAAAGTACCTTGACACAAATGGAACAAAATATTCATTGTACAAAAAATTGCTTGAAATAAAACCGATAGAGAAAAAATTAGTGATTATTTTCTTTCATTACGACTTTTTTGTAAAGTCAACCGTTTGTCTACAAATCACCAAAAACTTTTTTGTAGTTCTTAGGGCGAGATCCATTCTGCCATCTCCTGCCAAATTTGTAAACTATACTTTGTGATCTACTTCCGCATATTTCAAATTCCACACTCTTTCGAAAAATCAATAACTTGGATTCTGCGCAATGCGTTCTAATTTGAAATTTGAATCGATATGATTTAAAATCATTTATTTCACATCACTCATTTAAAAATGTTTTTAAGACTTGTTTTATACAGTACGTGATTGTCAAAAGTTGTATTGAATTAACTATAAATAACTATATTCAAATACTTTTTAAATTATTAATAACAATGACAGTTTTAAACACAGCCTGTGGTAAATGCACAGCTGAAGGTTTCTGAAGATGCTGTCATGTATTCGTGCGCTGAATAGGCGTTGAAATCTCCTGAAAGTAGAGCAGAATGTGATTCAGGACGAATTCAGTTGTAAAATAATGTTGTCGTTGTTTTTATTTTACAAAATATGTTGAAATAAATGGTTAGTCTTGTTGTTTCAAGTACCCTAGCGCCATCTGTAGGATTGTTAATTAGGTATCTGTTATTACTAATTAGCAATGACATTTCATTGCAAATGGCTGTGTTGTTTAATAATTTCGTTACAGTTTGATGACATTTTAAGTGTTTTCGTTGTATTTCTATTCGTTTAGCTTTGAAAGTGTGTTTTAATGTTGTGCAAGGACCTGCAGGAGTACTTAGAAAATAGAACAGATATCCTAATATTCCCATTTACGGTAATAAATATTTATAGCTGTTATTGTTTTGTTATTTTGTTTCTAGTTATTGTTGCAGTATGGTATTAAACATTTTAATAGACAATTCTGTTGCTTTTAGGGTTCTTTTATGGCAGTAGTCGAGCTGTAAAATAAATATACCATCACGTCATTCACTCAAATGTTAATGTTGCAAGTTTACAACTAAAGATCTCAACCATCAACATCTTCTAGCAAGATCTTTCGCTACCAGCTATCAAAAGAGTCTACGAGATGAAGTGCAGGAATTATTTCATAACTGGTATGAAATCCAGAGGAATTGAGTAGTCAAAACATTGCTTGACTGTCTGCCAAATAGCAAAAGGACGTAGGTAAATAAATAAAATAAACATTTAACCTATTTGTTGATGTAAACACAAACTAATTTTCTGTTATATTTTGTAGATTACAAATACAATTACTTCTGAGAAATGGAACCATCTGGTAGATCTTCTACGGCCGTAATGATAGTTCTAAAAACGTCTGGAATGGTTTTCAGCTGAAACTGTCAAATGTGAAGATTGTTTTGAAGCTTCTTCATACTTCAAAATGTTGTAATTTATTTATTCCAACATATATTAATAAGTAATTAATGTGAATATTATTTTAATGTATATATTTATTTATAAAATTATTTATTTACATTTGATTTACAATTTTCAGGGTGAAATGATTATATTATTGCACGCTGGGTTCCTCTGGATTCTGCAGAGTTCTGGTGATACAACGAACCAGCCGACCAACCTCTAGATAAACAGCTACAGCATCTTCGTCAACAATCAATGTCTGCACATCTAGAAGAACGTCCAATTGTTTAATTTCTCATAAACTATTTAAGTTATCATATCAATAATTGAAACTATAGATTCCTTAAGAATTATAACAGTAATAATTGATAGATTTATTAATATTTTGTAAAAAAATATTTGACATATTAACGAAATAAAAATGTACGATTTGACGTCATACTGAGTTTTTTATTTTATTAATATCTTAAAAACAATTAAAGTTATGGCTCCAATTCTGACAAATATGGATGGAACACGGTGTCTAGTATTAAGAATGAGTCGATTTGTTAAAATTTTGCAAAACATTATTGACTTATTGGCGAAATAAAATTGTTTGGTATGACGCCATTTTGAAATTTTAATTTCGTTAATATCTTAAAAACTATTTGAGTTAAAATGTTCCAATGACAAATTCTGAACTCTAGATTAATTGTAGAGTTAGAAAATATATCATTTGTCAATATATTATTGTTAATTAAGAAGATATAGATCATATAAAATGTTCATCTATTCAACATGGCGGATCGTAATGAATAATCAACAAAATTGTTACGGCAAAGATATGCAGTTGCAGAGCACCTCTACACTCACCTCTCAGGGCAGTTGCAGCACTGTGGCTAGAACGCCTGCAGGTTGAAAAAAAATCTTCTCATTTTTAAATTTCTAAATATATAAATTATCTTGATTGTTATATTGCGAAAGGCAAAGCTCTGCAATTGCAGATTTTAGTGAATAATCAATAAAATTACAGTTTCAAAAACAATGTACAGTCCCAGTAATAAATAAGCACTAAGATAATTAGCGAGAATTCAACATAACACTTCAATTAAGAAGTTGAACAAATTAACGAGTCTGCTCTGAATATACATACATTTCATTGGCTACACAGAGGATGCACACGTCTGCAGAGACAGCTATCCAGTGGTAAGGAACCCTCTACAGACTATATGTCAAATATAACTCTAATTTATCACCATCTGTATAATTAACATTGATACAAACGTAAATCCATACTTTTGGGACGGTGAAATATACTTGTATTAAGTTTTACTTGCATAAAAATGCCTGTATCTCGGAAACTATACAAGATACGAATTTGCGGTTGCCAGATTTGGATTCAGCAGAGTTTTTTACATAATATACATGTATTCTTGTTTGTTTTATTTTGCTAGTTAGTATTATAAAAAATTAAATATTACTAGACAATAATTTGATTTTTAATTTGTTCAATTTGCAGAAAAAAAATTCTCAATTTATTTTTGTTACGTATATAGTTATGAATCTACTTTTGTTTTCTAGACAAAAAACGGGGAATTCAAATCTAGCATTAAAATTAAATTATCTCAAATAGTTTTTGAGTTAAAGGAAAGAAATTTGTTGTTATAACATATTTATGTGTTTACGTGGTGTAAAAAAATGTGGGTCTAAATTAAAAAATGTTTCTAATAAAAAAGTTTCTAAAATATAAGAGAAATATTTTCTGTCTAAAATATTTTTTGGTTAGGCCCTTGTTTTCAAAATAATCCTTATAACTCAAAATAGCTTGCAATTTGAATATTTTATGTAAATTATTTTGAAAACTAAGGCCTTAATAAAAAAATGTTGCAAATAAAAGATATTCTATTTTTAATTCTTAAACTTTTTTATTTGAAGTTTTTTTTGATTTAGGCCCTAATTTTCAAATTAAACTACATAATTCAAAAAGATGCAAGACATTTTGAATTATGTTGATTATTTAGAAAACTAAGGCTTTAATCAAGAAATGTTTCAAATAAAATATATTCTATTTTTAATTCTTAAACTTTTTTATTTGAAATATTTTTTGTTTTAGGCCGTAATTTTAAAAATAATCTATATAATTCAAAAAGATGCATGATATTTTGAATTATGTTGATTATTTCGAAAACTAAGGCTTTAATCAAGAAATGTTTCAAACAAAATATATTTCATTTTTAATTCTGAAACTTTTTTTTTGAAATATTTTTTGATTTAGGCCCTAATTTTCAAAATAATCTACATAATTCAAAAAGATGCAAGACATTTTGAATTATGTTGATTATTTTGAAAACTAAGGCTTTAATCAAGAAATGTTTCAAATAAAATATATTCTATTTTTAATTCTTAAACTTTTTTATTTGAAATATTTTTTGATTTAGGCTTTAGTTTTCAAAATAGTCGACATAATTCAAAAAGATGCAAGACATTTTGAATTATGTTGATTATTTCGAAAACTAAGGCTTTAATCAAAAAATGTTTCAAATAAAAAATATTGATATTTTAATTTAGGAACTTTTTCATTTGAAACATTTTTTGATTTAAGCCTTAGTTTCAGAGATACTCAACAGTTTGTAACTCAATGATGACTATTTATCGGACCTTGACATTTTGTCTAGACACCCATCTCTTAAGGGTAGTTTTATCATCACCAAAAGCTGGTAAACACTAACATTGACGCAAGACGAGCGAATTATGATAACGATGACAATTTGTATTGATTACATTCCGTTTGTGAATTTCGCACAAGACGTGGTCGTCTAATGGGCTAGGTTCAATCCCCGCGCAATGTACTCGGCTGCTAAATCACTCCGGGGAGTATAGGGTTCCGGGCGAGCGCAGTGTTTTGTTTTGTAAAACTGTAAAACTGTAGATTAAACAGCGGACTGCTTTTGTACTATTATCTGTTATAAATTTTTACCTCTGAATGTAAGGTTTTTTGTAGTTGTTTTCTGAATGTATGCAAATGAAGTTAGCGCTGGTTTATGAAATTTTTAAAGTTTTCAATCGGTGTAACAGATAATTAATTTTTCAGTTAACAGTTTTAGTTCGAAATCAGATAGAGTTTATATTTGTTTATTTCTCTCGAAAATGTCTGCAGTATCAGTACCCACCCTCCTTCTACACCACTGTCCGCACCCCTGCCCCTTTTCTACCCCTCATGCGCCGTCTATTTCGGCAGTAAAGGCTCTGAGTTATCGCTTCAGTATGTCATGAAGTGATGATATACGTGCCATCAGGAGAAGCTAGAGTCGCGACGCTCTGCTGTTTTTACACTGCGTCCCCCCTACCCCCACCCTTGGGGTGCGACGCTGTGACGTCATCAGCGAGAGACTGGCTGTGTGTGTTTTAATTCGGAAAAGATTGAAAATGCAACTATCAAACATTTAAGCCTAAATTATTTTTAAATGGTACATGCTAGAAAAAAAAGTTTCAAATAAAAGTTGTAGATAATACTTTTCTACATCTTTTTGATTCTAACAAAATTTATTGTAACTCAATTATTTACTGAGATATGCTCCATAATACCACTTCCGGTTGACGAATGTATAGTAACAAATCAAAATTAACGCACAACGTTCCAGAATAATTTTAGAGAAAAATGTTTTAAACAAAACTTGAAGACTATTTAATTATCTACAAGTTTTATTTGAAGCATTTTTCTCTACAATAATTCAGAAACCCGTGAAATTCATGTAACTAGTAATCAATTGTTGTACTTAAAAGAAATATGTCACATAGAACATTGACTGATTTTACTGGTATCGTAGCACCATAATTTTTATAGATGGCGCCATGTGTTGTATAACAAAATATGCACTGAAACTTCCTCTTTTCATTCATGTGTCATTTATTAAACTAGCTTTACTTCAAAGAAAGTTATAGTTAAATAACTAGAAGCATGTCAAATTTAATTATTTTTTTCAGGCAAAACATTACAAAGCTGAGATTACAGGTAGCGTAGCACCCTCAATTTTAGGGGTTGTGTCATGTATTTTACATCAAAATGTGTGCTGAAGCTTACTCTATTTACTCATGTTTCATTTATTAATCAATCTTTATTTTAAAATGAGTTATTAATTATTAACTAGTACCATTTCAAATTTGATTTTTTTTTTCACAGAGAACATTTAATACTGTGTTTACTAGTAGCGTAACACCCTCATTTTTAAGGGTAGTGTACATCAAAATGTGCGCTAAAGTTTCCTTTTTCCACTCGTGTTTCATTTATTAATCCAGCTTAATTATAAAATGAGTTATTGTCAATTAACTAGTAGCATATCTAGTTTTTCAGATAATTTATCAGATTGCAACAATGGTTATGATTGATTACAACAATACCTTTTTTGCTGGGCTCCCACACATTTCCAGATTATTTTAGAGAAAAATGCTTCAAATATAACTTGTAGAAAATTTAATTTTCTACAAGTTTTACTTGAAATATTTGTCTGTAAAACAATTCAGAAACCCGTGAAATTGATGCAAACTAGTTATTGTTGTAATCAATCATAGTCTTGTTGCACTCAAACAAATAATGCTGCCAAACGTTCCTGAATTATTTTATAGAAAAATGCTTCAAATAAAACTTATAGACAATTAAATTCTCTACAAGATTTACTTGAAGCATTTTTCTCTAAAATAATTCAGAAACTCGTGAAATTAATGTAAATTTTTGCAATGATAACTTTATTGAGTTGCTAATTAATATAAACAACTCAAATGTAAATTAAGAAATCTTCAAAAAAAAAATGTTCTCGCAAAAATAAAATCCTTGAAAATAGGGCAAAAAACTCTCGGGCAACTAAATATAGCCATGTGTGCTTCATACGACAGTCGGCAAATTCGTTGTTTAATTAAAAATTTCTGAATTATGTCTCCTGAACATATAAACATAGCATTTTATTGGCGTCGCTGCGCATCTCATTGGTCCGCGTTTAAATAACGCGCCATGGTTTATTGCAATTACCTCGAGAAGGTATTGGTATGTAAAGTAGTGACATGTACCCTACACTATACAGGGACGGACTCATGGAAATAAATCAAACACTTTAGTTTTTTAATGTTTGTATTTATTATTTATTCTAATGCGTTTTAATTTGCCATAGCGGCTCTGTGATTGCAGATCAATTTACACTACATTCACGATTACATCTGTATGTATGTTTATGTACGACAAAAAAATTGTAACATAAAATTAAATCGATGAAAAATCTGCAAAATGAAATATAAAATAAACCCCTATTTTTCTACCCTTAAAGATGGATTTATCAAATTTACATGGAACCAACTTTGAAGTATACCCTATTCAATAAAAAATAAATCATCAAAATTGGATAACCCAGTACAAAGTTATGCGTGGTAAAATCGTTTAACAGGCCGAACAATAATTCATCCCCTATTTGCTACCCTTAGAGATGGAATTTTTCTTTCAAATTTTAATGTGATAAACTTCAAGGCATACACTACCCAATAAAAAAAAATACATCGGAATCGGATAACCCAGTACAAAGTTATGCGTGGCAGAATCGCTTAACAGGTAAATCCTCTTTTGCTACCCTTAAGGGTGTAATAAATAAAAATTTGAAATTTAAATGGAAGTAACTTCGAGGTATACCCTATCCAATAAAAAAAGAATCATCCAAATCGGACTGCTCTGTAAAAAGTTATGCGTGGTCACACAAAAAAAATATACGCGACGAATTAAATTTTATATTTAATTAAATATACATTGAATGATTAAATTACGAGCTGATTAGATTTTGGTGACTTGACATCAACCGGAAGTGGCAGTTTATCTTAGTAAATAATTGAGTTAAAGTAAATATAAGCTACATTTTTGTATTTGAATAGTTACTAACTTTACAACTGGACAAAGTAATAAATGCAAAATACTATTTGACAGTGACATATGCTTGAAATTTTCTAAATTAAAATGTCATATGAAGTAGTTATCAAGGTGTTGTATAAATAGAAAATTACTCACTGGTGACTTTTCTCAAAATTATACCCACTAGTGGGTAATCTGTTACTTTGCTTGCTTAAAATCGCCATAGTTATAGAGCATTTATTGAGAGGTGTTGGATAAACATTTTAATTGAAAAAAAATGTTACCTCTCGAGCAATTAGAATAAAAATAGAATAAAAATAGGTGTGCATACTAATTAAAGTATGCAGATTACGCTCCTTGAATCAGAACTCAATTATCTCTTTTCGTTTTCGAGCTACAACCGCCGAAACATACATCAACAATCTTTTCGTTTGAGTGAATTTGAATCCGATCTAAATATCCCCATATAACCTCGCTCTATCCACTTCTTCTTCCGCTGGGGCGCAGACCGAACCTCCTACCAGTCTCCTCTGCAGTGAAAGAAAGAATAAGTTAGCCGTGGAACGCGAAAAGCAATAAATATGTCAGAAATGTCTGTATGTACCAGTGTCTGTCTTGGTGTGTTGTTCGTTTCTGAAATGAGGCAATTTGTATGATCGGGACCTTGTACAGGTGGCGCGGCAGCGTGATTGATCACACCGCCTCCGGAGCCTCTGCCCCCGGTGGGGGACGCCGATCGCCCCCGGTAGGTGATCGCCGGAACGATACAATACCGCTAGTTACTAAATAAATATTGTTTGTTGTTTTCCTTCGCGCCGAATCTGTAATTGCAGATCCATAATTTTTTCTATGTGTGTACATTATATCCAAACCTTGAGGAATCATAATTTTCAAACGGAACTCAAATATCTCTTTCTGTTTTTGAGATATTGTGCTCTAAACATAAGTTTAATACTAGTTAGTAAATATATATTGTTCGCTGTTTCTCCAGGCAAAAGATCTGCAAGTGCAGATCTATAAAGTTTGTCTATGTGTGTACATTATAAAAAGATCCCGAGAATAATAATTTTCAAACTGAATTCAAATATCTCTTTTTGTTTTAAAGATATTTCGCTCTGAAAATAAGTTTACCACTTGTTACTAAATAAATATTAATGGTTGTTTCCCAATGTGCCGGATCTGCAATTGCAGATCAATTTTTTTTATATAACTGAACATACTAAAAAGACTCTGAGGAATCATAAGTTTCAAACGAAATTCAAATATCTCTTTTTGTTTTTGAGATAATGCTGTCTAAACATAAATTTACTACTAGCTTTCTAATAAATATTTTTGGTTGTTTGCCTAGGCAGCAGATCTGCAATTGCGGATCCATTGTTAGTATATTATAAAAAGAACCTGAGGATTCATAATTTTCGAACTGAATTCAAATAACTCTTTTTGTTTTAGAGATATTGCTCTAGAAACATAAGTTTACTACTAGCTTCTAAATAAATATTATTGGTAGTTTCATAATGCGCCTGATCTGTAATTGCAGATCTACAAATTTCTCTTATATGTTTTCATAACAAAAAGAGCCTGAAGAATCATAATATTAAAACAGAATTCAAATATCTCTTTTCGTTTTAAAGATATTGAGCTCTAAGCGTAAGTTTACCACTAGCTTCTTAATAAATATTATTGGTAGTTTCATAATGCGCCTGATCTGTAATTGCAGATCTACAAATTTCTCTTATATGTTTTCATAACAAAAAGACCCTGAGGAATTATAATTTTGAAACAGAATTCAAATATCTCTTTTTGTTTTTAAGATATTGCTATCGAAACATAAGTTTACTACTAGCTTCTAAATAAATATTATTGGTAGTTTCATAATGCGCCTGATCTGCAATTGCAGATCTACAAATTTCTCCTATATGTTTACAGAATAAAAAGACCCTGAGGATTAATAATATTGAAACAGAATTCAAATATCTCTTTTCGTTTTAAAGATATTAAGCTCTAAAATAAGTTTACTACTAGTTTCTAAATAAATATTATCGGTTGTTTTATAAGGCGCCTGATCTGTAATTGCAGATCTACAAATTTCTACTATATGTGTACACAATAAAAAGACCCTGATGAATCATAATATTGAAACAGAATTCAAATATCTCTTTTTGTTTTTGAGATATAGGTCTCAGAACTCGAATTAGTAAATTTTTTTTCTTTTAAATTTGTGCACGATTAAAAGACTTTTTACACCCTACACCTTACAGTAGAAGTGTTCTTAACTATTTTATAAGCAGCGTCACGTAAATGCACGGCTCTATGATTGCAGATCTTCAATGTATCCCATGCTATTGCGCAACAAATCCACCAACAGTGCTACAATACTGCATTAGATGGTGTCGGGGTAAAAATCGTGGCATTCTGTCGGTCTTCAGAGTCAGCTGCCGCGTTTATCTGACGGTCAGTGATGTATGTGCATTGCGTGGCGGTTTCCCATCCTTCGCCGCCGCCCCGACGCCGCCCGACGCCCGCAGCACACTTTGACACTCATATGCAATTATCTAAATGACGCATTTGATTTACACACGCTTTCAACAGAATGACACATATATCTCCGGATAGTGAAGCGTTAATTTTGTGCCTCTGCGCGTAGATAGCACTGCCAGAGGTCCCGCAACAACAACTGGACACAGTGGCGTACGTCTATTGCCCCAGAAATGTCACACTATAAAAATACTACCTTATTGTACACCGAATTGTTTTAGGTCAACTTTGAGACCCTATAACTCAAAAACTAATCGAGATATTTTAAATCTGTTCTCAAATTTGGATTCCTCGCAGTTTTTTGTGTAAATACTGATATTTTTTAATCCAGTGGCGTCCGTCAATTGACCCACAACCATCCCACAAAAAAGTACTACCATTTTTTGCACCTAATATTTTAGGTCAACTTTGAGACCCTGTATCTCAAAAACTAATCAAGATATTTTAAATTTCTCCTCATATTTGGATTCCTCGCAGTTTTTTGTATAAATACTGATATTGTTTAATCGAGTGGCGTCCGTTAATTGACCCAAAACCGTCCCGCAAAAAAATACTACCATATTTTCCACCTAATATTTTACGTCAACTTTGAGACTCTGTATCTCAAAAACTAATCAAGATATTTTAATTCTGTATCAAAATTTGAAATCCTCGTAGTTTTTTGAATAAATACTAATATTTTGAACATCATTTCTTGAATAATTATTATTTTATTCATCTATATTCGAAAAATTATCGAAAAAATGTTGATTTTTGTAGCATATACAGAATCAAATGAGCATATCTATGAAACTATTAAAGATAATTTAAATCTGATTGAAATTTTGGATTCCCCAGAGTATTCTACATATACTAGCATTAACTCCATACTGATTTATCTTCAAATTAAATATTTAATAAATCAAAACTAAAATTTGAACCGTTCTTCTGGACCCAAAAATTTTTTTTCTTCCAAATCTAATGATTTTCTACTATATTATAGTACTTTTCACGCTGATTCCAAATTTTAAAACTGCATCTTCATATCTTTCTTAGGTCCCGAGAAATCGCGTTTTGAAAATTTTCAAAAAACATCAGTTTTTCTCCTGTAACTCAAAAAATAATAAAGATACAAATTTCTACGCTACGCCATTCGATTCGCCGTAAAAAGTTCTATAAGTGTGCAAAGTTTCGTTAAAATCGCCCCATGGGGCGAAGCGCTACAGCAAAAACTCTGAAAATGGCCTAAAATCAGCAAAAAGCCAAGGGGTTAAGTATTGAATTTTTTCGAAAAAATTTGATCTCTCAGAATTTTGATTTATATACCGTATCCCCCTATTTCCGACCTGCAACTTCAAAAAAACTTAGTTTGCGCGCGATCTGAGCTTTAGTTTTCGAGATATGGTCGATTTTATGAATTTTGAGTTGAGGACAGAAGTGGCCGTTAATTGTATTATGACTCATAACTCAAAAACGGGACGAGATATTTAAAATCTGATTAAACGAGCATATTCAGCGTGCTTTACTTGAAGAATATGTAAATTTTTAGGGTGATTGCTTGAAAAATATAAATTTTATAGGGGGGGCAGTGTTGATAGAAAAAGTGTGTAGATTATTCAACTTTGGAAGGTTGTATCTTTTCAACCAATTGAGATATATTAAATCTGAGTTAAAATTTGGATTCCTCATAGTTTTGTTAATTAGGTGTGATAATTGTATTAGGGTACTACTAAAATTAGTTAGGTTTAAATGTCATGATATAAAAGGTGTTTTTTCATCATTTATCTGACGAAATGAGGGTGTATTGAGGCAGTTAAAGGGGTGAAACCACCCTCAAAAATTACCTCTAGCTTTCACAAACCCTCTTACATCTTTGGGGATCCCAATATGACAACCGGTAATCGCAGAAATATTTTTAAAGTCAAAGTTTCTATGATTTCCAAGTTTGTTTGTCTTCTACGCCCCTGATTCTATTCCTATCTGTCTCTATCTCTGTCATTGGTCGTCAGCTGTTCCTCCATGTCGCCCATGCTAGCCAGTAAATCTTCTCGATGGACACATGTTCTGTTTAAATTGTTCTATAGCACTGTAAGTATCTACAAAATTAGATTGAGCGAAAACATCACGCGTCAGACTGAAATGTTATGAGTTGGTAAAATATTTATTTATTTTGAAAGTATTTTCAGGACCTAGAAGCTGAAAGTCCGATCTAAATTTGTTGGAATCCTCAAATTATGAAATAAAAACGTCTGCGAGATTTTTGCTTACAAAATAGTATTATTTCGGCGTTGAATAATGTAATAATGTAGCTGTTAAAGAAATTAGTTTTAGAAATATAAACAATTTGAATGAAACATGTACACAACTACAGAATAACCGGCTTCACTCACGGTCAACGTGTGGGTGTCTTAAGAAATATCGTTCAAGATGGACTCAAGTGACAACTGCCGTTCAATTTGACAAATAACTACATGTACACCACTTAAACAACACGAGACACCTGGAGGAAAACTATACATCCTGGTGTTGTCGCCCACGCTCAGCGTTCCTGAACCATTTTAGAGAAAAATGCTTCAAGTAAAACTTGTAGACAATTTAATTCTCCACAAGTTTTATTTGAAACATTTCTCTCTAAAATTATTCAGAAACCTGTGAAATTGATGCAAACTAGTTATTGTTGTAATCAATGGCGGTACTCAAGTAAATAGTACTGACAAACGTTTCTGAGTTATTTAATAGAAAAATGTTTCAAATAAAACTTGTAGAAAATTAAATTCTCTACAGGATTTACTTGAAGCATTTTTCTCTAAAATAATTTAGAAACCCGTAAAATTGATGCAAACTATATAGTGTTATATGCAGACGCGGTATTGTTGCACTTAAATAAATGGTGCTGCCAATCGTTCCTGAGTTAATTTATAGAAAAATGTTTCAAATAAAACTAGTAGAAAATCAAATTTTCTACAGTATTTACTTGAAGCATTTTTCTCTAAAATAATTCAGAAACCAGTAAAATTGATACAAACTTTTTATTGTTGCAATCAACGAATTGTAAATAAATGGTGCTGCCAATCGTTCCTGAGTTATTTTATAGAAAAATGCTTCAAGTAAAACTTGTAGACAATTAAATTCTCTACAGGATTTACTTGAAGCATTTTGCTCTAAAATAATTTATAAATCCGTAAAATCGATGCAAATTAGATAGTGTTATATGCAATCGTGGTATTGTTGCACTTAAATAAATGGTGCTGCCAATCGTTCCTGAGTTATTTTATAGAAAAATGTTTCAAATAAAACTTGTAGAAAATAAAATTTTCTACAGGATTTACTTGAAGCATTTTTCTCTAAAATAATTCAGAAACCAGTAAAATTGATACAAACTTTTTATTGTTGCAATCAACGAATTGTAAATAAATGGTACTGCCAAACGTTTCTGAGTAATTTTACAGAAAAATGTTTCAAGTAAACTAAGTAGAGAATTGAATTCTCTACATGTTTTATTTGAAGCATTTTTCTCTAAAACAATTTAGAAACAAACCGCAGCCATTTAATTGTAAGAATTCTTCGAAGCATTGTTGTAATTATTTCTCTCTCTAAATATATGCATAAAAATTATAGCTAGCAATAAATCCTTTTGAAATTCAATTGTGATTGTATTCGATTGATAACAGTCACGAAGTTGTATTTATCGTGGGAGTATACCACAAGACAAAGATGCAAAATTGTTTTTCTAAGACCTGTCAGTCTTTCAACCTTCGTACGTTATTTATTACTTGAAATTATAGTCTGTCACGAACCGTGTTCTCTGCGGTAGCAGATATATCAAATTATTTCGAAATATGTGTCATTCGAAAGAAAAAAATATTAATAAAAATTAATGGACCCAGAAAATTAGTTCGCAAATTTTATGTGTTAAGGATTGGGTTGTAATTTGTAGAAATATATATATTTTATCTAAATGAGGTCGAAGATTATGATTTTTATTTTAAAAATGGAGCACAGACGTGATTACTGGCGCCATCTCCATGAAACCATTCAAAGCTCAATGACGTTTACCACACAGCTAACTTCCCACTTGACATTTGACAAATAGAATGTATTTTATCACTTTACTGATAAGTGTTTGTGTGTTCTGTTAATTTTATGTTATTGTCACGTATAAAATGTTAATTTTGTACTCCTAACATGTGGGTAAAACCTCAAGAAGTGCTACTTGCCAACGCTTTGTGGTAATTACCTCAAAATGTTTTTAAGTCAGCTGATTTAATAAACATTGTTTGTGTAATATGACTCAAGGGTGACAGAAGAGGCGTCTCAATATTTTGTCCTGCAACACAGACGGGGTCATGGGAAGTCAAAGGGGTTCTCATCCTATTTAGTTGGGACTTTAGACAGCATTTTTGATACGAAACCTCCACCCTACAGAATTTTACACCAAACACCAACCAGTGAAGTTTACTATCGTATGTATCAATCTTATCTTGATTTTTTCTTTGTAATGTGTCCTTATTTTAGAAATAGCTTGTTCTTTAACTCATGGAGAGATCAAAAAAGATTGGGAGTGGCTTTTTAGCAATGTTACTGATACTCTACGATCTTTTGACAACGAAGAAGACATTACTGAGTTTGTGTGTTGTAAAATCCAATCTATTTTAGCTACTACACAAGAGACATGCGAAATGGAAGGTATTGTGGCTATCAAAATTATTTTAGTTGTTGTTTAATGTTTAATTTCTATAGATGAAGACACAAAATCGTTCAAAAATACTTCACACAAATTCCAGAGGTTATTCAACATGCCTCATGATGAAAAATTAGTTAACTATTATTCTTGCAGGTATTTTATAACTTTATAAATAAAATGTTTGTTCAAATATTATTAAATTATTTATTTTGACAGCTATTGGAAAGGCAAACTTCCGCGACAAGGCTGGTTGTACCTTTCCGTCAACTATGTGTGTTTTTATTCCTATATTTTAGGTCGCGAATCAAAAATTTGTATTCGTTGGGCCGATATAACCGAGTTAGACAAAACCAGCAGCCTTGTCTTTCCAGATTCCATCAGAATTGCTACCAGAGACAAAGAGTATCAATTCTCGATGTTCTTGAAAAAATCTGAGACGTTTTCTCTGATGGAACAACTTGCAAATTTGGCCATGAAACAGTAATAAAGTTATTGGTTATTGTGTTTTTGTTGGGTTTATTGTTAATTTTTCAGGTTGATCGATGAAAAAAGCGGATTTACCGAAGACAGAGACCTTTTAAATAAACTAAGGTAAATTTTTATTTATGTTTCTGTGTTGATACATTTTATTTTGCCCTTTTTTACGTTTCCTAATTATTTTAGAGAAAAATGCTTCAAGTAAATATTGTAGAGAATTAAATTGTCTACAAGTTTTACTTGAAGCATTTTTCTCTAAAATAATTCAGGAACGAACTATGCTCGCTGAAAAAACAAATTTTTCTTGATTACAACAATGCAATGTTTACCGCGCTTTTTTACGTTCCCTAATTATTTTACAGAAAAATGCTTCAAGTAAATCTTGTATAGAATTAAATTGTCTACAGGTTTTACTTGAAGCATTTTTCTATAAAATAATTTGTAAACGAATTGTAGTGTAGAAAAAACAATTTTCTTGATTACAACAATGCAATGTTTATCGCGTTTTTTTACGTTCCCTAATTATTTTACAGAAAAATGCTTCAAGTAAAACCTGTAGAGAATTTAATTGTCTACATGCTTCACTTGAAGCATTTTTCTCTAAAACAATTCACTAACTATGCCCACAGTAAAAACGTCCCGAAGAAACCATCATTCCTCAAGCGCGATTTAGACGCTAGGGCTCAATCTGAAGCTTACAGATTAATTTTCCGGCTGCCATCTTCAGAGAAACTCGATGGAAGCATTGATTGCACCCTGTGGACCCCCTACAACAAGAGACACGTTTGGGGAAGACTATTTATCTCCCAGAATTATCTCTGCTTCGATAGTCGGGTTAGTGTTAGTATTTTCTGCTTTTTGTGTTTTTTTTTTGTGAGTTCTAGGTTCAAATCCAGTTCCAATCCTTGTAAATCCAGATCCAGTCAATACCAAGATACCCAATGCTTTATTTGTTATCATTATGTCCGCTTTTATGATCGTCAATTTATTTTGGTGATCATTTGAGTGTCCTACCTATCATAATGTACCTACTAACATTGTTTGTTGTCTATTTCCTATTGAACTGTATTTATTTTTTGTTATCATTAAAATATTTTATAAATAATAACACATTTTTATTGATTATTTGGGCTCAGCAACATTTTATAGTATTTAAACATTCCTGAATTATTTTAGAGAAAAATGCTTCAAGTAAAATGGATTGCAAATTTAATTTTCTACAAGTTTTATTTGAAGCATTTTTCTCTAAAATAATTAGGGAACGTTTGACAGCATCATTTGTTTGATTGCAACAATACCATAATTACAATTCGTTGATTACAACAATAGCAAGTTTACATGGATTTTATGGGTTTCTGAATTATTTTAGAGAAAAATGCTTGAAGTAAATCCTGTAGAGAATTTAATTTTCGACAAGTTTTACTTGAAGCATTTTTCTCTAAAATAACTCAGGAACATTTGGTAGCACCATTTATTTGATTGCAACAATACCATGATTACAATTAGTTGATTACAACAATAACAAGTTTCAATCGATTTTCTGGGTTTCTGAATTATTTTAGAGAAAAATGCTTGAAGTAAAACCTGTAGAGAATTTATTTTTCTACAAGTTGTACTTGAAGTATTTTTCCCTAAAATAATTCAGGAACGTTTGGCAACACCATTTGTTTGATTGCAACAATACCAATTTTTACAATTCGTTGATTACAACAATACCAAGTTTACATGGATTTTAGAGGTTTCTGAATTATTTTATAGAAAAATGCTTCAAGTAAAATTTGTAGCAAATATAATTCTCTACAGTTTGTACTTCAGCGTTTTTTTCTAAAATAATTAGGAAACTTAAAAAAGCACAGCAAATACATATAGTATTGTTGTAATCAACGAATTGTAATCATCGTATTGTATTCAAATAAATAGTGTTGGAGTTTATTTAAAAATAAGTATAACTTGTAGACATTACATTTTGAGATGTATCAACCCCCCCCCCCCTATATGTTTTGGTTTTTATTGCATTTTTTGCGTATTTAGCTTCTAAAATCATTTGATTGTTGCTTTTAGATAAATGGTACTCTCAAGCGTTTCTGAATAATTTTAGAGGGAAATGCTTCAAGTAAAACTTGTAGCAAATTAAATTATCTTTCTTTTTTACTTGAAACATTTTTCTCTGCAATGATTCAGAAGCGTTTTACAACGTTTCCAACTGGTTAAAGACCGTTTTTAAAGTATATATTTATTTTTAACAGGTAAAGCAACAGGTAAGTCTAATAATTCCTCTTCGAGACGTCCAATTAGTAGAAAAAGCAGAAGAGCAATCAACAGATAAAGCAATTTATATAACAACACGGACACTAACATCAAAATCAAGCTTTTTATTTGGAAATGTGCATGATCGAGATTTTGTGGTTGAAAAGATCTCTACTCTAATGGCAAAGACAAAAATCCCTGTGTAAGTAACATTTATATTTGAAGAGACACCAAAATATTTTTAATATAAAAAATCACAGATTTGATGGACTAACACTTCAGCCAAGTCCATCAACAGATTGGATTCTTCAACCAGCTTTGATGACTCTGTTTAAATTATCTGATATACCGGAAGTAACTTCTAAACAGGAAGCTAAAGAGAAACAGTGGGAACTACATTTTGATGAGTTTGGAAGAGGCATATCTATGTATCGAACTACGGATATAGCGAAGCTCGTTTTACAAGGGGTGCCCGATCGTCTTCGCAGAGATGTTTGGATGGCCTTTTCCGGTAGTTTTACTGCATTTTTTATTATGTAAATGGTTTAATTGTTGTGTTTAGGTGCTGCTAATTATTTTAGAGAAAAATGCTTCAAGTAAAACTTGTAGACAATTTAATTATCTATCAGTTTTACTTGAAGCATTTTTCTCTAAAATAATTCAGAAAGTCTTGGCATCACCAATTCTAAGTTTACAAGAAAAATGTGTTGATTACAACAATACATTGTTTGCAGTGATGTTAAACGTTTCTGAATCATTTTAGAGAAAAGTACTTCAAGTAAAACCGATACAAAATTTAATTCTCTATCAGTTTTACTTGAAGCATTTTTCTGTAAAATGATTAAGAAACGTTTAACATCACGAAAAATGCTTGATTACAACAATGCTATATTTACCGCGTTTTTGAACGTTGATTATTAAATTGTTTACAAGTTGAGGCAGTTAATTGTTGTGTTTAGGAGCTGCAAATGAAATGGCAACTCATCCAGGGTTGTACAAAGCTTTAGTAAATAAAGCTTTAGGACAACAGTCAACAGCAAATGAAGAAATCGAACGAGATCTTCATAGGTCACTTCCGGAACATCCAGCATTTCAATCTGAAAGTGGAATAAGTGTACTACGAAGAGTGTTATGTGCATATGCGTGGAGGAATCCACAAATTGGTTATTGCCAAGCTATGAATATTGTTGCTTCTGTTCTTCTGGTGTATTGTTCTGAAGAAGAGGCCTTCTGGTTATTGGCTTGCTTGTGTGAAAATCTACTTCCTGATTATTACAACACAAGAGTTGTAGGAGCCTTAGTGGATCAAGGGGTTCTTGATGACCTAACCAGCGAGCATCTGCCAAATCTTCATGCTAGGTTGGACCAATTAGGGATGATCAAAATGATTTCTTTGTCGTGGTTTCTTACAATTTTTTTAAGGTAACTTATTTATATTAAACAGACTGCAAAAATAATTAATTTTCTTTTAGTGTGATGCCATATGAAAGTGCAGTGAACGTAATAGATTGTTTCTTCTACGATGGTGCAAAAGTGATCTTCCAGGTCGCTCTCGCGATCTTGGAGTGGAATCAGGATAAATTGCTGTCGTGTAGAGATGAAGGGGAAGCCATGCAACTCCTGGCTACATATTTGGAAGGAGTTTTCAATGATGAGGGACGGGGAGCACTTAGGAATAAAAGTTGTGAAAATCAAACGAGGGTGAGTTACTGTTTATTTATTATTTGTTGGACTTACTTACCTTAACTAAATTAACGATAATTCTACTATTACTAAATTAAAATTATAAAAGTGATATATCTATGGAAAGTAGAAGTTTCAAGCTTCATTTTGATGTATAATAATTATAGAATATATAGAGGAGAGACAGTGTTTTGTTGTGCTAAAAGTCAAGTATTATTTTCATACAGCGCACTTTGTACTTTTTTATGATAAACATACCTTAACTAAATTAACAATAAATCTCCTGTAACTAAATTAAAATAATAAAAGTGATATATGTTTGGAAAGTAGAAGTTTCAAGCTTCATTTTGATGTATAACAAGTTTAGAATATATAGGGGAAAGACAGTGTTTTGTTGTGCTAAAAATACAGAATTATTTTCATACTGTTCACTTTGTACTTTTTTATGATAAACATACCTTAACTAAATTAACGATAAATCTACTGTAACTAAATTAAAATTATAAAAGTAATATATCTTTGGAAAGTAGAAGTTTCAAGCTTCATTTTGATGTATAATAATTATAGAATATATAAAGGAGAGACAGTGGTCTGTTGTGCTAAATCTCAAGTATTATTTTCATTCAGCGCACTTTGAACGTTTTTTATGATAAACATACCTTAACTAAATTAACGATAAATCTCCTGTAACTAGATTAAAAATATAAAAGTGATATATGAATGGAAAGAAGAAGTTTCAAGCTTCATTTTGATGTATAACAAGTGTAGCATATATAGGGGAGAGACAGTGTTTTGTTGTGCTAAAAATACAGAATTATTTTCATACATCTCACTTTGTACTTTTTTATGATAAACATACTTTAACTAAATTAACGATAAATCTCCTATAACTAAATTAAAAATATAAAAGTGATATATGTTTGGAAAGTAGAAGTTTCAAGCTTCATTTTGATGTATAACAAGTGTAGAATATATAGAGGAGAGACAGTGTTTTGTTGTGCTAAAAATTCAGGATTATTTTCATACTGTTCACTTTGTACTTTTTTATGATAAACATACCTTAACTAAATTAACAATAAATCTCCTGTAACTAAATTAAAAGTATAAAAGGGATATATGTTTGGAAAGTAGAAGTTTCAAGCTTCATTTTGATGTATAACAAGTGTAGAATATATAGGGGAGAGATAGTGTTTTGTTGTGTGTCGTTTTTATTGTATTTTTAGCGTATTTAGGTTCCAAACCGATTTAATTGTTGCAATCAGACAAATGGCTCTCCCAATCGTTTCTGAATTATTTTAGAGAAAAATGCTTCAAGTAAAACTTGTAGACAACTAAATTATCTACATGTTTTACTTGAAGCATTTTTCTCTAAAATGATTCAGAAACGTTTGACAGCAACATTTGTCTTGATTACAATAATTGATTGATTACTTTTCAACAAAATTTTTATTTAATTATCCTCCTAAATAACTAACAAAATATTTTGTATTTTCCAGAGTATATCAGTTCAAACTCTAATCTATCAAGCCTACACAAACTTCGGCTTTTTGACAACTCGTCAAATAGAACGTCTCCGACTCAAACATCGTCTACGTGTCGTGCAACAACTCGAAGATGGAATTGAACGTAATGCGGTTCGTAGCATTGCTTCGGATGGCTTCTTCAGCAGTGAAGACCTGCAGAACTTAATCGGGCTGGTTCGGGAAGAGCAAATAAGCCAGAAAAGAGCCACGCCAGAAAAATACGACCCGACTTTGTTACCGTACGAAGCTTACAGAATTGATTTTGAATTTTTTAGACTTGCTTTTGTGGCTTTAAGTCCTTGGGGGAAAGGCTGCCAAGCGGAGTTTATTGCCACGCGCATTTTTAGGGTAAAATTTGAAGTTAAAAGTGTTTGATTGTTAAAAAAATAATTGTTTTACAGCTAATGGATGAAAATCAAGATGGTTATTTGAACTTCCGCGAATTTGTAACATCTTTAGGGCTAACATGCACTGCAGATCCAACTCAACGACTTAAACTGTTATATATGATTCATCTTCCTCCGTTGCTCTGTGACTCTGACTTCGATTCTCCGTCTCAGATGGAATCCGGTGCAGAAATAGCTGCTGAAGCCACAGATTTCTTCGACAGCATTGAATACAGCTCACAGTAAGTACTTCTTCTCGCTTTTGACACATTGATAGTTTGGATAACTCTCAACAAATATCTTTATTTTAATTCTCACAGAAATACAAAACACAACTGAACTGCTCTACCTTATGCAGCCAATTTATATGTATATCTTATATTATCCCAAATTAATTACCACAAAATTATACAACTTATGCTATAATATTCAACCCAAATTAATGTTCATTAACACATGCTTTACTAAATTAACAATAAATCTACTGTATCTAAATTAAAGTTATAAAAGTGATATATGTTTGGAAAGTATAAGTTTCAAGCTTTATTTTGATGTATAATAAGTATAGAATATTTAGAGGAGAGACAGTGTTTTGTTGTGCTAAAACTCTAGTATTATTTTCATACATCGCACTTTGTACTTTTTTTATGATAAACATACCTTAACTAAATTAACGATAAATCTGCTGTAACTAAATTAAAAATATAAAAGTGATATATGTTTGGAAAGAAGAAGTTTCAAGCTTCATTTTGATATACAATACGTATAGAATATTTAGAGGAGAGATAGTGTTTTGTTGTGCTAAAACTCCAGTATTATTTTCATACATCGCACTTTGTACTATTTTTATGATAAACATACCTTAACTAAATTAACGATAAATCTGCTGAAACTAAATTAAAGGTATAAAAGTGATATATGTTTGGAAAGAAGAAGTTTCAAGCTTCATTTTGATATATAATACGTATAGAATATTTAGAGGAGAGACAGTGTTTTGTTGTGCTAAAACTCCAGTATTATTTTCATACATCGCACTTTATATATTTTTTCATGCTAAACATACCTTAACTAAATTAACGATATATCTACTGTAACTAAATTAAAGGTATAAAATTGATATATGTTTGGAAAGAAGAAGTTTCAAGCTTCATTTCTTTGTATAATAAGTATAAATTATATAGGGGAGAGACAGTGTTTTGTTGTGTTAAAAATCCAGTGTTATTTTCATACAGTTCACTTTGTACTTTTTTTATGATAAACATATCTTAACTTAATTAACGATAATTCTACTATAACTAAATTAAAAATATAAAAGTGATATATGTTTGGAAAGTAGAAGTTTCAAGCTTTATTTTGATGTATAATAAGTATAGAATATTTAGAGGAGAGACAATATTTTGTTTTGCTAAAAATCCAGCATTATTTTTTATGTATCAAAAGCGTATTTTCTTCTTCCTACAGACTTCTCGAAGTAGCCAACCACGTCTCAGACCCTCAAACTCCAGCATCTGTCGAATCTTTCACCCCCAATAGTCCAGCAGGGGGTGAGCCTTCATGGGAAATTCGGAGTCTCAGCAGTATTCGATCATTAATTAAAAGTAAAGACAACAAAACTAATTTAAAGTGTGTTCCAAAAATGGAACAAAAACACTTTATTATGTTGTGGAAAACCATGTATGATATGTTTCAAACTCAACCAGATGATCAAGAGACGTATCATGCCATTGCGACAGTTGGTAAGTTCTTTTTTGATTACAACAATCAGAATCGCTTGATAACAACAATCAAAATCATTTGATTACAACAATTAAAACAGTTTGATTACTACAATCGAAACAGTTTCATTACAACAATCAAAATTGTTTGATTACAACAATGAATAAACTGTTGTGGGCAGCACAATGCTTCTTTCTTATCAAACAATGCAGGAAAAGTAATTGTTTTGAAGGGATGAGCGTTGCTTAAAACTTGATTAAAAATTTTTTTTGATTTCAACAATAATAAATTATAATTTCTAAACGGTACAAAATATTGAAAAAAGTTTCAAATAAAAATTGTAGCCAATACTATTGTACATCTTTTTGAATATGACAAAATTTACTGTAACTTAATTATTTACTGAGATATGCTCAAAAAAACCTAATGGGTCGTCAAGTAAACTACCAGTCCTGGTTAATGGATTTAATTTATTTGTATAGGAACTCTTCTTCTTCAATTGGGCGATGTAGGAAAGCAATTCTTCGTTGAAAGAGACGAATCAGAAGATAGTTTAGTGTCTGCAGCTACAGCTGCTTCGCAGCTAACTTCAGCGAGCACTTTGGAAGAGGTAAGTGATTAAAAATCTATTTATTACATATTCTATTCTTGTAATCTTCTTCAGCCCGATAAAAACGGCAATCCTAATTTCCGAAGCGAGTCTCAATGGCATATAACTGTTGAACAATTTCTTGCATCGGTGTTAAACGCACAACCAATCGTAGATTTCTTTTCGGAAGCAACTACTCTTTCGGAAAACATTGAACATCTTCGCAGCCGAAGATTTAATCGCTTGCATAGTTTATCAGAAGCCCCCTCTATAACCGTATAATGCTTATTTTAATAATTATTAATATCTATTTTTTAGCATTTGTGCAATAAATATTTTAAATATAACAAATTTTCATTACAAATTTCGTTTTTAAATACTAATCATATATTATTTTAAAGTAAAATGTTGTACAAATTTAATCAAAAATTATATAAAGCAGTGACAGTTAAATAGCTTGCAAAAAAACATTTATTGTGATTATAGATTAAAAACCAACGTAAAAAAATAGTTCAAATAATGTATTGCTATTCGTTCCATTTTATATAATGTATTTTATATTTGTATATTCAGATTTAGTTAGTAAGCTGGCCCCAAATATAATAAAAAATGTGCTGGAAATTCAATTAATAATGTACGCACAAAACTAACGTAAATTTGTTTTAAACATTTATAAAAGTTCTGTTTACTAATTAATAAGTTTTGTATGTGAATTGATTGAATTATCAGTACAAAAAAGACATAGGAGCCTTGTTGGAATATTATTGTAAATATATAAATAAATAATTTTGATTCAAACTCTCCAAATTTATTTGAGTGAGCCAAACAATCCAAAAAGCAGTCCAAAAGGCCCAAGTCAACCATGGAGTCCTCAATCAATTGGTAAATAATTCTTAAACTATCATAGATACCGAAAAATTTTATTAAGATAAATTGTAGGGTATAAAATTATCTATCTTTTTTATATAAAACATTTTTTTGTATACCTCTTGGTTTAAAAGATACCGGACGTTAGAGACTTTGATTACAACAATGTAACATTTAATATTTCGAAGATATAGGCGTATATTTTAGTAAATAATTCTGAAAGTATTATAAATACAATAAAACTTTATTAAGACAAATTGTAGGGAATAAAATTATCTATCTTTTTTATATAAAACATTTTTTTGTAAACTTCTTGGTTAAAAAGATACGGGGCGTTAAAGGCAGTGATTACAACAATGCAACATTTTACTATTTTGAAGATATAGGCGAATATTTTGGTAAATAACTCTAAAACTATTAGAGATACAAAGAAACTGTATGAAGATAAATTGTAGAGCACAAAATTATGTATATTTTTTATATATAACATTTTTTTTGTAAACCTTTTGGTTTAGAAGATATCCGACTTAAAAGTCAATGATTACAACAATGAAATATTTTTTGATTAATAAAACACTTATTGTATGTTTACATTATTGAATTTTATTTTGAAACTTAATATAGTATAATGTTTATCTTTCAACGGGTTTAGCCAATTCTATAATTCTTGGGGTAGCTTTATATTTCAAAGCCCATGGGTTCAAATCATAAGGGTTTTCTTTAAGATCGCTGTCAACGGCTCTTGCTCTAGGTGCTGGAGTAGATAATTCTTTTATTCTGTCGGTTACTGTAACAAAAAAATATAGTTTGATTATGTCTAAAAATAATTGGAATTAGCTTTACTTTGATAGAGAAGAGCACTGCGCTTGACTTGAACTGGGACCCATGGTTTGACGAGCCTCCAAGCAGGTTGATGAGTTAATTCGATGATTCTGTCAGTTGGTGTGTAAGTAAGAGCCAGAGGATTGATCTATACAAAGAAACAAGAAGTAAAAAATGTTAAACAGCGTTTAAAATTGTTTAATTTACCGCTAAACGCAAAATGAGAGAATCTTGTGATGGCCTCTTGTAGAAATGCCGAGGATATGATAATTTTTCTAATCGAGGTTGCAGTTCTACTAGTTTCTTCCTCTTGCGTCGCTGTAAAAATGTTTTTACAAGAAACTGTTACGTTAACAATAAAAAGAAATAATTTTACTGGTGGTGGTGTTGGAGGGAAGAATTTCTTCGGTGTTGCAAGAACTAGCATCCTTTCTTTGTCCCCTTCTTCCTCCCAAGTTCTTTTCTTCGGTATAGATTTTGTTGATCTTGATCTGTTATTTAACAAAATGTGATTACAACAATAGCGAACCATTTTGTACTTTTTTTGTGATAAACATACCTTAACTAAATTAACGATAAAACTACTGTAACTAAATTAAAGGTATAAAGTTATATATGCCTGGAAAGTAGAAGTTTCAAGCTTCATTTTTATGTATAATAAGTATAGAATATATAGAGGAGAGACTGTGTTTTGTTGTGCTAAATATCAAGTATTATTTTCATACAACGCACTTTGTACTTTTTTCTATTATAAATAAATTAATGATAAATCTACTGTAACTAAATGAAAGATATAAAAGTGATATATGTATGGAAAGTAGAACTTTTAAGCTTCATTTTAATGTATAATAATTATAGAATATATAGAGGAGAGACAATGGACCGTTGTGCTAAAAATCCATTATTATACAGTGCACTACGTACTTTTTTTATGATAAACATATCTTAACTAATTTAATGATAAATCTACTGTAACTAAATTAAAAGTATAAAAGTGATATATGAATGGAAAGAAGAAGTTTCAAGCTTCATTTTGATGTATAATAAGTATAAAATAAATAGGGGAGAGACAGTGTTTTGTTGTACTAAAAATCCAGTATTATTTTCATACACTTTGTACTTTTTTATGATAAACATACCTTAACTAAATTAACGATAAATCTACTGTAACTAAATTAAATGTATAAAAGTGATATATGTTTGGAAAGTAGAAGTTTCAAGCTTCATTTTGATGTATAAAAAGTATAGAATGTATAGAGGAGAGACAGTGTTTTGTTGTGCTAAAAATCAAGTATTATTTTCATGCAACACACTTTGTAATTTTTATGATAAGCAATGTTTCAAGTGAAACTTAATTTGTCTCTAAAATAATTGGGAAACGTTTTACAGCGCAAAAACAAATTGATTACCTCTTTTTTTGAGCAGCAATGTTCATCAGAGACTTAACATTGTGGTAGTAGATTGCATCTAGCGATACAGCAATTCTGTCATTCATAAAATTAATAAAATCTTTTCCCAAGTGCCCTCTTTCTTTCTTCTGTGCTTCCAAGATTCTGCACAAGAAGTTTTGTTAATTGTTAAGTCTTCTTGAAGAGTTTTTACTACCTGACGTAAGGTCTTGAAAGATGGTCGATTCTAGGTGTCAAATTTGCTTCCAAAACAGATCTAGGTACACAAGTGGAGGGTTCTTCGGCTTCTTCAAACTTTGGAGTCAACCTGAATCTATTCGGTACGGCCAACATATCAAGTCTTTTGTTGTGAATTGGTTCAACAGGATGTTTTATATGTTTGAAATGAACTTTTTCAGCTTCTTCGGCGTTGTACCTTTTCGTGTATTTATGTTTCATTGGCCGTGCCAATAGGGCCATGTGTCTCTCTCGAATTGCGTTCATGATGGATGATTATGAAATGAATTAACGGAAAATTTAGAGAAGTTGTGGCTGGAATGTTGATGAATGACAGAAATAGTTGATAGATGATGCTTGCTTGATATTGTCAGAATATTTTGAAAAGAAGAGGTAATCAATTATATTTTGCGCTGTAAAATGTTTCCCAATTATTTTAGAGAAAAATGCTTCAAGTAAAATAGATGGAGAATTTAGTTGTCTACATGTTTTACTTGAAGCATTTTTCTCTAAAAAAATCCGGGAACCTCTGGGAGCACCATTTCTCTGATTGCAACAATGCAATTTTATTCAGGTGGCCACCAGAGGTTACTAAATCATTTTAGAGAAAAATGTTTCAAATAAAAAAGATGGGAAATTTAATTGTCTAAGTTTTACTTGAAGCATTTTTCTCTAAAAAAATCCAGGAACGCCTGAGAGCACCATTTATCTGAGTGCAACAATCAAATTTGATAGCAATCTAAAATTATTTTATGAAAAAATGCTTCAAATAAACAGCAACATATTTTAGACTGTATCTGGAAAACTTAAAGAGATAATTGAATGGGGAATGAGGAAGATTTGTAGAATAATTTGAACATAATTTATTATTTCTAGTGACATCCGGTTACTTTCCTCTCGGACTGTATTTCTATGAAAAATGAGATTGTTTGAATTGTTCTGAAATAATAAAATAATTTGAGATGAACATTGTCTTTATTTATAATAAATAATACATGATTTTTAACATAAACAGCGAATGAGGGATTCTAAAAATTTCCAGAATAATTGTCAACAGTTGGCAGCCTGTTTCAACAGTACAGACGAGTCCATTTTCCTATACAGAAATGTTTGTCGTTGTACTGTAGAAATTATATAAAATTCAAAAGTTTCTACAAGTTTATGAAGTACATTTTTATCTTTACTTTAGTGTGGATATAAAAATCTGTAATTTACAATTTAAGGGTTGATATATAGGGTGAATTTGCGGTGAAAGATGTAAATGTGCTACGCGGGACGTAAAAGTGTCTCCATTACAGTCAACACGACATTGTATTGTGTACATTTGTAACCGGCATGAAAAATATAGTGAAATAGTGTTATATTTATAATGTAGCGTCATCGTATGAGTGTATATCATTTAAAAATTAGTGTTTTAAGGTTAATTTTATAAACAAAATGACCAGTATAGTTATTTGTGCGCCGTGTGTTTACATCTGCTCGTAAATGGTGTAATGTCAGTTTAAATTTTTCGTGTATTTGTGACCTTGTGTAAACCAAACATTTAAAATGGAACTAATGGGTGATCGAGTTTACGCCGCAGAGAGAATAATGAAAAAACGAATGAGACGAGTAAGTAAACTATTACATTTTCATACACAAAAATACAACTTAACCTAACTTTCAGGGCAAAGTAGAATACTTAGTCAAATGGAAGGGTTGGGGTTTAAAACACAGTACTTGGGAGCCAGAAGAAAACATTTTAGATGTACGATTAATTGACATCTACGAACAAAACCAAAAAACCGAGTCTTGTTCAAAACGGGGCCCCAAACGAAAAGATAAAGATCGTTCGCCCGAGCCTCTGCCCCAACAACAAACTGAGGAAGATGAAGCACCCGCTGGTGGGACTGATGTTGAAAGTAACCAAGATGAGACTACTCAAGATCGAAACACTCTTCCTCAACTTGAGATAGCTGTTACAGTTGATGATGATGACTCTCAAGCAGGTTCTGTTGATGATGGTGATAGTTCACAATCGCAGCCTCCGGAGTTGGCTTCTGTGGCGGATGTTGATAATTCGAGCAGTGATAGCAGCGAAGATCGACCGCTCTTGAGCAGAACTGACTTTACTGGTGAGTAAAATTTATAACTAACCTCCATTTTATTTGATTTTGTGTTTGTAAAACAAATTCTTAATACTCTAAAAATTAAATTAAAATTGTGCTATTTTTCGTGTGAAACAACTAATTTGTTTTTAAAACGCTTGAGTAAGGCTTTGTTGTAAAGTGGCTGCCAAACCCTTATGAATTATTTTAGAGAAAAATGTTTCAAGTAAAACAGATAGATAATTTAGTTGTCTACAAGTTTTACTTGAAGCATTTTTCTCTAAAATAATTCAGGAACGCTTGAGAGCACCATTTGTCTGATTGGAACAATCAAATCAGTTTAGAAGCTAAATACGCTAAAAATGCAATAAAAACTGAAACGTATAGGGGGGGCGGGTGGTGTGTGTGATTACAACAATTAAATGTGTTTGATTTGTCTCTAATAATTCTGAAGTGTTTGATTGTTGCAATCAATAAAACGAAACTTTGCTGGACAACTGTTGCTGCCAAACGTTCCTGAATTATTTTAGAGAAAAATGTTTTAAATAAACCTGATAGACAATTTAATTGTCTACAAGTTTTACTTGAAGCATTTTTCTCTTAAATAATTAATGAACGTTTGACAGCAACATTTATTTAAGTACAACAATACCTGATTAAAATTTGTTGATTACAACACTACTTGGTTTACATAATTTTTACGGGTTTCTGAATTATTTTAGAGAAAAATGCTTCAAGTAAAACTTGTAGACAGCTAAATTTTCTATCTGTTTTATTTGAAACATTTTTCTGTAAAATCATTCAGTAACGTTTATCTGCGACGCAAACTTTGTATTGTTGCAATCAACAAATTGTATTATTGAACTTTTGATGCAATCAGACAAAAGGTGCTCCCAGTGGTTCCTGAATTTTTTTAGTGAAAAATGCTTCAAGTAAATCTTGTAGATAACTAAATTATCTACCAGTTTTACTTGAAACATTTTTCTCTAAAACGGTTCAGAACAGTTTGAGGGCGCTGTAAACTTTCTATTGTTGCAATCAACAAATTAATAATGAACCTTTGTTGCAATCACATAAAAGGTTCTCCCAGGCTTACCTTAATTATTTTAGGGGAAAATGCTTCAAATAAAACTTGTAGACAACTAAATTTTCTATCGGTTTTATTTAAAACATTTTTCTCTATAATAATTGAGTAACGTTTAACAGCGATGCAAACTTTGTATTGTTGCAATCAATGAATTGCAGTAATGAACTTTTATCACATAAAAGGTTCTCACAGGCGTTCCTGAATTATTTTATGGGAAAATGCTTCAAGTAAAACTTGTAGACAACTAAATTATCTACCACTTTTACTTGAAACATTTTTCTCTAAAACGATTCAGAACAGTTTGAGAGCGATGCAAACTTTTTATTGTTGCAATCAACGAATTGTAATAATGAACCTTTGTTGCAATCACATAAAAGGTTCTCCCAGTCGTTCCTGAATTATTTTAGAGAAAAATGCTTCAAGTAAATCTTGTAGACAACTAAATTATCTAACAGTTTTACTTGAAACATTTTTCTCTAAAATGATTCAGAACGGTTTGAGAGTGATGTAAACTTTGTATTGTTGCAACCAACAAATTGTAAAAATGAACCTATGTTGCAATCACATAAATGGTTCTCCCAGGTATTTCTGGATTATTTTAGAGAAAAATGCTTCAAGTAAAACTTGTAGACAACTAAATTATCTACCTGTTTCACTAACAAATTTTTTGCTTAACGTTACAAAAACGTTTGATTTGAACGTTTATTTTTCTTAGGAACCAAACGTAAAGCGGACGTATTCCCAAAAGAATCCGGCAAAGTTGGTGTAACAATTACAACCAGCTGTCCAACAAGTCCACCCCCAAACAAAATCCCGCGTTTAACCCCTGTATCATCCCCTCCCCCCTTCAGCCCTCGCTTAAACGGTCGTCGACCATCCTCCTCTTCTAACAAATCCACTGAACCCCCAGAAGACCCCCCAACATCCGCGATACCTAGTGCATCATCTCCAGCGGTTCTAACCGCAACCGCGCCTCGCACTAGCACCGACAAACGCCCTCAACCCTCCGACCCAACCCTCCCGTGTTCCTCTGCAACAAAACCAGACTCCGTGGAGCGACCTCAAGGTCTTCAGGGTCCTCCAGAGCGGCCGGAAGTCAAAGAGGAGGTCAATGGGCACGAAGAAGCCACCACTCGGTTAATTCCAGTGAATGGACATCATCAGTGTGATAATAACAATGAAAGTGATGTGAAGGAAGTGTTACTTACTAGTCCCGGGTCAGAGTACTGGCTGGCCAGGAACCCGGTTGCGGATCAAGTGTTTATTACCGATGTTACGGTTAACTTGAAAACGGTTACTATCCGGGAATGTAAAACCGAAAAGGGGTTTTTTCGGGAACGAGATGACACTAATCACAGTGATATAGTTTGACGATAAACAGAATTTTTTTTGCAAATGATTCAGACTCGTTTTGATTGTTGCGCTCAAAGAAATAGTGCCCCCAAACGTTCCCGAATTATTTTAGAGAAAAATGCTTCAAGTAAAACTTGTAGATAACTAAATTATCTATCTGTTTCATTTGAAGCATTTTTCTCTAAAATGACTCAGGAATATTTGGAAGCTACATTTGTGTTGATTACAACAATCAATTAATTGTAATTTTTTTTGTGTTTTGAAACGTTCCTAAATGATTTTAAATGTGTTTGGTACAAACTGGAGATGCAATTGCAGCTCTGATGTGTTTTTAAGGAACCACAAATATATATTTTATTGTGTCTGTCGTGATCTACAATTGCAGAGCATTTATATTTGAGATAAACTCTAAAAGAGCCCAACTATATTTTAAGTTTTTTTAGTATTGTTTGAGATCTGCAACAGCAGATCTCAACTATTTATTACAAGAGGGATAAGGGATGATTGTTTTATGCATTGCGATCTGCAATTACGGAGCTTGGTAATTGATTTCGAAAAGCAAAAAGAAATATTATTCGTTTTATAAAATGAGTTACAGTTTATGATCTGCAACTGCAGAGCTCAACTATTAATTACAGTGGGGATAAGACATAATTTTGTTATAAAATGAGCATTAATTTATTGTGATCTGCAATTGTAGAGTCTGGTAATTGTTTTCTAAAAGAGTTGTAGTTTGCAATCTGCAACCGCAGAGCTCAACCAGTAAGTACTGAGGGGACAAGGGATGATGGTTTTATAAAATGAGCGATAATTCATTGCGATCTGCAATTGCAGAGCATGGCAATTAAATTCTGAAGTAGAAAAGGTTTTATTTTACAAAATGAGTTCTAGTTTGCGATCTGCAACTGCAGAGCTCAAACATTAATTACTAGGGGAACAAAGGAATATTGTTTATGAAATGAGCGACAATTCATTGCGATCTGCAATTGCAGAGCCTGGAAATTAAATTCTGAAGTAGAAAAAAGTTTTATTATACAAAATGAGTTCCAGTTTGCGATCCGCAACTGCAGAGCTCAACCAGTAATTACTGAGGGGATAAGGGATTATTATTTTATAAAATGAGCGATTATTCATTACGATCTGCAATTGCAGAGCTTTGCAATTAATTTCTGAAATAGGAAAAGGTTGTTTTTTACAAAATAAATTGTAGTTTGGGATCTGCAACTACAGAGCTCTAACATTAATTACTAGGTGAGCAGAGGAATATTGTTTTATGAAATGAGCGACAATTCATTGTGATCTGCAATTGCAGAGCTTTGCAATTAATTTTTGAAATAGATAAAGTTTTTTTTTACAAAATAAGTTCTAGTTTGTGATCTGCAACTGTAGAGCTTAAACATTAATTATTGTGAGTGCAAGAGATGAAATGAGCGACAATTCACTGCGATCTGCAATTGCAGATCCTGACCATTGTTTTCTGAACAAGAAAATAACTCAATATTTCTATAGTTGCAGATTCGACATTACATTATTTTATAAACGAATAAGTAGTAATCTATCTGGATAATTAATTAAAGTTCTATATGATCTGCAAGTGCAGCTCCCAAACCTTGAAAATCTTTGCAGAAAATTAGTAAAACTAAATTATTTCACAGATGCTTCAAATAAACATGCAGACTTGCAATTGCACATCCGGTATTTCATCAAATCTGCAACTGCAGATCCTACAGTTTATTTTTCCGATAGTTGAACATATCTTTTGATAAATATTCCAAACAAAATTATTTCATTTCATTCATTTGAATTGTTTAGGAATGTAACACCAAAATACTTTTTGGTTTCTTCTGGTTTCATTTCAAAATTTTCTTCAACAAATTGAGTTTTATGTTTTGAGTTTTTACAAGTGACAGGGTAGCCGTTATTTTCGAGGCATTTTAGCTAGACTGGTGCTAAGAGTAAAGTCTTAATTTGGACGTGTGTTTTAGTTGTGATAGGAACACATTTTAATATAATACTCTTTAAGTTGAGCAGCGTAGATTTAACAGTTTTTATTTGTAAGTTTCTTAGATTACAGTACGTAGCTTTACGTACTAACACTTTTCCGGAACAGTAAAATTTTTTAAGTCGTCATTTCGTAAATCTGTTTTTGGAAAAATTTCGTTTCGAGTTCGGTTGAGTGTTTTTAAAATGTTTAAAGCATTTTAAATCGTTTGTTGTATTGAATTCATTCCAGTATCCGCTATTTTATTAATTTAAACTAGCAAGAAAACGTACACAATTATTTATATTTTTTATTTATACTTTAATTTAAGATCTAATATAAGACACTATTTCTCAAGTGCCTATTTATTTTTACGATTTTATTTATTGTATTTTTGTTTGCATCTTGTAAATAAACACAAAACTATTTCTAATCAACAAATATTGTCGTAATCAGCTTAAAAATTATTTTACAGATTGTTGTAATCAAGACAAATATTGCTGCTAGATGTTTCTGAATTATTTTAGAAGAAAATGCTTCAAATAAAACTTGTAGAGAACTAAATTTTTTATCGTTTTTATTTGAAGCATTTTTCTCTAAAATAATTCAGAAACGTTTGACAGCAACATTTATCTTGATTACAACAATTGATTAACAATCAAATCGTTATAGACAAAAATGCTTCAAATAAAACAGATAGAAAATTTAGTTGTCTACAAGTTTTACTTGAAGTATTTTTCTATAAAATAATTCAGAAACGTTTGACGATTTGATTATTATTCAATTGTTGTAATCAAGACAAATAGAGCTGCCAAACGTTTCTGAATTATTTTAGAGGAAAATACTTCAAGTAAAACTTGTAGACAATTAAATTATCTACCAGTTTTACTTGAAGCATTTTTCTCTAAAATGATTCAGAAACATTTTACAATGCTTGATTGGTAATCATTTGTTGTAATCAAGACAAACGTTGCTGTCAAACATTTTTGAATAACATCTGAGAATAGACCCCCCCCCCCCCTATATACTGTTTCGTTTTTATTGCATATTCAGCGTATTTAGCTACGCAAATGATTCGACTCGTTTTGATTGTTGCAATCAAACAAATTGTGTCAGTAAACGTTTCCGAATTTTTTAAGAGAAAAATGCTTCAAGTAAAACTTGTAGACAACTAAATTATCTATCTGGTATTTGAAGCATTTTTCTCTAAAATGTTTCAGGAATATTTGGAAGCAACATTTGTCTTGATTACAACAAACAATTAATTGAAATCTTTTTACCAATTTTATTATTTTAAGTAACTAGTTTTCTCGCAATATGAAACCATTGCTGATGAGTCGAAATATTTGTTGATTAAAATAAGTTTTGCAAAGTTGTAAATAAAATAATTACTGTAAACTTGTAAATGCATATAATACATGTGTTAGAATAGTTCCAAAGGAACTAACAGGCTTTACAATTTTTCAAAATATGATGCGTTGTCTAAAATATGCATTTTACGAAATACCACAAAGAACAAACAGTAAATTTTCAATATCCAACTCAATTACAAATATATTTTACAAAAAAATGCCCATTTTAGACAAGATACAAATTTGACGCTGTATATTTAGTGACAAGATCTACTGTTATATCTGTAAATATGTAAATTTGTCAAAATAAATACTTTACGCATAATTGAATCAAAAATTATTTATGACAGTTGTACAAGTCGACAAATTAATTATTGTGAGTTTGTTAGCAGTACTATCTTCTACAACAGGTTGGAGATATGCATGGGTTCCGCTGAGTACACGAAGAGCCTCCAGAAGTGGAAAACGATACCTAGAGCACCTCTACGGCGACTCGAGGTCTATTTCAACTTTGCAGACTTCTCTACTTCGAACGGTGAGTCCAGATACAATTAATCATTAATTATTAACGGTTTATACTAAGAGGAACAACGTGTTTTTTACCGCATTCAATTACCTCCACTAGTACATGAGTTACAGGCCACTAAAGTTAGTGATATACTAATAGGTTGAAATTTCAAAGCAGGGATTTAGTAATATTACTCCCAAAATTTTATTTGCACCCCAATTGACATAATAATTTATTTATTTATAGTTTAAACTATGGGGAAAAATATGTTTTTTGCCGCATTCAAATATCTCTACTAGTACACGAGTTACTAGCCACTAAAGTTAGTGATATATACTAATAAGTTGGTCTTGTAATGTTTGTTTGGCACACTTCTGGTTTTCCACCCCCGTTACTAATGATCCCCCCAATTAAATTTAATACAATTTTAGGTAGTGGTAGTAAAAACTACCCTTAATCCACGGGTGTAGTTGTTAAGTCCGTAACTAGGCTAGTTTTTATGTTTCAGCCCTTTAATATTGTTATATTTTTTGTTACAGGTTCAAGATTTTTCGCCACCCCGGACCATCATCGTCTTCTGAACTTCTATATTTAATTACTTGTTAATAAATTGTAATTATTAAGAAATAAATAAATAATTTAAACAATGAAATATGTTTTATTCAGTTCCATTATTTAGAGCAAAATTTCTATTTACAGGAATCCACCCCATCTAACTAACAGTACTGGCATAACAAATTAAATTACGCCGTGTTCATTTGTATGCTCTACATAATTTTTCAAGGGCTGTATCCCTTCCCGAAATATTTCCTAACACATTCTAATTAGTGAGAAAAAATACCCAAAAACTTGATAATAGGGTAGATTATTTAGGGGGTGCATTTTAAATTTTTAAACCCTCATATCTCGGAAACAGTAAATTTCCCAAAACTAACAAATTGTTGATGTATTTTATTAATTGATTTGCCCTACCGTTTCAGAGATACAGCCCTTAGAAAATTAAATAGAGCAGTGACAGATTTCAAATGCAGCGCTTGAATATTTCCCTTCATAATGGTTCACAAATTTACTAAGAGATGGCAGCACTATCGGATGTGAAAGAATCAATTAGTCGATTTTGTTCACTTTTGAAAAAACAAATCACTAATTGATTTCATCATGGTTCACAAATGTACTAAGAGATGGCAGCACTATCGGATGTGAAAAAATCAATTAGTGGATTTGTTCACACTAATTGATTTCATCATGGTTCACAAATGTACTAAGAGATGGCGCAACTATCGGATGTGAAAAAATCAATTAGTGGATTTGTTCACATTTGAAAAACAACAAAATCACTAATTGATTTTTTCACATCCGATAGTGCTGCCATCTCTTAGTATATTTGTGAACCATGATGAAATCAATTAGTGATTTGTTTTTTCAAATGTGAACAAATCCACTAATTGATTTTTTCACATCCGATAGTTGCGCCATCTCTTAGTACATTTGTGAACCATGATGAAATCAATTAGTGTGAACAAATCCACTAATTGATTTTTTCACATCCGATAGTACTGCCATCTCTTAGCAAATTTGTGAAATATTATTTATAATTAATAAAAAACATCAACAATTTATCAGTTTTGGGAACCTGCAGTTCTGAAATAATATAAAAGATGACACTGCTGATATTAAAATTGAAAAGAATTTAAATTAAATAATAAAGAGTTCTCATCCCTTAATTTTACAAATATTATTTCCTTGATATAAATAAAACAACATAAATCATTTTAAACACATTTATTGATATTTTCAAATAGAATACATTTCATTATTGACATATTATTACATTTTACAAACTAATATTTCAACAATGCCTGGTGCAGCTTCCTGGGGGTGCTGTGGTGGGCGAAGGGCTGCTTTCTACTCATTCCTTCCTCGTCTTGCATCCCTGCTGCAAAATGTCACTAGAAACACACAAAAATACAATTAGAAACCGTCACAGAAAAATAATTTTGAACTAAATTTTAAATATTTAAACATATTTAAATACTTACATTGATTTTTAAACAATGTATTTGGCATCCTACGTTGGTTCTGCTTCCGGAATGCTCCAGGTTACCTCTGGAGATGTTCACGATGGTGACGATGTCCGCTACTCGAAGATGCTGCACTGGGAGGTCCAGAGATCTGAAAATCTGAAAAGAAATAACACTTTATTCAATAGTTATATCACGAGTGCTAAGAATTTAACCGCAGGTCGAGGGGTTTTATCTTAAATTATTATGTACGATAACACTTTTTTAAAAGCAAAATTTTGTAAATAAGCTACACATCAAATTTAATCGATTGAATTCTTTAGCACGAGGGGTATATGTCAACATTATTTCATGAATTCATAGCATAAACTATAATTTTTGGCGATGAAATTGTACTAAAACGGAAGTTCTGTGCACATTTGCTCGAAACGTGAATGTATCTAGAAATGCTCGATTGAGTGTTATAATGGTGTGTTAGTGCCTACATTGATGTATAGTTCTGAATGTTGAGTGTGGATGAAGAAGCATGAACGATGCATAACTGCTGTAGAAATGAGGTATTTGAGAGGAGTGATTGATGGCTTGTTGCGTGAACGAATGATGTATGAATGTGGACGAGGCGAAAATGGTGGAATGTTTGGAAGAGATTGATTGTTGATTGACTGTGTTTCTGGGTTCGTGCTACCCCACTGAGTGGGATATAGCGTGATGTTATGTATGCATGTTCAGTCTATGAATAAATAAATTCAGTTTCAAATAACATCTTGAAACTAAAGAAAACTGTAGCAAGAATTGTAAACAAATAAATATATAAGCTGTCATTTAAAATGCAACAAATTTATAAAGTTTTTAATGCTTTTTTATTCTCATTGTCCTTAATTCATGTATAAGAGTTTGGGTAAAATCTAGCAGAGAACCTAACACAAAATAATTAAAGATTTTCAGTGATTGTCTAAGGCTAGAGAAACGAAAGATCTAATTTTGCTCTCTGGATTCTTCAATATATTGTAACACTTATTTTAATACCTAGACGGCGATCGTGTGAGAGAAGAAAATACACGCGATCACTCACATAGAATTCAAACACAGATGGATTCAAAATGTCAAATTATTACCTGAGATATTTCCTAACAGCCTTTGTACTTACAATTAAATAAAATTCCACAGTTGATAAACAAATATACAGCCAATGAAACAATTGTGATAATTAATTGAACCAGCAGCAAATTCTGAAGATATTCTTAACTTGATATTAAAACACAAACTGGAACTATTAATTAATGATTTATTTCTAGTCCAAGAGGTGATTAATATCATGTACGCCATTCTTTTCACTTGTAGCAGCTCTACATATTCTTTGCAGGTCTCAATAGCATCTCCAGGATATTTTCCAGGCTAAGTTGAAATAATGTAAGGTTTAAGAAACAATTTCTACTGGCATGACTAAAACACAACGTCAGGAGATGTTTAGTGCCATGCACTTCAATATCTTACACTTTCAGTAGCTTTGTACGGGCTGTGCCCCAATAACTTCCCCATGAAACAGGAGATTGATCTGGCCCAGAAACAACCTTGTTGTCATCTCCAGAAACTATTTATGTTCCTGTAGCAATTTCTGTGCAGTGTATGACATTTTATAGCTCACTATTCAATTCCTCAGACTTTATTAAGCTTTCAACACCATTTCCTACCAGGATTCATCGTTTGTACAGAATTTTATGGATGTTACACTTACTTCGCAACGATCAACTTCAACAAACTTACTTTACTCGAAGCTGTACCCGATACCAATATGTTAATTGCCCTTGTACTTATATCAAAATGTAGCTTAGAGTTTCAAATTTCATATTCTAACTAGTAATTGTAGTAAACACTTATGATATTAAAAGAATCACTTAGAACATGAGACGGGAACAATTTTAGGTTAATAAACATGGAGAATATGTCACGTGCTCAAGTGAAAGTAATGTTTGATGAATTTCAGGACAGTAATGAATCCAAAAGCTCTGAATTAATTTAAAATAATGTTTTTGAATGATTTTAGGGCCCAAGAAGGCGTCAATTATTCAAAAACACATAATTCGTAATGTGTTTGTATGACTATTTATATTGTAAAAAATCTTCTAAATGCTTTTGAATTCGCAATTCTACCTAGTTACATTAGCTAAATACTAGAAATAAAATTAATTTAATGTCTAATTTGTCCAGAATAATGAAGAAATGTAAAAGATAAAAGTCATTAAAATTTCGATGAACATCAACTTCGTTGAAGCTTCCAGCTGTCAGATAGAATTTTTAGCTGCATTTTTCTCGAAAACTATAGAACTTGGAGAAAAGTCGAATAAGAATAAAATATTCTCTGAAAAATAATCTATCGAATGCATATTTTATTGAAATTTGATAATTTATTTTAAAATATTCCAAATATTTGATAGTTGAATTTTTAACATTAAGGGTATATGGAAAGTGGTGGGAGATTCGGCTCCGCGAATCAGATCGCGGCACGGGTCCGGAGTAGTATATAAGCAGAGGGTTGAAACTGTTCAATTCAGTCGAGTGATATCGGTGTAGACTCACGCGTGTTTTTCTCTTGTGCAATTTCTCGACTCTCGCGTTAATTAAATACGAATTTAATATTTCAAAGCAGTAAACTGTTACTGTGGAGAAGTATAAAATTCCAGTTTTCCGTTTGGGTAATTAAATCTGGGGCAAAATTATTTGCATTGCATTGGATAGGCGCGGTATTTAGAACAATAATTTGGGCTCGCGATACAAAGTCACAGGTGCCTGGTGACACGTTTTAGTGAGATCAAAATTTCCGTTAAACTGGTCGGCTTCTCCGATCGAATGTGGAAACACATTCAAACTCTCATAAATGTAGAATCACATTCGACTCGCGAAATTCGTTTGCAAAGCGCTGTCTTCACGTGAAGGCCAACAATTTAATTGTAATTCCGATTACTGTTAGCGCTAACGCGTTGTTAGAGGGCATGCTCATAGGAGTTCAATGTCTTAGGGTGGATTTCACTGCTCAGTTGCGCACTTGGATACCATCCCTTACTGCGGGCGACTGCGGATTCAATCCCTTATTGCGGGCGACTGCGGATTCATTGACTCACGTGATACTATGACATGAGAGATCCCTGTGCAGTGGTGGGTAGTCTGCGATAGTACGTGTGAGGACACTAGTCGAACAGTACCAGCTGCACGCGCGCACTAGTCTGACGGGGCTCGCGGTGGCCCATAGCTTTTTTTAATATAAAACAGTCAACATCCGGTTGCTGTTAGTAGAGTCATAGAGGCACAGGGATGAATGTTAGTTTTAGTGGCATGCTAGCTTTAATTTAATTTAAGTTAGACTTAAGGGCACTAATCCATTTCCTTGTATTCCTTTGCAGCTTTTTCTTTCAGCATTTTCTTCCACCGTGGGACACTTTTCTCTTGCTTTTGTATTTTTGTGTTTTCTCTCCCTCTTAGCACATATGTTTTCATTGTTTGTTTTGTTGTTTGTGTTTGTTCTGTTTTTTAAGACAGGAATGAAGATGAAGCGGACTCAAGTTATCTTCGCTGGATTTCTACGTGTAAACATTCCACATCACACATGTAAATTTTACTCTGTTTTAATTTATTTTACAGTTTCTTATTTGGTTTGTTTGTTTGTTTCAGTGACTAGTCCTCAACTGGCAGATGAAACTGAAGAGGCTTCATCCAGGAGATGCAGTTGCAGAGCCTTCAATATAGTTCGGCGTCTTCAACACCCATGTAAGTCCATTTAATTAATGAATTGAATGATTTCTAATGTATTTTTGTTTGTTTAGTGGGCAGCTTCACCACTTCTCTATCTTAGGTTTTGGGAAGTTTTCCTAAGATGTCCGGTAAATGCCAGAGAAGTTTCAGTCTCTTGCTTCCACACACAATTCGGGAGAACTGAACATTCACTATTTTGTATTTCATCAAATAATATAATAAAAATTCTAAACCTGTATTCTTGTATTTTATTTATTGTAAAACTGTTTTATTTATTATTACTTTATATTCCAACAAATAATAAATAAAATCAACTTTTAAACCTGTACACTTGTTATATTTATTAATTATGCAAATAAAATTTATTAAGTATTAAATGCTGTTTTATTACATATTAAAAGGAATAATGATACAAAAATATCACATTAATCTGTAATTATATTTACACTGCACTTCGTACTCATAAATATACCTTAACTATATTTGCGATAAATCTACTATAAATAAATGCATGGTATAAATATTATATATATGTGGAAAGTAGAACTTTCAAGCTTCACTTTGATGTATAATAAGTATGAAATAGACAGAGGAGAGAGAGTGGACCGTTGTCCTAAAAATCCAGTATATTTGGCACAAAGTGCACGTTGCGCTTATAATTATACCTTAACTTAATTTGCGATAAATCTACTATAAATAAATGTATGGTATAAAATTTATATATGTGTGTAAAGTAGAAATTTTAGAGCTTCATTTTAATGTTTAATAAGTATAAAATATTTAGAGCACTGTTGTGCTAAAAATCCAGATATATTGTTATGCAGCGCTCTGCCTACTTTGTGACCTTATTCCTTAACTAAATTTACGATAAATCTACTTTAAATAAATGAAAGGTTTAAAAGTGATATATGTATGGAAAGTAGAACTTTCAAGCTTCATTTTGATGTATAATAAGTATAAAATATTTAGAGCACTGTTGTGCTAAAAATCCAGATATATTGTTATGCAGCGCTCTGCCTACTTTGTGACCTTATTCCTTAACTAAATTTACGATAAATCTACTTTAAATAAATGAAAGGTTTAAAAGTGATATATGTATGGAAAGTAGAACTTTCAAGCTTCATTTTGATGTATAATAAGTATAAAATATTTAGTGCACTGTTGTGCTAAAAATCCAGATATATTGTTATGCAGCGCTCTGCCTACTTTGTGACCTTATTCCTTAACTAAATTTACGATAAATCTACTTTAAATAAATGAAAGGTTTAAAAGTGATATATGTGTGGAAAGTAGAACTTTCAAGCTTCATTTTGATGTTTAATAAGTATAAAATATTTAGAGCACTGTTGTGCTAAAAATCCAGATATATTGTTATGCAGCGCTCTGCCTACTTTGTGACCTTATTCCTTAACTAAATTTACGATAAATCTATTTTAAATAAATGAAAGGTTTAAAAGTGATATATGTATGGAAAGTAGAACTTTCAAGCTTCATTTTGATGTATAATAAGTATAAAATATTTAGTGCACTGTTGTGCTAAAAATCCAGATATATTGTTATGCAGCGCTCTGCCTACTTTGTGACCTTATTCCTTAACTAAATTTACGATAAATCTACTTTAAATAAATGAAAGGTTTAAAAGTGATATATGTATGGAAAGTAGAACTTTCAAGCTTCATTTTGATGTATAATAAGTATAAAATATTTAGAGCACTGTTGTGCTAAAAATCCTGATATATTGTTATGCAGCGCACTGCCTACTTTGTGACCTTATTCCTTTACTAAATTTACGATAAATCTACTTTAAATAAATGAAAGGTTTAAAAGTGATATATGTATGGAAAGTAGAACTTTCAAGCTTCATTTTGATGTATAATAAGTATAAAATATTTAGAGCACTGTTGTGCTAAAAATCCAGATATATTGTTATGCAGCGCTCTGCCTACTTTGTGACCTTATTCCTTAACTAAATTTACGATAAATCTACTTTAAATAAATGAAAGGTTTAAAAGTGATATATGTATGGAAAGTAGAACTTTCAAGCTTCATTTTGATGTATAATAAGTGTAAAATATTTAGAGCACTGTTGTGCTAAAAATCCTGATATATTGTTATGCAGCGCACTGCCTACTTTGTGACCTTATTCCTTAACTAAATTTACGATAAATCTACTTTAAATAAATAAAAGGTTTAAAAGTGATATATGTATGGAAAGTAGAACTTTCAAGCTTCATTTTGATGTATAATAAGTATAAAATATTTAGAGCACTGTTGTGCTAAAAATCCAGATATATTGTTATGCAGCGCTCTGCCTACTTTGTGACCTTATTCCTTAACTAAATTTACGATAAATCTACTTTAAATAAATGAAAGGTTTAAAAGTGATATATGTATGGAAAGTAGAACTTTCAAGCTTCATTTTGATGTATAATAAGTATAAAATATTTGGAGCACTGTTGTGCTAAAAATCCAGATATATTGTTATGCAGCGCTCTGCCTACTTTGTGACCTTATTCCTTAACTAAATTTACGATAAATCTACTTTAAATAAATGAAAGGTTTAAAAGTGATATATGTATGGAAAGTAGAACTTTCAAGCTTCATTTTGATGTATAATAAGTATAAAATATTTAGAGCACTGTTGTGCTAAAAATCCAGATATATTGTTATGCAGCGCACTGCCTACTTTGTGACCTTATTCCTTAAATAAATTTACGATAAATCTACTTTAAATAAATGAAAGGTTTAAAAGTGATATATGTATGGAAAGTAGAACTTTCAAGCTTCATTTTGATGTATGATAAGTATAAAATATTTAGTGCACTGTTGTGCTAAAAATCCAGATATATTGTTATGCAGCGCTCTGCCTACTTTGTGACCTTATTCCTTAACTAAATTTACGATAAATCTACTTTAAATAAATGAAAGGTTTAAAAGTGATATATGTATGGAAAGTAGAACTTTCAAGCTTCATTTTGATGTATAATAAGTATAAAATATTTAGAGCACTGTTGTGCTAAAAATCCAGATATATTGTTATGCAGCGCACTGGCTACTTTGTGACCTTATTCCTTAACTAAATTTACGATAAATCTACTTTAAATAAATGAAAGGTTTAAAAGTGATATATACATGAAATTGAAATATGCAATGCAATTCTTTTTCAGATGAAATATTACATATACATTTATTAAATAAAGTAACAACTGTAAATATTGGTTTTTAATGTATTTATTTACTTAAATAATATACACATCAGTAGTATGTAGTTAAATATATTTATTTGTATTTGTTGAACTGTGATTGGTCTGAGAAGAGGCGATTTTTCAACCGTAGAGTGTCTCGTGACATGTACTGGCACTGCCAAACCTTCCTGAATTATTTTAGAGAAAAATACTTGAAATAAAACAGATAGAAAATGTAATTTTCTACAAGTGTACTTGAAGCATTTTGCTGTAAAATCATTCGGAAATGTTTGGCAGCACCATTTGTCTGATTGCAACAAACAATGAATTGATCACAGCAATAGCAAGTTTGCATCGCTGTAAAATGATTCAGGCACATCTGTTTGTTACGCTTCTGAATGATTTTAGATTAAAATGCTTCAAGTAAAAGATACCTAGAGAAAAACAGACATGTGTTACCTAATCTAATTACCTGAGCCTCGCATTCATCCGTATCTTCAGCTAACTGTGAATACTCTCTAAAGAACTTATTCGTTCATCAGGATACATTACAGTACTTGTGGTGTAAGTGTAAATACAACTTGAGCTGTCGAAGCGTTTGCCTGGGTTTGAATACTCGTCATCTTCTTGGAGGTCGCCCAGGGCGTAAGTTTCTACGCCTGAAAGAAAAACACAATGTTAGCTCACTTGAAGGTTCATCCAGAGCTTCGTGATTGTCAAACATCAAACTATTTATGTTCCGGTGATGTGTATGTCATTTCAAAGTCCACCATTCGATTCCTCAGACTTTATTAAATATTTGACATCATTTCCTACCTCATCGTTCGTATTTTATGGATTTCTACTAGAATAATTTGTGTTTGATGTCATGCAATTGTATAGTCTGTGTGTGTCCCAACAATCATGTTCTATTTATGTTCCTGTAGCAATTTCTGTGCAGTGTATGACATTTTGTAGCTCACTATTCAATTCTTCAGACTTTGTTAAGTTTTTAACACCATTTCCCACCTGGATTCATCGTTTGTACAGAATTTTATGGATGTTACACTTACTTCGCAACGATCAACTTCAACAAACTTACTTTACTCGAAGCTGTACCCGATACCAATATGTTAATTGCCCTTGTACTTATATCAAAATGTAGCTTAGAGTTTCAAATTTCATATTCTAACTAGTAATTGTAGTAAACACTTATGATATTAAAAGAATCACTTAGAACATGAGACGGGAACAATTTTAGGTTAATAAACATGGAGAATATGTCACGTGCTCAAGTGAAAGTAATGTTTGATGAATTTCAGGACAGTAATGAATCCAAAAGCTCTGAATTAATTTAAAATAATGTTTTTGAATGATTTTAGGGCCCAAGAAGGCGTCAATTATTCAAAAACACATAATTCGTAATGTGTTTGTATGACTATTTATATTGTAAAAAATCTTCTAAATGCTTTTGAATTCGCAATTCTACCTAGTTACATTAGCTAAATACTTGAAATAAAATTAATTTAATGTCTAATTTGTCCAGAATAATGAAGAAATGTAAAAGATAAAAGTCATTAAAATTTCGATGAACATCAACTTCGTTGAAGCATCCAGCTGTCAGATAGAATTTTTAGCTGCATTTTTCTCGAAAACTATAGAACTTGGAGAAAAGTCGAATAAGAATAAAATATTCTCTGAAAAATAATCTATCGAATGCATATTTTATTGAAATTTGATAATTTATTTTAAAATATTACAAATATTTGATAGTTGAATTTTTAACATTAAGGGTATATGGAAAGTGGTGGGAGATTCGGCTCCGCGAATCAGATCGCGGCACGGGTCCGGAGTAGTATATAAGCAGAGGGTTGAAACTGTTCAATTCAGTCGAGTGATATCGGTGTAGACTCACGCGTGTTTTTCTCTTGTGCAATTTCTCGACTCTCGCGTTAATTAAATACGAATTTAATATTTCAAAGCAGTAAACTGTTACTGTGGAGAAGTATAAAATTCCAGTTTTCCGTTTGGGTAATTAAATCTGGGGCAAAATTATTTGCATTGCATTGGATAGGCGCGGTATTTAGAACAATAATTTGGGCTCGCGATACAAAGTCACAGGTGCCTGGTGACACGTTTTAGTGAGATCAAAATTTCCGTTAAACTGGTCGGCTTCTCCGATCGAATGTGGAAACACATTCAAACTCTCATAAATGTAGAATCACATTCGACTCGCGAAATTCGTTTGCAAAGCGCTGTCTTCACGTGAAGGCCAACAATTTAATTGTAATTCCGATTACTGTTAGCGCTAACGCGTTGTTAGAGGGCATGCTCATAGGAGTTCAATGTCTTAGGGTGGATTTCACTGCTCAGTTGCGCACTTGGATACCATCCCTTACTGCGGGCGACTGCGGATTCAATCCCTTATTGCGGGCGACTGCGGATTCATTGACTCACGTGATACTATGACATGAGAGATCCCTGTGCAGTGGTGGGTAGTCTGCGATAGTACGTGTGAGGACACTAGTCGAACAGTACCAGCTGCACGCGCGCACTAGTCTGACGGGGCTCGCGGTGGCCCATAGCTTTTTTTAATATAAAACAGTCAACATCCGGTTGCTGTTAGTAGAGTCATAGAGGCACAGGGATGAATGTTAGTTTTAGTGGCATGCTAGCTTTAATTTAATTTAAGTTAGACTTAAGGGCACTAATCCATTTCCTTGTATTCCTTTGCAGCTTTTTCTTTCAGCATTTTCTTCCACCGTGGGACACTTTTCTCTTGCTTTTGTATTTTTGTGTTTTCTCTCCCTCTTAGCACATATGTTTTCATTGTTTGTTTTGTTGTTTGTGTTTGTTCTGTTTTTTAAGACAGGAATGAAGATGAAGCGGACTCAAGTTATCTTCGCTGGATTTCTACGTGTAAACATTCCACATCACACATGTAAATTTTACTCTGTTTTAATTTATTTTACAGTTTCTTATTTGGTTTGTTTGTTTGTTTCAGTGACTAGTCCTCAACTGGCAGATGAAACTGAAGAGGCTTCATCCAGGAGATGCAGTTGCAGAGCCTTCAATATAGTTCGGCGTCTTCAACACCCATGTAAGTCCATTTAATTAATGAATTGAATGATTTCTAATGTATTTTTGTTTGTTTAGTGGGCAGCTTCACCACTTCTCTATCTTAGGTTTTGGGAAGTTTTCCTAAGATGTCCGGTAAATGCCAGAGAAGTTTCAGTCTCTTGCTTCCACACACAATTCGGGAGAACTGAACATTCACTATTTTGTATTTCATCAAATAATATAATAAAAATTCTAAACCTGTATTCTTGTATTTTATTTATTGTAAAACTGTTTTATTTATTATTACTTTATATTCCAACAAATAATAAATAAAATCAACTTTTAAACCTGTACAGTTGTTATATTTATTAATTATGCAAATAAAATTTATTAAGTATTAAATGCTGTTTTATTACATATTAAAAGGAATAATGATACAAAAATATCACATTAATCTGTAATTATATTTACACTGCACTTCGTACTCATAAATATACCTTAACTATATTTGCGATAAATCTACTATAAATAAATGCATGGTATAAATATTATATATATGTGGAAAGTAGAACTTTCAAGCTTCACTTTGATGTATAATAAGTATGAAATAGACAGAGGAGAGAGAGTGGACCGTTGTCCTAAAAATCCAGTATATTTGGCACAAAGTGCACGTTGCGCTTATAATTATACCTTAACTTAATTTGCGATAAATCTACTATAAATAAATGTATGGTATAAAAATTATATATGTGTGTAAAGTAGAACTTTCAAGCTTCATTTTAATGTATAATAAGTATAAAATATTTAGAGCACTGTTGTGCTAAAAATCCAGATATATTGTTATGCAGCGCTCTGCCTACTTTGTGACCTTATTCCTTAACTAAATTTACGATAAATCTACTTTAAATAAATGAAAGGTTTAAAAGTGATATATGTATGGAAAGTAGAACTTTCAAGCTTCATTTTGATGTATAATAAGTATAAAATATTTAGAGCACTGTTGTGCTAAAAATCCAGATATATTGTTATGCAACGCTCTGCCTACTTTGTGACCTTATTCCTTAACTAAATTTACGATAAATATACTTTAAATAAATGAAAGGTTTAAATCTGATATATGTATGGAAAGTAGAACTTTCAAGCTTCATTTTGATGTATAATAAGTATAAAATATTGAGAGCACTGTTGTGCTAAAAATCCAGATATATTGTTATGCAGCGCACTGCCTACTTTGTGACCTTATTCCTTAACTAAATTTACGATAAATCTACTTTAAATAAATGAAAGGTTTAAAAGTGATATATGTATGGAAAGTAGAACTTTCAAGCTTCATTTTGATGTATAATAAGTATAAAATATTTAGAGCACTGTTGTGCTAAAAATCCAGATATATTGTTATGCATCGCTCTGCCTACTTTGTGACCTTATTCCTTAACTAAATTTACGATAAATCTACTTTAAATAAATGAAAGGTTCAAAAGTGATATATGTATAGAAAGTAGAACTTTCAAGCTTCATTTTGATGTATAATAAGTATAAAATATTTAGAGCACTGTTGTGCTAAAAATCCAGATATATTGTTATGCAGCGCTCTGCCTACTTTGTGACTTTATTCCTTAACTAAATTTACGATAAATCTACTTTAAATAAATGAAAGGTTTAAAAGTGATATATGTATGGAAAGTAGAACTTTCAAGTTTCATTTTGATGTATAATAAGTATAAAATATTTAGAGCACTGTTGTGCTAAAAATCCAGATATATTGTTATGCAGCGCTCTGCCTACTTTGTGACCTTATTCCTTAACTAAATTTACGATAAATCTACTTTAAATAAATGAAAGGTTTAAAAGTGATATATGTATGGAAAGTAGAACTTTCAAGCTTCATTTTGATGTTTAATAAGTATAAAATATTTAGTGCACTGTTGTGCTAAAAATCCAGATATATTGTTATGCAGCGCTCTGCCTACTTTGTGACCTTATTCCTTAACTAAATTTACGATAAATCTACTTTAAATAAATGAAAGGTTTAAAAGTGATATATGTATGGAAAGTAGAACTTTCAAGCTTCATTTTGATGTATAATAAGTATAAAATATTTAGAGCACTGTTGTGCTAAAAATCCAGATATATTGTTATGCAGCGCACTGGCTACTTTGTGACCTTATTCCTTAACTAAATTTACGATAAATCTACTTTAAATAAATGAAAGGTTTAAAAGTGATATATGTATGGAAAGTAGAACTTTCAAGCTTCATTTTGATGTATAATAAGTATAAAATATTTAGAGCACTGTTGTGCTAAAAATCCAGATATATTGTTATGCAGCGCACTGCCTACTTTGTGACCTTATTCCTTAACTAAATTTACGATAAATCTACTTTAAATAAATGAAAGGTTTAAAAGTGATATATGTATGGAAAGTAGAACTTTCAAGCTTCATTTTGATGTATAATAAGTATAAAATATTTAGAGCACTGTTGTGCTAAAAATCCAGATATATTGTTATGCAGCGCACTGCCTACTTTGTGACCTTATTCCTTAACTAAATTTACGATAAATCTACTTTAAATAAATGAAAGGTTCAAAAGTGATATATGTATGGAAAGTAGAACTTTCAAGCTTCATTTTGATGTTTAATAAGTATAAAATATTTAGTGCACTGTTGTGCTAAAAATCCAGATATATTGTTATGCAGCGCTCTGCCTACTTTGTGACCTTATTCCTTAACTAAATTTACGATAAATCTACTTTAAATAAATGAAAGGTTTAAAAGTGATATATGTATGGAAAGTAGAACTTTCAAGCTTCATTTTGATGTATAATAAGTATAAAATATTTAGAGCACTGTTGTGCTAAAAATCCAGATATATTGTTATGCAGCGCTCTGCCTACTTTGTGACCTTATTCCTTAACTAAATTTACGATAAATCTACTTTAAATAAATGAAAGGTTTAAAAGTGATATATGTATGGAAAGTAGAACTTTCAAGCTTCATTTTGATGTATAATAAGTATAAAATATTTAGAGCACTGTTGTGCTAAAAATCCAGATATATTGTTATGCAGCGCTCTGCCTACTTTGTGACCTTATTCCTTAACTAAATTTACGATAAATCTACTTTAAATAAATGAAAGGTTTAAAAGTGATATATGTATGGAAAGTAGAACTTTCAAGCTTCATTTTGATGTATAATAAGTATAAAATATTTAGAGCACTGTTGTGCTAAAAATCCAGATATATTGTTATGCAGCGCTCTGCCTACTTTGTGACCTTATTCCTTAACTAAATTTACGATAAATCTACTTTAAATAAATGAAAGGTTCAAAAGTGATATATGTATGGAAAGTAGAACTTTCAAGCTTCATTTTGATGTTTAATAAGTATAAAATATTTAGTGCACTGTTGTGCTAAAAATCCAGATATATTGTTATGCAGCGCTCTGCCTACTTTGTGACCTTATTCCTTAACTAAATTTACGATAAATCTACTTTAAATAAATGAAAGGTTTAAAAGTGATATATACATGAAATTGAAATATGCAATGCAATTCTTTTTCAGATGAAATATTACATATACATTTATTAAATAAAGTAACAACTGTAAATATTGGTTTTTAATGTATTTATTTACTTAAATAATATACACATCAGTAGTATGTAGTTAAATATATTTATTTGTATTTGTTGAACTGTGATTGGTCTGAGAAGAGGCGATTTTTCAACCGTAGAGTGTCTCGTGACATGTACTGGCACTGCCAAACCTTCCTGAATTATTTTAGAGAAAAATACTTGAAATAAAACAGATAGAAAATGTAATTTTCTACAAGTGTACTTGAAGCATTTTGCTGTAAAATCATTCGGAAATGTTTGGCAGCACCATTTGTCTGATTGCAACAAACAATGAATTGATCACAGCAATAGCAAGTTTGCATCGCTGTAAAATGATTCAGGCACATCTGTTTGTTACGCTTCTGAATGATTTTAGATTAAAATGCTTCAAGTAAAAGATACCTAGAGAAAAACAGACATGTGTTACCTAATCTAATTACCTGAGCCTCGCATTCATCCGTATCTTCAGCTAACTGTGAATACTCTCTAAAGAACTTATTCGTTCATCAGGATACATTACAGTACTTGTGGTGTAAGTGTAAATACAACTTGAGCTGTCGAAGCGTTTGCCTGGGTTTGAATACTCGTCATCTTCTTGGAGGTCGCCCAGGGCGTAAGTTTCTACGCCTGAAAGAAAAACACAATGTTAGCTCACTTGAAGGTTCATCCAGAGCTTCGTGATTGTCAAACATCAAACTATTTATGTTCCGGTGATGTGTATGTCATTTCAAAGTCCACCATTCGATTCCTCAGACTTTATTAAATATTTGACATCATTTCCTACCTCATCGTTCGTATTTTATGGATTTCTACTAGAATAATTTGTGTTTGATGTCATGCAATTGTATAGTCTGTGTGTGTCCCAACAATCATGTTCTATTTATGTTCCTGTAGCAATTTCTGTGCAGTGTATGACATTTTGTAGCTCACTATTCAATTCTTCAGACTTTGTTAAGTTTTTAACACCATTTCCCACCTGGATTCATCGTTTGTACAGAATTTTATGGATGTTACACTTACTTCGCAACGATCAACTTCAACAAACTTACTTTACTCGAAGCTGTACCCGATACCAATATGTTAATTGCCCTTGTACTTATATCAAAATGTAGCTTAGAGTTTCAAATTTCATATTCTAACTAGTAATTGTAGTAAACACTTATGATATTAAAAGAATCACTTAGAACATGAGACGGGAACAATTTTAGGTTAATAAACATGGAGAATATGTCACGTGCTCAAGTGAAAGTAATGTTTGATGAATTTCAGGACAGTAATGAATCCAAAAGCTCTGAATTAATTTAAAATAATGTTTTTGAATGATTTTAGGGCCCAAGAAGGCGTCAATTATTCAAAAACACATAATTCGTAATGTGTTTGTATGACTATTTATATTGTAAAAAATCTTCTAAATGCTTTTGAATTCGCAATTCTACCTAGTTACATTAGCTAAATACTTGAAATAAAATTAATTTAATGTCTAATTTGTCCAGAATAATGAAGAAATGTAAAAGATAAAAGTCATTAAAATTTCGATGAACATCAACTTCGTTGAAGCATCCAGCTGTCAGATAGAATTTTTAGCTGCATTTTTCTCGAAAACTATAGAACTTGGAGAAAAGTCGAATAAGAATAAAATATTCTCTGAAAAATAATCTATCGAATGCATATTTTATTGAAATTTGATAATTTATTTTAAAATATTACAAATATTTGATAGTTGAATTTTTAACATTAAGGGTATATGGAAAGTGGTGGGAGATTCGGCTCCGCGAATCAGATCGCGGCACGGGTCCGGAGTAGTATATAAGCAGAGGGTTGAAACTGTTCAATTCAGTCGAGTGATATCGGTGTAGACTCACGCGTGTTTTTCTCTTGTGCAATTTCTCGACTCTCGCGTTAATTAAATACGAATTTAATATTTCAAAGCAGTAAACTGTTACTGTGGAGAAGTATAAAATTCCAGTTTTCCGTTTGGGTAATTAAATCTGGGGCAAAATTATTTGCATTGCATTGGATAGGCGCGGTATTTAGAACAATAATTTGGGCTCGCGATACAAAGTCACAGGTGCCTGGTGACACGTTTTAGTGAGATCAAAATTTCCGTTAAACTGGTCGGCTTCTCCGATCGAATGTGGAAACACATTCAAACTCTCATAAATGTAGAATCACATTCGACTCGCGAAATTCGTTTGCAAAGCGCTGTCTTCACGTGAAGGCCAACAATTTAATTGTAATTCCGATTACTGTTAGCGCTAACGCGTTGTTAGAGGGCATGCTCATAGGAGTTCAATGTCTTAGGGTGGATTTCACTGCTCAGTTGCGCACTTGGATACCATCCCTTACTGCGGGCGACTGCGGATTCAATCCCTTATTGCGGGCGACTGCGGATTCATTGACTCACGTGATACTATGACATGAGAGATCCCTGTGCAGTGGTGGGTAGTCTGCGATAGTACGTGTGAGGACACTAGTCGAACAGTACCAGCTGCACGCGCGCACTAGTCTGACGGGGCTCGCGGTGGCCCATAGCTTTTTTTAATATAAAACAGTCAACATCCGGTTGCTGTTAGTAGAGTCATAGAGGCACAGGGATGAATGTTAGTTTTAGTGGCATGCTAGCTTTAATTTAATTTAAGTTAGACTTAAGGGCACTAATCCATTTCCTTGTATTCCTTTGCAGCTTTTTCTTTCAGCATTTTCTTCCACCGTGGGACACTTTTCTCTTGCTTTTGTATTTTTGTGTTTTCTCTCCCTCTTAGCACATATGTTTTCATTGTTTGTTTTGTTGTTTGTGTTTGTTCTGTTTTTTAAGACAGGAATGAAGATGAAGCGGACTCAAGTTATCTTCGCTGGATTTCTACGTGTAAACATTCCACATCACACATGTAAATTTTACTCTGTTTTAATTTATTTTACAGTTTCTTATTTGGTTTGTTTGTTTGTTTCAGTGACTAGTCCTCAACTGGCAGATGAAACTGAAGAGGCTTCATCCAGGAGATGCAGTTGCAGAGCCTTCAATATAGTTCGGCGTCTTCAACACCCATGTAAGTCCATTTAATTAATGAATTGAATGATTTCTAATGTATTTTTGTTTGTTTAGTGGGCAGCTTCACCACTTCTCTATCTTAGGTTTTGGGAAGTTTTCCTAAGATGTCCGGTAAATGCCAGAGAAGTTTCAGTCTCTTGCTTCCACACACAATTCGGGAGAACTGAACATTCACTATTTTGTATTTCATCAAATAATATAATAAAAATTCTAAACCTGTATTCTTGTATTTTATTTATTGTAAAACTGTTTTATTTATTATTACTTTATATTCCAACAAATAATAAATAAAATCAACTTTTAAACCTGTACAGTTGTTATATTTATTAATTATGCAAATAAAATTTATTAAGTATTAAATGCTGTTTTATTACATATTAAAAGGAATAATGATACAAAAATATCACATTAATCTGTAATTATATTTACACTGCACTTCGTACTCATAAATATACCTTAACTATATTTGCGATAAATCTACTATAAATAAATGCATGGTATAAATATTATATATATGTGGAAAGTAGAACTTTCAAGCTTCACTTTGATGTATAATAAGTATGAAATAGACAGAGGAGAGAGAGTGGACCGTTGTCCTAAAAATCCAGTATATTTGGCACAAAGTGCACGTTGCGCTTATAATTATACCTTAACTTAATTTGCGATAAATCTACTATAAATAAATGTATGGTATAAAAATTATATATGTGTGTAAAGTAGAACTTTCAAGCTTCATTTTAATGTATAATAAGTATAAAATATTTAGAGCACTGTTGTGCTAAAAATCCAGATATATTGTTATGCAGCGCTCTGCCTACTTTGTGACCTTATTCCTTAACTAAATTTACGATAAATCTACTTTAAATAAATGAAAGGTTTAAAAGTGATATATGTATGGAAAGTAGAACTTTCAAGCTTCATTTTGATGTATAATAAGTATAAAATATTTAGAGCACTGTTGTGCTAAAAATCCAGATATATTGTTATGCAACGCTCTGCCTACTTTGTGACCTTATTCCTTAACTAAATTTACGATAAATATACTTTAAATAAATGAAAGGTTTAAATCTGATATATGTATGGAAAGTAGAACTTTCAAGCTTCATTTTGATGTATAATAAGTATAAAATATTGAGAGCACTGTTGTGCTAAAAATCCAGATATATTGTTATGCAGCGCACTGCCTACTTTGTGACCTTATTCCTTAACTAAATTTACGATAAATCTACTTTAAATAAATGAAAGGTTTAAAAGTGATATATGTATGGAAAGTAGAACTTTCAAGCTTCATTTTGATGTATAATAAGTATAAAATATTTAGAGCACTGTTGTGCTAAAAATCCAGATATATTGTTATGCATCGCTCTGCCTACTTTGTGACCTTATTCCTTAACTAAATTTACGATAAATCTACTTTAAATAAATGAAAGGTTCAAAAGTGATATATGTATAGAAAGTAGAACTTTCAAGCTTCATTTTGATGTATAATAAGTATAAAATATTTAGAGCACTGTTGTGCTAAAAATCCAGATATATTGTTATGCAGCGCTCTGCCTACTTTGTGACTTTATTCCTTAACTAAATTTACGATAAATCTACTTTAAATAAATGAAAGGTTTAAAAGTGATATATGTATGGAAAGTAGAACTTTCAAGTTTCATTTTGATGTATAATAAGTATAAAATATTTAGAGCACTGTTGTGCTAAAAATCCAGATATATTGTTATGCAGCGCTCTGCCTACTTTGTGACCTTATTCCTTAACTAAATTTACGATAAATCTACTTTAAATAAATGAAAGGTTTAAAAGTGATATATGTATGGAAAGTAGAACTTTCAAGCTTCATTTTGATGTATAATAAGTATAAAATATTGAGAGCACTGTTGTGCTAAAAATCCAGATATATTGTTATGCAGCGCACTGCCTACTTTGTGACCTTATTCCTTAACTAAATTTACGATAAATCTACTTTAAATAAATGAAAGGTTTAAAAGTGATATATGTATGGAAAGTAGAACTTTCAAGCTTCATTTTGATGTATAATAAGTATAAAATATTTAGAGCACTGTTGTGCTAAAAATCCAGATATATTGTTATGCAGCGCTCTGCCTACTTTGTGACCTTATTTCTTAACTAAATTTACGATAAATCTACTTTAAATAAATGAAAGGTTCAAAAGTGATATATGTATGGAAAGTAGAACTTTCAAGCTTCATTTTGATGTATAATAAGTATAAAATATTTAGAGCACTGTTGTGCTAAAAATCCAGATATATTGTTATGCAGCGCTCTGCCTACTTTGTGACCTTATTCCTTAACTAAATTTACGATAAATCTACTTTAAATAAATGAAAGGTTTAAAAGTGATATATGTATGGAAAGTAGAACTTTCAAGTTTCATTTTGATGTATAATAAGTATAAAATATTTAGAGCACTGTTGTGCTAAAAATCCAGATATATTGTTATGCAGCGCTCTGCCTACTTTGTGACCTTATTCCTTAACTAAATTTACGATAAATCTACTTTAAATAAATGAAAGGTTTAAAAGTGATATATGTATGGAAAGTAGAACTTTCAAGTTTCATTTTGATGTATAATAAGTATAAAATATTTAGTGCACTGTTGTGCTAAAAATCCAGATATATTGTTATGCAGCGCTCTGCCTACTTTGTGACCTTATTCCTTAACTAAATTTACGATAAATCTACTTTAAATAAATGAAAGGTTTAAAAGTGATATATGTATGGAAAGTAGAACTTTCAAGCTTCATTTTGATGTATAATAAGTATAAAATATTTAGAGCACTGTTGTGCTAAAAATCCAGATATATTGTTATGCAGCGCTCTGTCTACTTTGTGACCTTATTCCTTAACTAAATTTACGATAAATCTACTTTAAATAAATGAAAGGTTTAAAAGTGATATATGTATGGAAAGTAGAACTTTCAAGCTTCATTTTGATGTATAATAAGTATAAAATATTTAGTGCACTGTTGTGCTAAAAATCCAAATATATTGTTATGCAGCGCTCTGCCTACTTTGTGACCTTATTCCTTAACTAAATTTACGATAAATCTACTTTAAATAAATGAAAGGTTTAAAAGTGATATATGTATGGAAAGTAGAACTTTCAAGCTTCATTTTGATGTATAATAAGTAAATATTGAGAGCACTGTTGTGCTAAAAATCCAGATATATTGTTATGCAGCGCACTGCCTACTTTGTGACCTTATTCCTTAACTAAGTTTACGATAAATCTACTTTAAATAAATGAAAGGTTTAAAAGTGATATATGTATGGAAAGTAGAACTTTCAAGCTTCATTCTGATGTATAATAAGTATAAAATATTTAGAGCACTGTTGTGCTAAAAATCCAGATATATTGTTATGCAGCGCTCTGCCTACTTTGTGACCTTATTCCTTAACTAAATTTACGATAAATCTACTTTAAATAAATGAAAGGTTTAAAAGTGATATATGTATGGAAAGTAGAACTTTCAAGCTTCATTTTGATGTATAATAAGTATAAAATATTTAGAGTACTGTTGTGCTAAAAATCCAGATATATTGTTATGCAGCGCTCTGCCTACTTTGTGACCTTATTCCTTAACTAAATTTACGATAAATCTACTTTAAATAAATGAAAGGTTTAAAAGTGATATATGTATGGAAAGTAGAACTTTCAAGCTTCATTTTGATGTATAATAAGTATAAAATATTTAGAGCACTGTTGTGCTAAAAATCCAGATATATTGTTATGCAGCGCACTGCCTACTTTGTGACCTTATTCCTTAACTAAATTTACGATAAATCTACTTTAAATAAATGAAAGGTTTAAAAGTGATATATGTATGGAAAGTAGAACTTTCAAGCTTCATTTTGATGTATAATAAGTATAAAATATTTAGTGCACTGTTGTGCTAATAATCCAGATATATTGTTATGCAGCGCTCTGCCTACTTTGTGACCTTATTCCTTAACTAAATTTACGATAAATCTACTTTTAATAAATGAAAGGTTTAAAAGTGATATATGTATGGAAAGTAGAACTTTCAAGCTTCATTTTGATGTTTAATAAGTATAAAATATTTAGAGCACTGTTGTGCTAAAAATCCAGATATATTGTTATGCAGTGCACTGCCTACTTTGTGACCTTATTCCTTAACTAAATTTACGATAAATCTACTTTAAATAAATGAAAGGTTTAAAAGTGATATATGTATGGAAAGTAGAACTTTCAAGCTTCGTTTTGATGTATAAAAAGTATAAAATATTTAGAGCACTGTTGTGCTAAAAATCCAGATATATTGTTATGCAGCGCTCTGCCTACTTTGTGACCTTATTCCTTAACTAAATTTACGATAAATCTACTTTAAATAAATGAAAGGTTTAAAAGTGATATATGTATGGAAAGTAGAACTTTCAAGCTTCATTTTGATGTATAATAAGTATAAAATATTTAGTGCACTGTTGTGCTAATAATCCAGATATATTGTTATGCAGCGCTCTGCCTACTTTGTGACCTTATTCCTTAACTAAATTTAAGATAAATCTACTTTTAATAAATGAAAGGTTTAAAAGTGATATATGTATGGAAAGTAGAACTTTCAAGCTTCATTTTGATGTATGATAAGTATAAAATATTTAGAGCACTGTTGTGCTAAAAATCCTGATAAATTGTTATGCAGCGCACTGCCTACTTTGTGACCTTATTCCTTTACTAAATTTACGATAAATCTACTTTAAATAAATGAAAGGTTTAAAAGTGATATATGTATGGAAAGTAGAACTTTCAAGCTTCATTTTGATGTATGATAAGTATAAAATATTTAGAACACTGTTGTGCTAAAAATCCTGATATATTGTTATGCAGCGCACTGCCTACTTTGTGACCTTATTCCTTTACTAAATTTACGATAAATCTACTTTAAATAAATGAAAGGTTTAAAAGTGATATATGTATGGAAAGTAGAACTTTCAAGCTTCATTTTGATGTATGATAAGTATAAAATATTTAGAGCACTGTTGTGCTAAAAATCCTGATATATTGTTATGCAGCGCACTGCCTACTTTGTGACCTTATTCCTTTACTAAATTTACGATAAATCTACTTTAAATAAATGAAAGGTTTAAAAGTGATATATGTATGGAAAGTAGAACTTTCAAGCTTCATTTTGATGTATAATAAGTATAAAATATTTAGTGCACTGTTGTGCTAAAAATCCAGATATATTGTTATGCAGCGCTCTGCCTACTTTGTGACCTTATTCCTTAACTAAATTTACGATAAATCTACTTTAAATAAATGAAAGGTTTAAAAGTGATATATGTATGGAAAGTAGAACTTTCAAGCTTCATTTTGATGTATAATAAGTATAAAATATTTAGAGCACTGTTGTGCTAAAAATCCAGATATATTGTTATGCAGCGCACTGGCTACTTTGTGACCTTATTCCTTAACTAAATTTACGATAAATCTACTTTAAATAAATGAAAGGTTTAAAAGTGATATATACATGAAATTGAAATATGCAATGCAATTCTTTTTCAGATGAAATATTACATATACATTTATTAAATAAAGTAACAACTGTAAATATTGGTTTTTAATGTATTTATTTACTTAAATAATATACACATCAGTAGTATGTAGTTAAATATATTTATTTGTATTTGTTGAACTGTGATTGGTCTGAGAAGAGGCGATTTTTCAACCGTAGAGTGTCTCGTGACATGTACTGGCACTGCCAAACCTTCCTGAATTATTTTAGAGAAAAATACTTGAAATAAAACAGATAGAAAATGTAATTTTCTACAAGTGTACTTGAAGCATTTTGCTGTAAAATCATTCGGAAATGTTTGGCAGCACCATTTGTCTGATTGCAACAAACAATGAATTGATCACAGCAATAGCAAGTTTGCATCGCTGTAAAATGATTCAGGCACATCTGTTTGTTACGCTTCTGAATGATTTTAGATTAAAATGCTTCAAGTAAAAGATACCTAGAGAAAAACAGACATGTGTTACCTAATCTAACTTCCTGAGCCTCGCATTCATCCGTATCTTCAGCTAACTGTGAATACTCTCTAAAGAACTTATTCGTTCATCAGGATACATTACAGTACTTGTGGTGTAAGTGTAAATACAACTTGAGCTGTCGAAGCGTTTGCCTGGGTTTGAATACTCGTCATCTTCTTGGAGGTCGCCCAGGGCGTAAGTTTCTACGCCTGAAAGAAAAACACAATGTTAGCTCACTTGAAGGTTCATCCAGAGCTTCGTGATTGTCAAACATCAAACTATTTATGTTCCGGTGATGTGTATGTCATTTCAAAGTCCACCATTCGATTCCTCAGACTTTATTAAATATTTGACATCATTTCCTACCTCATCGTTCGTATTTTATGGATTTCTACTAGAATAATTTGTGTTTGATGTCATGCAATTGTATAGTCTGTGTGTGTCCCAACAATCATGTTCTATTTATGTTCCTGTAGCAATTTCTGTGCAGTGTATGACATTTTTTAGCTCACTATTCAATTCCTCAGACTTTGTTAAGTTTTTAACACCATTTCCCACCTGGATTCATCGTTTGTACAGAATTTTATGGATGTTACACTTACTTCGCAACGATCAACTTCAACAAACTTACTTTACTCGAAGCTGTACCCGATACCAATATGTTAATTGCCCTTGTACTTATATCAAAATGTAGCTTAGAGTTTCAAATTTCATATTCTAACTAGTAATTGTAGTAAACACTTATGATATTAAAAGAATCACTTAGAACATGAGACGGGAACAATTTTAGGTTAATAAACATGGAGAATATGTCACGTGCTCAAGTGAAAGTAATGTTTGATGAATTTCAGGACAGTAATGAATCCAAAAGCTCTGAATTAATTTAAAATAATGTTTTTGAATGATATTAGGGCCCAAGAAGGCGTCAATTATTCAAAAACACATAATTCGTAATGTGTTTGTATGACTATTTATATTGTAAAAAATCTTCTAAATGCTTTTGAATTCGCAATTCTACCTAGTTACATTAGCTAAATACTTGAAATAAAATTAATTTAATGTCTAATTTGTCCAGAATAATGAAGAAATGTAAAAGATAAAAGTCATTAAAATTTCGATGAACATCAACTACGTTGAAGCATCCAGCTGTCAGATAGAATTTTTAGCTGCATTTTTCTCGAAAACTATAGAACTTGGAGAAAAGTCGAATAAGAATAAAATATTCTCTGAAAAATAATCTATCGAATGCATATTTTATTGAAATTTGATAATTTATTTTAAAATATTACAAATATTTGATAGTTGAATTTTTAACATTAAGGGTATATGGAAAGTGGTGGGAGATTCGGCTCCGCGAATCAGATCGCGGCACGGGTCCGGAGTAGTATATAAGCAGAGGGTTGAAACTGTTCAATTCAGTCGAGTGATATCGGTGTAGACTCACGCGTGTTTTTCTCTTGTGCAATTTCTCGACTCTCGCGTTAATTAAATACGAATTTAATATTTCAAAGCAGTAAACTGTTACTGTGGAGAAGTATAAAATTCCAGTTTTCCGTTTGGGTAATTAAATCTGGGGCAAAATTATTTGCATTGCATTGGATAGGCGCGGTATTTAGAACAATAATTTGGGCTCGCGATACAAAGTCACAGGTGCCTGGTGACACGTTTTAGTGAGATCAAAATTTCCGTTAAACTGGTCGGCTTCTCCGATCGAATGTGGAAACACATTCAAACTCTCATAAATGTAGAATCACATTCGACTCGCGAAATTCGTTTGCAAAGCGCTGTCTTCACGTGAAGGCCAACAATTTAATTGTAATTCCGATTACTGTTAGCGCTAACGCGTTGTTAGAGGGCATGCTCATAGGAGTTCAATGTCTTAGGGTGGATTTCACTGCTCAGTTGCGCACTTGGATACCATCCCTTACTGCGGGCGACTGCGGATTCAATCCCTTATTGCGGGCGACTGCGGATTCATTGACTCACGTGATACTATGACATGAGAGATCCCTGTGCAGTGGTGGGTAGTCTGCGATAGTACGTGTGAGGACACTAGTCGAACAGTACCAGCTGCACGCGCGCACTAGTCTGACGGGGCTCGCGGTGGCCCATAGCTTTTTTTAATATAAAACAGTCAACATCCGGTTGCTGTTAGTAGAGTCATAGAGGCACAGGGATGAATGTTAGTTTTAGTGGCATGCTAGCTTTAATTTAATTTAAGTTAGACTTAAGGGCACTAATCCATTTCCTTGTATTCCTTTGCAGCTTTTTCTTTCAGCATTTTCTTCCACCGTGGGACACTTTTCTCTTGCTTTTGTATTTTTGTGTTTTCTCTCCCTCTTAGCACATATGTTTTCATTGTTTGTTTTGTTGTTTGTGTTTGTTCTGTTTTTTAAGACAGGAATGAAGATGAAGCGGACTCAAGTTATCTTCGCTGGATTTCTACGTGTAAACATTCCACATCACACATGTAAATTTTACTCTGTTTTAATTTATTTTACAGTTTCTTATTTGGTTTGTTTGTTTGTTTCAGTGACTAGTCCTCAACTGGCAGATGAAACTGAAGAGGCTTCATCCAGGAGATGCAGTTGCAGAGCCTTCAATATAGTTCGGCGTCTTCAACACCCATGTAAGTCCATTTAATTAATGAATTGAATGATTTCTAATGTATTTTTGTTTGTTTAGTGGGCAGCTTCACCACTTCTCTATCTTAGGTTTTGGGAAGTTTTCCTAAGATGTCCGGTAAATGCCAGAGAAGTTTCAGTCTCTTGCTTCCACACACAATTCGGGAGAACTGAACATTCACTATTTTGTATTTCATCAAATAATATAATAAAAATTCTAAACCTGTATTCTTGTATTTTATTTATTGTAAAACTGTTTTATTTATTATTACTTTATATTCCAACAAATAATAAATAAAATCAACTTTTAAACCTGTACAGTTGTTATATTTATTAATTATGCAAATAAAATTTATTAAGTATTAAATGCTGTTTTATTACATATTAAAAGGAATAATGATACAAAAATATCACATTAATCTGTAATTATATTTACACTGCACTTCGTACTCATAAATATACCTTAACTATATTTGCGATAAATCTACTATAAATAAATGCATGGTATAAATATTATATATACGTGGAAAGTAGAACTTTCAAGCTTCACTTTGATGTATAATAAGTATGAAATAGACAGAGGAGAGAGAGTGGACCGTTGTCCTAAAAATCCAGTATATTTGGCACAAAGTGCACGTTGCGCTTATAATTATACCTTAACTTAATTTGCGATAAATCTACTATAAATAAATGTATGGTATAAAAATTATATATGTGTGTAAAGTAGAACTTTCAAGCTTCATTTTGATGTATAATAAGTATAAAATATTTAGTGCACTGTTGTGCTAAAAATCCAGATATATTGTTATGCAGCGCTCTGCCTACTTTGTGACCTTATTCCTTAACTAAATTTACGATAAATCTACTTTAAATAAATGAAAGGTTTAAAAGTGATATATGTATGGAAAGTAGAACTTTCAAGCTTCATTTTGATGTATAATAAGTATAAATTATTTAGAGCACTGTTGTGCTAAAAATCCTGATATATTGTTATGCAGCACACTGCCTACTTTGTGACCTTATTCCTTTACTAAATTTACGATAAATCTACTTTAAATAAATGAAAGGTTTAAAAGTGATATATGTATGGAAAGTAGAACTTTCAAGCTTCATTTTGATGTGTAATAAGTATAAAATATTTAGTGCACTGTTGTGCTAAAAATCCAGATATATTGTTATGCAGCGCTCTGCCTACTTTGTGACCTTATTCCTTAACTAAATTTACGATAAATCTACTTTAAATAAATGAAAGGTTTAAAAGTGATATATGTATGGAAAGTAGAACTTTCAAGCTTCATTTTGATGTGTAATAAGTATAAAATATTTAGTGCACTGTTGTGCTAAAAATCCAGATATATTGTTATGCAGCGCTCTGCCTACTTTGTGACCTTATTCCTTAACTAAATTTACGATAAATCTACTTTAAATAAATGAAAGGTTTAAAAGTGATATATGTATGGAAAGTAGAACTTTCAAGTTTCATTTTGATGTATAATAAGTATAAAATATTTAGAGCACTGTTGTGCTAAAAATCCAGATATATTGTTATGCAGCGCTCTGCCTACTTTGTGACCTTATTCCTTAACTAAATTTACGATAAATCTACTTCAAATAAATGAAAGGTTTAAAAGTGATATATGTATGGAAAGTAGAACTTTCAAGCTTCATTTTGATGTATAATAAGTATAAAATATTTAGAGCACTGTTGTGCTAAAAATCCAGATATATTGTTATGCAGCGCACTGCCTACTTTGTGACCTTACTCCTTAACTAAATTTACGATAAATCTACTTTAAATAAATGAAAGGTTTAAAAGTGATATATGTATGGAAAGTAGAACTTTCAAGCTTCATTTTGATGTATAATAAGTATAAAATATTTAGAGCACTGTTGTGCTAAAAATCCAGATATATTGTTATGCAGCGCACTGCCTACTTTGTGACTCTATTCCTTAACTAAATTTACGATAAATCTACTTTAAATAAATGAAAGGTTTAAAAGTGATATATGTATGGAAAGTAGAACTTTCAAGCTTCATTTTGATGTATAATAAGTATAAAATATTTAGAGCACTGTTGTGCTAAAAATCCAGATATATTGTTATGCAGCGCTCTGCCTACTTTGTGACCTTATTCCTTAACTAAATTTACGATAAATCTACTTTAAATAAATGAAAGGTTTAAAAGTGATATATGTATGGAAAGTAGAACTTTCAAGCTTCATTTTGATGTATAATAAGTATAAAATATTTAGAGCACTGTTGTGCTGAAAATCCAGATATATTGTTATGCAGCGCTCTGCCTACTTTGTGACCTTATTCCTTAACTAAATTTACGATAAATCTACTTTAAATAAATGAAAGGTTTAAAAGTGATATATGTATGGAAAGTAGAACTTTCAAGCTTCATTTTGCTGTATAATAAGTATAAAATATTTAGAGCACTGTTGTGCTAAAAATCCAGATATATTGTTATGCAGCGCTCTGCCTACTTTGTGACCTTATTCCTTAACTAAATTTACGATAAATCTACTTTAAATAAATGAAAGGTTTAAAAGTGATATATGTATGGAAAGTAGAACTTTCAAGCTTCATTTTGATGTATAATAAGTATAAAATATTTAGAGCACTGTTGTGCTAAAAATCCAGATATATTGTTATGCAGCGCTCTGCCTACTTTGTGACCTTATTCCTTAACTAAATTTACGATAAATCTACTTTAAATAAATGAAAGGTTTAAAAGTGATATATGTATGGAAAGTAGAACTTTCAAGCTTCATTTTGATGTATAATAAGTATAAAATATTTAGAGCACTGTTGTGCTAAAAATCCAGATATATTGTTATGCAGCGCTCTGCCTACTTTGTGACCTTATTCCTTAACTAAATTTACGATAAATCTACTTTAAATAAATGAAAGGTTTAAAAGTGATATATGTATGGAAAGTAGAACTTTCAAGCTTCATTTTGATGTATAATAAGTATAAAATATTTAGAGCACTGTTGTGCTAAAAATCCAGATATATTGTTATGCAGCGCTCTGCCTACTTTGTGACCTTATTCCTTAACTAAATTTACGATAAATCTACTTTAAATAAATGAAAGGTTTAAAAGTGATATATGTATGGAAAGTAGAACTTTCAAGCTTCATTTTGATGTATAATAAGTATAAAATATTTAGAGCACTGTTGTGCTAAAAATCCAGATATATTGTTATGCAGCGCTCTGCCTACTTTGTGACCTTATTCCTTAACTAAATTTACGATAAATCTACTTTAAATAAATGAAAGGTTTAAAAGTGATATATGTATGGAAAGTAGAACTTTCAAGCTTCATTTTGATGTATAATAAGTATAAAATATTTAGAGCACTGTTGTGCTAAAAATGCAGATATATTGTTATGCAGCGCTCTGCCTACTTTGTGACCTTATTCCTTAACTAAATTTACGATAAATCTACTTTAAATAAATGAAAGGTTTAAAAGTGATATATACATGAAATTGAAATATGCAATGCAATTCTTTTTCAGATGAAATATTACATATACATTTATTAAATAAAGTAACAACTGTAAATATTGGTTTTTAATGTATTTATTTACTTAAATAATATACACATCAGTAGTATGTAGTTAAATATATTTATTTGTATTTGTTGAACTGTGATTGGTCTGAGAAGAGGCGATTTTTCAACCGTAGAGTGTCTCGTGACATGTACTGGCACTGCCAAACCTTCCTGAATTATTTTAGAGAAAAATACTTGAAATAAAACAGATAGAAAATGTAATTTTCTACAAGTGTACTTGAAGCATTTTGCTGTAAAATCATTCGGAAATGTTTGGCAGCACCATTTGTCTGATTGCAACAAACAATGAATTGATCACAGCAATAGCAAGTTTGCATCGCTGTAAAATGATTCAGGCACATCTGTTTGTTACGCTTCTGAATGATTTTAGATTAAAATGCTTCAAGTAAAAGATACCTAGAGAAAAACAGACATGTGTTACCTAATCTAACTTCCTGAGCCTCGCATTCATCCGTATCTTCAGCTAACTGTGAATACTCTCTAAAGAACTTATTCGTTCATCAGGATACATTACAGTACTTGTGGTGTAAGTGTAAATACAACTTGAGCTGTCGAAGCGTTTGCCTGGGTTTGAATACTCGTCATCTTCTTGGAGGTCGCCCAGGGCGTAAGTTTCTACGCCTGAAAGAAAAACACAATGTTAGCTCACTTGAAGGTTCATCCAGAGCTTCGTGATTGTCAAACATCAAACTATTTATGTTCCGGTGATGTGTATGTCATTTCAAAGTCCACCATTCGATTCCTCAGACTTTATTAAATATTTGACATCATTTCCTACCTCATCGTTCGTATTTTATGGATTTCTACTAGAATAATTTGTGTTTGATGTCATGCAATTGTATAGTCTGTGTGTGTCCCAACAATCATGTTCTATTTATGTTCCTGTAGCAATTTCTGTGCAGTGTATGACATTTTTTAGCTCACTATTCAATTCCTCAGACTTTGTTAAGTTTTTAACACCATTTCCCACCTGGATTCATCGTTTGTACAGAATTTTATGGATGTTACACTTACTTCGCAACGATCAACTTCAACAAACTTACTTTACTCGAAGCTGTACCCGATACCAATATGTTAATTGCCCTTGTACTTATATCAAAATGTAGCTTAGAGTTTCAAATTTCATATTCTAACTAGTAATTGTAGTAAACACTTATGATATTAAAAGAATCACTTAGAACATGAGACGGGAACAATTTTAGGTTAATAAACATGGAGAATATGTCACGTGCTCAAGTGAAAGTAATGTTTGATGAATTTCAGGACAGTAATGAATCCAAAAGCTCTGAATTAATTTAAAATAATGTTTTTGAATGATATTAGGGCCCAAGAAGGCGTCAATTATTCAAAAACACATAATTCGTAATGTGTTTGTATGACTATTTATATTGTAAAAAATCTTCTAAATGCTTTTGAATTCGCAATTCTACCTAGTTACATTAGCTAAATACTTGAAATAAAATTAATTTAATGTCTAATTTGTCCAGAATAATGAAGAAATGTAAAAGATAAAAGTCATTAAAATTTCGATGAACATCAACTACGTTGAAGCATCCAGCTGTCAGATAGAATTTTTAGCTGCATTTTTCTCGAAAACTATAGAACTTGGAGAAAAGTCGAATAAGAATAAAATATTCTCTGAAAAATAATCTATCGAATGCATATTTTATTGAAATTTGATAATTTATTTTAAAATATTACAAATATTTGATAGTTGAATTTTTAACATTAAGGGTATATGGAAAGTGGTGGGAGATTCGGCTCCGCGAATCAGATCGCGGCACGGGTCCGGAGTAGTATATAAGCAGAGGGTTGAAACTGTTCAATTCAGTCGAGTGATATCGGTGTAGACTCACGCGTGTTTTTCTCTTGTGCAATTTCTCGACTCTCGCGTTAATTAAATACGAATTTAATATTTCAAAGCAGTAAACTGTTACTGTGGAGAAGTATAAAATTCCAGTTTTCCGTTTGGGTAATTAAATCTGGGGCAAAATTATTTGCATTGCATTGGATAGGCGCGGTATTTAGAACAATAATTTGGGCTCGCGATACAAAGTCACAGGTGCCTGGTGACACGTTTTAGTGAGATCAAAATTTCCGTTAAACTGGTCGGCTTCTCCGATCGAATGTGGAAACACATTCAAACTCTCATAAATGTAGAATCACATTCGACTCGCGAAATTCGTTTGCAAAGCGCTGTCTTCACGTGAAGGCCAACAATTTAATTGTAATTCCGATTACTGTTAGCGCTAACGCGTTGTTAGAGGGCATGCTCATAGGAGTTCAATGTCTTAGGGTGGATTTCACTGCTCAGTTGCGCACTTGGATACCATCCCTTACTGCGGGCGACTGCGGATTCAATCCCTTATTGCGGGCGACTGCGGATTCATTGACTCACGTGATACTATGACATGAGAGATCCCTGTGCAGTGGTGGGTAGTCTGCGATAGTACGTGTGAGGACACTAGTCGAACAGTACCAGCTGCACGCGCGCACTAGTCTGACGGGGCTCGCGGTGGCCCATAGCTTTTTTTAATATAAAACAGTCAACATCCGGTTGCTGTTAGTAGAGTCATAGAGGCACAGGGATGAATGTTAGTTTTAGTGGCATGCTAGCTTTAATTTAATTTAAGTTAGACTTAAGGGCACTAATCCATTTCCTTGTATTCCTTTGCAGCTTTTTCTTTCAGCATTTTCTTCCACCGTGGGACACTTTTCTCTTGCTTTTGTATTTTTGTGTTTTCTCTCCCTCTTAGCACATATGTTTTCATTGTTTGTTTTGTTGTTTGTGTTTGTTCTGTTTTTTAAGACAGGAATGAAGATGAAGCGGACTCAAGTTATCTTCGCTGGATTTCTACGTGTAAACATTCCACATCACACATGTAAATTTTACTCTGTTTTAATTTATTTTACAGTCTCTTATTTGGTTTGTTTGTTTGTTTCAGTGACTAGTCCTCAACTGGCAGATGAAACTGAAGAGGCTTCATCCAGGAGATGCAGTTGCAGAGCCTTCAATATAGTTCGGCGTCTTCAACACCCATGTAAGTCCATTTAATTAATGAATTGAATGATTTCTAATGTATTTTTGTTTGTTTAGTGGGCAGCTTCACCACTTCTCTATCTTAGGTTTTGGGAAGTTTTCCTAAGATGTCCGGTAAATGCCAGAGAAGTTTCAGTCTCTTGCTTCCACACACAATTCGGGAGAACTGAACATTCACTATTTTGTATTTCATCAAATAATATAATAAAAATTCTAAACCTGTATTCTTGTATTTTATTTATTGTAAAACTGTTTTATTTATTATTACTTTATATTCCAACAAATAATAAATAAAATCAACTTTTAAACCTGTACAGTTGTTATATTTATTAATTATGCAAATAAAATTTATTAAGTATTAAATGCTGTTTTATTACATATTAAAAGGAATAATGATACAAAAATATCACATTAATCTGTAATTATATTTACACTGCACTTTGTACTCATAAATATACCTTAACTATATTTGCGATAAATCTACTATAAATAAATGCATGGTATAAATATTATATATATGTGGAAAGTAGAACTTTCAAGCTTCACTTTGATGTATAATAAGTATGAAATAGACAGAGGAGAGAGAGTGGACCGTTGTCCTAAAAATCCAGTATATTTGGCACAAAGTGCACGTTGCGCTTATAATTATACCTTAACTTAATTTGCGATAAATCTACTATAAATAAATGTATGGTATAAAAATTATATATGTGTGTAAAGTAGAACTTTCAAGCTTCATTTTAATGTATAATAAGTATAAAATATTTAGTGCACTGTTGTGCTAAAAATCCAGATATATTGTTATGCAGCGCTCTGCCTACTTTGTGACCTTATTCCTTAACTAAATTTACGATAAATCTACTTTAAATAAATGAAAGGTTTAAAAGTGATATATGTATGGAATGTAGAACTTTCAAGCTTCATTTTGATGTATAATAAGTATAAAATATTTAGAGCACTGTTGTGCTAAAAATCCAGATATATTGTTATGCAGCGCTCTGCCTACTTTGTGACCTTATTCCTTAACTAAATTTACGATAAATCTACTTTAAATAAATGAAAGGTTTAAAAGTGATATATGTATGGAAAGTAGAACTTTCAAGCTTCATTTTGATGTATAATAAGTATAAAATATTTAGAGCACTGTTGTGCTAAAAATCCAGATATATTGTTATGCAGCGCTCTGCCTACTTTGTGACCTTATTCCTTAACTAAATTTACGATAAATCTACTTTAAATAAATGAAAGGTTTAAAAGTGATATATGTATGGAAAGTAGAACTTTCAAGCTTCATTTTGATGTATAATAAGTATAAAATATTTAGAGCACTGTTGTGCTAAAAATGCAGATATATTGTTATGCAGCGCTCTGCCTACTTTGTGACCTTATTCCTTAACTAAATTTACGATAAATCTACTTTAAATAAATGAAAGGTTTAAAAGTGATATATACATGAAATTGAAATATGCAATGCAATTCTTTTTCAGATGAAATATTACATATACATTTATTAAATAAAGTAACAACTGTAAATATTGGTTTTTAATGTATTTATTTACTTAAATAATATACACATCAGTAGTATGTAGTTAAATATATTTATTTGTATTTGTTGAACTGTGATTGGTCTGAGAAGAGGCGATTTTTCAACCGTAGAGTGTCTCGTGACATGTACTGGCACTGCCAAACCTTCCTGAATTATTTTAGAGAAAAATACTTGAAATAAAACAGATAGAAAATGTAATTTTCTACAAGTGTACTTGAAGCATTTTGCTGTAAAATCATTCGGAAATGTTTGGCAGCACCATTTGTCTGATTGCAACAAACAATGAATTGATCACAGCAATAGCAAGTTTGCATCGCTGTAAAATGATTCAGGCACATCTGTTTGTTACGCTTCTGAATGATTTTAGATTAAAATGCTTCAAGTAAAAGATACCTAGAGAAAAACAGACATGTGTTACCTAATCTAACTTCCTGAGCCTCGCATTCATCCGTATCTTCAGCTAACTGTGAATACTCTCTAAAGAACTTATTCGTTCATCAGGATACATTACAGTACTTGTGGTGTAAGTGTAAATACAACTTGAGCTGTCGAAGCGTTTGCCTGGGTTTGAATACTCGTCATCTTCTTGGAGGTCGCCCAGGGCGTAAGTTTCTACGCCTGAAAGAAAAACACAATGTTAGCTCACTTGAAGGTTCATCCAGAGCTTCGTGATTGTCAAACATCAAACTATTTATGTTCCGGTGATGTGTATGTCATTTCAAAGTCCACCATTCGATTCCTCAGACTTTATTAAATATTTGACATCATTTCCTACCTCATCGTTCGTATTTTATGGATTTCTACTAGAATAATTTGTGTTTGATGTCATGCAATTGTATAGTCTGTGTGTGTCCCAACAATCATGTTCTATTTATGTTCCTGTAGCAATTTCTGTGCAGTGTATGACATTTTTTAGCTCACTATTCAATTCCTCAGACTTTGTTAAGTTTTTAACACCATTTCCCACCTGGATTCATCGTTTGTACAGAATTTTATGGATGTTACACTTACTTCGCAACGATCAACTTCAACAAACTTACTTTACTCGAAGCTGTACCCGATACCAATATGTTAATTGCCCTTGTACTTATATCAAAATGTAGCTTAGAGTTTCAAATTTCATATTCTAACTAGTAATTGTAGTAAACACTTATGATATTAAAAGAATCACTTAGAACATGAGACGGGAACAATTTTAGGTTAATAAACATGGAGAATATGTCACGTGCTCAAGTGAAAGTAATGTTTGATGAATTTCAGGACAGTAATGAATCCAAAAGCTCTGAATTAATTTAAAATAATGTTTTTGAATGATATTAGGGCCCAAGAAGGCGTCAATTATTCAAAAACACATAATTCGTAATGTGTTTGTATGACTATTTATATTGTAAAAAATCTTCTAAATGCTTTTGAATTCGCAATTCTACCTAGTTACATTAGCTAAATACTTGAAATAAAATTAATTTAATGTCTAATTTGTCCAGAATAATGAAGAAATGTAAAAGATAAAAGTCATTAAAATTTCGATGAACATCAACTACGTTGAAGCATCCAGCTGTCAGATAGAATTTTTAGCTGCATTTTTCTCGAAAACTATAGAACTTGGAGAAAAGTCGAATAAGAATAAAATATTCTCTGAAAAATAATCTATCGAATGCATATTTTATTGAAATTTGATAATTTATTTTAAAATATTACAAATATTTGATAGTTGAATTTTTAACATTAAGGGTATATGGAAAGTGGTGGGAGATTCGGCTCCGCGAATCAGATCGCGGCACGGGTCCGGAGTAGTATATAAGCAGAGGGTTGAAACTGTTCAATTCAGTCGAGTGATATCGGTGTAGACTCACGCGTGTTTTTCTCTTGTGCAATTTCTCGACTCTCGCGTTAATTAAATACGAATTTAATATTTCAAAGCAGTAAACTGTTACTGTGGAGAAGTATAAAATTCCAGTTTTCCGTTTGGGTAATTAAATCTGGGGCAAAATTATTTGCATTGCATTGGATAGGCGCGGTATTTAGAACAATAATTTGGGCTCGCGATACAAAGTCACAGGTGCCTGGTGACACGTTTTAGTGAGATCAAAATTTCCGTTAAACTGGTCGGCTTCTCCGATCGAATGTGGAAACACATTCAAACTCTCATAAATGTAGAATCACATTCGACTCGCGAAATTCGTTTGCAAAGCGCTGTCTTCACGTGAAGGCCAACAATTTAATTGTAATTCCGATTACTGTTAGCGCTAACGCGTTGTTAGAGGGCATGCTCATAGGAGTTCAATGTCTTAGGGTGGATTTCACTGCTCAGTTGCGCACTTGGATACCATCCCTTACTGCGGGCGACTGCGGATTCAATCCCTTATTGCGGGCGACTGCGGATTCATTGACTCACGTGATACTATGACATGAGAGATCCCTGTGCAGTGGTGGGTAGTCTGCGATAGTACGTGTGAGGACACTAGTCGAACAGTACCAGCTGCACGCGCGCACTAGTCTGACGGGGCTCGCGGTGGCCCATAGCTTTTTTTAATATAAAACAGTCAACATCCGGTTGCTGTTAGTAGAGTCATAGAGGCACAGGGATGAATGTTAGTTTTAGTGGCATGCTAGCTTTAATTTAATTTAAGTTAGACTTAAGGGCACTAATCCATTTCCTTGTATTCCTTTGCAGCTTTTTCTTTCAGCATTTTCTTCCACCGTGGGACACTTTTCTCTTGCTTTTGTATTTTTGTGTTTTCTCTCCCTCTTAGCACATATGTTTTCATTGTTTGTTTTGTTGTTTGTGTTTGTTCTGTTTTTTAAGACAGGAATGAAGATGAAGCGGACTCAAGTTATCTTCGCTGGATTTCTACGTGTAAACATTCCACATCACACATGTAAATTTTACTCTGTTTTAATTTATTTTACAGTCTCTTATTTGGTTTGTTTGTTTGTTTCAGTGACTAGTCCTCAACTGGCAGATGAAACTGAAGAGGCTTCATCCAGGAGATGCAGTTGCAGAGCCTTCAATATAGTTCGGCGTCTTCAACACCCATGTAAGTCCATTTAATTAATGAATTGAATGATTTCTAATGTATTTTTGTTTGTTTAGTGGGCAGCTTCACCACTTCTCTATCTTAGGTTTTGGGAAGTTTTCCTAAGATGTCCGGTAAATGCCAGAGAAGTTTCAGTCTCTTGCTTCCACACACAATTCGGGAGAACTGAACATTCACTATTTTGTATTTCATCAAATAATATAATAAAAATTCTAAACCTGTATTCTTGTATTTTATTTATTGTAAAACTGTTTTATTTATTATTACTTTATATTCCAACAAATAATAAATAAAATCAACTTTTAAACCTGTACAGTTGTTATATTTATTAATTATGCAAATAAAATTTATTAAGTATTAAATGCTGTTTTATTACATATTAAAAGGAATAATGATACAAAAATATCACATTAATCTGTAATTATATTTACACTGCACTTTGTACTCATAAATATACCTTAACTATATTTGCGATAAATCTACTATAAATAAATGCATGGTATAAATATTATATATATGTGGAAAGTAGAACTTTCAAGCTTCACTTTGATGTATAATAAGTATGAAATAGACAGAGGAGAGAGAGTGGACCGTTGTCCTAAAAATCCAGTATATTTGGCACAAAGTGCACGTTGCGCTTATAATTATACCTTAACTTAATTTGCGATAAATCTACTATAAATAAATGTATGGTATAAAAATTATATATGTGTGTAAAGTAGAACTTTCAAGCTTCATTTTAATGTATAATAAGTATAAAATATTTAGTGCACTGTTGTGCTAAAAATCCAGATATATTGTTATGCAGCGCTCTGCCTACTTTGTGACCTTATTCCTTAACTAAATTTACGATAAATCTACTTTAAATAAATGAAAGGTTTAAAAGTGATATATGTATGGAATGTAGAACTTTCAAGCTTCATTTTGATGTATAATAAGTATAAAATATTTAGAGCACTGTTGTGCTAAAAATCCAGATATATTGTTATGCAGCGCTCTGCCTACTTTGTGACCTTATTCCTTAACTAAATTTACGATAAATCTACTTTAAATAAATGAAAGGTTTAAAAGTGATATATGTATGGAAAGTAGAACTTTCAAGCTTCATTTTGATGTATAATAAGTATAAAATATTTAGTGCACTGTTGTGCTAAAAATCCAGATATATTGTTATGCAGCGCTCTGCCTACTTTGTGACCTTATTCCTTAACTAAATTTACGATAAATCTACTTTAAATAAATGAAAGGTTTAAAAGTGATATATGTATGGAAAGTAGAACTTTCAAGCTTCATTTTGATGTATAATAAGTATAAAATATTGAGAGCACTGTTGTGCTAAAAATCCAGATATATTGTTATGCAGCGCACTGCCTACTTTGTGACCTTATTCCTTAACTAAATTTACGATAAATCTACTTTAAATAAATGAAAGGTTTAAAAGTGATATATGTATGGAAAGTAGAACTTTCAAGCTTCATTTTGATGTATAATAAGTATAAAATATTTAGAGCACTGTTGTGCTAAAAATCCAGATATATTGTTATGCAGCGCTCTGCCTACTTTGTGACCTTATTCCTTAACTAAATTTACGATAAATCTACTTTAAATAAATGAAAGGTTTAAAAGTGATATATGTATGGAAAGTAGAACTTTCAAGCTTCATTTTGATGTATAATAAGTATAAAATATTTAGTGCACTGTTGTGCTAAAAATCCAGATATATTGTTATGCAGCGCTCTGCCTACTTTGTGACCTTATTCCTTAACTAAATTTACGATAAATCTACTTTAAATAAATGAAAGGTTTAAAAGTGATATATGTATGGAAAGTAGAACTTTCAAGCTTCATTTTGATGTATAATAAGTATAAAATATTTAGAGCACTGTTGAGCTAAAAATCCAGATACATTGTTATGCAGCGCACTGGCTACTTTTTGACCTTATTCTTTAACTAAATTTACGATAAATCTACTTTAAATAAATGAAAGGTTTAAAAGTGATATATGTATGGAAAGTAGAACTTTCAAGCTTCACTTTGATGTATAATAAGTATGAAATAGACAGAGGAGAGAGAGTGGACCGTTGTCCTAAAAATCCAGTATATTTGGCACAAAGTGCACGTTGCGCTTATAATTATACCTTAACTTAATTTGCGATAAATCTACTATAAATAAATGTATGGTATAAAAATTATAAATGTGTGTAAAGTAGAACTTTCAAGCTTCATTTTAATGTATAATAAGTATAAAATATTTAGAGCACTGTTGTGCTAAAAATCCTGATATATTGTTATGCAGCGCACTGCCTACTTTGTGACCTTATTCCTTTACTAAATTTACGATAAATCTACTTTAAATAAATGAAAGGTTTAAAAGTGATATATGTATGGAAAGTAGAACTTTCAAGCTTCATTTTGATGTATAATAAGTATAAAATATTTAGAGCACTGTTGTGCTAAAAATCTATATATATTGTTATGCAGCGCACTGCCTACTTTGTGACCTTATTCCTTAACTAAATTTACGATAAATCTACTTTAAATAAATGAAAGGTTTAAAAGTGATATATGTATGGAAAGTAGAACTTTCAAGCTTCATTTTGATGTATAATAAGTATAAAATATTTAGTGCACTGTTGTGCTAAAAATCCAGATATATTGTTATGCAGCGCTCTGCCTACTTTGTGACCTTATTCCTTAACTAAATTTACGATAAATCTACTTTAAATAAATGAAAGGTTTAAAAGTGATATATGTATGGAAAGTAGAACTTTCAAGCTTCATTTTGATGTATAATAAGTATAAAATATTTAGAGCACTGTTGTGCTAAAAATCCAGATATATTGTTATGCAGCGCTCTGCCTACTTTGTGACCTTATTCCTTAACTAAATTTACGATAAATCTACTTTAAATAAATGAAAGGTTTAAAAGTGATATATGTATGGAAAGTAGAACTTTCAAGCTTCATTTTGATGTATAATAAGTATAAAATATTTAGAGCACTGTTGTGCTAAAAATCCAGATATATTGTTATGCAGCGCACTGCCTACTTTGTGACCTTATTCCTTAACTAAATTTACGATAAATCTACTTTAAATAAATGAAAGGTTTAAAAGTGATATATGTATGGAAAGTAGAACTTTCAAGCTTCATTTTGATGTATAATAAGTATAAAATATTTAGAGCACTGTTGTGCTAAAAATCCATATATATTGTTATGCAGCGCACTGCCTACTTTGTGACCTTATTCCTTTACTAAATTTACGATAAATCTACTTTAAATAAATGAAAGGTTTAAAAGTGATATATGTATGGAAAGTAGAACTTTCAAGCTTCATTTTGATGTATAATAAGTATAAAATATTTAGAGCACTGTTGTGCTAAAAATCCAGATATATTGTTATGCAGCGCTCTGCCTACTTTGTGACCTTATTCCTTAACTAAATTTACGATAAATCTACTTTAAATAAATGAAAGGTTTAAAAGTGATATATGTATGGAAAGTAGAACTTTCAAGCTTCATTTTGATGTTTAATAAGTATAAAATATTTAGAGCACTGTTGAGCTAAAAATCCAGATACATTGTTATGCAGCGCACTGGCTACTTTTTGACCTTATTCTTTAACTAAATTTACGATAAATCTACTTTAAATAAATGAAAGGTTTAAAAGTGATATATGTATGGAAAGTAGAACTTTCAAACTTCATTTTAATGTATAATAAGTATAAAATATTTAGAGCACTGTTGTGCTAAAAATCCAGATATATTTTAATGCAGTGCACTTGTTACATTTTTAACCACATACTTTAACTAAATTTACGATAAATCTACTTTAAATAAATGAAAGGTTTAAAAGTGATATATGTATGGAAAGTAGAACTTTCAAGCTTCATTTGAATGTATAATAAGTATAAAATATTTAGAGCACTGTTGTGCTAAAAATCCAGATATATTTTAATGCAGTGCACTTGTTACATTTTTAACCACATACTTTAACTAAATTAAGATAAATCTACTTTAAATAAATGAAAGGTTTAAAAGTGATATATGTATGGAAAGTAGAACTTTCAAGCTTCATTTTGATGTATAATAAGTATAAAATATTGAGAGCACTGTTGTGCTAAAAAACCAGATATATTGTTATGCAGCGCACTGCCTACTTTGTGACCTTATTCCTTAACTAAATTTACGATAAATCTACTTTAAATAAATGAAAGGTTTAAAAGTGATATATGTATGGAAAGTAGAACTTTCAAGCTTCATTTGAATGTATAATAAGTATAAAATATTTAGAGCACTGTTGTGCTAAAAATCCAGATATATTTTAATGCAGTGCACTTGTTACATTTTTAACCACATACTTTAACTAAATTAAGATAAATCTACTTTAAATAAATGAAAGGTTTAAAAGTGATATATGTATGGAAAGTAGAACTTTCAAGCTTCATTTTGATGTATAATAAGTATAAAATATTGAGAGCACTGTTGTGCTAAAAAACCAGATATATTGTTATGCAGCGCACTGCCTACTTTGTGACCTTATTCCTTAACTAAATTTACGATAAATCTACTTTAAATAAATGAAAGGTTTAAAAGTGATATATGTATGGAAAGTAGAACTTTCAAGCTTCATTTTGATGTATAATAAGTATAAAATAATTAGAGCACTGTTGTGCTAAAAATCCAGATATATTGTTATGCAGCGCACTGGCTACTTTGTGACCTTATTCCTTAACTAAATTTACGATAAATCTACTTTAAATAAATGAAAGGTTTAAAAGTGATATATGTATGGAAAGTAGAACTTTCAAGCTTCATTTTGATGTGTAATAAGTATAAAATATTTAGTGCACTGTTGTGCTAAAAATCCAGATATATTATGCAGCGCTCTGCCTACTTTGTGACCTTATTCCTTAACTAAATTTACGATAAATCTACTTTAAATAAATGAAAGGTTTAAAAGTGATATATGTATGGAAAGTAGAACTTTCAAGCTTCATTTTGATGTATAATAAGTATAAAATATTTAGAGCACTGTTGTGCTAAAAATCCAGATATATTGTTATGCAGCGCACTGCCTACTTTGTGACCTTATTCCTTAACTAAATTTACGATAAATCTACTTTAAATAAATGAAAGGTTTAAAAGTGATATATGTATGGAAAGTAGAACTTTCAAGCTTCATTTTGATGTATAATAAGTATAAAATATTTAGTGCACTGTTGTGCTAAAAATCCAGATATATTATGCAGCGCTCTGCCTACTTTGTGACCTTATTCCTTAACTAAATTTACGATAAATCTACTTTAAATAAATGAAAGGTTTAAAAGTGATATATGTATGGAAAGTAGAACTTTCAAGCTTCATTTTGATGTGTAATAAGTATAAAATATTTAGTGCACTGTTGTGCTAAAAAACCAGATATATTGTTATGCAGCGCACTGCCTACTTTGTGACCTTATTCCTTAACTAAATTTACGATAAATCTACTTTAAATAAATGAAAGGTTTAAAAGTGATATATGTATGGAAAGTAGAACTTTCAAGCTTCATTTTGATGTATAATAAGTATAAAATATTTAGAGCACTGTTGTGCTAAAAATCCAGATATATTGTTATGCAGCGCACTGCCTACTTTGTGACCTTATTCCTTAACTAAATTTACGATAAATCTACTTTAAATAAATGAAAGGTTTAAAAGTGATATATGTATGGAAAGTAGAACTTTCAAGCTTCATTTTGATGTATAATAAGTATAAAATATTTAGTGCACTGTTGTGCTAAAAATCCAGATATATTATGCAGCGCTCTGCCTACTTTGTGACCTTATTCCTTAACTAAATTTACGATAAATCTACTTTAAATAAATGAAAGGTTTAAAAGTGATATATGTATGGAAAGTAGAACTTTCAAGCTTCATTTTGATGTATAATAAGTATAAAATATTTAGAGCACTGTTGTGCTAAAAATCCAGATATATTGTTATGCAGCGCACTGCCTACTTTGTGACCTTATTCCTTAACTAAATTTACGATAAATCTACTTTAAATAAATGAAAGGTTTAAAAGTGATATATGTATGGAAAGTAGAACTTTCAAGCTTCATTTTGATGTATAATAAGTATAAAATATTTAGTGCACTGTTGTGCTAAAAATCCAGATATATTATGCAGCGCTCTGCCTACTTTGTGACCTTATTCCTTAACTAAATTTACGATAAATCTACTTTAAATAAATGAAAGGTTTAAAAGTGATATATGTATGGAAAGTAGAACTTTCAAGCTTCATTTTGATGTATAATAAGTATAAAATATTTAGAGCACTGTTGTGCTAAAAATCCAGATATATTGTTATGCAGCGCACTGGCTACTTTGTGACCTTATTCCTTAACTAAATTTACGATAAATCTACTTTAAATAAATGAAAGGTTTAAAAGTGATATATACATGAAATTGAAATATGCAATGCAATTCTTTTTCAGATGAAATATTACATATACATTTATTAAATAAAGTAACAACTGTAAATATTGGTTTTTAATGTATTTATTTACTTAAATAATATACACATCAGTAGTATGTAGTTAAATATATTTATTTGTATTTGTTGAACTGTGATTGGTCTGAGAAGAGGCGATTTTTCAACCGTAGAGTGTCTCGTGACATGTACTGGCACTGCCAAACCTTCCTGAATTATTTTAGAGAAAAATACTTGAAATAAAACAGATAGAAAATGTAATTTTCTACAAGTGTACTTGAAGCATTTTGCTGTAAAATCATTCGGAAATGTTTGGCAGCACCATTTGTCTGATTGCAACAAACAATGAATTGATCACAGCAATAGCAAGTTTGCATCGCTGTAAAATGATTCAGGCACATCTGTTTGTTACGCTTCTGAATGATTTTAGATTAAAATGCTTCAAGTAAAAGATACCTAGAGAAAAACAGACATGTGTTACCTAATCTAACTTCCTGAGCCTCGCATTCATCCGTATCTTCAGCTAACTGTGAATACTCTCTAAAGAACTTATTCGTTCATCAGGATACATTACAGTACTTGTGGTGTAAGTGTAAATACAACTTGAGCTGTCGAAGCGTTTGCCTGGGTTTGAATACTCGTCATCTTCTTGGAGGTCGCCCAGGGCGTAAGTTTCTACGCCTGAAAGAAAAACACAATGTTAGCTCACTTGAAGGTTCATCCAGAGCTTCGTGATTGTCAAACATCAAACTATTTATGTTCCGGTGATGTGTATGTCATTTCAAAGTCCACCATTCGATTCCTCAGACTTTATTAAATATTTGACATCATTTCCTACCTCATCGTTCGTATTTTATGGATTTCTACTAGAATAATTTGTGTTTGATGTCATGCAATTGTATAGTCTGTGTGTGTCCCAACAATCATGTTCTATTTATGTTCCTGTAGCAATTTCTGTGCAGTGTATGACATTTTTTAGCTCACTATTCAATTCCTCAGACTTTGTTAAGTTTTTAACACCATTTCCCACCTGGATTCATCGTTTGTACAGAATTTTATGGATGTTACACTTACTTCGCAACGATCAACTTCAACAAACTTACTTTACTCGAAGCTGTACCCGATACCAATATGTTAATTGCCCTTGTACTTATATCAAAATGTAGCTTAGAGTTTCAAATTTCATATTCTAACTAGTAATTGTAGTAAACACTTATGATATTAAAAGAATCACTTAGAACATGAGACGGGAACAATTTTAGGTTAATAAACATGGAGAATATGTCACGTGCTCAAGTGAAAGTAATGTTTGATGAATTTCAGGACAGTAATGAATCCAAAAGCTCTGAATTAATTTAAAATAATGTTTTTGAATGATATTAGGGCCCAAGAAGGCGTCAATTATTCAAAAACACATAATTCGTAATGTGTTTGTATGACTATTTATATTGTAAAAAATCTTCTAAATGCTTTTGAATTCGCAATTCTACCTAGTTACATTAGCTAAATACTTGAAATAAAATTAATTTAATGTCTAATTTGTCCAGAATAATGAAGAAATGTAAAAGATAAAAGTCATTAAAATTTCGATGAACATCAACTACGTTGAAGCATCCAGCTGTCAGATAGAATTTTTAGCTGCATTTTTCTCGAAAACTATAGAACTTGGAGAAAAGTCGAATAAGAATAAAATATTCTCTGAAAAATAATCTATCGAATGCATATTTTATTGAAATTTGATAATTTATTTTAAAATATTACAAATATTTGATAGTTGAATTTTTAACATTAAGGGTATATGGAAAGTGGTGGGAGATTCGGCTCCGCGAATCAGATCGCGGCACGGGTCCGGAGTAGTATATAAGCAGAGGGTTGAAACTGTTCAATTCAGTCGAGTGATATCGGTGTAGACTCACGCGTGTTTTTCTCTTGTGCAATTTCTCGACTCTCGCGTTAATTAAATACGAATTTAATATTTCAAAGCAGTAAACTGTTACTGTGGAGAAGTATAAAATTCCAGTTTTCCGTTTGGGTAATTAAATCTGGGGCAAAATTATTTGCATTGCATTGGATAGGCGCGGTATTTAGAACAATAATTTGGGCTCGCGATACAAAGTCACAGGTGCCTGGTGACACGTTTTAGTGAGATCAAAATTTCCGTTAAACTGGTCGGCTTCTCCGATCGAATGTGGAAACACATTCAAACTCTCATAAATGTAGAATCACATTCGACTCGCGAAATTCGTTTGCAAAGCGCTGTCTTCACGTGAAGGCCAACAATTTAATTGTAATTCCGATTACTGTTAGCGCTAACGCGTTGTTAGAGGGCATGCTCATAGGAGTTCAATGTCTTAGGGTGGATTTCACTGCTCAGTTGCGCACTTGGATACCATCCCTTACTGCGGGCGACTGCGGATTCAATCCCTTATTGCGGGCGACTGCGGATTCATTGACTCACGTGATACTATGACATGAGAGATCCCTGTGCAGTGGTGGGTAGTCTGCGATAGTACGTGTGAGGACACTAGTCGAACAGTACCAGCTGCACGCGCGCACTAGTCTGACGGGGCTCGCGGTGGCCCATAGCTTTTTTTAATATAAAACAGTCAACATCCGGTTGCTGTTAGTAGAGTCATAGAGGCACAGGGATGAATGTTAGTTTTAGTGGCATGCTAGCTTTAATTTAATTTAAGTTAGACTTAAGGGCACTAATCCATTTCCTTGTATTCCTTTGCAGCTTTTTCTTTCAGCATTTTCTTCCACCGTGGGACACTTTTCTCTTGCTTTTGTATTTTTGTGTTTTCTCTCCCTCTTAGCACATATGTTTTCATTGTTTGTTTTGTTGTTTGTGTTTGTTCTGTTTTTTAAGACAGGAATGAAGATGAAGCGGACTCAAGTTATCTTCGCTGGATTTCTACGTGTAAACATTCCACATCACACATGTAAATTTTACTCTGTTTTAATTTATTTTACAGTCTCTTATTTGGTTTGTTTGTTTGTTTCAGTGACTAGTCCTCAACTGGCAGATGAAACTGAAGAGGCTTCATCCAGGAGATGCAGTTGCAGAGCCTTCAATATAGTTCGGCGTCTTCAACACCCATGTAAGTCCATTTAATTAATGAATTGAATGATTTCTAATGTATTTTTGTTTGTTTAGTGGGCAGCTTCACCACTTCTCTATCTTAGGTTTTGGGAAGTTTTCCTAAGATGTCCGGTAAATGCCAGAGAAGTTTCAGTCTCTTGCTTCCACACACAATTCGGGAGAACTGAACATTCACTATTTTGTATTTCATCAAATAATATAATAAAAATTCTAAACCTGTATTCTTGTATTTTATTTATTGTAAAACTGTTTTATTTATTATTACTTTATATTCCAACAAATAATAAATAAAATCAACTTTTAAACCTGTACAGTTGTTATATTTATTAATTATGCAAATAAAATTTATTAAGTATTAAATGCTGTTTTATTACATATTAAAAGGAATAATGATACAAAAATATCACATTAATCTGTAATTATATTTACACTGCACTTTGTACTCATAAATATACCTTAACTATATTTGCGATAAATCTACTATAAATAAATGCATGGTATAAATATTATATATATGTGGAAAGTAGAACTTTCAAGCTTCACTTTGATGTATAATAAGTATGAAATAGACAGAGGAGAGAGAGTGGACCGTTGTCCTAAAAATCCAGTATATTTGGCACAAAGTGCACGTTGCGCTTATAATTATACCTTAACTTAATTTGCGATAAATCTACTATAAATAAATGTATGGTATAAAAATTATATATGTGTGTAAAGTAGAACTTTCAAGCTTCATTTTAATGTATAATAAGTATAAAATATTTAGTGCACTGTTGTGCTAAAAATCCAGATATATTGTTATGCAGCGCTCTGCCTACTTTGTGACCTTATTCCTTAACTAAATTTACGATAAATCTACTTTAAATAAATGAAAGGTTTAAAAGTGATATATGTATGGAATGTAGAACTTTCAAGCTTCATTTTGATGTATAATAAGTATAAAATATTTAGAGCACTGTTGTGCTAAAAATCCAGATATATTGTTATGCAGCGCTCTGCCTACTTTGTGACCTTATTCCTTAACTAAATTTACGATAAATCTACTTTAAATAAATGAAAGGTTTAAAAGTGATATATGTATGGAAAGTAGAACTTTCAAGCTTCATTTTGATGTATAATAAGTATAAAATATTTAGTGCACTGTTGTGCTAAAAATCCAGATATATTGTTATGCAGCGCTCTGCCTACTTTGTGACCTTATTCCTTAATTAAATTTACGATAAATCTACTTTAAATAAATGAAAGGTTTAAAAGTGATATATGTATGGAAAGTAGAACTTTCAAGCTTCATTTTGATGTATAATAAGTATAAAATATTGAGAGCACTGTTGTGCTAAAAATCCAGATATATTGTTATGCAGCGCACTGCCTACTTTGTGACCTTATTCCTTAACTAAATTTACGATAAATCTACTTTAAATAAATGAAAGGTTTAAAAGTGATATATGTATGGAAAGTAGAACTTTCAAGCTTCATTTTGATGTATAATAAGTATAAAATATTTAGAGCACTGTTGTGCTAAAAATCCAGATATATTGTTATGCAGCGCTCTGCCTACTTTGTGACCTTATTCCTTAACTAAATTTACGATAAATCTACTTTAAATAAATGAAAGGTTTAAAAGTGATATATGTATGGAAAGTAGAACTTTCAAGCTTCATTTTGATGTATAATAAGTATAAAATATTTAGAGCACTGTTGTGCTAAAAATCCTGATATATTGTTATGCAGCGCTCTGCCTACTTTGTGACCTTATTCCTTAACTAAATTTACGATAAATCTACTTTAAATAAATGAAAGGTTTAAAAGTGATATATGTATGGAAAGTAGAACTTTCAAGCTTCATTTTGATGTATAATAAGTATAAAATATTTAGAGCACTGTTGTGCTAAAAATCCTGATATATTGTTATGCAGCGCACTGCCTACTTTGTGACCTTATTCCTTTACTAAATTTACGATAAATCTACTTTAAATAAATGAAAGGTTTAAAAGTGATATATGTATGGAAAGTAGAACTTTCAAGCTTCATTTTGATGTATAATAAGTATAAAATATTTAGTGCACTGTTGTGCTAAAAATCCAGATATATTGTTATGCAGCGCTCTGCCTACTTTGTGACCTTATTCCTTAACTAAATTTACGATAAATCTACTTTAAATAAATGAAAGGTTTAAAAGTGATATATGTATGGAAAGTAGAACTTTCAAGCTTCATTTTGATGTATAATAAGTATAAAATATTTAGAGCACTGTTGTGCTAAAAATCCAGATATATTGTTATGCAGCGCTCTGCCTACTTTGTGACCTTATTCCTTAACTAAATTTACGATAAATCTACTTTTAATAAATGAAAGGTTTAAAAGTGATATATGTATGGAAAGTAGAACTTTCAAGCTTCATTTTGATGTATAATAAGTATAAAATATTTAGAGCACTGTTGTGCTAAAAATCCTGATATATTGTTATGCAGCGCTCTGCCTACTTTGTGACCTTATTCCTTAACTAAATTTACGATAAATCTACTTTAAATAAATGAAAGGTTTAAAAGTGATATATGTATGGAAAGTAGAACTTTCAAGCTTCATTTTGATGTATAATAAGTATAAAATATTTAGAGCACTGTTGTGCTAAAAATCCAGATATATTGTTATGCAGCGCTCTGCCTACTTTGTGACCTTATTCCTTAACTAAATTTACGATAAATCTACTTTAAATAAATGAAAGGTTTAAAAGTGATATATGTATGGAAAGTAGAACTTTCAAGCTTCATTTTGATGTATAATAAGTATAAAATATTTAGAGCACTGTTGTGCTAAAAATCCTGATATATTGTTATGCAGCGCACTGCCTACTTTGTGACCTTATTCCTTTACTAAATTTACGATAAATCTACTTTAAATAAATGAAAGGTTTAAAAGTGATATATGTATGGAAAGTAGAACTTTCAAGCTTCATTTTGATGTATAATAAGTATAAAATATTTAGAGCACTGTTGTGCTAAAAATCCAGATATATTGTTATGCAGCGCTCTGCCTACTTTGTGACCTTATTCCTTAACTAAATTTACGATAAATCTACTTTAAATAAATGAAAGGTTTAAAAGTGATATATGTATGGAAAGTAGAACTTTCAAGCTTCATTTTGATGTATAATAAGTATAAAATATTTAGTGCACTGTTGTGCTAAAAATCCAGATATATTGTTATGCAGCGCTCTGCCTACTTTGTGACCTTATTCCTTAACTAAATTTACGATAAATCTACTTTAAATAAATGAAAGGTTTAAAAGTGATATATGTATGGAAAGTAGAACTTTCAAGCTTCATTTTGATGTATAATAAGTATAAAATATTTAGAGCACTGTTGTGCTAAAAATCCTGATATATTGTTATGCAGCGCACTGCCTACTTTGTGACCTTATTCCTTTACTAAATTTACGATAAATCTACTTTAAATAAATGAAAGGTTTAAAAGTGATATATGTATGGAAAGTAGAACTTTCAAGCTTCATTTTGATGTATAATAAGTATAAAATATTTAGTGCACTGTTGTGCTAAAAATCCAGATATATTGTTATGCAGCGCTCTGCCTACTTTGTGACCTTATTCCTTAACTAAATTTACGATAAATCTACTTTAAATAAATGAAAGGTTTAAAAGTGATATATGTATGGAAAGTAGAACTTTCAAGCTTCATTTTGATGTATAATAAGTATAAAATATTTAGAGCACTGTTGTGCTAAAAATCCAGATATATTGTTATGCAGCGCTCTGCCTACTTTGTGACCTTATTCCTTAACTAAATTTACGATAAATCTACTTTTAATAAATGAAAGGTTTAAAAGTGATATATGTATGGAAAGTAGAACTTTCAAGCTTCATTTTGATGTATAATAAGTATAAAATATTTAGAGCACTGTTGTGCTAAAAATCCTGATATATTGTTATGCAGCGCTCTGCCTACTTTGTGACCTTATTCCTTAACTAAATTTACGATAAATCTACTTTAAATAAATGAAAGGTTTAAAAGTGATATATGTATGGAAAGTAGAACTTTCAAGCTTCATTTTGATGTATAATAAGTATAAAATATTTAGAGCACTGTTGTGCTAAAAATCCTGATATATTGTTATGCAGCGCACTGCCTACTTTGTGACCTTATTCCTTTACTAAATTTACGATAAATCTACTTTAAATAAATGAAAGGTTTAAAAGTGATATATGTATGGAAAGTAGAACTTTCAAGCTTCATTTTGATGTATAATAAGTATAAAATATTTAGTGCACTGTTGTGCTAGAAATCCAGATATATTGTTATGCAGCGCTCTGCCTACTTTGTGACCTTATTCCTTAACTAAATTTACGATAAATCTACTTTAAATAAATGAAAGGTTTAAAAGTGATATATGTATGGAAAGTAGAACTTTCAAGCTTCATTTTGATGTATAATAAGTATAAAATATTTAGAGCACTGTTGTGCTAAAAATCCAGATATATTGTTATGCAGCGCTCTGCCTACTTTGTGACCTTATTCCTTAACTAAATTTACGATAAATCTACTTTTAATAAATGAAAGGTTTAAAAGTGATATATGTATGGAAAGTAGAACTTTCAAGCTTCATTTTGATGTATAATAAGTATAAAATATTTAGAGCACTGTTGTGCTAAAAATCCTGATATATTGTTATGCAGCGCTCTGCCTACTTTGTGACCTTATTCCTTAACTAAATTTACGATAAATCTACTTTAAATAAATGAAAGGTTTAAAAGTGATATATGTATGGAAAGTAGAACTTTCAAGCTTCATTTTGATGTATAATAAGTATAAAATATTTAGAGCACTGTTGTGCTAAAAATCCAGATATATTGTTATGCAGCGCTCTGCCTACTTTGTGACCTTATTCCTTAACTAAATTTACGATAAATCTACTTTAAATAAATGAAAGGTTTAAAAGTGATATATGTATGGAAAGTAGAACTTTCAAGCTTCATTTTGATGTATAATAAGTATAAAATATTTAGAGCACTGTTGTGCTAAAAATCCTGATATATTGTTATGCAGCGCACTGCCTACTTTGTGACCTTATTCCTTTACTAAATTTACGATAAATCTACTTTAAATAAATGAAAGGTTTAAAAGTGATATATGTATGGAAAGTAGAACTTTCAAGCTTCATTTTGATGTATAATAAGTATAAAATATTTAGAGCACTGTTGTGCTAAAAATCCAGATATATTGTTATGCAGCGCTCTGCCTACTTTGTGACCTTATTCCTTAACTAAATTTACGATAAATCTACTTTAAATAAATGAAAGGTTTAAAAGTGATATATGTATGGAAAGTAGAACTTTCAAGCTTCATTTTGATGTATAATAAGTATAAAATATTTAGTGCACTGTTGTGCTAAAAATCCAGATATATTGTTATGCAGCGCTCTGCCTACTTTGTGACCTTATTCCTTAACTAAATTTACGATAAATCTACTTTAAATAAATGAAAGGTTTAAAAGTGATATATGTATGGAAAGTAGAACTTTCAAGCTTCATTTTGATGTATAATAAGTATAAAATATTTAGATCACTGTTGTGCTAAAAATCCAGATATATTTTAATGCAGTGCACTTGTTACATTTTTAACCACATACTTTAACTAAATTTACGATAAATCTACTTTAAATAAATGAAAGGTTTAAAAGTGATATATGTATGGAAAGTAGAACTTTCAAGCTTCATTTTAATGTATAATAAGTATAAAATATTTAGAGCACTGTTGTGCTAAAAATCCAGATATATTTTAATGCAGTGCACTTGTTACATTTTTAACCACATACTTTAACTAAATTTACGATAAATCTACTTTAAATAAATGAAAGGTTTAAAAGTGATATATGTATGGAAAGTAGAACTTTCAAGCTTCATTTTGATGTATAATAAGTATAAAATATTGAGAGCACTGTTGTGCTAAAAATCCAGATATATTATGCAGCGCTCTGCCTACTTTGTGACCTTATTCCTTAACTAAATTTACGATAAATCTACTTTAAATAAATGAAAGGTTTAAAAGTGATATATGTATGGAAAGTAGAACTTTCAAGCTTCATTTTGATGTATAATAAGTATAAAATATTTAGAGCACTGTTGTGCTAAAAATCCAGATATATTGTTATGCAGCGCACTGGCTACTTTGTGACCTTATTCCTTAACTAAATTTACGATAAATCTACTTTAAATAAATGAAAGGTTTAAAAGTGATATATGTATGGAAAGTAGAACTTTCAAGCTTCATTTTGATGTATAATAAGTATAAAATATTTAGAGCACTGTTGTGCTAAAAATCCAGATATATTGTTATGCAGCGCTCTGCCTACTTTGTGACCTTATTCCTTAACTAAATTTACGATAAATCTACTTTTAATAAATGAAAGGTTTAAAAGTGATATATGTATGGAAAGTAGAACTTTCAAGCTTCATTTTGATGTATAATAAGTATAAAATATTTAGAGCACTGTTGTGCTAAAAATCCTGATATATTGTTATGCAGCGCTCTGCCTACTTTGTGACCTTATTCCTTAACTAAATTTACGATAAATCTACTTTAAATAAATGAAAGGTTTAAAAGTGATATATGTATGGAAAGTAGAACTTTCAAGCTTCATTTTGATGTATAATAAGTATAAAATATTTAGAGCACTGTTGTGCTAAAAATCCTGATATATTGTTATGCAGCGCACTGCCTACTTTGTGACCTTATTCCTTTACTAAATTTACGATAAATCTACTTTAAATAAATGAAAGGTTTAAAAGTGATATATGTATGGAAAGTAGAACTTTCAAGCTTCATTTTGATGTATAATAAGTTTAAAATATTTAGTGCACTGTTGTGCTAAAAATCCAGATATATTGTTATGCAGCGCTCTGCCTACTTTGTGACCTTATTCCTTAACTAAATTTACGATAAATCTACTTTAAATAAATGAAAGGTTTAAAAGTGATATATGTATGGAAAGTAGAAATTTCAAGCTTCATTTTGATGTATAATAAGTATAAAATATTTAGAGCACTGTTGTGCTAAAAATCCAGATATATTGTTATGCAGCGCTCTGCCTACTTTGTGACCTTATTCCTTAACTAAATTTACGATAAATCTACTTTTAATAAATGAAAGGTTTAAAAGTGATATATGTATGGAAAGTAGAACTTTCAAGCTTCATTTTGATGTATAATAAGTATAAAATATTTAGAGCACTGTTGTGCTAAAAATCCTGATATATTGTTATGCAGCGCTCTGCCTACTTTGTGACCTTATTCCTTAACTAAATTTACGATAAATCTACTTTAAATAAATGAAAGGTTTAAAAGTGATATATGTATGGAAAGTAGAACTTTCAAGCTTCATTTTGATGTATAATAAGTATAAAATATTTAGAGCACTGTTGTGCTAAAAATCCAGATATATTGTTATGCAGCGCTCTGCCTACTTTGTGACCTTATTCCTTAACTAAATTTACGATAAATCTACTTTAAATAAATGAAAGGTTTAAAAGTGATATATGTATGGAAAGTAGAACTTTCAAGCTTCATTTTGATGTATAATAAGTATAAAATATTTAGAGCACTGTTGTGCTAAAAATCCTGATATATTGTTATGCAGCGCACTGCCTACTTTGTGACCTTATTCCTTTACTAAATTTACGATAAATCTACTTTAAATAAATGAAAGGTTTAAAAGTGATATATGTATGGAAAGTAGAACTTTCAAGCTTCATTTTGATGTATAATAAGTATAAAATATTTAGAGCACTGTTGTGCTAAAAATCCAGATATATTGTTATGCAGCGCTCTGCCTACTTTGTGACCTTATTCCTTAACTAAATTTACGATAAATCTACTTTAAATAAATGAAAGGTTTAAAAGTGATATATGTATGGAAAGTAGAACTTTCAAGCTTCATTTTGATGTATAATAAGTATAAAATATTTAGTGCACTGTTGTGCTAAAAATCCAGATATATTGTTATGCAGCGCTCTGCCTACTTTGTGACCTTATTCCTTAACTAAATTTACGATAAATCTACTTTAAATAAATGAAAGGTTTAAAAGTGATATATGTATGGAAAGTAGAACTTTCAAGCTTCATTTTGATGTATAATAAGTATAAAATATTTAGATCACTGTTGTGCTAAAAATCCAGATATATTTTAATGCAGTGCACTTGTTACATTTTTAACCACATACTTTAACTAAATTTACGATAAATCTACTTTAAATAAATGAAAGGTTTAAAAGTGATATATGTATGGAAAGTAGAACTTTCAAGCTTCATTTTAATGTATAATAAGTATAAAATATTTAGAGCACTGTTGTGCTAAAAATCCAGATATATTTTAATGCAGTGCACTTGTTACATTTTTAACCACATACTTTAACTAAATTTACGATAAATCTACTTTAAATAAATGAAAGGTTTAAAAGTGATATATGTATGGAAAGTAGAACTTTCAAGCTTCATTTTGATGTATAATAAGTATAAAATATTGAGAGCACTGTTGTGCTAAAAATCCAGATATATTATGCAGCGCTCTGCCTACTTTGTGACCTTATTCCTTAACTAAATTTACGATAAATCTACTTTAAATAAATGAAAGGTTTAAAAGTGATATATGTATGGAAAGTAGAACTTTCAAGCTTCATTTTGATGTATAATAAGTATAAAATATTTAGAGCACTGTTGTGCTAAAAATCCAGATATATTTTAATGCAGTGCACTTGTTACATTTTTAACCACATACTTTAACTAAATTTACGATAAATCTACTTTAAATAAATGAAAGGTTTAAAAGTGATATATGTATGGAAAGTAGAACTTTCAAGCTTCATTTTGATGTATAATAAGTATAAAATATTTAGAGCACTGTTGTGCTAAAAATCCTGATATATTGTTATGCAGCGCACTGCCTACTTTGTGACCTTATTCCTTTACTAAATTTACGATAAATCTACTTTAAATAAATGAAAGGTTTAAAAGTGATATATGTATGGAAAGTAGAACTTTCAAGCTTCATTTTGATGTATAATAAGTATAAAATATTTAGAGCACTGTTGTGCTAAAAATCCAGATATATTGTTATGCAGCGCTCTGCCTACTTTGTGACCTTATTCCTTAACTAAATTTACGATAAATCTACTTTAAATAAATGAAAGGTTTAAAAGTGATATATGTATGGAAAGTAGAACTTTCAAGCTTCATTTTGATGTATAATAAGTATAAAATATTTAGTGCACTGTTGTGCTAAAAATCCAGATATATTGTTATGCAGCGCTCTGCCTACTTTGTGACCTTATTCCTTAACTAAATTTACGATAAATCTACTTTAAATAAATGAAAGGTTTAAAAGTGATATATGTATGGAAAGTAGAACTTTCAAGCTTCATTTTGATGTATAATAAGTATAAAATATTTAGATCACTGTTGTGCTAAAAATCCAGATATATTTTAATGCAGTGCACTTGTTACATTTTTAACCACATACTTTAACTAAATTTACGATAAATCTACTTTAAATAAATGAAAGGTTTAAAAGTGATATATGTATGGAAAGTAGAACTTTCAAGCTTCATTTTAATGTATAATAAGTATAAAATATTTAGAGCACTGTTGTGCTAAAAATCCAGATATATTTTAATGCAGTGCACTTGTTACATTTTTAACCACATACTTTAACTAAATTTACGATAAATCTACTTTAAATAAATGAAAGGTTTAAAAGTGATATATGTATGGAAAGTAGAACTTTCAAGCTTCATTTTGATGTATAATAAGTATAAAATATTGAGAGCACTGTTGTGCTAAAAATCCAGATATATTATGCAGCGCTCTGCCTACTTTGTGACCTTATTCCTTAACTAAATTTACGATAAATCTACTTTAAATAAATGAAAGGTTTAAAAGTGATATATGTATGGAAAGTAGAACTTTCAAGCTTCATTTTGATGTATAATAAGTATAAAATATTTAGAGCACTGTTGTGCTAAAAATCCAGATATATTTTAATGCAGTGCACTTGTTACATTTTTAACCACATACTTTAACTAAATTTACGATAAATCTACTTTAAATAAATGAAAGGTTTAAAAGTGATATATGTATGGAAAGTAGAACTTTCAAGCTTCATTTTGATGTATAATAAGTATAAAATATTTAGAGCACTGTTGTGCTAAAAAACCAGATATATTGTTATGCAGCGCACTGCCTACTTTGTGACCTTATTCCTTAACTAAATTTACGATAAATCTACTTTAAATAAATGAAAGGTTTAAAAGTGATATATGTATGGAAAGTAGAACTTTCAAGCTTCATTTTGATGTATAATAAGTATAAAATATTTAGAGCACTGTTGTGCTAAAAATCCAGATATATTGTTATGCAGCGCTCTGCCTACTTTGTGACCTTATTCCTTAACTAAATTTACGATAAATCTACTTTAAATAAATGAAAGGTTTAAAAGTGATATATGTATGGAAAGTAGAACTTTCAAGCTTCATTTTGATGTATAATAAGTATAAAATATTTAGAGCACTGTTGTGCTAAAAATCCTGATATATTGTTATGCAGCGCACTGCCTACTTTGTGACCTTATTCCTTTACTAAATTTACGATAAATCTACTTTAAATAAATGAAAGGTTTAAAAGTGATATATGTATGGAAAGTAGAACTTTCAAGCTTCATTTTGATGTATAATAAGTATAAAATATTTAGAGCACTGTTGTGCTAAAAATCCAGATATATTGTTATGCAGCGCTCTGCCTACTTTGTGACCTTATTCCTTAACTAAATTTACGATAAATCTACTTTAAATAAATGAAAGGTTTAAAAGTGATATATGTATGGAAAGTAGAACTTTCAAGCTTCATTTTGATGTATAATAAGTATAAAATATTTAGTGCACTGTTGTGCTAAAAATCCAGATATATTGTTATGCAGCGCTCTGCCTACTTTGTGACCTTATTCCTTAACTAAATTTACGATAAATCTACTTTAAATAAATGAAAGGTTTAAAAGTGATATATGTATGGAAAGTAGAACTTTCAAGCTTCATTTTGATGTATAATAAGTATAAAATATTTAGATCACTGTTGTGCTAAAAATCCAGATATATTTTAATGCAGTGCACTTGTTACATTTTTAACCACATACTTTAACTAAATTTACGATAAATCTACTTTAAATAAATGAAAGGTTTAAAAGTGATATATGTATGGAAAGTAGAACTTTCAAGCTTCATTTTAATGTATAATAAGTATAAAATATTTAGAGCACTGTTGTGCTAAAAATCCAGATATATTTTAATGCAGTGCACTTGTTACATTTTTAACCACATACTTTAACTAAATTTACGATAAATCTACTTTAAATAAATGAAAGGTTTAAAAGTGATATATGTATGGAAAGTAGAACTTTCAAGCTTCATTTTGATGTATAATAAGTATAAAATATTTAGTGCACTGTTGTGCTAAAAATCCAGATATATTATGCAGCGCTCTGCCTACTTTGTGACCTTATTCCTTAACTAAATTTACGATAAATCTACTTTAAATAAATGAAAGGTTTAAAAGTGATATATGTATGGAAAGTAGAACTTTCAAGCTTCATTTTGATGTATAATAAGTATAAAATATTTAGAGCACTGTTGTGCTAAAAATCCAGATATATTTTAATGCAGTGCACTTGTTACATTTTTAACCACATACTTTAACTAAATTTACGATAAATCTACTTTAAATAAATGAAAGGTTTAAAAGTGATATATGTATGGAAAGTAGAACTTTCAAGCTTCATTTTGATGTATAATAAGTATAAAATATTTAGAGCACTGTTGTGCTAAAAAACCAGATATATTGTTATGCAGCGCACTGCCTACTTTGTGACCTTATTCCTTAACTAAATTTACGATAAATCTACTTTAAATAAATGAAAGGTTTAAAAGTGATATATGTATGGAAAGTAGAACTTTCAAGCTTCATTTTGATGTATAATAAGTATAAAATATTTAGAGCACTGTTGTGCTAAAAATCCAGATATATTGTTATGCAGCGCTCTGCCTACTTTGTGACCTTATTCCTTAACTAAATTTACGATAAATCTACTTTAAATAAATGAAAGGTTTAAAAGTGATATATGTATGGAAAGTAGAACTTTCAAGCTTCATTTTGATGTATAATAAGTATAAAATATTTAGTGCACTGTTGTGCTAAAAATCCAGATATATTATGCAGCGCTCTGCCTACTTTGTGACCTTATTCCTTAACTAAATTTACGATAAATCTACTTTAAATAAATGAAAGGTTTAAAAGTGATATATGTATGGAAAGTAGAACTTTCAAGCTTCATTTTGATGTATAATAAGTATAAAATATTTAGAGCACTGTTGTGCTAAAAATCCAGATATATTGTTATGCAGCGCACTGCCTACTTTGTGACCTTATTCCTTAACTAAATTTACGATAAATCTACTTTAAATAAATGAAAGGTTTAAAAGTGATATATGTATGGAAAGTAGAACTTTCAAGCTTCATTTTGATGTATAATAAGTATAAAATATTTAGTGCACTGTTGTGCTAAAAATCCAGATATATTATGCAGCGCTCTGCCTACTTTGTGACCTTATTCCTTAACTAAATTTACGATAAATCTACTTTAAATAAATGAAAGGTTTAAAAGTGATATATGTATGGAAAGTAGAACTTTCAAGCTTCATTTTGATGTATAATAAGTATAAAATATTTAGAGCACTGTTGTGCTAAAAATCCAGATATATTGTTATGCAGCGCACTGGCTACTTTGTGACCTTATTCCTTAACTAAATTTACGATAAATCTACTTTAAATAAATGAAAGGTTTAAAAGTGATATATACATGAAATTGAAATATGCAATGCAATTCTTTTTCAGATGAAATATTACATATACATTTATTAAATAAAGTAACAACTGTAAATATTGGTTTTTAATGTATTTATTTACTTAAATAATATACACATCAGTAGTATGTAGTTAAATATATTTATTTGTATTTGTTGAACTGTGATTGGTCTGAGAAGAGGCGATTTTTCAACCGTAGAGTGTCTCGTGACATGTACTGGCACTGCCAAACCTTCCTGAATTATTTTAGAGAAAAATACTTGAAATAAAACAGATAGAAAATGTAATTTTCTACAAGTGTACTTGAAGCATTTTGCTGTAAAATCATTCGGAAATGTTTGGCAGCACCATTTGTCTGATTGCAACAAACAATGAATTGATCACAGCAATAGCAAGTTTGCATCGCTGTAAAATGATTCAGGCACATCTGTTTGTTACGCTTCTGAATGATTTTAGATTAAAATGCTTCAAGTAAAAGATACCTAGAGAAAAACAGACATGTGTTACCTAATCTAACTTCCTGAGCCTCGCATTCATCCGTATCTTCAGCTAACTGTGAATACTCTCTAAAGAACTTATTCGTTCATCAGGATACATTACAGTACTTGTGGTGTAAGTGTAAATACAACTTGAGCTGTCGAAGCGTTTGCCTGGGTTTGAATACTCGTCATCTTCTTGGAGGTCGCCCAGGGCGTAAGTTTCTACGCCTGAAAGAAAAACACAATGTTAGCTCACTTGAAGGTTCATCCAGAGCTTCGTGATTGTCAAACATCAAACTATTTATGTTCCGGTGATGTGTATGTCATTTCAAAGTCCACCATTCGATTCCTCAGACTTTATTAAATATTTGACATCATTTCCTACCTCATCGTTCGTATTTTATGGATTTCTACTAGAATAATTTGTGTTTGATGTCATGCAATTGTATAGTCTGTGTGTGTCCCAACAATCATGTTCTATTTATGTTCCTGTAGCAATTTCTGTGCAGTGTATGACATTTTTTAGCTCACTATTCAATTCCTCACACTTTGTTAAGTTTTTAACACCATTTCCCACCTGGATTCATCGTTTGTACAGAATTTTATGGATGTTACACTTACTTCGCAACGATCAACTTCAACAAACTTACTTTACTCGAAGCTGTACCCGATACCAATATGTTAATTGCCCTTGTACTTATATCAAAATGTAGCTTAGAGTTTCAAATTTCATATTCTAACTAGTAATTGTAGTAAACACTTATGATATTAAAAGAATCACTTAGAACATGAGACGGGAACAATTTTAGGTTAATAAACATGGAGAATATGTCACGTGCTCAAGTGAAAGTAATATTTGATGAATTTCAGGACAGTAATGAATCCAAAAGCTCTGAATTAATTTAAAATAATGTTTTTGAATGATTTTAGGGCCCAAGAAGGCGTCAATTATTCAAAAACACATAATTCGTAATGTGTTTGTATGACTATTTATATTGTAAAAAATCTTCTAAATGCTTTTGAATTCGCAATTCTACCTAGTTACATTAGCTAAATACTTGAAATAAAATTAATTTAATGTCTAATTTGTCCAGAATAATGAAGAAATGTAAAAGATAAAAGTCATTAAAATTTCGATGAACATCAACTACGTTGAAGCATCCAGCTGTCAGATAGAATTTTTAGCTGCATTTTTCTCGAAAACTATAGAACTTGGAGAAAAGTCGAATAAGAATAAAATATTCTCTGAAAAATAATCTATCGAATGCATATTTTATTGAAATTTGATAATTTATTTTAAAATATTACAAATATTTGATAGTTGAATTTTTAACATTAAGGGTATATGGAAAGTGGTGGGAGATTCGGCTCCGCGAATCAGATCGCGGCACGGGTCCGGAGTAGTATATAAGCAGAGGGTTGAAACTGTTCAATTCAGTCGAGTGATATCGGTGTAGACTCACGCGTGTTTTTCTCTTGTGCAATTTCTCGACTCTCGCGTTAATTAAATACGAATTTAATATTTCAAAGCAGTAAACTGTTACTGTGGAGAAGTATAAAATTCCAGTTTTCCGTTTGGGTAATTAAATCTGGGGCAAAATTATTTGCATTGCATTGGATAGGCGCGGTATTTAGAACAATAATTTGGGCTCGCGATACAAAGTCACAGGTGCCTGGTGACACGTTTTAGTGAGATCAAAATTTCCGTTAAACTGGTCGGCTTCTCCGATCGAATGTGGAAACACATTCAAACTCTCATAAATGTAGAATCACATTCGACTCGCGAAATTCGTTTGCAAAGCGCTGTCTTCACGTGAAGGCCAACAATTTAATTGTAATTCCGATTACTGTTAGCGCTAACGCGTTGTTAGAGGGCATGCTCATAGGAGTTCAATGTCTTAGGGTGGATTTCACTGCTCAGTTGCGCACTTGGATACCATCCCTTACTGCGGGCGACTGCGGATTCAATCCCTTATTGCGGGCGACTGCGGATTCATTGACTCACGTGATACTATGACATGAGAGATCCCTGTGCAGTGGTGGGTAGTCTGCGATAGTACGTGTGAGGACACTAGTCGAACAGTACCAGCTGCACGCGCGCACTAGTCTGACGGGGCTCGCGGTGGCCCATAGCTTTTTTTAATATAAAACAGTCAACATCCGGTTGCTGTTAGTAGAGTCATAGAGGCACAGGGATGAATGTTAGTTTTAGTGGCATGCTAGCTTTAATTTAATTTAAGTTAGACTTAAGGGCACTAATCCATTTCCTTGTATTCCTTTGCAGCTTTTTCATTCAGCATTTTCTTCCACCGTGGGACACTTTTCTCTTGCTTTTGTATTTTTGTGTTTTCTCTCCCTCTTAGCACATATGTTTTCATTGTTTGTTTTGTTGTTTGTGTTTGTTCTGTTTTTTAAGACAGGAATGAAGATGAAGCGGACTCAAGTTATCTTCGCTGGATTTCTACGTGTAAACATTCCACATCACACATGTAAATTTTACTCTGTTTTAATTTATTTTACAGTTTCTTATTTGGTTTGTTTGTTTGTTTCAGTGACTAGTCCTCAACTGGCAGATGAAACTGAAGAGGCTTCATCCAGGAGATGCAGTTGCAGAGCCTTCAATATAGTTCGGCGTCTTCAACACCCATGTAAGTCCATTTAATTAATGAATTGAATGATTTCTAATGTATTTTTGTTTGTTTAGTGGGCAGCTTCACCACTTCTCTATCTTAGGTTTTGGGAAGTTTTCCTAAGATGTCCGGTAAATGCCAGAGAAGTTTCAGTCTCTTGCTTCCACACACAATTCGGGAGAACTGAACATTCACTATTTTGTACTTCATCAAATAATATAATAAAAATTCTAAACCTGTATTCTTGCATTTTATTTATTGTAAAACTGTTTTATTTATTATATATATAATAGTAATAATAAAAATATGACAATTAACTAGTTTTTATTCAAACATTCTTTTGAATTGGCTGTATCTCGAAAATATATAGAGATAATAAAACGGGGTGTAAAAAAGTGTGGGCTTGGGTCTTTTGAAAAATTATGATCTAAATTCATCAATTACTTCAGTCATAAATTTATGTCACCAGACAAAATTTAGTTAGTTCAGATAAACAGACAGATTAATTTACCAGACGTAAAAAACCGATCCCCAACAATAAAAATTTACACACAATTGTACAATGTTGTTATTAATCAAATGAAAATATTTTATTTATACAAAAAAATCTACGATGAATCCAAATATCAAAACAAAAACCAATTATCTCAAATAGTTTTCAAAATTGAGTAATTTTCTTTTCTTACGGATGACTTTCCTCTCCGGATTGCAAGCTTTCGTTGTCACTCTCCCCTTTGGAATCCAAACTCGGGTACTCCAAAGATCCAGTGCTGTAGATCGACCCGGAGCACCTCCTCTGAGGTTGCTGCGTGTACGAACTGACCCGTGGTTGACCAGCAGAGGTCAACGTGGTGGTATCATGGTTTCCGAGGCTCTGTAATGGGGCGGAGCCCTAGGGAAGAGCCCCTGGTTGTGCCCTGAACTCATGTCAGAACCCAGTCTTGTAGGACTGTTAAAGAAGAAATAACTTGTGAACGGTACGAAATATAAATTTAAATAAATACTTTGAATCGCGGTAAAATGTTCCTGAGTTATTTTAGAGAAAACTGTTTCAAATAAAACAGGTAGAAAATTTAGTTGTCCACAAGTTTTAAGTTGAAGCATTTTTCGCTAAAACGATTCAGGAACGCCTGGGAGCATCATATGTCTGATTGCAACAACCAAAACGAGTCGGGATCATTTAAGTAGCTAAATATGCTGAATATGCAATAAAAATGAAATAGTATTCTCAGCTGTTGTTTTATTATTTAAAGGTTTCTGAATCACTTTAGAGAAAAATACTTGAAATAAAACAGATAGAAAATTTAATTTTCTACAAGTATACTTGAAGCATTTTGCTGTAAAATGATTCAAAAACGTTTGATTGTTGCAATCATCTCAATATTGTTGTAATCATATAAATGGTGCTGTCAAACGTTCCTGAATTATTTTAGAGAAAAATGCTTCAAGTAAAACTTGTATAAAATTAAATTCTCTATCGGTTTTACTTGAAACATTTCTCTTTAAAATGATTCCAGTACATGTCAGCTACGTAATTCAGTTATTTTTTCATTCCATCGGAAATAGAAATGGGTGTTGTAATGTAACCTTCAGATAAAGTGAAATTGTGAATTCTTTTATTTTCTGATAGTTTCTGCGATGACTCTCAGTTCTCAAGAACTTGAAGGAGTCTAGATCTAGATCAAATCACCTCTGGAGAAGATACGACATCGAGAAAGTAATTGTTTTTGCAATAGTGAATGGAAACAATTGAAATTAAGATGTCGAGAATTTTTCATTTAAAATCACTATTTCTGGAGAAAATCAAATAAAAATTTGTACAGCAGATAAATATAGTAGAAGGAATCCAATATTTCAAACAGATTTCAAATACCTCTGACCGGTAAAAAGTTACGCGCCGTCAAAGTTGAACATTTTTTCGAAAAATTTCTCTAATCTTTGAGGATTCATAAAATATGTGTTCCTTAATATATTAACATAAATATAAACTTATTCCACAAGTAAGCCATGCTGAACAGTCTCATCAACTCGGATTTTAAATATCTCTTTCCGTTTTTGAGTTACGAGTCATTAAACATTCCACGGCCACTTATGTCATTAATTCAAATTTCATATAATCACTCAAATCACAAAAAAATTGCCTCATATGTTGCCCAAAGTAAATTTTTCGTAAGTTCCAGGTCCGAAATAGCGGGATGGGGCATTAAAATCAAACATGAAAATTTTTCGAAAAAATTCAATACATACCCCTTGGCTTTTTACGGATTTTGGGCTATTTTCAGACATTTTGCTCTAGCGCTTCGCTTCATGGGGCGATTATAACGAAACTTTGCATACTTATAGAACTTTAGACGCGAAATCGAATGGTGAAGACTAGAACATCGTATCTCTTTTAGTTCACGAGATATGGGTGAGGGAATTTTTTTGAGGGAAAAATTTCAAAAAATAAAAATCTCTCAAATTTTGTTTATAGGTTAATTTAAGTATGTATACTTCAAAACTGTCGGCAGTTTTTCGGTATCTCGCTTAGTTTTTATGTTACGGTCTTGAAAAGTCTCCATATTTGTATATTTTCATGATTTTTGTCATTTTTTAAACTTTGGTTAATAAATTTTTTATTTATATAGCAAATGCGTTCAAAATTGATGCAGTTTATATTTAAACAATTGCCAATCTAGGATATGAATCAGATTTAAATTATCTCTTCTGGTTCTGAAGGTACAAGCAATTGAATATGAATATATTTCGCAATTGGACTATTTTTTAATCATAGGTCAATAAAATAATAACCCATCAATTAATTCCGTGCATATTATTACTTATACAGAAAACTATAAGGAATTGAACATCAACAGTACACTGTCAAATACTACGTAAAACAAAAAGGCATCAAACTAAGCACACTATGATTTTTTGTTTTAAAAAAAAGGAACATCGAATTCTGCTGTTTTGTAGTCTTAAAACAAATTAAAATCATCAATCTCCATATAGAAAAAACAGGGAAAACAAGAGAGCAGCAACATTCTGCAGTGACTCGAACTAAATGACAATCTAAAATAGCAGACAATCGAATTCTGCTGTCTAAAAATCACTAAACAGTTGAACATCAACAGCACACTGTACAAAACTAACATAAAACAAAACGGCATCAAACTAAGCACTATATAGTTTATTGTTCAAAACAGAAGAACATCAGCTGTTGTAGTTATTAAAACAAATGAGAATCATCAACACTACACTAACCTGTCTTCAAGTTCACATTCTGTTATTCCCTTCGTTGTATTTTCACAGTGGAGGATACCTTGATGGGTAGGAATGTATTCTGGCTTTGTAATTTTCTATCCAGATTATCAAGAAAATATTGGACAGAGTCGTTCTGGAATAAACATAGAATTACAACGATTTAAAAACGTTTTGCTACTTTCCCACGCACCGAGTAACAATAACTTCACTTGTCGTTTAAGAAGCTGTTTATCTTTCCCGATCATTCTGCCTATTTCTTGGCTTTCATATCGTTGTTCTAATAATTCTTCAGGGCTGAATTTAAATTGCAAACAGCACACACTTGACAATACAGTCGCCATTTTACTTAATGGTCGGTAGATTGAACAGGATGACGCTGTAACATTACTGCGCCGATGCAAAAGACAGGGACGGATTTCACTTTCACTTACAATAACTTTTCTTTAATTTTTTAAATGAAACTATAGTTTAAAACTCCGAATAAAAATTTTAGCGATTTAAGCAAGGTACGATTATTTCCCAGCTGTCGAAATTAACCCCCCAAAATCAATTGTTACATATCTTTTAGTTATCAAATAAATATTTCAGTAAGATTGGAATTTGAATTCTGTAAAATCAAATAAACCTGGCCCAAAATTCTGACATAGTTTTAATGTTTTGGCAGTTTAATTTTACAGGGTTACATTTTAAACAAAAATACTTTATTGCATATTATAGAGAATTACATTTCCTACAAATTTGATTTAAAACTATTTTCTCTAAAATAATTAGCAAGCTTACAATAGCTCAGATTCTAAAAATTTGACGTACAAAATATTGAGTCAACTTAGAAATGTCAAAGAAGATATGTAACATGAATTATAATGAAATATCTTAATATTCTATGAGAATATTGTAGAAATACGAAATTATGTTACATTTTAAATGTTTAAATTTAAAAAATCATTGATTTTAAGTTGAAGAAGTCCTAGAAACGTAAATTCTAATTAACATATTAAAACAGCTTAGAAATGTCAAAGAAAATATTTTAACATATAAATTATAACGTAATATATTAATTATGATACATTTTAAATGTTAGAATCAGTCTTAACATTTTTAAATATAAGAAATCATTTACTTCGTGTGTGTTTTAAAACGTGCCAAATGGGCGGGGCCTATCTGCAGCGCAAGCTACGCTAGAGCGATTCAGCCAATGACAGCTTAGGAAACTGCGTTTTCAAGTGTACGCGTTCGCATATATAAGAAAAATTTGGCCCATTTCAGGGCCAATAGGTTTCATAAGAGAAAAATTTATGTGCAGTTTAAACACATTTAACTGTCATTATACATATTTAGATTGGTTTTATATTAATTAAATGTTTATTTACTGTACGTATACTATATTTATACTCGTTAAAACCGATAATACATACATATTTCAGAGCCAAAATAATTACGCAGTTTCTACACATTTTACTGTCATTTAGATTGCTTTTAAGTTATTTAAATAATTATTTACTACAAATAAATGCTCTTTGTGTTTGAGTTCAACATATTTCTCTTCTTTTTCAGATCCAACTGGCTTCTGGCAAGAAAGCTGTCATAAAATACATCCATGTCGATGTGACCTGTCACGTAAGATTAGCAACTACCGGCGATCATGCCGTAGACAAAGAAGACCACCTGATGAGAGTTTACGGCCTCGCCGTTGTCCGCAAGAACTCACACTGATCTCGAGTTCCACCCGCTGTGAAGAAATAATTAACGAAATGTATGAAATTTCGTGTAGTTATGTTAATATGTGATATTGAAAACTCTAAAATGGATTCTGTTATTCATTTCATTCTATTATCCACATGTAATTCTCTATTAAGTGTATTGAATAACTCATCAGTATCTTTACAACAATAATAAATTAATGTGTCGTCTGCAAAAATATGAATACTGCAATTGTTTAATTTTTTTGCAAGATTAACTTCTCATACTCAATAATATGTGACAGATAGATTTAATTAATAAATTTTACCTTCTTTTTAAAAGCTAGGTGTATTTTTGTGTTTCTTGTAAAGATACTCAAGTAGTTCGTTTAAAAAATAAATGTAGATTACAAAAGCGTAAATACGAATACAGTTCTTTTTAGTGATTAGTTTTGTAGCTCTGAAAAGTGCTAATTTTTGTACAGCATGTAAAATATTCTTGAATGGCCCGTATGTACGTACCCTGGATAACACCGCAGTCTAACAATAAACTATGTTTCATATACCACATATGTAGTAATTTAATCTCAGTTTTAATTTAATTCTAAATAATATTTAATTGAAATATTTTTATCTAAAATAAATAGAAAACCACAGTTGAAAGTAATAAAAAATTTACAACCACAATCTCTTTGCCGTCCGAGCTGCGTGAACTACCTTTTTTACATAGATGCTGAACGGTCGGGCGGAATCTACATGTGGTTTCATTTATTGGAGTTTGAGCCATTGGCTCCCTTGTTCCGAATTCATAGTTTAAGTGTTTATGATACGGGCTGCTATAGCCCTTCCGGTTTAATCCGGATGGCAGTCAGTGGTGATAATTTCTCTATGTGTCACTGAGAAAATGTTTCGGGCGCCGAACCCTGTACGGTGCCATCTCGTCGTAGTCGACTGACTGTCGTACGAGAATGTTTTCATGCACACTCATACCACCAAATACTTTGGTGGCTTGTGTGAGCATGAATTCACGGACTGTTGTGACCTTTAGGTCGCGGTGAATATTGGCGTTGCGGACGTACCAAGGAGCGTTGGTTATTACCCTCAGGGCTCGGTTTTGAAAAACCTGAAGCTTTTTCATCTGCCGTGGAGTAGCGCAGCCCCATGCTGGAGCCGCGTACAGCAGTTGAGGTCTGATGATGGCCTTGTAGACCCTCAACTTATTAGCGAGCGATAGTTCGCTCTTTCGTCCGATCAGCGGCAACAGCTGCATCATGGTTCGCTTCGCTTTCTGCACGGCAGATTGAATGTGGCTATGAAAATTAGCCCTTTTGTCTATGATTGCTCCAAGGTACGTTACCTTGTCGCGCCAGGGTATCGGACGCCCGAACATCACCAGACTGCCATGCGGTTTGAGCCGCCTCCTCGTGATGAGGATGGCAGTGCTCTTGTCCGGATTCACAGTTACCCTCCACTTGATGCACCAGCGCTCCACAGCATTGACTGCTTGTTGGAGTCGCTTTGTCACAAGTTTCGGGCTGTGGCTCTGGCTAAGCAAGGCCGTATCATCTGCGTATTGCGCAAGGCTAGTGTTGTCCTCCATCTTCGGCATGTCACTGACGAAGATGTTGAAGAGGAGTGGTGAGATCACCGAACCTTGCGCTACGCCCGCTGTCGCTGTTTTTTCGTTGGAGAGCGCTCCGTCGAACCTAACCCGAAACTTCCTCCGACTGAGGTAAGATTCAATAACTTGCACCAAGTACAGTGGATACTTGAGCTGCAGCAGCTTCGCTAGAAGCCCTCTGTGCCACACTTTATCAAACGCTTTGGCTACGTCCAAGAACACACCACCGGTGGCCATCTTCTTGTTAAGCCCACTCGTAGCATATTCCACGACTCGCACTAGTTGGTGCGTGGTGGAATGCTTATCCCTAAAGCCGAACTGTTCCGGAGGAATTATATTGTTGTCGACCGTGTGCTGCAGAAGCAGCTCATGAAGAACCTTCTCGGCCACTTTGGCCAGCAGGTTCAACAGGCTGATTGGTCTGTGATTCTCCGGAAACTTGGCATCTTTGCCTGGCTTCGGGATGGTGATAACAGTGGCTTGTTTCCAAGAAGATGGAAAGTGTCTCAGACGTAGTGTAGCATTGATTATGTTTGTCAGTGCGACAACAGCTCTGGGTGGCAGAGCTCTAAGCGCAGCGCCTGGAATCCCGTCAGGGCCAGGCGCTTTGCGGATTTTAGTCTGCTGCAGCAAGTGTGCAACTTTCTTGGGCGTGGTGAATTTTATCGGCGAGTGCTGGGTTTCTCGCATTTTCCTGGCAACTTTACGATTTGTGCTGATGATGAAGTCAAGATCAGCATGTTCGTAGTTGGGCGAACATTGGCGCTCGAGACTCTCTGCAATAGCTTCGGCTTTGTCTGAAGCCGTATATTGCAGACCTCCAGTGCTGTGAATCACTCGGGCTGGTGCCTTTTTGTGACGCAGCGCTTTCCTGAGACGCCAGAACTTGGTGTCTTCATCATCAGCTGATGCCAGGCATTTTTTCCAGCACTCGTTACGATGTTGACGGATCGCGTCTCGCAACTCAGTGGTAGCTCGGTTGTAGATCCTCTTGTCTTGAGGATCCCAACTCCGCTGCCAGTTTCGCCGAGCTAGCCTACGTTCCACGATGAGACGTAGAATTTCAGGGGGTAGTTTTGGACCTGGAGCCGTCCTGGTAGGGATGGTCTGGCTACAGGTGGTGATGGCTTGTTGGATCTTTTTAGTAAGATCATCAACAGCAGCCTCAAGCTGTTGCACGGAGATTATGGCTGGTAATGGACCTAAGTCTCTTTCCAGCACATCCGTGAACAGCTGCCAGTCAACCTTGCGGCTAGTGTTTGGCTGGTTGATGCTACACGCACCAAGCTCCAGGTCTAGCACTATGGGGTTGTGGTCCGATGACAGATCGTTAACTGTCTCTAACGTATAGTTACAGTTAACGCTCCGAAGCACGGCGATGTCGAGAATATCAGGGGCGTAACCCCTAGCGTCATAATATGTTGGCTCGTCCGGACCGACAACATCAAGCTGCTGTTGAGTAGCTACTCTGAGCAGGGATCTACCCCGCCCATTAGTTACTCTACTCTGCCATGCCGGATGTTTGGCATTGAAATCACCAGCCAGGATGACCGGCAGGTTGTCCTCGTTGAGGATGGACCTAATGTCATCTGGCTCTAGTGGTTTCGATGGCGAGTTGTAGCAGCTGACCACGCGAACGGGGCCCAGCCTTTCGGTGTTCACGACCACACCGCAAGTTTCCAAGTTAATTAGTCTTGGAGAATCAACGCCCGAGTGTTCGAGCGTCCTCCGGACAAAAACAGCGGTGCCGCCACCGTTTCCATCACGGTCTTGGCGGTGCGTCGTGTAGTTCCGAAGACTGCGCGTGTTGTGATGTGGCTTTAGGAACGTTTCCTGCACCAACACTATGTCGGCCCGGAGCCTATGACACAGCTCTTCGAGTTCGTTTAATTTCTCGTGAATGGAATTTGCATTCCACGAGACGATCCTCAGCTTGCTAGCGGGGTTTGTTCTAATTGCTGCCATTTGTAAAGGTAGCAAGTAGAGTAGGTAGCGTATTTAGCGCTAATTTCAGGAGGTCGCCAGTGTTTTTGACGCTGGACAGTTGCTGCACGAAGTCGAGCAAGCTGTTGCAGACAGCTTCCAGGTTTATGCCGGACAGCAAGTCTATCAGCCTGTTGAGGCTGCTGCTGTCGTTGGTGCTACTGGATTTGCTGCTGCTGATGGTTTTGCTGCCGTTTTTGCGGCCGCTTTTACCTTTAGCAGCAGCTGGCTTCTGCTTAGGCTTTTTGGCCTTGAGTTTAGCCGCTGATTTGCTAACAGTTGCAGTAGCTGTGGATGCAGCTTGTGCAGCGACTGGAATAGCAGTCAAAGTGATCGCTGGTGCAACAGCTGGAGCTGCTGCATTTGGTGCAGCAGCTGTAGCTGCTGCATTTGGTGCGGTGGCGGGAGTAGTGGCTTGTGAGTTTGTTGTTTGACCAACTGCGGCTGGTGCCGTGTTGGCAACAACTTTAGCGTAGGAGCGCTTGCTGTTGGCCTTTTTTAGATCAACAGCTTGCTGATACACTCTGCAGCCCCGGTAATTGGCAGTGTGCTGCTCATGACAATTAGCACATTTAGCGGTGTGCTGTTCGCGGTCTGTCTTTAGACACTCCTGAGTGGAGTGCATTTCACCACAACGAACGCATTTCCACGCCTTGTTGCAGCAGCTAGATGCATGTCCGAAGGACTGGCACCTATGACACTGCCCGGGAGCAGTAGATTTCCTCTTGGCTTCTACTGAAACCTTCAGAAAGAACAGATCAGTTAAATTAAAAATTGATCTGTTCGTCTCATTTTTTTCTAGTAGGACTGCTACTAAGTTCTGGGTTTTTCCCAGCCGGTACGCGTTTAAGGGTGAGAACCCTTTATCGCGCAATTCATTTATTATGTCTTCGATAGTCAAAGACTTTTCAATTCCGTGGATAACCACGTGTAGCGGTTTTTCCGACGGAAGTCTGAATGTAAAATATTCAGCCTGAGCTGCCGATAACAGCGACTGCAACTTTCTGTAGTCGCTCACTGTTTCAGGCTGGATTTTAATTCCGTCTTTAGTCGTTTTTGACGACTTTACACGGATGTTTGCCTGGCGAATTGCGTGTGCAGTCGCTTTCCACGAGCCCACGTTCGTGACGAAGATGGGCGGTGGAGTGCGCTGTTTGTTTGTTCCAGCTGGTGCTGGTGCTGGGGAGGAATCGGAGTTAGAAGATTGGCCCGAGGCCAACGTTTCGTTGTCTGTCAAGACTTCGAAACGGTTGCCTGTTGGCACTATCTGCGTGTCAATTTTTTGCTTTTTAGCATTGTTAATTATTAATTTAAAATCATCCGCGTTTTCCTTGTCAGGATTTATCGCGGAGGTTATTGGAGTATGCGAAGCGCATATTTCCATAGGGGCTGATAAAATTGTATCTCCTACCTTTGAGTTAGAAGTCGAAGCCGTTGGTTGGCTGGTGCCAGGTTCGTTCGTTGGTGCATCGGTGAATGTCACGACAGCACGTGGTCGGCCCCTCAGTTTAGCTTCTAAAAGCCTGATTTTCTTGGATTTCAGATCCAGCAGTTTTTTCGTCGTTTTGGTAGTCAAACTACTCTTCTCATAAGAGCTGATAAGCGCCGTGACGCGTTCCAGCTCACTGATGGTTTGCGCCATCATAGCTCACTGCACAAAACACTAGAACTTAATTGTCTTTGTAGTTTTCACTAACAACACTTATTGAAATCGCAAATAGCGAAACTAACTAACTACCTGACGGATGCCATACACGTATAAACGCAGGTCAATCTACACCAGGTACACAAAAACACGTTGCACTAACACGTGCGTCGAAAATTTCTACCTGCGAACAGGTAACGGTGCTCAGGTAGCCGTACGGCTTACTGGGTTACTCAGACTGTCAACCAGTCCAGAGGCCCAAGTAAGACAGATAGCGGGTACTCAGCGGGATGTTACTCGTCTGACGATCAGAGAGCAACTGTGTCGGGCGGAATCTGTACATTTTCATTGAGATGACAATCTGTAATGTCCTGCTGAGATCTGCAATTGCATATGTGACAACTACACATTACCCTAAGCAGGGTGCTACATTGAAACATCCCCTTTTACCGCGCGGAAAACGCGAAATTTGCCTATATGTAACCTACATATATTTTCGTTTATTTGATTAAAACATTAAAAATTCAGATAAATTAACACAAATGACTAAGTATTAAACAATATGAAACACAGTCCTACTTCTAAATATAAGTTAGTGTCATCATAATTCTTAAAAACAATGTATCAAAAACTAGACTAATAGGCGGGGCTTAGGGGTTCTGGAAACTACGCTAGTACGTCTCAGCCAATGATTGCGCAGGAAACCTCTGCTAGACATATCCATTTTACACATACGGGAGTATGAGAACACTATGCCAGGTGGTATATATATTTATCTACGTTAAATTTTAAGATTCACAGCTAGGACAAAGCAATGAATACTCAATGTTTTTATGAAATATTAGGTATCCTAGGTTCAGTTACTTTATTAATTGTTAAAATAAACAGTTTAAAATGTACTTTTCACTTAATTTCTTGTAATACAGATCTTCAACCAGGTAGACCCGGGCCACGTATCGGACGGCATAGTAACATACAATAAAATTTTGTGGCTCGAAAACGAGTCATTTGAAATACGTAATTATTTAATATGATTGCAACTTTGTCTCGTTGATATTGAATTGATACTACTTGAAATTCGCATAGATTTAAATTGCAATATATTGGAAGCATATTTCTAACAAGTCATTCATTCAACTCGTACTGTTGTATCGTATTCTAGGGGCCCCAAAATGTTCTTATCCGTTGAAAACTCACTACCGAAAATTTAGACCCGTCATAATAACTCTCTTACATATATATTCATAGCCATTCTTCTCAATCATTCGCTCATAATTCACCAAAACACTTACATTTTGTTGCTGTTGTTGCTGATGAATCGATGCTATGTTCTGAATACATCGAACTTTCCAACTCAGATTGTAAACTGCAGGTTGTCCAGTTAAAGTATTACTTAAATAGAGGTATAGGGCTTCGCCCCTAACTGTGGACATGCCCTTCTTCCAATCTAAATAACTCTGCTGCTAAAGAAGCCTGGTCCTCTTTGATGATGCTAAGAAGTGCAGAAACTTCTGTATTTTCCATTGTCAACTGAAAAATTAACACAAATAAGATTGTTCTTTTAAGAAATTAACTTTAAAGATCATACTCAAGGCAGGCGTATATCTGCATCGGATAGTTTGGCTCGAAGAGTTAAGATTTGTTCGCGTTATTTAGACAGTTATTTCAAATGACAACCACCATCACGTTCACGTTCTCAAACCCTTCGTTTGGTCCGGTCATGCGCTGACGGAGTTAGTTTCACTGAACAGGCAGGTAGCGCTAGTTATCGTGCCATGGTCGTACGAAAAAGATGAAATATTCCAGAGTAATATCACAATATGTTTTATTTGTCCATATATTTGTTTGTTTTGTTTATATGGAAACTTAGTTGCTTGGTAATTTCTTGAAAACAAAAGTAGCTAGAGTGATTTTGACAGAGCAAATCTTTGAAACAAATTGCCATCAAGAAACAAAGTTCGAGTATTTATAAATAAAAAATATTTCGTGCTAAATATCAAACTTCGAATGACATTTTTCAAGAAAATAGCATTAGCATTATATGTTTTACTTTGTAATAATAGTTATTTGTTTAACTAGCATCAAAATACCAGATATACACATAATTTTTTTGCCGGTTTAAAATTAATATTAATTTACTGATTATTTTATACAGATATTTTGAAGGTTATCGCTGTCAAATTACGTTGCCATGCGTGTGTTGAACGGTTGCTATGCATTTGTTGAGCGGTAGTTATGTAAAATATTTTTACAACCTAGGCATAAAAGTGACACTTTCCAGACTGTTAGCAGGCCGTGAAGTGTCATTTTTAATGTTAATCGGCAAAAAAATTATTTTTCATGGCCGGGAGAGAAATGATACCAAAATCGTGGCTGAAACAGCCAATTTCATACCAACGAGAGATTTGTGTACTTTCTCTCCCGTCGTGAGGTGCTCAAATAATGAAAAATGAACAAAATAAAACAAATCGAAAATAACTATCATAAATTATATTACAATTCAAATAATTTTGAAATACACAAAAACCATCATAAATAATGGGCGTCAAAAAAAATATTATATACAACGTAGGAGAGGAGTGTATTGTATTTACTCCGCGGGAAAAATCATACACTTCTCTCTCTTAATGTATAATATACTATTTTTCACAACAGGAAGAAAATCTCAGTTTTTATGATACCTAATCGTGGCAGAAACAGCAAATTTCATATCAACTGGAAATTTGTGCACAGTGGGATTCGAACCAAAGCTCACCTACTTTCCCATTGTACATACAACCAACAATACTTTAACATTAAATTTAAAATGAACCGATTTTAGCGTACGAAAATATTTTGCAGCCCCTGTAACACTTTAGGGGTAAGACTCCCCTGTTCCATCCCCTATTCGGCGCTTTGTGTGTAAACCGACGCCATACGCTAGCTCGGACGCCAGTGCGTCGTGTGACGTCGACTGTTTCATGGCTATCTCGAAACACATAATTTCTTTGTGTGCTTGTGATAATTTTACGTGAAATTTGGTGAATATTTTGAGTGAAATTACACACGGTTTTGTATTAAGATTTCACGGTAATTTTTGACGTAAACTTGCAGTGGTTTACTTCGATTTTTCCACGTTTATATCATCGCAATAAAGTAAGAATATAATATAGAATTGTATTGATATATTATTGATATTGTAAAATATTTTTTGAGGTTATTGTCCATTGGTTTTTGTTAAAGATATCTTGTGAACAATGTTAGAGATACACTTATTAGTAAACTATTGAATATTTAGAAAACCCTAATTACATGTTTGAATAATGCATATTCCAAGCCTGTTGATGGCAAAATAATCAACAATAATTAGTCAATGTTTTGATAAAAATCAGCCGTGTTGATTTTATTCGGCTGATTGTAGTGGGTTTGTCTTGTGTCTCACTTCAAATCGATATGTTTTTGGGTCAACAGTGTACGGAAAGTGAGTTTAGTTTCAGGTTTATACAGTTTGCAAAATGTTATTTTCGGTAGTTTATCTGTTAGTAAATTTTTTATGAGGCAAAGTTTAATTTGGGGATTGCCTTGTTACTCGTAAAATTATGACGTTTTCAGCGTGGAAATTCGGGGAATTTTAAAACGTGTTTACAGAAACTGAATCTGAAAATTATTGCTTGAAAACAATTATACGTATTTAGTTTATTATTTGAGATATACAAATCGGAAATGCTGTTTGATGTGAATGAATTACTTACAACAAATCCATCAAATAATATTACAGCATTTTATATAAGGTACTAGATGAAAATATACACTGATTATTGTCCAGTTCTTTTGTTTAACTTTGTTTGTTGTATTTTCAACCTTAGATAAACTAAAGAATAAATTTATCAGTGGATTAAACAAAAAATATTGCACCAAAATCATTCTTTGCTTAAATAATGATTAATATTTTATACAGTCATCCTTTCATTCGATATTTTTTGTTAATTCCACTGATAAATATATTCTATAGTCTTTTTTTTTATGACAATGCGTGTTTTGTTGGATATTGGCAATAATATTTGGAATATATAAAGTTATTTGCAATTTTATTGTAAGTGCTTCCAATTATGAGAGAAACTGAATTATATGCTATAAGAACAAACATATATTAAATAAAACATTAATTCTATATGTCAAATATGTTTCAAGTGTTATGAAATTTTCAAAGTCAAATTTAAGTATATGAAAAAAGGCATGTAAAAGCAAATTTTCTAAATATAATTGTATATACGACGAATATAACATATAATATAAATATACGATTAATTAACAAACGAAAAAAAAAAAGATCAAGTCGATGCATATATTTTTTAATGGATGACCACGCATAACTTTTTATAGAGTAACAGTAGGAATGATTGATTCTTCACCCATTGAATTTTTACCACGCATAACTTTATAGTAGATTATCTTTTTTTTTCACCCCTAATTAATAATACAAATATTGCTTTTATAATATTTCAAACGACACAAATTTTTGATACTCCACAATTATTTGACATATAGATGTTTAAAATGTTTTAGTTTTCGTTCCTATTGTAACTAATATTATTAAATATATAATTTAGTTTTTATTAAAATTAGAAGCATGTACAAGAAAAGTACAAATAACATTATAGTTTCCAAATATTTTTGCTAACATCTTTCATTTGAAACTTTTTATCATAGCTGATTCTATTTTTGGATAAAATGTAAATTATTGTTTTTTTTTTTGTGTCCAGTAAATTTTTTCTTCCAGTTTTACAATTTCATTCAAAATCAGCTCTACGTATTTTCATGAAACATTTCGTTTATATATCTTATCTCGTTCATGAGATATTGCGCACATGGACATCCATCCATCCACACACACAGACATCATGAGAAATTGGTCTTAACGGATTCAGTGGACGTAAAAATATGTATTTTTGCAATAATCTCGACAGCGATTTTTTCAATATTTGTATAAGTAAAAAGTAATACTGAACAATTCGTAAAGTTAGATTTTGGAGACATTTCTGAAGCCAGCCCTGCTGGAAATACGTCTGTTTCCTGTCTAAAGTTTACAATTACATTTCCAGGAATGGGATGAATGGTTCATTGTTAACACAAAACCTATGTTCCATTTTCATTCAGCGTATCTAAAAGTTTGCTACACATTTTCATTTTCATATCTGCAGTTTCTATTTTATAACAGAAACTCTGAATACTGATATTATTGATTCTGTTATTTGACGTGGAATGGTGCGCTTTCAATTTTAAAGTTTCAATATTGTTGTTCCAACAACAGCAAGAAATTTTATTAAGTAATATCCAATACAATGTTTTTATTAAAAAATGCTGTTTTGGATTAATAAAATAAACTGAATATCAATGGACCCATCCATTTAATAAGTAAACGTATTACATATATTGAAGAAATAGAATAAATGGTTGTTATTTGTTTGTTCTAAGCAAGTATAGTGTTAAAATTATGCATTGTAATACATGTTTTTCATACTATTTTGCTATTTCACGTACACAAAATCAATAAAAATAAAAATAAATAGGCAGCTTTCCCTGAAAGCTTTACAGTTTGACTATTTGTGTTATTACTTTAATAAAAAAAATCTGTTGTGGGCAGCACAATACCTCCCGCCATAGATTTCTTATCGAACAATGCAGGAACACGGACCACCACTATCAAGAAACGCTCATCCCTTCAAAAAATTATGACACATGTCAAAAAATGACATTATTAACCGTTGTTTTGTTTTTTTTTAAAAAAACACAGGTTAGCAGATTTAAACGAAAACATCAAAATATAATGTGTTAATTCGTAAATGCTGACAGTAAGAGGAAAATATTTCGAACTCTAAATGTAGATAACGACATTTTCATTAAACCATAATTTACTGAGATATTTTTAAATAACTTGATAGGGTTTTAAAGTAAACTACCATTTTCGGTTATTGGATTATTACCAAAAACTAATCTGCTCTTCCAAAGGGGATACAATTGACATACCTGATCATTTTGACATATTTATCGGCTCTTTTGAGAAATTCAAAAATGCTTTATACAATTATTATGTTCATTGAAATATAATGCTGTTCATTAACATATACTGTGTATATCATAGCTTTATATATTTTTAAGTTCTGTGTGCTTTTTTTTTGTCATTCTATATACATGCTTTACTACTTGTGTCATTAATCTTGTACATAATCAACCTGTAATTGGGGGTCTTGAACCCTGTTAGTCAGATTGCAAATAAATAAATAAATAAATAAAAATAAAATATCAAAATTTGACTGACTAACTAACATACTGGCAAACTGACAGACAGACATACAGACAGACAGACAGACTGACATCATCGCGAAACCATTAAAATCGTATTCTAGGGACTTTAAAACGTGTTCATCCACTGAAAACTCACTACCCAATTTTTAGCATGATTCAAATACCTCCCTTACAGGATGTGGCGGGAGGTAAAATTTACAATATAAAAATAATAGCATTGAAATCCTAATACACCACATTTTAATTCTACATCCGGTATATAATGTGTATATACGGAAGCATAAAATAACAGAAAGGAAAAACAACGCCAAAAGGGATTTAACGCAACTAAAAATACCTCCTGATTAAATCCTGTGACCTTTCACTCCCGGGAGCTAGTGCCCCAAATTACTTTTCCCCTATGACGTCACTAAAAGAAGAGTCAACATTTCTCCGTGCACCAAGAGGCAATATTGAGTCAGGCGGTGCGACTATCAAGAGAGCACGATAGCGAAATGTCACTGTTGGCGTCTGTTCTACCGTTGGCTGGTCTATGCAGATTTTAAATCGATTTTCGCCAGCGTTTGAAGTTGACAAAGGAATTGTCGATGTTTTAATTTCGTAGTTTATACTGCTGAGTGATATTTGATAGTCTAATTTGGTGTTTTTGTCAGGGAAAATTGGCGATTGAGATTTACTTGCAGTTAGGTTGTAATGAGTGATTATAACCTGAGATATTGGATTGGTCAACCGAAAGTAGCAGTTCACTAGAAGCACTTAACAGTTTTTCGTGAAAAAACACGGTTAATAGTTATTTACTTTACATGTGGGTAAAGTAAGGAATTACCCACGAGAGAAATTTTAGCACACGAAGCCGAAGACTGAGTGTGATAATTTTGTCGAGTGGATAATTCCATTTGGCCCACGTGTGAAGTATAACGTTTTATCCAACATCTCTTAATAAATGCAAAATTTATTAAAGAAATATTATTTGACAGTGACATATGCTTTAAATTTTTAAATTAAAATGTCAATCGAAATAGTTACTAAAGTGTTGTGTGTTATTATTATTGTTATAAATAAAAAAATACTCACTAGTGACTTTCCTCAAAATTATACCCACTAGAGGGTAATCTGTTACTTTCCTTGTTTAAAATCACCATAGTTATAGAGCATTTATTGAGAGGTGTTGGATAATAGTATATTCTACAACAAGTAATGGAATGGCACATATTCCACGCGAGCAAAAAATTTTGTAGCCCGAGCCAAAGGCGAGGGCTACGGTTTGCGCGCGTGGGATAGGCCATTCCGTTACATGTTGTAGACTATACTTTCTGTAAAAAGGTTTTGGAAATTATAAAAAATACAAATATAAAACTGTTGAAAACGTCAAACTCAAATAAATCAAATTAAAACAAACAGACGTAACCATAGTAACTGAATCAAGATACTTCATATGTCGCGCTAATAAGTGGTTCTGATTCGTCGAAAATATTCCATACGCCGCGTATAGAATGTTAGTGATTCCATAACAATTTTTAGTAGTGGAATGCCCAGTTTCCAAAACAGTGTTATAGAAATATAATTTTTATATTATGTAATAATTTATGTTATTTTAAAAATTGTAGAATATTTAATTTTACATGTGTTTTGATTACACTAATTTTATTAATTTTCATTAGATTAATGAGATAATAAAATATAAAGAAATTAAATTACATAAATCTTGCATTCTATGTACACCATGGAAAAACTTATAATTTGTCAATATTATACGAAATGTGACACATGTCATTTTGATTGTGAAGCTATTTTTTTTAGTGAAATATGTGTCAAAAAATTAAATAAATATACGAAAGAAAATTAAATTTCTCAAATATAAATAGAAAATAAAGAAATAAGAAGGTGCTTTTCTGTATCATCAAATAATATTTTGTTCCGTTTAAGAGTTGTATTGGGCGGGAAGTTATGTGCTGCCCACATCAAATTTTTTATTACTCATGTGGTTTATCACAAACAACCAAAATATTCATTTCGTGTAACTTATTCATGTTAAAACTAATTTATATACCAAAGTTAATAAGATTGTTAAGCAGAAAAATTGTCGTAAATAATCCCATAATCACTGCAAAATGAAATTGCGTTTTAAAAATGAAAACTAGATCTCGCTGAAACAAAATACAAAAAGCATTCGATGTTCATGTTCACAGGAGTATAATTCAGGAACAGTTTGGCAACATTGCAAACATAAAAACTGAAAAGTAACATATATAGGTTGCCAAATAGCCAATGCACGTATTACGTCCGCATTAGAATTTAATATCTGGCAGCGGGATCATTTTTCAACATAAAATAAATACACAAAAGAGAAATTTCCACGAATTTGCGACGGGTTTTCAACTGTTTTCGACGAACCAAAGTTTTGGAATCATTTATCATCTAATAATCTTTTCATTTTTCTTATACGGGGTGGTCTATGGGCCAGTATTATTCTAAATATTATAGAAAATTTTTTCATACAAAGTTTATTTGAAAATAAAATGCTCACATATTTGCAGTACAAATTTTTCTACCGGATGTACCAACTTTATATTTTTAATGGTACAGCTTTTATATTTTACAAAATTTTAAAGACAGCCTGTATAAAAGATACCAAAATTGCGTGACGTGATAATATATTTGTTTTTCTTTTATCATTAATGATACTTTTTATCTCGCTTTTTCCAAAGATGTTCCAGGTTTTCATATAATTCTCATCGTTTTGTTTTTCCTATGACGTTGCTGTCTGTTATGTCAACGTAGGCGTAGTCGTCCACTAGGCGCCACAACGGCGTCGGGACGTCGCCGGCGCCCTTCACCAGTGCTCTAGATTTTCCTAATGTTTTTCATCATTTTCATTTCCCCTTGTCTGTCACTAGACACTGTATGTTTACCATTGAGAGACCGTTTAATAAAAAACTCTGTTGTGGCCAGCACAATACCTCCCGCCATAGATTTCTTATCGAACACCACTATCAAGAAACGCTCATCCCTTTAAAAAATTATGACATATTTCAAAATATGACAGTTTTCAACCGTTGTTTTGTTTTTTTCAAAAAACACAGGTTAGCAGATTTAAACGAAAAAATCAAAATATACTTTTTTCTACGACTATTTAGAAATCTACTCATTGCATGCTTGTTGTTGCTAGGGATATAAGGTATATTGCAAGCATCGTGCGAAATGAATTTGTTTTGTAAGTATTTCAATACAGTTCAGCTCATTTAAGTACAGGTGCCATTGCTAGGATACTTATTTAGAATTGTCAAATATTGGAATGATGAAAGCGAGACAATTTTTTTATTAATATTAAATGAATTAGGAAATAATATCGTGGTCGTAGAAAAAGTATAGTGTACAACTCGCATGGAATGTCCATTTCATACTAGTATGATTTGTAGCATGATCCGAAGGCGAATGCTACAAACTTTCATACTCGTAGGAAATGAGTACCATTCCATGCTCGTTATACAATATACTATTACTTTAACGTGTGGTAATTCGTAAATGGTGATAGTAAGAGGAAAATGTTTCAAACAATAATTGTAGATAATAATAACAAAATTTTCATTAAACCATAATTTACTTAGATATTTTAAAATAGCTTCAAATAAACTACCACTTCCTGTTATTGGATTATTATTAAAAACTAATCAGCTCTTCCAAAGGGGATACAAGTGATATATACAAAATATCAAGATTTTCAGTTTAGTGATTCACACAGACTGACAGACAGACTGACATACAGCCAGACTGACAGACAAACAGACAGAAATACAGACATCATCGCGAAGCTATTAAAATCGTATTCTAGGAACGCTAAAACGTGCTCATCCACTGAAAACTCACTACACAATTTTTATCATGATTCTTATACCTCTCTTACAGGATGTGGCGGGAGGTAAAAATTAGTTTTCATTTATGGCACATTTCAAAAGTCATTTTTAAACTGTTGCTTTGTATTTTTTTTTAAATGCACAGGTTAGCAGATTTAAACGAAAATGTCAAAACTTAATTGTACTAAATACTGTGTTGATATGCCGCCTCATAAGTGGATGATTGTGAGTTTATGTGCGATTTGAACCCACGACCTCTGACGTGCTAGGCTAGTGACATAACCACTGTACCACCGAGATCGGCAGGAAGCTATTTCCTGTTAAAGTTAAAATGTGTAAAGATAAATATGAGCATTTTAAAGTCATCTGTTATGAAGTGTGTGTTGTGTTTGTTTCGCAGAGTGTTCGTTGGCGTCGTAGTGTCGCTCGTCGTGCACCAGGTCGTCGGCGTCGCGGCTGGCGCCGGGCGCCCGCGGCCACGCCGTCCCGCTGCCATGCGCCGCTCGCCCGCACCCGACACAAGCCTCGACATCGGCACGTCTGTCCCACCAGCCACCTCATGACTTCGGTAAGTACAACACACCGACAAACCTACCAAAGACAACCGGGAACAAAATTAAGACAGACTGTCTCGTCTCGAAAACTATTGTAACGTTTTATTTGTCACACGGTTGGGTGAAGTTGAAAGAGGATGCGATGATCGACTGATGTAGCAGTCAAATAATTTATTAAAAAACTATGCCGACGTTTCGACAGCAATGGCTGTCATCTTCAGGGCTAAGTTGAGGACGAAACGTCGGCATAGTTTTTTAATAAATTATTTGACTGCTAGTCCGCTTTTTGATTTACTATAACTAATAATGGTTGTTTGTCAAACTACGGTAGAAAGCGCTTCTTTTCCCACTAAAGCATATTTTTCACGATGTTTCTAAAAACGATTTGCTCGGACCTCAAATACACTTTGGCAACACAACAGACATGTTGAAAGTTAGGTTATTAGATGCAAGGCGGATAGCAGTATTACCAATGAACCAATCTTAAATATAAACCTAAAAAAAAGAAAAATATAAGACATAATTGTAAGAATAAACGAGCATGTATGAATCGCACTATGAATGTGGACGAAGCGAAAGAATAGGAATGTTTGGAAGAAATTAATTGTGTTTCTGGGTTCGTGCTACCCCACTGAGTGGGATATAGCGTGATGTTATGTATGTATGCATGTATTGTAAGACAATTTAAACTTTAAAGTATATATATCACTAAAATAAGGATTTTTAATAAAATTAGGCATTTATTTATAATTTTTACAATATATTTTTTGTAAATAACATTCATATTGGTAACACTTCTATATTTTCCTCTCTAGAGAGGAACAACACATTTTCCTTACTATTTCGGGAGAAAAACGGTGGGGTTTCCTACCATGTCGTGAAAAAAATATTACACTTGATGGCGAAGTAATATTAATTCCAGTAATTTTGTAATGAACAAAAAAATGGCTTGATAAAAATGTTCTTTCCTTTGTAGATTCAAAACAAAAAAATTGCATTACAGAATAGTTGAACCAATGTAATTTACGTTGTCATTTAATATCCTGGCCATCATCCTACAATTTTAATATCAAACGATGGATGAAAGTTATTAAATTCAAAAATGAATGTAGAGTAAACGATGCACTCTATTAATTAGCTCTTCAAAATAGAACGTAGCTTATTAAATGACATTCTAAAACTTCATTGTTTAAAGTATAAAAGTGCTACCATCGATTTTGTTTTTAATAAGCTCAGGTTTTATCTTTTAAAATATGAGAATATGTTGTTGATAAACATGCTTTTATAAAGTTTATTTAGACTGAAAAACGAGTACTGCTTTACTGAATACTTTATAATAGAAAGCGCAGACAAAATCTAATTAAAATTTAACGATAATTATGTCTGTGAATATGTTATCATGTGATTTGGAACACGCAACAAAATTAAATATTTAAGTTTTGGTTTTACCTTTGCACGCATTGAAGTTTATTCCGATAATAATTGAACTTTACAGATGTAGTCAATAGTTTGAAAACGGCGTTCTTTCAGCACTGATATTTATCTATTTATTGTACTTTATTTATTATTATTATTTTATCTGTGTAACAAATACATTCGTAAACAATACTCATTCATGTTCTCAATACTGACAATTTTTACCTTCCGCTGTATTCTGTAAGGGAGGTGTAGGAATTATGCTTAAAATACGATAGTGAGTTTTCAGTGAATGGCTACGTTTTAGTTTCGAGATGATGTCTGTGTGTATGTCTGTCTGTCAGTTTGTGTGTCAAAAACTACTACACTGAAAATTTTGATATTTTGTATATATCATTTATATTCCCTTAGAAAGAGCTGATTAGTTTTTGGTGATGATTCAATAACCGGAAGTGGTAGTTTACTTGAAGCCCTATCAAGTTATTTTGAATTATCTCAGTAAATTATGGTTGAATGAAAATATTGTTATTAGAATAATGTTTCAAATATTATTGTGTACAATTATTGTTTGAAACATTTTTCTCTTACTGTCACTATTTATGAATTACAACACGTTAAAGAAAAATTATATTTTGATATTTTCGTTTCAATCTGCTAACCTGTGTTTTTTGAAAAAAACAAAACAACGGTTGAAATATGTCAGAATATTTTGAAGGGATGAGCGTTCTTTGATAGTGGTGGTCCACGTTCCTGTATTGTTCGATAAGAAATCTATGGCGGGAGGTATTGTGCTGCCCACAACACATTTTTTCTATATTCTGCACCGTTTATAAAATACATTTTCTGGAAGTTATGTTATCAAAAATGTAAAATAATATTAACTACAATTTATTTCTCTATTTTACACTGTTTAAAAGTTATGTCTCAATTCAACGAAAGACATCCGTCTACAACTCTATATAAATTATTAAATACGTTTAACAATTTCTCTGAACTGCGCTGTAATTTCTACAACATAATCAAGTTAGGAAAACTTATTATATTTCCATGAAAATGTGTGTTAGTTAAATTGTGCGACCTTGGCACGGATTCTATCGTTTTCTTCGGTTTGCTCGGCGTTCCACTGAACTTGCTACAGATTTTCAGGACGTAAATCTGAAAAGGAGGACGTAAAATCTATGAAACATGGCTAGAACTGCGGACGGGGTTAGAGAAAATGAAAAACAAGGTCGTTCGAAAAGAAAACGATCTTGTTTTCTTAGCGGGACTTGTGTTGTGTTTAGGAACAATGACAGCGTTTTTTATTGGGATTCTTTGAATTCTGCAGCTTTGTTCATTTGTTTTGAGGTCAGTAACTTTTTATTTTAATAATAAGTAGAGGTTTTAACTTCCAAATATGGTAGGTGGATGGATCAAACATTAGGTATGATTTCATTCTTCTCTTATCACGATAACTGTGAATTTAAAATAGTTATCAATTGCAATGTCAAACAACATGTAGAGTTGTTTTAATTTTGGGAGTACCTAATTCATGAACCGAAAGTGGTTCTCAACCAATCACAGAGCCATAATCTATAATTCACCGGTATTTTAAAGACGTGATGTGGATCACCAAGCAACGGCCGTCTGACAGTTGACATGTAGTCAGTTGTCATTGTGTATTTTTATGTTGACGTTTTTCAACGAATCATTTTCAAAAGTGATTTCCGAATTTACAGGAGTAGAAAAAGAATTATGGTCATTATCATAATCCCTTATATAATAATATACTATTTAATTACTGTATATTATATTTCTAATTTTTGAATATGTTATAAATAATATTATTCTACCTGATTTATTAATTAGACATTTTAAATTTTCTGCCAGAAAAACAACAAATTTAACTGTCCAAACTCATTGACTCTATAAGCGAAACATCAAAAATGCCGATGAGAGTTTGTATTGTTTTACCTGCCACTAAATCTTGCGCTTAAAATTGGGTAGTGAGTTTTCAGTGGATGAGCACGTTTTAGAGTCCCTAGAATACGATTTTAATAGTTTCGCGAAGATGTCTGGATGTTTGTCTGTCTATCTGTTTGTATGTCAGTCTGTGTGAATCTCTGGAGTTACGGTTTCTCAAAAACTACTTAACTGCAAATTTTGATATTTTGTATATATCAATTGTATCCCCTTTGGAAGAGCTGATTAGTTTTTGGTGGTAATCCAATAACCGGAAGTGGTAGTTTACTTGAAGTCCTATCAAGTTATTTTAAAATAACTCAGCAAATTTTGTTATTAGAATAATGCTTCAAATATTATCTACAATAATTGTTTGAAATATTTTCCTCTTACTGTCACCATTTACAAATTACAACACGTTAAAGAAAAATTATATTTTGATATTGGGACCTATTCTGTAACTTACCTGTTACTTATTAACTGCTTGTTAAAAATTTTAACCAATAAAAATATATGTGTCAAATGAATTTTTCAATAATTTTCAGTGACTTATGTTATCATTGGTTAAAATTATTAACTGGCCGTTAAAAATTACGGAATAGGCCCCGTTATTGTTTAAATCTGCTAACCTGTGTTTTTTGAAAAAATAAAACAACAGTTTTGACATGTGTCATAATGTTTTAAAGGGATGAGCGTTTCTTGATAGTGGTGGTACATGTTCCTGCATTGTTCAATAATAAATCTATGTCGGGAGGTATTGTGCTGTCCACTCCATACTTGCATGCGTCTGCCCTCACCAGGTTACATTCCCCTTGCCAGTAACACAAGCTTATGCTGTCTCCTGGATCTGCTTTCCTCCCAGAGTAGATAGCTGGTGAAATATGAAGTGTTTATCTTGCTGATTGTTTGTTTGTCGGATGTTTCAGCCGTTGTGGGGCAAGTACTGCGATGGAGGGCACTACTGCTCGGCGCCGAAGGAGTGCTGCACGCTGGGGTGCTGTTACCACACGCTGCCAGCGAACGGCATGCTGAGCCTGTGGTTCCTGGGCCACTGGTACTTCTGGGCGCTGATCATGGCTGCCGTGCTCGCGGTGCTCTGCGCGTGCAGCATGTGGAGACGATGCTGGCGGGCACTGAGGTACGCATTCTTCATCAGAAGAAGTCTAGTATATAATGAACACAAACGAAAATTACTGGATTGACTTGAGCCTTCTTCAGGAGATGAGAAACTCTAAATTGATATTGTATTTGATGTATAACCGGTCGACAGAGAAAGTTTATAATAAAATTGACTGATTCCAGTAATTTTCGTTTGTCTTCATCAACCCTTCCAGTCAAGGAAAATTTATGTTCATAGTATATAATGGTTACTTACCTCCTAGACCCTCACAGCACGTACCTAATAAGGAGATTAAGGTCAACCATACGGGCTGAAGATAGCTCAACTTTTTTGAAACAATATATCATTATTATAATAACTGAAACATAAATGTTTTATACCTACATTTATAGATAAAAGTCCAAAGTTTTGTAATAAATTTTAAAAAAGCTAATATTGTTTGCAAATTATATATGAACATAATTTTCAAAGTAGTAAAATTTATGTTACACATTCCCATGAACGACTACAATAATGTACATGATTCGTATATTTATAAATATGATCGTTTACATTCTACAACATACTATAGTATATTGTACAACGAGCATGGAATGGTACTCATTTCCTACGAGTATGAAATGGACATTCCATGCGAGTTGTACACTATACTTCATCTACGACCACGATATTATTTTCTAATTCATTTAATATTAATAAAAAAAATTGTCTCGCTTTTATCATTTCAATATTTGACAATTCTAAATAAGTATCCTAGCAATGGCACCTGTACTGAAATGAGCTGACCTGTATTGAAATACACACAAAACAAATTCATTTCGCACGATGCTTGCAATATACCTCATATCCCTAGCAACAACAAACATACAATGAACAGATTTCTAAGTGGTCGTAGAAAAAAATTTTTATTAATTTGACCTTACAGTTTTTGAGAAACAAATACAAATATACCAAAAAGTGTGGTGTATTTTTGAACCGCAAAGTGCATTAATCTGGTATTTTATGTTACGATAAATAATAGTACGGCAATATTTATTCCGGACACTGGCAAAGTATTCCCGTAAGATTTAGCTTTTCAAATAATTTTGACGCTATTGAAATTGGATACACTATTCTCAGATATTTTTTATCAAATCAACGCAATATTTTTATGTCTTGTTGGTTGTCTGACGTTTATAAATGATACATAATAGTTATTTACTTTACAAATGGACAAAGTAAGGAATTACCCACGAGATAAATTTTAGTACGCTCGTTTGATAATTTTATCGAGTGGGTAATTCCACTTTGCCCACTTGTGAAGTATAACATTTTATCCAACATCTCTTAAAAATAAAAAAAAAATGAATAAATAAATATTATTTGACAGTAACATTAATGTTTTAAATTTTTAATATTAAAATGTCAAGCGAAATAGTTACCATGGTGTTGTGTGTTATTATTATTGTTATAAATTTAAAAAATACTCACTAGTGACTTTTCTCAAAATTATACCCACTAGTGGGTAATCTGTTACTTGCTTGTTTAAAATCGCCATAGTAATGGAGCATTTATTGAGAGGTGTTGGATAAAATAACTAATTATTAAATATAAAACGATAAAAAAAATAGTTTGTGTACCATGCAGGAAAAGTAAACTTCCCGAACTCCTGGTGTGACACTTTCAATCTTTTCCGTTCATTATGAATCACCCTATATACAAAAAATCAAAATTTATTCACAGACCCCTTTGTAATTAACAACTGAATCGCTTTGAACACAATTTTATCATTCAACACTACGTGATGCAATAATTCATTTCTTGTATTTGTTGTAGGTTTCGTGCGGCTTGTTCTTGCTGCGGTAACGGATGCAGCGAGTGCATGGGTCTTTCAGGAGGCCGAGAAGACCGTGCTTCAGAGCCTGACTCCACCGGAAGTTGCTACGCGCCGCCCCACTACTCCAGGTGTAACTCCTTCCATCATGCACCGCCTCCACCGTATGCAGAGGTACGACAAGCTTGTTGAATGAGATTTTATTATATTCACGATGAGTCTGTGTTTGTGTCATTGTCAAATTTAATATGTAGAATTAAAAAGGGTTGAGTTATGAACTGGTTAGATTTTGGTAACAATCTATCAACCGGAAGTTGTAGTTTACTTGATGGCCTATCAGGTTTTCTGAGCATATCTCATTAAATAATTGATTTACGTTTAATTCCATATATAATATAAAGTATTGGTGTTTGAGAAGAATGATTTAGTTCATATATTTGGGTAGTATTGACCGAGAGATTGAAAGGCGGGTGTCTGCAGGGTGCAAGGTATTGGGTGCTCTGGGTACATTTGATCGAAACGTGAATGTATCTAGAGATGCTCGATTGAGTATTTATAATGGTGTGTTAGTACCTATTAATGTATGGTTCTGAATGTTGGATGTGGATGAAGAAGCATGAATGACATTGCTGTGGAAATGAGATATTTGAGAGGAGTGTGTAGGTATACGGAATGTAATCGTGTGAGCAGCACAATACCTCCCGCCGTAGATTTCTTATCGAACAATGCAGGAACACGGACCACCACTATCAAGAAACGCTCATCCCTTCAATAAATTATGACATTTTTCAACCATTGTTTTGTTTTTCCAAAAAAACGCAGGTTAGCAGATTTAAACGAAAATATCAAAATATTTCTTTAACGTGTTGTAATTCGTAAATGGTGACAGTAAAAGGAAAATGTTTCAAACAATAATTGTAGATAATAATATTTTAAACATTAATAACAAAATTTTCATTAAACTACAATTTATTGAGATATTTCAAAATAACTTGATAGGGCATCAAGTAAACTACCACTTCCGGTTATTGGATTATCATCAAAAACTAATCAGCTCTTCCAAAGGGGATGCAATTGATATATACAAAATATACAAATTTTCTGGTTAGTAGTTTTTGAGAAACCGTAACTCCAGAGATCCACACAGACTGACAGACACCTTGACAGACTGACAGACAGACAGACACACACTCAGACATCATCGCGAAACTATTAAAATTCACTGAAAACTCACTACCCAATTTTTAGCATGATTCCTATAGCTCCCTTACAGGATGTGGCGGGAGATAAAAAGTGGGAGCAAGTCAGTTGAGGGGGGTTTGGAAAAAGGTTGGGGAAACTAATATATACGGTTGAGATTGAGGGTGATCGATTGTGTGTAGGGAATATTCGATTGTTATTCAGATAATAAAGTAATGGATGATTAAAATTACTGAAGAATACTCAGTCAAATTGACGGAACAGTATTTTTTTTTTTTTTAATGTATGTTAAATTTTGTTGAAATAAAACACACTTTTCTCTATTTTGTATCGTTCAATAGTTATTTATAAACGCAGATTTAATTTAAAAACATAATGCAATTATTGTATAATTTCTTGCTAATGTATGACTAATCGCCGAGACAATATTTAGCATCCTGAAAACAATTAGACACATTTAGCTAATTCTACAGTTGCTATGACACATCTCTGAATCTCTGACAAGATGAAATAAACAACAGTTGTTGGTTGTTGTTGCAGGTGACATCCAAGCCCGATTTGTACCCTCTGGTGATTAGTTACAACGGGGACACGGGGATGAAAAGGGGTGGTTCAGCCAGTTACCTAATGGTGCAGTATTTCCGCAACTATATTTTACGGCCTTCTGGTAAGTTTCCCTTGGATTAAGCTGACATTTATTACGAATTTGAGTGCAAGACAAATAATTAATTAAGCTGAACTGAATGCCAATGCATGTATATACACAGTAAAAAATTTGTAGTTAAATTTGACAAAAATATTAGTCCCAGACGATCCATTACTAATTTTTGTTAATTAAGTTTCAAATTTGTTAGCAAGTAACAAATTATTTTTGTGTATTTCGTAACTAAATATATTTGTGAATACAGCAATTATTTTTATGCGCTTTTGACTAAATATTTTAGTAATTATATTAAAGCAGAACAATAAATCATAGTTATTATAACAAATTAAGTTGTTACAAAGGATACAAACTTTCTTTAACAATTTTAAATTGATTAGTTATCTACATTTACTTGTTATTATTGACGAGTCTATTTGTTAAATTTTATAAATCCAACAATTTTTCTTGTTAAAAATTCAGAATTGACAAAATTTTAATTTAATAAATTGTCATATTTGTTCAAATTTAACACAATATATTTGTAAATATTAACTGCAAATACTTAACAAATCGCAAATCAAATTTTATTACTGTGTATAGGTATAAATTTATTTTTAAAATTGCACTTTGTAATGTAGCAACTATAACAAGTTGACAACTGAAAGCAATTACTTTCTGACGTCACATTTTGTTTCAGGATCAATTTCAGCAACTAGCACAATCGATTCTCTCAGTTCCAGTTTTATTTGCAACGCGGCAAATGAGGTACTGTATTCGTTTGTTCTTATAACGTCATTTTACAGCGAATTCAGCGGTGATATATACAGAGCGTTGCGTTAGAATACAAAAAATATTGGTTTCCATAATTGTTTTTGAGCAAGAAGTTAAATAGTTTTATGTAGAGAAAAAACATTCTTAATTTGTTGTTTTTCTTCGTTCAGAACAAAACAAATTAAATAAATAAATGTTAATTTACAAAAAAAAAAAAAACTATTTATTATTTATCGATGTACCAGCAAGTATAAAATCAGAAACATACTTCTTTTGTTGTTATAAATAAAATTACTTTTTCTACTCCTGTATAAATATACCCCTATTATTTTAAATTTTTCGATGACTTATAATACCCATAATTCACTACAGTTATGATTCATAATTCACTCTTCTCGACAGAGCCAGAAATCCATAATTCACGGTTATTTTAAAGACGTGATGTGGATCACAAAGCAACGACCGTCTGACATTTGACATATAGTCAATTATCATTGTGTATTTTGATTTTGATGTTTTTCGACGTGTGTTTTCAACGAATTTCGATCATTTTCAAAATTGATTTCCGAATTTAAAGGAGTAGAAAAAGTAAATAAATAAAATAAATATATATATATCATCACGCCTTTACCCATTATGGGTGTGGCACTCTGCTTACGCAGATCTCGGTAAGTGATATATTTTCTCGAATGAAGTGCGGTTACCAGCCGTCAAGTCATAGCCCCCAAAGTTGTTAGTGGAGGAGGTAAATTTAAATAGGCAACTGTCAGCTGTGGGATTCGAACTCACGATACACAATCCGACACGTTACCACGGAGCTATTTACCCCATGTAGAATAGTATATTGTACAACGAGCATGGAATGGTACTCATTTCCTACGAGTATGAAAGTTTGTAATATGCTGCAAATTATACGAGTATGAAATGGACATTCCATGCGAGTTGTACACTATACTTTTTCTTCGACCACGATATTATCTCCTAATTAATTTAATATTAATAAAAAGTTTGTCTCGCTTTCACCATTCCAATATTTGACAATTCTAAATAGTATCCTAGCAATGGTACCTGTACTTAAATGAAATAACCTGTATTGAAATACTCACAAAACTAATTAATTTCGCACGATGCTTGCAATGTACCTCATATCCCTAGCAACAACAAACATACAATGAGCAGATTTCTAAGTGGTCGTAGAAAAAAGTATAGTATTATATTCGGGATTATATTCATTATTTACTCGGATGATTTGCATCACTCGCCTACGGCTCGTGACGCAGTCTTCATCTTGAATAATAAAATAAATAAAATAAAATAAATATATCATCACGCCTTTTACCCATTACGGGTGTGGCACTCTGCCTACGCAGATCTCGGTAGGTGATATATTTTTTCGTATGAAGTGCGGTTACCAGCCGTCAAATCATAGCCCCCAAGGATGTTAGTGGAGGAGGAACCACAGGGGTAAATTTAAATTTGTAACTGTCGGCAGTGGGATTCGAACTGAGGATCTCACGATCCACAGTCCTACACGTTACCACGGAGCTATTTACCCCATACATCTTGAATAATAACTATCATAATCCCTCAAATCTCAGTATGTAATTGAGTACAACTTTTTTTGTATTTTGTGTCGTTTGAGATTTGCAAAATCATCAGTTTATTTTTCATGAATACAATTTTGATTTGTTCCAGGCAAATACAGTGATCCCGCCTCCATATTCTTGCACCGGAAGTCTGGAAGGATTCACTTTCACAGCCACCCCAATGTCAGTAACCGGAAGTCAAATGATCCATTCCGCCTCATCTTTAACGTGTAACGAGTTCCAACAAAGTTCCCCTCAGCCGCATTCGCAACAAAATATCTCAGCAACTTTACCTCCGCCAAACGATAGCCCCGTTCAGAATTATTCCACGCAAAATAGCCCTAAGTACCACTCTAGTAGAACGGTTACTCCGAACGGACAAAACTCAAACGCTTCTAATGCCACGAAATCGAAAAGCAGCAACAGTAGCAATTATAGTCCCGTTTACGTACATAACAAAACAACGAGCTTTATTAACAATATGCCAAATACAAGGCTAGAATTCAATGAAACATTTTACGCTGTTAAACCTACTAGTAATGAGGTAGAATCTACACATGCGAAACGTATTTACCCGCACAAGAAACCTAAAGTTATCTCGACAGAAAATAGCGTAGATTCCGAAGACCACAATTTTTCAGAGCTGCTGAATTTGTCAGTATGCGCGCCAAGCAGTATTATTAATTGCGATATAAACACTTTGACAGGTATTGGCGAATACGACCACAGGGAAAACTTAACGGAGCTTCAACAAAACTACAGTATTGCCAACAGTGTTACTGTGTCTGATATTAGCAGTTTAGCCAACTTAGGAACGCCTGATTCGCCGCCTAGAGCAACCAGTCCTACAGTAGAAATTAGAGAATTGCTGGATAAAATTCAACAATTACCACAGCAGAAAAGTCCAGCTCCAGAACAATCAACCGCTAAAAATAATCGCTTTTTCGTTAAGAACAAATCAAAAACTTTATACATGCCTTTAAACACTTCAACCAAACAGCAGCCTACCTTAAAGCTGTCTCCAGTAAATCCCAAACATTCTGGAAGCATTTTCGCTGGAAGTTCTGGAATCTTCAACTACGGAAAAACCAAAGGTTGGCTTTCCAGATCGGCTCCTGCGACTCCATGTGGCAACTTCGTTCCATTGTTTCCATCGCAGAGGAAAAACGTGGTGCCGAAGAGCCACATGGGTAGCAAAAACAAAATGGAGGATGCTAGTGCCCTTTTGACAGAATTTGACGCTTCAGATGATGAACAGCACAATAACGTACGTTTGTGATTTTGTTTTCAGGCTTTAGTTAAAAAAGATTTGTATGAAATTGTAAATATACTTTTTATAAAAATTTTATCTGTTTGTCATGTACTTTAATAATAATAATAATGCTTCTAATAAAATACAAATGGATTCTAAACTAATTGGTGATATCGGAATTTGTAAGTTTGTTGAATAATACATTTTATGCTTGATATTACATTTTAATGTCAATACCTTACAAATCTCGTTCGTCAATTGATAAACAAAATGGCTGACATTCTAAGTGCCCTACTAAAGCTACTGTTTACTAACAAACTTGGAAAATAGATTTGCTAACTATTAAAAAGAAATTAATTAGGAATAAATAAAATACAGGCTGAAAAATTGAAAGACACACCATAACGTTTTTAGTGCTATTTTTGAAATGTTCAAATATTGACTTCCCTAATTATTTTACTTCAAGAAAGTGAAATAGTTTATTGTAGAGGAAGAATTTCTACTTCTTTTGATACTAAAATTTATAATTATACTCTACCTGGAACTGGAAAAATGACGGAAATATTTATTAGTAATTTTCTTAATTTATCAGTGCCTTGAAATAACCAAATAATTGTGATATTAATTCAGAATTTATTTTATGTAATACATTTTTATCGAACACTATTTTAATCCAATGCTTCTCCAAATTATACATTTTTTAATTAAAACCTTTGTTATCAAACACTGATTACAGCAAATGACAGATATAACCTATTATTTTTTAATTGTTACATTTTTTAATGTCACTGATAATTTGAAGAAAATTACCAATAAACATTTCTGTCATTTTTCTGGTTTAAAGTGGAGTAAAATTATAAATATTTATATCAAAAAATGCAGAAATTATTCCTGCACAATAATAGGATATTATTACATGAGGGATTATAATAGTCATTATTCACCAAGATGAAGTGTGATGCAAATCATCCAAGTGAATAATGACCATAATCCCGAATATAATACTATACTTTTTCTACTCGTGTAAATTCGGAAATCACTTTTGAAAATGATTCGTTGAAAAACGTCAACATAAAAATACACAATGAGAACTGACTATAAGTCAACTGTCAGACGGCCGTTGCTTGGTGATCCACATCACGTCTTTAAAATAACCGTGAATTATGGGTACTATAATTCATCGAAAAAAACTGAAATAATCGGGATATATTTCCAGGTGTAACTTTCTTGATATAAAATAATTAGGGAGACCAATTATTGAATATTTCAAAAGTGGCATTGAAAACGCTGATGCATCCTTCGATTTGCCATTTTGTAGATAATGAAATTTGATTTGTCGCGTTTTCCTAATTTTCTTAAACTCTTTGAATCTTCAGGCACCAAAAGAAATAGTTATTTTAATTCTGGGAAGAAAACTGAAGAATACTATTGAACAGTATGTTAGTAGGATGTTCAGAATATAATGCTATAATTATTAAAACGTATTTGGTAGTGAGTTCTTTTGAAATTAGAATTTTTGAATAAAAGTGGCTGAAGTGTACTTATTAACGTTTCTTCCATTCAATAAGGTCAAAACGTGAGAGTTTTGCAATCGTTATTAGTTTGAAATTAGTGACAAAATATTTAACGCATAAATTTAAATTTTTTCGATGTAGAATGAATAGTTTTTATACATTCGGTATAGGATATGCTTAAAATTGACCACAAATGTGCAAAAACTGTAGTTGGAATAAATTTCTTATTGTGTTAATGTAATAAAGGCATTATTCTACATTTTTCTTTATTGTAATCCCTAAATTTATCTATCTATTTCGAACATTGAAATAAAATAATACTATTGTAGAATGCTAATATTGCTAATACCTTTAACCAGATGTGTTTGTCGTACACTCCGTTTAAAAAGATTTTGAAATAAAATGTTTAATACAAAAATGAAATAATACAGTAGATAATAGAAATGAGTTCAATTAACTTCAATTTGAAGTATAAAATAATTGAACAATTCACTGTTAATAGTTATTTACTTTACAAGTGGACAAAGTAAGGAATTACCCACGAGAGAAATTTTAGCACACTCGTGTGATAATTTTATCGAGCGGGTAATTCCACTTTGCCCACGTGTGAAATATAACGTTTTATCCAACATCTCTTAATAAATGCAAAATTTATTAAAGAAATATTATTTGACAGTGACATGTGCTTTAAATTTTTAAATTAAAATGTCAATCGAAATAGTTACCAAGGTATTGTGTGTTATTATTATTGTTATAAATAAAAAAATACTCACTAGTGACTTTTCTCAAAATTATACCCACTGGTGGGTAATCTGTTACTTGTTTAAAATCGCCATAGTTATAGAGCATTTATTGAGAGGTGTTGGATAAATATTATTTATCACTTTTGGACAAGACAACTTGCTTTTACATAGCAACTGTTGCTACAAACATCGATCTGTCTCAGGCTCGTTTTCCGCTTTCATAAAAGCCTACACATTAGCGTTTTAGTATTTCTATATTTCAGTTGTTTCATAATAATAAATAAATAAAAAAATAGGAAAATTCACTAACTGGAAGTGGTAGTTTACTTGAAGCTCCATCATTTTTTTTGTATATCTCAGTAATTAATTGATTTAAGTCTAAATTTTTTTATTTTCAAATAGGCCAAAATTTTTAGTTGAAACTTTTTCTAAATAGAGTACTGTTATAGTTATTTACATTACAAGCAAGGTAAAACAGTTTTTACTGCCGAATGGAGGAATTGCCCGGCGAGCCTGTCACCTCCTTGAAGCAGTAAAACAGTTACCTGGCGTGTATTGTACAACATTTTACTTGTTACTCATTTGTAAATCAAATTAAAATTATAACCAAGTCCTGTCATTTACACATAACTGTTCTGTCAAAAATTATTTGAAATGATTTCGCATAAGCCTTGTAAGCAATACTGTGTCAACATATGCATTGTTAACCTTGTTAACCTTGTTTAGTAGTAACTTGTAAAGATTCATTTTCAAAGGCAATAGTGGACTTGGGTAAATGCCGTTTACAATTGAGTAACAAGTAAAATAATTAAGTTTGCGAGAAGTTATGTATTATCCACATCAGATTATTTATTAAAAGGATAAATAATAAAAAAATATAAGTAGTAATAAGTTGGTTTATTACATGAAATTTAATTTTTTTATTACAATGTTTTGGAATTTTTTATAAATAATATATTTATATTATTAAAATATGACTATATTCATGCACGTTTGTATGTACGTTTGGCAACAACGGGGGTGGTTTCAGCTTTCAGTGTCTGTAAAAAAAAATCATTGTAGGAAAATATATAAACACCCGGTAGAACAACTTATAATGCAGATATGTTTAATTAAAAAGTTTACGATAGCCTTTAAAATAATGGAATAAAATAAACAATACAACAAATGACAAGAAACAAAACAGATTAAACTTCTTCTTACCACAACAAGGCCACCTTCGCTGAACTCATAGATCTTCTCTCCGGACTTGCCGTCCAGGGTGGAAGACTTAACAGTGAGGACATTGCCAGCCAAGGAAGCAACGGACTTCAACACGTGTCCAGAGGGCATGTTCTCCTCGAACTCCTTGCCCAAGGTGAAGACAGAGTCACCCTGGACCTGCCTGGAGAGGGTGATCTGCTGGCCATCGACCTTGACCACAAGAGGTGACTTCACAGTGTTGAATTCCTTGGCTTTGTCTTCGGGAAGACCTACGGGAAAGAAAACGCGTGTGAGCAAATATGTTGATAGTGGATTTCAAATTGTATTTAGTGTATTTATAATTGCAACATTTTGAAATATCATATCTACAATTTGAATGTCTAATGCCCGATTGCACCAACGTTAGTTAAATTTTTAACTTGGTTTAAATAAATAAAAGCAAATCGAAGTTATATGTTATATGGAGTAATTGACATTAATGTCAAAAATTGGATACGCTTTTATTTATTTAAACCAAGTTTAAAATTTAACTAACCTAGGTGCAACCAGGCATAAATTGATTAGATTTTGAGTGGCAATTTGTCAACCGGAAGTGGTAGTAGGAAATAATTGACTAATACTTTTTTGAAATTTCTGAATAATATAATTTTTGTTGTACTTTTGGTGCTTTAAGTTTCAATAGACTATTAATATGTAAAAAAAAAATAGCTAACTAATGACTTTAGAAAAAAATGTTATATACAAACAATGACCAAGAAAAAGGGCCCTATTTAATAGAAATAAAAAACAGAAACTTAAACCAGTGGTTCTCAAATGATGAAATAAAATTATATTTTTTAAATAGTAACCTATATAAAATTTTAGTACATTAGATAGAGAATTTTTTTCTGATTTCAATTATATAAATATAATATGAGGTTGTATTACAATTATTTCGAGAAAAATTATATTAAAGTTAGAAATAATTGTACCATATTAAGTAGGCTATGCAATAAGCAAATAGAAACAAATAACAATTCCTTAGTAAAACACGTTATTTTACATATAAAAAATAATACACTTTCGTAACCTAGGAAATAGTTTATTTTCCATAGGCTACTTCAATAGTTTAAAATTATTTCTGATTTTTAATACAATTTTTCTCAAATAATTGTTATACAGCCTCATATAATATTTATATCGTTGAAATCAGAAAAAAATTCTCTATCTAATGGACTAAAAATTTATATAGGTTACTATTTAAAAAATATAATTTTATTTTATTGTGTGAGAAACACTGGTTTAATTTTCTATTTGTTATTTCTATTAAATAGGGTCCTTTTTCCTGGTCATTTTTGGTATATAACATTTATCTCCAAAGTCATTAGTTTGCCCAAAAAAACACTGGTTGTTTTAAAGAAAACAGCTATTATTTTTCCGGATAAATTTCTGTTTGTTTCGAAATTTTGTTACCTATTTGACAAGAAAACTGTTTTAATAAAATCATCTTATTTAGTTATTTAGGGGGGAGGTTATGTGCTGTACACACCAAAATAAATTTTTAAAAATACTGAAGTACAGTAGTAGTTGAAAGAATTGATTCAAAAATCAAAGATGGTTCAGGAAAGTGCGCGTTAAAAATTGTAAGGACAGGTTTGCAATATTAATTATTTTGAAAAAAAACGTTTTTCTTTCAATAATCAATATTCAAAAATATTACTTTTGTTTGAAAAAATATATGCTGTTTATTGGTATTAATAATATGTAATATTGCTTTTATTTGTTTTCAAATACTTCACAAAATAATTATTATTAAAACAGCATTGATATTAAGCTAAAAAAAAATTCAGGACTCATAGTATATTAAAAAGATTTTATGTACAAATGTTTAAATAAAATATTTGTACAGAACTGAATCCAAAAGCATTGATATTGTAAAAAGCACCGTCAAAAAATTGTAATCGTCATTGAATATATTTATAATGAAATATTATTGTAACTTACCAATGCCGACGAGGTACTCAACGAAGTTCTCGTTATTTTCCAAATTGTAAGTTCCAGGTACGAGAGCCATGTTTAGTAACTTTTCCACTGTAGTGTAACGAACAACAGACGAACTAAAAGTTGCAGTCGGTTGTTCACTCGCCGGTATATATACCCGCTGGTGGGGAGATAAGAGACGAGGCGCATTCAATCTGGCGGTGTCCAAGTTTTTCTATTTTAATATGTACGTTGACATTTGTAATTGGTACTAAGTTCATATGAGCAGAACGGATCTAACTGATGCACTTACAAAAGAGATATTAACACGATAGGATGCATTGTCAAGCAATTATGCAATTATGATGATTTAAAGTCATTGAGCATCGAGATTTTTTGAGAATATTCACCGTGGGAACACTCAGTTTTTTTTCACATTCAGATTTGTAATTAAAAAACTTTTATTCAAAAATTATTACATACATGTAAGGGAGGGATAAGAATAGTACTAAATATTCGATAGTAATTTTTCAGTGGATGAGCACGTTTTAGGAAACCTAAATATATAATAAAATTTTCGCGAAGATGTCTGTGTGTGTGTGTGTATGTATGGATGTGTTTTATATTTTGTACTTTACATTTGTTTTGATTTGTTTTAGTTTTTTCAAAAAGCACAGGTTAGCAGATTTAAACGAAGATGTCAAAATATAATATTATTTTAATGAGTTGTAATTCGTAAATGGTTGTGGAAGAAGAAAAATGTTTCAAACAAAAATTGTAGATAATAATATTTGAAACATTATTCTAGTAACAAAAATTATCATTTAACCATAGTTTATTGAGATATTTTAAAATAACTTGATAGGGCTTCAAGTAAACTACCACTTCCGGTTATTGGATTGTCACCAAAGACTAATCAACTCTTCCAAAGGGGAAACAATTGATATAAACAAAATATCAAAATTTTGAGTTTAGTAGTTTTTGAGAAACCGTAACTCCAAAGATCCACACATACACACAGACAGACTGACTGAAACTGATAGACAGACACACACACACAGACATCATGAAAACTCACTACCAAATATTTAGCTTGATTCCTATACCTCCCTTACAAGATGTGGCGGGAGGTAAAAATAACATTTTTGACACACTCGGTTATATTTGCTGACCTGTACCTTTTAAAAAGAAATAAAACAAGGTATAACAATTTTTTTTTGACATGTGTCCTTTGAAATATATTATTTGGTGTATGTAATGTAAGATTGAAACAAGTATAGTATATTGTACAACGAGCATGGAATGGTACTCATTTCCTACGAGTATGAAATGGACATTCCATGCGAGTTGTACACTATACGTTTTCTACGACCACGATATTATTTCAAAATTAATTTAATTTTAATAATAAATTTGTCCCGCTTTCACCATTCCAATATTTGACAATTCTAAATAAGTATCCTAGCAATGGCATCAGTACTTAAATGAGCTGACCTGTATTGAAATACTCACAAAACAAATTCATTTCGCACGATGCTTGCAATGTACCTTATATCCCTAGCAACAACAAATATACTATGAGCAGATTTCTCAGTGGTCGTAGAAAAAATGAATTATATATTTGGGTAGTATGTTCTCGAGCAATGGATGTATTGACCGGGAGATTGAAAGGCGGGTGTCTGCAGGGTGCAAGGTATTGGGTGCTCTGGGTACATTTGATCGAAACATAAATTTATCTAGAGATGCTTGATTGTGTGTTTATAATGGCGTGTTGGTGCCTATGGATGTATGGTTCTGGATGTTGGATGTGGATGAAGAAGCATGAACGACGTATAACTGCTGTGGAAATGAGATATTTGAGAAGTAATTTGAGCATATATTTATTTAATCGTGACTCATATTGTAGTTGTTTAGCACCCGGTATTATGCATTGTATTACATTACAAGTAAATATATCTTGTACCTTGTACTGTACGACCCACAATTTTAATAATACAAACTAATGTTTAGTGAAATCTAATCGTTCTCGACGTTGAATCATTTTTGCAGCGAAACCTTACTCATTTACAAACACACGTATTGCTCTTTGGTCATTAAGTAATAATAAATACAAACACTGCTTTATCTGCCAATTTTTTTGTGATGTCTACGTACTTTTTTAACTTTACACCGTAGCTGTTTCTTTGAATAATAATGTGATAGCTTCAAAGATTACGTTTGAAAAAAGAACTTTGTACGGATGCAATCTAATTTTAAAGTAAGTGTTTGTAACTAACTTGAACTCATATTTATATCTGGCACATTTTTCAGATTATTCTTTAGAGGTCTTCAGAAAAATTGGCAGCAAAGTTGAGTAAGATCAGTGTATATGTTTTAATAGAAATATGTTGTTATAACACACAATTTTGTTAAAATGATAATTTACTTAAATGCCCCATTTTTGTTGATGTATTGCTAGCAAAATCTAATCAGTTCGTAAATTGACTCGTTAAACTTTAAACATGAAAATTGAAACTGTTATTACATACAGACGTCATCGTGAAAACTTAATACATGTTTTATATAATGTAATGTTTGTTTTCATACATACTTAGGCTGCCAATTATCCGAATATCCTAAATATCCGGATATCTGGATATCAGATTTGTACATTTAAGTATCCGGATAATTGTAACTCTTTTTGTATAAATAATAATTTTTTTTTAAATATTGATGTTATTTTATTAGTGTACACACATATTTATATTCAAAATCAATTTACTTTATAGAAGAAAATGTATTTAATAACAAATGTTTAATAATAAATTAAAAACCGGATTCGAATTCGGATCCGGTTACTCTAATATCCGAGATCCGGTTTTGAGATTTGTAGAGATTCGGTTTTGTGAATTTTTATACTCTAATGAAAAAATAAAAATACTTTTCTTTTAAACATTATTTCTTTATTGCACATGGAGATAAAGTACATCAAGTGGGGAAAATAACAATAAGAAATACCCCATATTAATACATAGAAAATACATATAGATACCTACACCAACAAATTCTCTATAGGCTGTTTTAATTTCTAGTGAATTGAGTTTGTGTTTTATATCCATACTATGTTCTGACAGATTGTGTCTCAAACTCCACACTCGTGTGAAATATCCAACTTTCAGCACTAGTTATACAATATACTATTTAGTTGTCTACTTGTGAAAATAGATTTTTCCGACGATCATTACGAAAACTGCATAAATTCACACGCTAAACTATTACTGAAAGTTGGTCATTGCATATCACTAGCAATGCTGTGTGATATGAAAGCTCGTTAGCCAATCAGATGCGTCCGCAACTGTGTGATATGGTTTTAACTGATAACTGAGCAAACTAACCTAAAAATTTGTGTATAAAAGTTTGACAGTTGCAGATAACTTGCTGAATTTACACGGATAAGAAGGTTGGACCCTGATTTATCATAAATTTTGGTGAATTCTGATAGTAATGATATTAATATAATGTGTTTTAATATTTTTATTTAAATTCTATATAGTTTTTTTTTTTACTTAATTGTGGTCGTCGGAAAAGTATTTCATGCTGAAAGATATTACAGCACTAGTTATACAAAATTCTATTTCTTAAATCAAACAAGCCCTATTAATATCTAGTAGCTCTATTTTCGACATGAATCTTTAATTGACTAGAAAGAAAAACAGACTATATATCACATTTATAATATTTATATAGACATTGTAAAATTTACATTAAATATGTTAATTATTCTTTCAGATCTATTTATCAAGGTATATTAAAATCATAATTGTAATGGAAGTAAAAGAAATTTCACTATATATCTGATTATTGTTTACAGTAAGTTAATATTTATTAGACAATACAAACTGGAAAATTTAGGACCAGCTGTACAAAGCGTTGTTAACTAATAATGCGATAAAAGTTAACAGTGGTCAAGATTGAAATCACATTTTTATACTTTATAATTTTCTGATTAAAATTACACATTTTAAGGTAAATAATAATAGCACAATATTTTTTTACAAATTATGAATTTTTTATTTCTATTTAACTTTTTTCGTAGTTAATATCCTGATTAATTGTCAACATTTCATGCAATAAACATATGAGTATATATACAGGATTGGGTGTTTTTTAACGCACCATAGGGTTTTGAATGTTAAATTTGTATATTAAAATATTGGTCAACATTTCTCCCTAATTATTTCCAAGCAAAAATGTTAAATAGTTATTTTGTAACCAATAAAATTATAATTTAAAATTTTCAAATATTGGGAGCAGGACAAATTTATTCATAATGGATAATTGCCATTGTAAATTTACTCCTGTGGTTAAGGAAGCTAATATATGAATACTTCAAAATTAACATTTAAAATATTATGGTGCATCCCCTTATGTATCACCCTGTATATATATTAAAACTACTTTTATTTCATATTATATTGTAAAATGTATACGAATATAAAAATAAACATGCTCAAAAAAATACAACCATTAGAAGAAATATATCATTGGAAATATAATATTTGATTCATTAATATACGAGTATATATGTACGTATATATGAATATATTAAAAATACTTGTAATAAAAAGTATTCTTTATATTGTAAGTCTCTTGAAATACCTTTTAGCAGTCTGCCCACTCTTTTCGTGGAATAGAGTCTGAAAAAAAAACATATATATTATACCTGTATCACAATCCGTGTTTAAAACACGCTACAACGTTCGTAAACGCAAGATTAAAACACGCCGTGCTTTAAAGGTTACTAAGCAACAATAAAAATATTTACTATTAATATCTGTCAAAACTGTAAACGTAAACAACAAATGCTAACCAGTCTCCATGTAAACGATATACGTCAAACGTCACACGCGCAAAATTATGAAATGAATCTAAATGAAAATGTTGCTTTCCAGTTTTTTTCCAAAGTATGATGCAGGTATAATAAAAAATAGCGTATGACACATGTATATAAGTGCTTTTAAAGCACGATAAATGTACTCCGCTTCGCGTCGTGCTCTTAAACTCGTCGTACGTGCTTTAAAAGCTTACTTAAACACTTGTATCATAATATACTATTTTTTTTGTAGTGCTGTGTTAAACAAATAATACTAAGTGTGGGCTATATATAAAAAAAAAAAATGAATAGGTACAAATGGATATTTAAAGTATATTATTACAGTCTTAGACCGACAAAAAATAAATAGGGACTACTTCAAGTAATCAGTAGTAATTATTTTATACCTTGAGTCACTCCAAGGTCAAAACAACTTAAAATAATCCAAATGAAAATGAATGAATTAAATTACTGCCATTCTTGGCGTGTACTAGCTCCATAGTACATCTATTTCAAAAGAAAACAAACTGTACGAAGAAGCCAACAAATAATAAATAAATATGACGACAACTTGTCTAAAACTATTTTAAATGGAATAAAAATCTGGTGTGGGCAACACACGACTCTCTTATACAGGCTGTTTTTTAAAGCAACAGTTTTGCTGGATAACTAATAACTTTAGAGAAAATATAAATATACAAAGTTATACAGCAAAGAAAGGACATGATAATACGGTTGATAAAATAAAATTATTAGAGAGATGTTCTTTTTTTCAACGATATAACATTTCCAATACCTAAAATTAAAATTAAGATCACAACGTTCAAAGAAACATTAACATTTTTAATATGGAAAATATTATTTTAAGTAGGCCGTTCAACAAAACAAGTTATTGTTTTCATTATTGATACTCCTGTCAACAATGGTTCTATATCCACAACAATTGTTGACATGAGTATCAACAATAGAAACAAAAACTTGTTTTGTTCAACGGTTTACCTAAAATTATATTTTCCATATTAAAAATATAACGTTTCTTTGAACGCTGCGACCTAAATATTAACTTTTTAAGTAATTAAATAAATTAATAAATGATACTTTTATTATTTATGACACCTAATCAATAATCATACTTGTATATGTTGCAATAATCACTCAAGATTTTTATTTGTTGCTATTTTAAATCAGGTACTTAATATCAACTAATCATCTTTTGACACCACATTACTGATATGATATATTGTCAAGTGTCTTATATAAGTAAATGTATTTAATATAAATATAAATCGTTATCGCGATAAATGTAATTATAGGTGTAACTACTTAACGTTAAAGAGCAAAATTTTCCATTAAAACTACAGCCAAGCAACAATAGATATTTATGCAACAAGTACATAATTTTGCGTTTTCTGAGCGATACAGTTTAGGGGAAGAATTGTTTTATGAAATGTCCAATATTTTTCGTTTAATAAACATTAATTTTAATTTGATTGATATTGTGAAATACTAATTTTAGGTAACCAAAAAGTTAATAGAATAAATTATATATCCTGCATAACTAAAACAACTATTTTACATTCTATATTGTATATATGTATAAGAAAGTTCTGTGGCACACACACCAAATTTGTTACATCTGTTTCTACAGGGTAATTCATAAAGTACAAAAAAGATTTACAGTTTAATAAGGGGGCTCAAAATAATGTTTTTTTTTGTTAAAAAAAAAACTTTAAAAAAGGTTACAGTAAATTTCAAAGAAATAAAATTTATTATTTTATTATGAAGTTTTTTTGCGTTATATTCGTTTGTGAGTTATTTAATATACGGACACACATCCAGCCATTCATGCAATAAAAGCTAGCTTAGAATTAAAAAATATCTTATCTTTAATTTTTAGGTTATAATCCATAAGTCAATATATAATAATTCCACAAGAAGCCTGGTAATTTTTTTATCAGTACTTAGAATAAGCAAATATCAATTTGTAATAACTATACAAATACAGAATATACAATATTATCGATTAATTTTTTTTTTTTAAGATTATGTAAAATCTGAAATGGGGAGAAAATACTAGCTATAATATAATTTTAAATTTAAATTCAATTTCTGTATAACTCAAAATCTATTGAAAAAATTGGTCAACCGGAAGTAGCAGTTTACTAGAAGCCCTTAACAGTTTTCCGTGAAAAAACACGGTTAAATTTCATTTTTCAACAATTTATGGTATTTTGAAAAATGTAGAATATTTAATTTTACATGTGTTTTGATTACACCAATTTTATTAATTTACATTAGAATTAGAGATAATAAAATATAAAGAAATTTAATTTCATAAATCTTTCATTCCACGTACACCATAGAAACACTTAAAAATTAAAATTTTTTACGAAATGTAAACAAGCAAAGTAACAGATTACCCACTAGTGGGTATAATTTTGGAAAAAGTCACTAGTGAGTATTTTTTTATATATAACAATAATAATAACACACAACTCCTTAGTAACTACTTCGATTGCCATTTTAATTAAAAAAATTTAAGCATATGTCACTGTCAAATAATATTTCTTTAATAAGTTTTGCATTTATTAAGAGGTGTTGGATAAAACGTTATACTTCACACGTGGGCAAAGTGGAATTACCCACTTGTAAAGTAAATAACTACTTTTTACAAAATGTGACACATGTCATTGTGATTGTGAAGCTGTTTTCTTAGTGAAATATATGTCAAAAAATTAAATAAATATACGAAAAAACATAAAATTTCTCAAATATAAATAGAAAATAAACAAATAAGAAGGTATGTTTCTGTATCATCAAATAATATTTTGTACCGTTTAATAAGAGTTGTATTGGACGGGAGGTTATGTGCTGGCCACATGAGATTTTTTATAGTTAATAACGTAATTAGCTGAAAACATTATATGCAAGTTGGGATAAATGTTTTGAGGCAAATGAATATTTAAAAACACATTACAAAACAACTATTTGTAATTGTAGTTTTAAACTTAAACAGTCATAATTGTTATCTTTCCAAGTGTTACTAACCAAAGAGCAAGTTTATTATTTTATTTATTGCATATCATCATTTGTTCACCTGCACCTTATCAGTATTATCTCTACGATTATTTGGATATTAATTAATAAGTGTAGGTACTTACAATAATACAATGAGTTTCGTCAAAGTCGTAGGTTCTTGATATTTTCGTCCCATCGTCTGCTGTTGAAATTGATATCATTTTATCACCTTCCTTTGTTGTTATTGTCTAAAAATTATCATAATTATTTAAGTAAAGGTGACACTGTTACGAATAGATATGAAATAAAGTGCCACATAATATTATTAAAGTTTGTCTAGCAACATCATTTACAAATCATATATTTCGAATCGGGAAAATTGTTATATGCAAAAAGACGTACGATATTTGAATATTTTTCTCTATATTGTACAGCAGCTAAATATAAAATATTTATATCATATTGTATAATTACAAAATAACTCAGAAAAAAGCAAGTTAAATTTATTGAATTATATTTATATCTGTTTGGAATAGAATAAGTATGTTTTGAGTAGAAAAAGAATGAAGACTAAATAAACAATGAAACAGCTGTGAGAATCGAAGTCAAGGCCTCTTGGTAAGTAATATTCCACAGTCTGATACGTTACAGTGACACTATTTATATTAAATGCAAATAAAATTAATATTTACAGATTTATCTACTCGTAGTAAAATATTTATAAATACAATTTTTAAACTTTTCTATTTTTCGGGAAACACCTTGAATTCGAGCGGAAATGAGATAAGAGCCCAAAACCAAATCATACCGGATGTAGCATTGATATGTGGCGTATAAGAATTTCAATATTCAAAACTATTTTTTAGTTTCTTATACGAAGTATAAGGAAGTATTGGAATCATGAAAAAAAATCGCTGACGAAATTTTGCGGAAATACATTTTTTGACGTCCACTGAATCCGTTAAGACCAATTTCTCAATGATGTCTGTGTGTGAGGATGAATAGTTGGAAGGATGGATGGATGGATGGATGGATGGATGTCCGTGTGCACAATATCTCATGAACGAGACAAGATATATAAACAAAACTTGGAATTTATAAGTTTCATGAAAAAATGAAGAGCTGAGTGGATTTTGACTGAAATTGAAGAACCGGAAGAGGAAGTTTACTAGACACACAAAACAATAAATTCAATTTTTCTCAAAAATAGAATAAGATGTGAGAAAAAGCTTAAAATGAAAAATATTAATAAAAATATTTGGAATATAAAATATTATTTGTACTTTTCTTGTACATGCTTCTAATTTTGAAAAAAATAAAATTATAAATTTAAAAATACATTTTCATAATCTTAGTTGCAATGGGAACAAAAACTAAAACATTTTTAATATCTATGTGTCAAACGTGTCAAATAATTGTGAAGTGTCAAAAATATGTGTCGTTTGAAATATTATAAAGCAATATTTGTATTATTAGTTAAAAAGTTTTAAAGACTAGATATTAATTAATACCAATTTTAAAATAAAATCATAGTTACAATGAAAACAATCCCCAAATTTTGTAAAATATGCAGGTGTCCCATATCAAATAAGAAAGTTGGGGCCACTTCCGGTTAAAGCGGAAATAGAGTATTTTTATGTAGTTTGACGCGCTTTTTGATATAGTTTTTGAATGTATAAAATGTAATTGCTTTTTAAATAAATATTTTTAAGGGGTGAGTCTGTTTTTTGGAACATCCAGTATATATTTACCTTCAATATACCTCCTGGCATGGATTCATCGTATTCTTCATCCAATTTAAATGCAGATTCATTTGTTCTAAGCATTGAAATTGTTTTTATTGACCAATTACCTTCATTTTCGGAAATTTCCATGGCTGGACTTGATACCGCCATCATTTTCCTTCCAATATAAGGAACTCCTTAATTAAAATACCTAATTAATATCACTAAATTATTTAGTTTACAGCATAAATTACCTATAGCTCGAAAATATTCGTCAATATTCTCATTCTTTTCGTGTTGATATTTTCCAACAATTTGCACCATTTTGTATTTAATTTAAACTGAACAATCTATTTCCTTAAATATAATAAAAAGCCTTTATCGATCTACGTGACTAATTAGTTAAATAGATAACAAAAATTCTTAAGAATTGTAACATTTTATAAAATTATGCTATACTTCAGATAAAAAATATATATATTAAAAAAACCAAGTATGAATTATGATAGTTTAAAGCAAATAAAATATTTCAAAATCAGTCGAAATAAGTTAGTGTTATTGTGCTTAAAAGTATTCAAAACGCGCGCGCTAGAATAAATATAGTTGCCGTGTTTATTTCCAGATGTCTGCACCAGGCAGAAAATTAGGTATTTTACGAAAAATTATGAAATATTTAATTTATAATTATCGTTTTATTTCATACAACCCCGCTCCATGAATTAAAATTGTATTTAACTTGTAAAATATTTATTTAAAAAATAAATGTATGTAACAAATAATTTCTGATAAATCGATCATTGTGACAGTTCCTCATAGGTTATTTCCAAAAGTACATTAGCAAAATGTCATCTTCCGAAGCAAAAGACAACGATAAAACATTACTCACAGAATATGAATGGATGGTACGTACTTTTCACAAACAACACGCCTCTTTTCCGGTGTCAAACAGGAAAATTAACAACAATTGTTTGAACATTGAAAATATAAATTTTCCTAAACAAAATTCAAAGTTACAACTTTAAATTTTAGATCAGGCCATGTGAGATGTACAGGGAAGAATATGGGGAATGCACTGGAATTAGGGGTAGATTTCATCAGTATTTTATTTATGGAGAAACTTTAGATTGCGCCCAATGGAAGAGGGATCTGGATAATTGTGAAAAATGGAAGGATAATAATGACACTAAAGCTGCAGTAAGTTAAACATGTTGTATTTATTTTATAATTATTCTTAAATACATAATATTCAATTGAGAAATAAAAATGCATCAATTGAGGTTATGTTGTAGTTGCATTTGGTTTTTGACGTTTGCAACAGTAACCAATTTATCAATTTATATTCTTCCAGGACTTAATAATTAAATCTGAGCAAAATAGAAGACATGAACGTCTAAAAGCACATTACTCCAACAATATTTGGGAACGTAGAAATTCTCCTCCGGAAGATTGGAATAAACCACTGCCAGAATATATTGCCAAAGATTATGAAAACTCGTATTTGGGACATAAAGCGAAAGAAATGCGAGGTGAAATCACTCCTGAAAGCCAAATAATGGACAGAACGCTTTGTGTTGTTATGTGATTCGTGCAATTATTAGTTACAATAAATTGTTATTGTTAATATTTGTAAAATAAACTGTTGCTATTAAGATTTTTTCATTGCTGTTTTATTTATTGAATTGAACTGTTTTATTTTTCTTACAATTAAGTTTGAATGGTTCAGATCTGCAATACTTTTTCTACATCAGTAAAACGAGTCCACAACATTTACGTACAGTAATTTGAAACGTGTATTTTAATACAGAACTTTACTAAAAAATCTTATATTTATTTGAATGTTTCATTCTTACATCCAACATTTAGCAATCTACGAATTTTAACAGACAACTGTAGGAACACATTTTAGTCAAATAGCTATTATAGTTTTAGAGAGAAACAAAATCTAAATTTGATATTAGTGGATGCATTACATTTTGATTTGAATAAACGTAATACACAATATATTTGTGGGAGGTAAAAATGTGTATTTGAAACACTATTAGCAAAAAAATCAATGCCTGTGTCCTAAAATGTCATTTATATGCATTCTAGTCAAACCTTGCAAATCTAACCAAACTTTGCTAATGCACAAAAAATATAAATCAGTTTTATTAGAAAGCTACTAATAAATGCATCAAAGTGACAATTAAACTTAGGTTTTAATAATTTCCGTCTAATTTGCAATAGTTTAGTGCATATTTCCTAGCCGGTGTTCCAATTCCCTGTTCATTCCATTCAGAACATTTTATTTTGTCATGTTGCCGACTGAGTTAGTTACTCGATGCCGCTCAGTGCATCTTTTTCTAACATAACGTAAACATGCAGAAGTCAGTTTGCGTCTGATTGTCTGTGTGGATAGTGCGAAAATTAATAAAGTATTATTTTTGTAACTGCAATAATTAAGTGTAAATATTTGTGTTCATCAAAAGTACAAATCTACATATCAGTGGTTGTAAACAACGACTCAGAGTGCATCGAAGTGTCAAAATTGTGTGACAGTGCACCATGGCAAATAAAGATGATTATCTGACAGAATACAGACAATTTTTTGAAGAATTTGCTAATACTGTGGAACCGAATGATCAGCTACCTGTCAAACTCGGAAGCTACAAGTTTATTAATTCTGAAGTTGTGGGTGGGATAGTTGACTGGTGTTTGCAGTACCTAAACAGAAAGTAAGTCACGTTTTTAAATTATTTCTTTTAATATTGTTTGTTTAGTTTTATGCTATTGTAAAATGCTGCGCCTTATTTTGTAATTTTAATCAATTTTGCCGCCGCGTTTGACATGTGCTATTGTTTACAAACCTCTCGAATGGATTAGTTGTCTCATATCAGTTTATGACTTTTTTAATTTGTCGGAAATTAATTGGCATTTTGATATTTAGAAAGAGAAAGTAATATTTACATTTACCACAAGGAAAACATTACATTTTTTTAATAACTTACTGTGTATTAATTATTTAGCAATAGAATTAACAAATTTGTTTGACATTTGCTCCTAGTGTCATATTTCAATTATAAATTAGTTTATTAATTAAATTTATGTGCAATTTATGATGTTTGTACAAGTATTATAATATATTTACATTATACGATATGAACCACCTGTTAAAATATTTTGAAAAATATAATATATTATTATTTGATTTTAATAGGTTTAAATACTTACTAAATACTTAAATATAAGCAGAGGCATAGAAAATTAAATTCTACATCAAGTAATCTGTCTCGCATTCTTAATTAATGTTCAAATTAACCTCCAAATTTTCCAAAAATAAATATTTATCAAACTGTTGTTCATGGAACTGAAACACATGTTTTTTTAATAGTCATTTGTAATTTTTATTTTTAACAGTAATTAAATAAATTTGAGAAATTCTCTCCTGCTGATGGTTTTTATGTATTTCAAAATTATTTAAATTGTAATATAATTTATGATAGTTAACTTTGATTTGTTTAATTTTGTTCATAACATTATTTGGGCACTTTCCCTTACGACGGGAGAGAAAATGCACAAACCTCCCGTAGATATTAAATTGGCTGTTTCTGTTGTTAAGTATAAATGTTAAAGATTTTATCATAGATTCATATGTATAAGAAAGTCTTGTGTTGAACACCACACAGCAATTACAAACCTATAAAAGGGGAAAATCGCGGGGAAATTTAGAGGAAGTGACATAGTTAAAGTGACGAATATAAGCTAAAAATAAGTGGTTTATTTGTGTTTTATGATATGCCGGTTAATATGTCACGTAGTTCTAGCTAAGTTAATGTGATGTTACATGAATTTTATTTGTTTATTTTTGTTTTGTCTGTACATGAAATAGATGCGTCAAAAGATAGGTTTCATATTAATTAGTCAATAGTGAAACAGGAAAATAATTATAAAAATGATTTCCTGTCATGCACAAACGTATTTATTGTTTGATATCAGTTCATATATCTATACAAATAAACGATTCAATGCGGAAAAATTATAGATTTGGTCAAATAAATGGTTCATCGATTTATATTCATTTTCTCGCAATGATATGCAATTCTATATTTTTTATTGTAACCTGACATATTTTTAAATCTTTTGTTCCTCATTAAAACAATTCTTACTCATTATACTACTAAAATTATCAGTACAATAACTGTTCTTGTTTTTATTAATAAATAATCACACACAGAAAGTATGCCATGAATATTTAAACAATTATATTAGTTGCTGTCAGATCTTTAATAATTATTATTTGCTTCTTTGATTTTGTTTATCAATTTTCGCTGTTAATTTTATTTAGTTTGTTGTATTAATGTTTAACATTTGAACATCTTTTATAATAGTTATTTTTGATATAAGTTTTAAAAGTGACTTTTTATTAGTAAGTGGAGAAGATTGTGAAACGAGGCGAAGCCGAGTGAAACAACCCCACGAACAAAATAAATTAGTTTTAATACGTATGCCATACAAACTTTTATCTACGATTTTCCTAGTGTATTAGTAAATACTATTAGGGTTATATTTGTAGATTTATTGACACAAATTGTTAGCTCGAAAAGTAACCATAAAATCACTTTTAGTTCGTTGCTGTTACTTTTAACACTACTGTCAGAAAGTGACACTTTTAACTTGCTAAGCAACCGTTAAAAGGGCCGCTTTTAACAACGGTCGCAGATAATAGTTATTTACTTTACAAGTGGGCAAAGTAAGGAATTACCCACGAGAGAAATTTTAGCACACGAAGCCGAAGGCTGAGTGTGATAATTTTATCGAGTGGGTAATTTCACTTTGCCCACGTGTGAAGTATAACGTTTTATCCAACATCTCTTAATAAATTCTAAATTTATTAAAGACATATTATTTGACAGTAACAAATGCTTTAAATTTTTAAATTAAAATGTCAATCAAAGTGGTTACCAAGGTGTTGTGTGTTATTATTATTGTTATAAATTAAAAAAATACTCACTAGTGGATTTTCTCTAAATTATACCCATTAGTGGGTAATCTGTTACTTTCCTTGTTTAAAATCGTTATAGTTATAGAGCATTTATTGAGAGGTGTTGGATAAATTTATTTATTGTTGTTAATCTCTGTGATTATTTATTAATAAAAACATGAATTATTTCTGTACTGATCATTTTAGGATTCATTCCAATAAAAAAAAATCTGATGTGGCCAGCACATAACCTCCCGCCCAATACTACTCTTAAACGGTACAAAATAGTATTTGATGATACAGAAACATACCTTCTTATTTGTTTATTATCTTTATATTTGAGAATTTTAATTTTCTTTTGTATATTTATTTAATTTTATGACATATATTTCACTAAGAAAACAGCTTCACAATCACAATGACATGTGTCACATTTCGTAAAAAATTGAAAATTTTTAAATGTTTCCATGGTGTACTAGGAATGCAAAATTTGTAAAATCTAATTTCTTTATATTTTATTATCTCTAATTCTAATGAAAATTAATAAAATTAGTGTAATCAAAAAACATGTAAAATTAAATATTCTTCAACTTTCAAAATAACATAAATTGTTGAAAAAGGAAATTTAACCGTGTTTTTCACGAAAAACTGTTAAGGGCTTCAAGCAAACTGCTACTTCCGGTTGACCAATTTTATCCAAAATCTAATCAGCTCTTCATTTAAATATAAGAAGTAATAATTCACAAAATTGTATTTTTTGGTATTATAGTATTTGAGTTATGCGAGACGAAAAAATTGCTACAGACTACACACACACACACATACACACACACACATACACACACACATACATACATACATACATACATACATACATACAGACATCATCGCGAAAATAGTAAAATCGTATTGTAGGGACCCTAAAACGTGCTTATTCATTGAAAACTCACTACCCAATTTTTTGACCAAAAACAATACCTCCCTTACCTAGAGGTAGGCGGGAGGTAAATATAAAATTAGGTACATTTCATTGAAAATTGAACACCCGGTAGAAAAATTTATACTGAAAATAAATGAGTATTAATTTTAAATATACTTTGAAAATATTTTCGGTAATCGTAAAAGGTGTAGAATAATATTAGCTACAATTTATTCTCTATTGTGTACCGTTTAAAAATAAATTATTATCACACATTAGATTATTATTTTATGTTAACATTAAGGCGTTAAAAAACAATTATAGCAATAAACAATAATTATATATTGTAAATGACATTACAACGCATTTTATTGATGTATACACTCAACACTTATTCCAAAGTCTGGACAATTTATAGCCTAATAAATAAAAAATATTTAAAATCGATTTTGATACCTCCATCTCAAATGTAACATATGGCCTAAACCAAATTGGCCAATAAAAATATAATTTATCGTCCCCCATGAAATTGCGTTTTCCCCTATTCGCTTTTCCTTCGCGCAGCATGTGCCCTTGATGGAAATATATATGCACGCCCATGCACCCTGCTATATCATAATATAACATGTTCTCTGTTATTATTGCTGTTTTATTTTGACGCCATTTAAAAAAAAATGTAAACCTGTTTAGATTTTTTTAGAAGAGTTGTACTTATTGTTGTGTCTCTGGTTTGTTAACCATCCATGCTAGTTTGGTTACACCTGCGGCTCTCAAAATGTCGAAATTTATTTACTTGTAAATTTCTTTGTTTCGGTAAAGATTCTATCATTTATTTTGATGCTAGAATAATGTTCATTCTAGAACGATTTATGGGGTTTATCACGGTTTGTACAAATGTACAAAATATCAAAGCTAAAGTCAAATATTTTCTTAAAAAATATGATGTGGCCAGCACGTAACCTCCCGCCCAATATAACTCTTAAACGGTACAAAACAGTATTTGATGATACAGAAAAATACCTTCTTATTTATTTATTTTCTATTTATATTTAAGAAATTTAATTTTCTTTCGTATATTTATTTAATTTGTTGACATTTCACTAAGAAAACAGCTTCACAATCACAATGACATGCGTCACATTTCGTAAAAAATTTATTTTTTTAAGTGTTTTCATGATGTACAAGAAATGCAAGATTTATTATTATTTTATTATTTCCAAAACTAATGAAAATTAATTAAATTAGTGTAATTAAATAGATGTAAAATTAAATACTCTACAATTTTTTAAATTATATAAATTGTTGAAAAATTAAATTTAACCGTGTTTTTTCACGGAAAACTGTTAAGGGCTTCTAGAAAACTGCTACTTCCGGTTGACCAATTTCATCAAAATCAACTATTCATATAAATATAAGAAGCAAAAATACACAAAATTGTATTTTTTGGTATTATATAGTAAATTGTAAAATCGTATTATAGGAACCCAAAAACGTGCTTATTCATTGAAAACTCACTACCCAATTTTTTGACCAAAAACAATACCTTCCTTACTAGAGGTAGGCGGGAGGTAAAAATGACATTTTTAATAATTATTTTTGATACTCGACTGTCCGTTTCTACTCAACAACTACTCAAAATTTTACCTATAAATTTATTAGCGCACTCGGCATATTACCTATGATTAAATATATATTTTTTGTCATGATATGATTTAGGATGTTGCGGTAACATTTTGGGAAACACTGTTTCTGATTTCAAATTGTGGCGACAAATTGTCGGTTCAGATAAATTTATTTATTTTATAACTTTTAAGCTTGATGTGGGAATAGGAATATACAATGTGTTTACATATATTTTTATTATTTTATATTGATATTTGTTTTCCTAATTTAGTTTTTATTTTGGCGCGATTTACATGTTTTGAAGTAATTTAAATAGGAAAGGTAGTCGAAAAGACTGAATTATATTATCATTTTATTGACGATATTCTTTTTTATACTTTGAATAATGAATATATTTTAAATTTTGCTTTTAAAAGTAATGAAAAAGAAGTCGTTTTAATTTTAAACAAAACGTTTTATTTAAAACAATATCAATTTGATTTAATACTACTCCTATTCAAACCATTTCGTCCCCAAAATCTCAGTTGAATAGTTTCTAATGTAAACTAAATTAATTTTCATACAAGAATATTTTTTAAACCTAAAAAATGAAATCGGATTGGCACTATTCAAATAAATTTTTAACTTCATTTAAGAGGAATTAAAATGGTAAATTTCATTAATTTTAGCGTCTGTTCTACATGTCATGTGTCAAGTGTCATAAACAAACATTCAACTCCAGATTTTTTCAGTTGATAATCAGTGATTTTATATTTAAATGATAGTCTATCTACGTTAGCAAATATTTTTGTTTCCCACTTAGTAAAGTTTTATGATTTATTTTACCTGGAATTGCTGACAAACTGTGACGTCTTATCTATTTAGTTCTGCTTACTAAACATACATTAACTTAACACACACAAGCATAGAGCTAAGAGTTACAAAACACACAGCGACACGAAAAATGTACAGACAGAAAATGTCGCAAGAATTCTGTAAATACTTATATTAGTAATTATTGAAGTAGATGGTTATGTTTATATTTTTATTTTTATTTCCGAACTCATTTGAAAGGAAGGTATTGGAGTACCTACACAAAATAAAAAATATTGTAGAATTTACCGAACTATTCGGTACTTAAGCTGAGGATATAAAATGTATTTTCTGAAAATTTACAAAATTTTATTGTAAATATTTTTTATCCAACACCTCTTAATAAATTCTCTATAACTATGGCGATTTTAAACAAGTTACAGATTACCCACTAGTGGGTTTAATTTTAAGAAAAGTCACTAGTGAGTTATTTTCTATTTATAAAAATAATAATAACACACAACACCATGGTAAATATTTCGATTGACATTTTAATTTAAAATTTTTAAAGCATATGCCACTATCAAATAATATTTTTAAATAAATTTTGCATTTATTAAAGGATGTTGGATAAAACGTTATACTTCACAGATGGGTAAAGTGGAATTACCCACTCGATAAAATAAATAACTATTGCTTGATAAATAATCGTGTATTAATTGTTCGGAAAATACTACGACATATAGTGACGGGTCAAAATTTTCGATAGCGATTTTTCAACGAATAGATGACAAAAAATATAAGTAACATAATAAAAATATTGAATTCTTATTTGTTAATTTTCGGTTGTTAAGTATTTTTAGTTAATATTGACAAATATATTGTGTTAAATTAACAATTTGAACAAATATGACAATTTGTGAAATTAAAATTTTGTCAATTCTGAATTTATATTTTTTGATTTAATTGCTTGATTTCTAAAATTTATGAAATAGATTCGTCAATAATAACAAGTAAATTTAGCTAACGAAATTGTTAAAGAAAGTTTGTATCCTTTGTAACATTTTAATTTGTTATAATAACTATGATTTATTGTTTTGTTTCAACATAAGTACTAAAATATTTAGTCAAAAGCTCATAAAAATAAATGTTAATAATTACTCTATATTCACAAATATATTTAGTTACGAAATACACAAAAATATTTTTTCTACAATCGTTGCACAATATCGACATTGTTATTCTATTTTAGTTAGGAAATGTTCAAAATTGTCGCTCTAGGGCGACAAAGTGACATATTGTCGCACTAGTGCGACAAAAATAAAACAAAAATAAATTAGAGTAAATGATGCATTGGATTTTTCTGGTAATAACCTTGCTATTGCAAATACAGTTGGCATATACGTACATACATTTCAACTTAATCACCATAAACGAATTCACTCTGTAGACTTTATGTCAAATGTACTCCATATGTCAAATGTACTCCATGTGTCAAATTATGATTTCTTTGAAAATGTTTATTTTGTTCATAAACGTTGTCATGATTACGGTGACATGGGTAACTACAATTTTACTGAATTGTTATAGGCGGGACCAAAGATAATTTTAAAAATTAATTTTTTTCTACAGCTTGACATTGTTCAACGATTGTAGAAAAAATATTGTGTGTATCTCGTCGGATAGAGCTTGTTCGGTGCACTTGTCGAGTTGTTGATCTCGGCTTCGCCTCGATCAACAATTTCTCGCCGCGTGCAACAAACAATGTTCTATCCGCACTTGATACACAATAGTTATTTGTGTATCAAGTGCGGATAGAACATTGTTTGTTGCACGCGGCGAGAAATTGTTGATCGAGGCGAAGCCGAGATCAACAACTCGACAAGTGCACCGAACAAGCTCTATCCGACGAGATACACACAATATTTTTTCTACAATCGTTGAACAATGTCAAGCTGTAGAAAAAAATTAATTTTTAAAATTATCTTTGGTCCCGCCTATAACAATTCAGTAAAATTGTAGTTACCCATGTCACCGTAATCATGACAACGTTTATGAACAAAATAAACATTTTCAAAGAAATCATAATTTGACACATGGAGTACATTTGACATATGGAGTACATTTGACATAAAGTCTACAGAGTGAATTCGTTTATGGTGATTAAGTTGAAATGTATGTACGTATATGCCAACTGTATTTGCAATAGCAAGGTTATTACCAGAAAAATCCAATGCATCATTTACTCTAATTTATTTTTGTTTTATTTTTGTCGCACTAGTGCGACAATATGTCACTTTGTCGCCCTAGAGCGACAATTTTGAACATTTCCTAACTAAAAATGGAATAACAATGTCGATATTGTGCAACGATTGTAGAAAAATAACTATTGTTACTTGCTTGAAATTAGAAACTTGTTAAATTATCAAAAATTAACGGTGGATCGTTTGGAACTATAAATTTTGTAAATTTTTATTCTGATGACAATATCCTCGACAATATCGTTGTAAAACCTATTTAGATTGGCCAGAGACTACCGGAAGTGGTAGTTTACTTGAAGGCCTATCAGGTATTTTGAGTATATTTCAATAAATAATTAAGTAAGAGAACAAATTGTCACAATGAAAAAGATTTAAAATAATATTAGGTATAATATTTATTTGAAACTTTTTTCTATTTTCTACTGTCAGTTGTTTAGGCGGGAGGTTTTGTGTTGTAAATACCAAACATGTTTATTATATATTCATTGAAATGTAATGCAATTTTTACCCTGATTGTGCAACAAAATTATGAATGGAAAGTTATTTGACTGACAGTTGTTAAGTGAAGAAAATTATAACAATTACTGTTTTAATTTTCTTCCTAGTTTTCTACAGTAGGTACTCTTCAAGTAACTTTCCAATTTATAAATAGATATTCACGTGTCTAGTTAAAATTTATTCATAAATGTATATAATTACAATGTGGAGTTATGCAATAAAAGCAAACAAACTTATATGTAAACAATAGGTTTCCCATAATTTATAATTTATTGAATAATCCCACGCATTTGCAATCATTTTTCTTTTGTTTTTTAAATATATTTATGGCGTAGGAGGACCAGATTTCATGTAACGGTACAACCACTGAAAACTCGTACGATTTTTGTATTGCAAATAATGAATTTAGTGTGTGATATTCAAAAATATTGGCTACAATTTAGATTTGAAAAATTTTGCTATATTAACGATATACTAACGATGTACTAAATTTGCCAGTATCCAACATGTGTCACTTGCCATTTCATGTGAATCACGTACACGTATTAAGGCAGCTTAACAGAATGACATTATCTCTGCGGGATCAGCTCGTGCCGTGGATCGTGAGTGTTTTGTTTCACTTCGCTCATTTGTTTCGCGGTTAAATTGAAAATGACGCTTTAATTAAACGTCGCAGTAGGCGGGTGTCTGGCATTTGTTTCACTTTGTGTTAGACGCTTGTTTTTTGTTTGTCTGGTGCTTTACACCTTAACTGTATTTTAAACAGAAACAATTGAATGTTAGTGTTACAATAGCCCTTATTGTAATTTGTATTACTTTTATTACAAGAGTATTTTGTACAACGAGCATGGAATGGTTCTCATTTCCTACGAGTATGAAATGGACATTCCATGCGAGTTGTACACTGATCACGATATTATTTCCTACTTAATTTAATTTTAATAATAAATTTGTCCCGCTTTCACCATACCAATATTTGACAATTCCAAAAAAGTATCCTAGCAATGGCACCTGTACTGAAATGAACTAACTTGTATTGAAATACTCACAAAACAAATTCATTTCGCACGATGCTTGCAATGTACCTCATATCCCTAGCAACAACAAACATACAATGAGCAGATTTCTAAGTGTACGTAGAAAAAATTATGTTAATTAATTATATTATAGAAGAAATTATGTTGAATAGTGTTACAATGACCTTTTTTGTAACAATCGGGCATTGTAACACGTGTTTTTCATACTTCTTTTCCTATTTGATGTTCACAATGACAATTACCGAAACTAAAAATAAATAAGTACTTTTTCCTGTAATATTAATAAAACAAAGTACTTTATATTTTGACTATTTGTTTAATTATTTCAATAAAAAATTAATTGCAATAATTTTACGTGAGCAATGACAGTTAAATGTTTAACAGATTGACAATTTTACAAATAATAAATTACCCAAAAACAGTTGTACAAAATTCAATTTTATAGCATTATATTTGATAAAAACCGTGTCAAAAAATAGACTTTGTGAACGTGAAATAAGAAATAGTTATTTACTTTACAAGTGGGCAAAGTAAGGAATTACCCACGAGAGATATTTTATCACACTCGTGTCATAATTTTATCGAGTGGATAATTCCACTTTGCCCACGTGTGAAGAAAACGTTTTATCCAATATCTCTTAATAAATGCAAAATTTATTAAAGAAATATTTGACAGTGACATATGCTTTAAATTTTCTAAATTAAAATGTCAATTGTAGTGGTTACCAGGGTGTTGTAAGTTATAATTATTATTGTTATAAATAGATAATTACTCACTAGTGACTTTTCTCAAAAGTATACCCACTAGTGCGTGTGGGTAATCTGTAACTTTCCTTGTTTAAAATCGCCATAGTTATAGAGCATTTATTGAGAGGTGTTGAATAAATAAATTTACTTGTAAAAAATGACAATTAAATTTCTATATAATATCGGCCATTGTTTGTCCAACAAAACTACCAACAATACCTATGCTATTTGATACACATTGTTTGAGAACGCCCGGTATAATCTCAAAATCAATACAGATTATAGCTCTTATAAAGCACAAAGCTTCTTAAAATTAGATTAGGCACTTCGACTTTAAATTCCAGCGCAAGAAACCTTCGAATCCGAAAATCTCATTTGCACTACCTCACACTAATTTGAGTCTGTTGAAACTTTTACGATCTAATTGTATTTCCAGTCTAAATCCAATGGAGACCGAGATAGCGCTCAGCAGATTCGAAATCTCTTCGCTTCGGGTATTTTACATGTAAATGAATGTGCATCGGATTTAAATAATCAGGTTACATGTATATAACAACGTCGCAAACAGAATGTGCTAACAGACGCTGTGTTCAATGCTTACATTATAATAATTTTACATGATTGTATCTGTTTTTAACATACTGTAATATATTAAATTTGTTTGAGATAGCTGATTACAAAATATAAAATAATCTGGTGTGGGCAACACACTACTTTCTTATACATTTAAAACCAACTGAATACGAAAGATTTGTTCCTTGTGTATGACATTATTTGACAAGTATTGTAGGCCTCGTCTACGGCTCGTGCTTTAATTTTACTTCGAGGGAAAAATCACTTCTATGTTTTTCACGATCCCCAATATTTATAATACTTACTATAATAGTATATTATTATATGAGGGATTATGAGAGTCATTATTCACGAAGATCATCAAAATCATCTTAGTGAATAATGACCATAATCCCGAATATAATACTATACATTTTCTAATTCTGTAAATTCGGAAAACACTTTAGAAAATGATCAAAATTCGTTGAAAACATACGTTGAAAAACGTCAAAATACACAATGACAACTGACTATATGTCAACTGTCAGACGGCCGTTGCTTGGTGATCCACATCACGTCTTTAAAATAACCGTGAATTATGGATTTCTGATTCTGTGATTGGTCAAGAAGAGTGAATTATGGGTACTATAATTCCTCGAAAAATTTGAATACTGAGGATATATTTATACAGGAGTAAAAGTATTTGAATTGTAATTTAATTTATGATAGTTACATTTGATTAGTTTTATTTTCATTTTTCAGAACAAATGCAATAATTTGAGCATTTCTCCTCGCGACGGGAGAGAAAGTGCACAAATCTACCGCTGATATGAAACTGAATGTTTCTGTCACGATTTTAGTTTCTCTCCCTGTCGTAAAAAGAATATTATAGTTTTTGATGCCATTGTAACTAAGATTATTGAAATATATTATTAAATACATAATTATTTAGTTTTACTCAAAATTAAAAGCATGTACAAGAAAAGTACAGATAATATTTTATATATCATTTTTACATAGCTGATTCTATTTTTGAGGAAAATGGAATGTATTGTTTTTCTCTTCCAGTTTTTCAATTTCATAAAAAATCAACTCAACTTTTCGTATTTTCATGAAACTTATAAATTCCAAGTTACGTTTACATATTTTATATCGTGTATGAGATATTGCTTACACGAACACACATACATACATCCATCCATACACACAGCCATAATTGAGAAATAGGTTCAGTAGACCTCAAAATATGTATTTCGTCAGCGATTTTTTTATGATTCCAATACTTCTTGATACTTTACATAAGAAAATAAAAATTTCAATTCTACAGCTTGCAATCCTGCAAACACGAGAGGTAAAATTTCATACTGAAAACCATGGTGCATATAAATCAAACTAATTACTATTCTCTCAAGATACGTTTAGTAACTTTACACACCTACAACTGAAAGCAAACCCATGTTCAAAACTAGTTTCTCTGTAGTTCCATAATCAAAACTACAAAACATAACCTTGTGCTATGAAGTTCAACTCGAACTGAAAAACGGTAACCCGCCTCTGTATCTAAGCTCTAAGGTTAATAACTAGTGCACAACCTGCGCCTGCGACGTCTGCATGCGTGCGCGCACTCGTGACTCATCCAATGACGCGTAGAGTTCGTAGGACACACGAATCACGAAATAAGAATCACGAACATGCCGTGTGACTGAACTAGAACTAGACGTAGACGCATAAATAAATAAGTGATACGTAGTTTATTAGGGTTGTTTGAACTTTATATAGATATATTCCATCACGTCAAAGGACCTCTAGACACCACAGAAGAAAACAGAAACAGTAATTATTAATCATTCAATACAGATTCACATACCGATAGAAAATTTTGACTCACGGAATATTTTCTCTTAAAATTGTAATATTTTTTTATTACATTTCTTTATAATATAAGCGCTAAGAAACCCATTGCAGCAGAGCGCATCGTCAGATCTCGAATATTTTTCGAGATACGTCGATTTTTGGTATTTTTCGAAGTGCAACTTTAAGGGCCTGTAATTCAAAAACTACACGAGATATCTAAAAATTCTCTTCAGTTTAGCGTTTCTGGTGCCTTATATAACAAATTAGCAAATTTTTAAAATTTTGATTTTTTTTTGTATTTTTGTTCAAAATTTTGATCGGCGATAACTCGACAAATATTAAAGATACAGATTTGCAGTGTTCACCAATCGATTCAGCTCGTCGAAATACATAAGTATGCAAAGTTTCATAAAAATCGCTTTACGGGATGGAAAGTTAGAGCAAAAAGCCTGAAAATGGCGTTTTCTGTCCAAAAAGTCAATAGGTACCCCTTGACGTTTGGCCTGAATTTGGGCATTTTGAGACTTTTTGCTCTAACATTTCAGCCGGTTGTCCGAATTTTCTGAAATTTTCAGGGTTTATGTATTTCGTCGAGCTGAATCGATTGGTGAACACTGCAAGTCTGTATCTTTCATATTTGTCGAGATATCTCCAATCGAAATTTTGAAAAAAAAAAAAATTTCAAAATTTTCAAAATTTACTAATTTATTATAAATGGCACGAAAAACACAAATCTGGAGATATTTTTCGATATCTTGTATAGTTTTCGAGTTACAGCCCCTCAAAGTTGCTCTTCGGAAAATATAAAAAATCGTCATATCTCGAAAAATATTAGAGATATGACGATGCGCTCTGCTGCAATGGGTTTCCTGCCGCGAATATTATAAAGAAATGTAATAAAAAAAAATTACAATTTTAAGTCATATTTGGGGAAATTTCCGTATTTTGAAAAGTATTACAAAGTGGGAAATAAATCACTTTTAATACGCATATCATACAATATTTTATCTACGATATTCCTAGTGTATTAGTAAATATTAAAAAATGTAGAATGATATTTTGACAGCAAGAGTTATATTGGTTGATTTATTGATAAAAATAGTTGGCAACGTGTTAAAAGTAACAATAAAATCACTTTTAACACGTTGCTATGTTACTTATAATACTAGTGTCAAAAAGTGACACTTTTATCTTACTAAGTAACCTTTAAAAGTGCCACTTTTAACAACAATTAAAAACGAAAACATTGGACATTTCGTAAAACAGTTTTAAATTTATTTATTTATTTAACAGGAAGAAATGAACTCTCCAATTTGCCTTTGGAGACAAAGTGGGAATCGAACTAAGGATGTTATGGTCTAATGGGCCTATTCTGTAATTTACTTATTAATTTGTAACGGCCTGTTAAATAAATAATAACAAACGTTACTGAATAAAAATTGAAAATTTCGTTTAACACACATATTTTTATTGATTCAAATTTTTAATAGACCGTTAAAAATGAACAGATAAGTTACGGAATAGGCCCCTATAAATAATTTTTAGGTGTATTATGTAAATAAATACAATCTTTGATGAATAATGTATTAAAAAGGTTAAGCAATGAACCAATAAAAAATTAAAATGTAAACTGCACTTGTTACTAAGCGGTGTATAATTTTATTCCGAAAGTAGAACACCCATAAATAAATAGTAAGCTACTTAAAACCAACATGAGTAGAATCGATTTAATATCTACTTTGGCTCATACAACATTTTAAATTTTATACATGACGTAAAACCCTGAAATAGAACAAGATTACCAACGAAATATGTGTCATCAAATTTTTTTGTCATGAAAATATAAAATACGATAAATCGTTTTCCTTACAGCCAGACATAGAGATGAATGAATTCAATGCAATTGTATGATAGCGTAGGTTGAGTTCATTATTCGCAAACTAAAATTGGTGACGAAAGATCTGTGTCAGCAGTAACCAACATTTTACATTAGTAGGTTCATTGAAATAACTCATTCAAGTGTTCCAGTTAATATATTTATTACAAATACATTTAATACTCAATATTGAAAGGATAATACTTATGGTCCTTAAATTCATTTGAAGGACAAACTCTTTCATTTCTATTTAACGAATCCATGTACGTAAGTTCCTCATTAGTGAGTTCGAAGTCAAAGATATTTATGTTGTCGATAATTCGGGATTTGGTGACGGATTTTGGTATAACTGCAATGCCTAGTGATACCTGAAACAAATGATAGTGAATTGAGTTAGCGAGTTATGACGTAAGAGACAGCTGAGCATCGGATGATTTTTCCGGCATTGACCAAGGATACCTTGACCGAATTTTTTTTTATTGTTTAATATACAATTATATTTTATTTTATATATGGCAGCATATTTATATCTATAAATATTTAGACTTTATACAAACAAGCAAAGATGAAAGAGAAACAATTAAACAAAAGCAAATATTTAGCTTATTTATAAACAAAGTGCGTCAACTTTGCTTTAAAATCATGTAAATAATTCTTATATTATATTATGTTATACGCGATTATTTATTAAACTCCAAAAATACATATTTAGTTCATCAACTTTTTTTCTGACGTCTGGTATTTCTAACCTTAGGTAAACTACAAAATAAATTTATAAGAGGTATAAACAAAAAACACAGCATCAAAATATGACAGCTAGAATAATAATACATTTAAGCTATGATTTTGATGCGATTTTTTTTATTTATTCAACTGCCAAATTTATTCTCTTGTTCATCTAGGATTAGAAATACCGCTCCTAAAAAGGATAAATTAATTTTTATAATTAGGTAAGTAATTTATAAAGTACTACAATGAAACTTGCTGAAAAAAAAAAGATTATAACAAATAGTAGTGATTGTTGACAGATGACATTTATCGTTATTTATTTTGGGGTAATTCCACTTTGCCCACGTGTGAAGTATAACGTTTTATCCAACATCTCTTAATAAATACAAAATTTATTAAAGAAATATTATTTGACAGTGACATATGTTTTAAATTTTCTAAATTAAAATATCAATCGAAGTAGTTACCAAGGTGTTGTGTGTTATTATTATTGTTATAAATATTAAAATATTCACTAGTGACTTTCCTCAAAATTATACCCACTAGTGGATAATCTGTTACTTTCCTTGTTTAAAATCGCCATAGTTATAGAGCATTTATTGAGAGGTGTTGGATAAAATATTTCATTATTTCAAGCAAGCGATTCTTTTTCCAATTAAGGATAATTAATGTGCTCGCCATTTTATTTTTTAATACTGTAATATATGGATTATTTTACATGACTGCAAAACAAAAACGAACTTTGTAATTGGTAAAAAAAATTGCTAAATATGTTATGTGAAGTAAGTTTAAAATTAACACCGTGTATATTTAGGATGTTGAATTAAAGGATGCACGCTATTTTTAAAGCACTGGCGATTTTAAAAGCACTCCGCTTCGTGTCGTGCTTTAAGCTTGTATCATAATACACTATTATTACTTACCAAATACTTGAGTACGACTTGCGCAGGACTCTTCCCATACCTCCTCGCCATTTCTTTCACCTTCTCATCCTCTACGGTAGGTTGCGGTTTCCCTTCGACCCCTAGAGTCTGCTGCGGCCTCCCCAGAGGACAGAACCCAGTCACGGTGATGCCTCTGTCCTTGCAGAACGCTATCAGCTTCTTCTGATTGAGGTTAGGGTTGCATTCCACTTGGTTGTTCACTGGAGGAATGCGGCAGTTTGCAAGAAGTCTTGTTAGCTGCTCGCTGTTGAAGTTTGAGACGCCGATGTTTCGGGTCAGGTTGAGGTCCATGCAGGACTCCATGCCGGACCAGGTTTCCAGGTAGTCGATGGAGCTGTATTGGGGAGAGGAGCCTACCATTGGGATGAGGTCGCCGCCTTCCTGAGAATTGTATAAAATACAGGATGTGTTTGAGAAAACACCCCTTAACTGTTTTATTATAAGGAATAGAAAAATTTTCTTCATATAGAAGTTTTATTATATTAAATATACTATTTGATGACAGCTACAAAATTTTTGTATAAAGTCAGGTTTACATGATACAACTATCAACTTTTGTTATTCAAATGGAATCTAAAATTGTTTTACTAAAATAAAAACTGCCATTTTTTTTCTGTTTTCAACGATATATTAATTGTCATGAATTAATATGAAAAAATTCGAGAAATATCAGAAATTATTTTTATTCAAATTAAACAAAAATTACTTTACAAAGCACGTAAAAACAAATAAACATCTGCTTTATTTTGTTTTATTTTAAGTTATTTTACCTTAATACATTTTGTTTTATTTCGCATAGCAACCTACATTTGAATTTAAACACAGTTGTACTTCAATTTCACGAAATATCACTAAAAATTGGCATATACTTTTATTGTATTTCTATATAATATAAACCCTTAAAAACTCAATGCTGTAGAGCGCATCATCATATCTCTTAAATTTTTCGAGATATGACGTTTTTTGATGTTTTTCGAAGTGCAACTTTGAGGAACTACAACTCAAAAATTACGCAAGATATCGAAAAATACTCTTCAGTTTTGTGTTATTCGTGCATATTATAGCAAAATAACAAATTTTTGAAAAATTTAAAATATCTCAAATATTAAACGACATACGAACTTGCAGACCAAACCATTGGATTCAGCTCATTGAAATACATAAACCCTAAAAATTTCAGAACATTCGGATGGTGGGTTGAAATTTTAGAGCAAAAAGTCTGAAAATGGCCTTTTTCAGGCCAAAAACGTCATTTTAACACTTTTTGCTCTAACTCTATAACGCGTAAAGCAATTTTAATGAAATTTTACATACTTATGTATTTTGACGAGCTGAATCGAATGGTCCAGTCTGCAAGTCTGTATCTTTTATATTTTTCGAGTTATCGCCTATTGAAATTTGGGGAAAAAATTCGAAAAATTTCAAAATTTTCAAAATTTGCTAATTTGTAATAAAATGCATGAAACGCACAGAACTGAGTCTATTTTTCAATATCTTTAATAGATTTTGAGTTGCAGCCACTCAAAGTAGCATTTCGAAAAACATCGAAAATTGCCATATCTCTATAAATTTAAGAGATATGATGATGCGCTCTACAGCATTGAGTGTCTTAGGGTTTATATTATATAGAAATACAATAAAAATATATGTCAATTTTTAGTGATATTTCGTGAAATCTGAAATTGTGCAGAACTTTCTTAACATGTATTTGTTGTCTATCTTAAATAAGAACCCCCATTTTTTATTATACATTCGGATAGTATGGCTAATTTTGTAATTATAATTATCAGTGCCCTTAGAATATTATAGCTGAAAATCTCGAATTTTTTTTATAATTCCTATACTTTCAGGTAGCTTCAGAAATATAAATTACCTTAAATCCATACGGCCAATGGACCAAATACAGGTCCAAATAGTCCAATCCTAAATTTTCCAACGACTGCTTGATTGAGGGAACGACTAGCTCTTTAGAATGGAAGGTATTCCACAGCTGAGGAATTACAACAAAAAATTATAAATATGGATAATTATGTATTTATTATGAATTTAAATTACAAATGATTATAAATAATTGGCATAATTATCACCAACACGACTTAAATATAGATTACCTATAATTGTTTAAAAAAAGTTTAACTTCCGGTTATTGGATTATACCAAAAACTAATCAGCTCTTCGTACGTGGATACAAATGTAAAATATAAAATATAAAATTTTCAGGGTATCAAATTTTAAGAAACCGTAACAGAGATCCACACATCCATCTATCCACACACTCAGACATCATAGCGAAGTTATAAAAATCGTATTCTAGGGTGTTTATCCACTGAAAACTTACAACCGAATTTTTATCATTGTGGCGGGAAATATCCCATTTCAATTTTTAAATGCAAGTTTAAACATACTGCGTACATTTTTACTCACTTTACTCGTAACAAATAAATCTTCCCTTTTCACAGTTCCATCCGAAATTTTCTCCCTGATAGCATCACCTACTTCTTTTTCATTCCCATACATAAACGCACAATCTATGTGTCTGTATCCAACTTCAATTGCATCCTTGATGGCTCGTTCCACTTCGCCAGGGTTCGACTATCATCGGCAAAACAAAAAACAATCAACATTCAGCTGTTTCATGGCACGCTACGATGACAGCAACAAAATAGTGAATTTTGTACATACCTTGTATGTTCCTAGGCCGATGATGGGAAAGTTTTGTCCGTTGGTGAATTTGAGAACGGGGCTGGCCATTTTGGAGAATGTTGTTGGACTGTGTGTGTATTGATCGCGTGGTGATACGCTGGTGAGAGGTTAGAAGTTGCGCGTTTGTTTTGCGTTGGAAAAATGAGTAGAATATTTTTAGATAAGGTCATTCGTTTCTTTACTGATTAACACGTGACTTAGGAATATATCGTTTGAATTGATATGAATGAATGAATTTTTTTTACCACTTTGGCGCCATTTTTTTAATAATTTTAGGATGAAGCCTGGATTCGAATTAAAGAAATATTTATTGAAAAAATATTATAGGCATTATTAGATATTTAAATACATGCAATAAATATTTAATTTATTGTTATTACAATTTTTACTTTCTTATACAAGGTGTAAGAAAGTATTGCAATCACAAATAAATTTAAGATGAGATTTTTGCGGAAATACATATTTTGATGATGTGTGTGAGGATGGATGGATGAATGTCTATGTGCGCAATATCTCATCATGAACGAGACTAGAAATTTATAAGTTTCATGAAAAAATGAAATATTGAATGAAATTGGAAAACCGGAAAAGGAAGTTTACTGGACACATAAAACAATAAATTCAAATTATTTCAAAAATAGAATTAGCTGTAAAAAAATTTTTAATATGAATGGTGATAGCAAAATTATTTGGAATATAAAATGTTATTTGCACTTTTCTTGTACATGCTTCTAATTTTCAGAAAATAGTTATTTACTTTACAAGTGGGCAAAGTAAGAAATTACACACGAGAGAAATCTTAGCACACTCGTGTGATAATTTTATCGAGTGGGTAATTCCACTTTGCCCACGTGTGAAGTATAACGTTTTATCCAACACCTATTATTTCAAAATTTATTAATGAAATATTATTTGACAGTAACATATGCTTTAAATTTTTAAATTAAAATGTCAATCGTAGTAGTTACCAAGGTGTTGTGTGTTATTATTATTGTTATAAATTTAAAAAAATACTCACTAGTGACTTTCCTCAAAATTATACCCACTAGTGGATAATCAGTTACTTGTTTAAAATCGCCATAGTTATAGAACATTTATTGAGAGGTGTTGGATAATAGTATATTGTGTTATTCGGAGTAAATGTGTCTTTGGGTGCTGAGCATGTAAGTTTGAACGACGAGCGAAGCGAGTCGAACAATTACATGCGAAGCACCCAAAGACACATTTACTCCGAATAACACATGCTATTTTTTCTTCAAACATAGAAAATAATAGTTATTTACTTTACAAGTGGGCAAAGTAAGGAATTACCCACGAGAGAAATTTTAGCTCACGAAGCCGAAGGCTGAGTGAGATAATTTTATCGAGTGGGTAATTCCACTTTGCCCACGTGTGAAGTATAACGTTTTATCCAACACTTCTTAATAAATGAAAAATTTATTAAAGAAATATTATTTGACAGTGACATATGCTTTAAATTTTTAAATTAAAATGTCAATCGAAGTAGTTACCAAGGTGTTGTATTGTTATAAATAAAAAAATACTCACTAGTGGCTTTCCTCAAAATTATACCCACTAGTGGATAATCCGTTACTTTGCTTGTTCAAAATCGCCATAGTTATAGAGCATTTATTGAGAGGTGTTGGATAAAATTATAAATATTATAAAATGCTCAAAACTTCAAAAAACATTCAGTCTTATCTAGCATTTTATGTTGCCGTAGAATATGCTGTTTTGTTATTTTTGTTTATTTGTTTCATTTTTAACTGTCAAATTATTGAATTACAACCTAACTATTTTTCATAATATTTTACTTTGTCCGCCGCCGGCGTAAATGTGTTGCCAAGGATACACTTTTACGCCGGCGGCGACAATATTGAAATTCTGCTTGTTGAATACAAATACATAACAACGTACTTTTATGACGTTTGAAGAAAAACTAAATTATATATTTAATAATATATTTCAATAATCTTAGTTGCATTAGGAACAAAAACTAAAACATTTTTAACATACCGTGTGTCCCACGTAAATGTTGGCATTGGCAGTTAACATGTAAAATCAGTTTTTTGTAAATAAAAAGTGTCCGGCAAAAAATTATGCATCCAAATTTTATATCACAATACTGCCAATATCCCTACATCTTATTTAATACACATTACTTTATTTTGATACCGCAATTTAATGAAATTAATTATAATTATTCCTAATTTTCCGCCTACTCTTTACTTTGCTACTGACGTATAGTGCCTGCAATTTGTTTTAAATATTTAATCTGTCACTGTCAATTTCTGGCGATGGAAACCATTCAACGTTCATTCCTGTGATGTATTCAGATATTTGTCTTGCACTGCGCCCCCATAATACATTCTAATAATATTTACGCGGTTCTCGACATTTAATGTATTCTTGATGACAGTGACAGATTAAAATATTTGAAACAAATTGCAAGCACTATACGTCAGTAGCAATAAAAATAGTAGGCGGAAAATTAGCAATTATTATTAATTACATAAAATTGCGGTATCAAAATAAAATAATCTGTACTAAATAAGATGTAGGGATATAGGCAGTATTGTGATATAAAATTTGGATGCATAATTTTTTGCCGGACACTTTTTATTTACAAAAAACTGATTTTACATGTTAATTGCCTATGCCAACATTTACGTGGGACACACGGTATATATGCCAATTGTCAAATAATTGTGAAGTGTCAAAAATATGTGTTGTTTGAAATATTATAAATGCAATATTTGTATTATTAGTTTTTATAAAACATTAATCAATAAATTTGATACGGGCGATCTCATGTGAATTTGGTTCGTATATTTTTACTTGTTATGATTAACAAGTTTGCTTGTACATAATTTCGTGCACTTAGCAGATACTGTTTGTAAACACTTTAAAGTGACACTTCAATGTCAGACGATATCTCAAACACGCTGCAGGCGTATTACATAATCAAATGCATTTTCTTTACTTCTATTACATCAACAGAACACGCAGAAACTTTCACATTGCATTTACATGTTTTTGTGTTTCCATATGCGTCTGTGTGTGTGTGTGTGTATGTTTTCCGTTCTAGTAGGCCTGTACAAAATAACAAAATTATTTAAAACCGAACTCAGTGCGTATTTCATCGTGGTTAGTGACTGAAACAAATTATTTTCACATTAGCCAGAGAGAATACGTTATTACACGGGTTTTTGTAACAGTTAGTAATTATATTGTTGCATTATGCCTATGCGTAATGTGGTTGATTCTTTGTTGGATTGGTAACACTGCAACTGGAGTTTCTAATTTTATTTTTACTTCTTATACGGGTAGAAAGAAATCGATGAATCCGTTATACCGTTTCAGTCATTTCTCTATGACGTTCGTGTGTGCAATAGAAAATGCAGGAGAAAAGAAATGACACAAAACAATTAATTATATTTATTTCAAATATCAAAACTGTCAAATAATAATGAACTAACGTTTTTTTTTAAATGAGTAAACATAGGGATAATTTAAAATAATTAATAATAATAATTCCTACCAGTGTAATGTAATTTATTAAGTACTAAATGAATTAAAACAAATTTCTTCTTTGTTTAAGTTTGCATTGTTTCATTATGCTGAATTATTATTGATAATCAACTGTAATTACGCAAGCTTTTTATTTTGACGGATAAATTTCTGTTTGTCACGAAACCTTGTAATCTAGTAATTTTACAAGAAAGTAAACTGTTTAATTTTATTTTTTAAACAGTTTTCGAGTCAAGTTGCTGTCAGGTGACAAGGTTGAGTTGTCAAACTGAAATCTATTCGAAGAAAATAAAATACTTGAGTGTAATTCGGCGAGATAATTTAACGACATTATTTTTATAAAAAGGTTTATTTTTAAAAGTGCAATTGGTGAAAATATATATCATATTTTTGACATATAATGCAAATGACATTAATGTAGTAAGCATTTTGATCTGGTTGCTAGCAGAAGGTAAATAACGTTTTATTTTCACTTGCAAAAAGTTACCTTCCTATTTATCCGCTGTCAAAACGATAATAGATATTTACTTTACGAGTGGGCAAAGTAAGGAATTACCCACGAGAGAAATTTGAACACACGAAGCCGAAGGCTGAGTGTGATAATTTTGTCGAGTGGGTAATTCCATTTTGTCCACGTGTGAAGTATAACGTTTTATCCAACACTTCTTAATAAATGAAAAATTTATTAAAGAAATATTATTTGACAGTGACATATGCTTTAAATTTTTTAATTAAAATGTCAATCGAAGTAGTTACCAAGGTGTTGTGTGTTATTATTATTGTTATAAATAGAAAATTACTAACTAGTGACTTTTCTCAAAATTATGCCCCCAGTAATGGGCAATCTGTTACTTTCCTTGTCTAAAATCGCCATAGTTATAAAGCATTTATTGAGAGATGTTGGATAAAATTGCTTTTTTTTTTCTTTATGGCTTACTTTATATTGGAGTTAAATTATCCATGTGAATTATCCTTATATTTACTCATAAAAACGTTTTAATACATTGTTGTCAATCATTTTGACTGTAACCATGGTAATGACACATTAGTATGTTATGTATGCTGATAAAAAAACTCCCTGTATAATAAAGTAGTTTTGGTAATTTTTTATTTAAAATTTTATAATTGGAATTAAGTGTTTCTTTTTTGATAAACGTTTTTCACACGATAACTTAATATTAACAAAAACTGTTTTCATTTTTATACCTATACTTTTTCTGAACTAATATTAATAACTATAATTAAGTATCTAATGGGGTAAATAACTGAGGTTCTCTTTAAATATATTGATGAATATCGTTGCGCGAAAATGAAACCTACAATGAGTATTTAAATTTAAAATAAATTTAGTTTGAAAAATAATAATATTTAAAATAATAAAAACAAACTGATGAACCAGCCTGTATATTTAATAACAAACATTTATGATTCCAAATCTATTCGCGAAACAACTGCTCCATCGTAATTAATTCGCAGGATATTAATGTTAAAATTAATAACACGCACACTCATGCATTCCAAAACAAACATATTACATCAGCTGTTGACTGTAGATAATAACTGCGTACGTGTATATCTAACACAGCACACTATATGGAGTCAAAGAGGAACCGGAAGTGAAGTCATGGCAGGGGGGAGAGGAGAGATGATCAGTTCCGTGCGTGCATATGCCATACCGCTCGTATAAGTGTATTATACATTGTTTATAGTTTGTTAATTATATTCTTTTTGTTTTGAAGTTGTTTTGAAATTGAGTGAAAGTTTTGTCATGAAAAAATCGACGAGATTTTTAGGGAAATATGTTTTTTGAAAACCCATGAATCCTAAATGACGTTTATGTGTTTAAATTTTTAATAAACTTTCATTAAAATAAGTAGAACTGAATTAATTTTGGTTATAATTGACTGGACATACAAAACAATAAAGTATATAATTTTTTTGCCGATTGACATTCAAACATTTTTTACAGCTAATAGTCTGTAAAATGTTACTTTTATTGCCAAGACAATAAAGATAATTTTTCCGAAATCGACACTAAAGTACACGATATTACTACGCGAAATAGCTTAAACTTTACACACTTTTATATCAATTTTAGCACAGTTGTGTGATAATTGTATCGAGTGGGTAATTCCAGTTTGCCCACGTGTGAAGTATGACGTTTTATCCAACATCTCTTAATAAATGCAAAATTTATTAAAGAAATATTATTTGACAGTGACATATGCTTTAAATGTTCTAAATTAAAATGTCAATCGAAGTGGTTACCAAGATGTGTGTTATTATTAATGTTATAAATAGAAAATTACTCACTAGTTACTTTTCTGAAAATTATGCCTACTAGTGTGTAATCTGTTACTTTCCTTGTTTAAAATCGCCATAGAGCATTTATAATGTATAGTTCGATATGCATCTATAGAACGTTAATATAAATTGCCAACAACTTATTTTGCAATTTTGCAGTTTTACTTATTTAAAATTAATTTTAGATGTAAGAAGATATATGTAGCTGTATATATTTGTTTCGTGTAAGAATTTATTTCAGATTTCTTGATAAGTAAAACGGAATATGCGACCCAGTTCTTTATCAGTAAATTTACTAGTTTTGCAAAGCGCATAGTGCACTAAATAATTTTTATTACTGTTGCTTGTATTGTTTGCCATGAAATATAATTATTATTTATGGTACGACACTAAATTATGTCTTTATTTATTCGTTATTCTTAGTGTCAACACCGATCCTCTTTCTTTTATAAAAATACCGCCCTTATTTGATTAGTTCAAGCATTTTAAATTATTTTTTACTGCTCGTAATAAAAAATTATACTTTAGTGCCTTGATATACAAATAACTATTTTTTGAATGGTTTCATTTATGTATTAAAATTAAAAAATAAAATACGTCCGAAAATGAGTAGAAAACTTGAAGTATATATATTAAACGATTAGTTAAATCAATACAATTATAAACAATCTATCTTGAAAGTAAACAGCGATGATATTTCATAAAAAAAAACCTATTTTATGTGTCAATTATTAATCAAAATACACTATTTACAATAGCTAAATTATTTAGATTATATTTAAGATTATTTAGAAATATTTCTTTAATTTTTATAACGTTTCTTCGATCGTCAAAATAACTGAACTCTCTTTAAAAATACATTCCATCGTAACCTTCAAATAAATAAATACTTCTTTTACGTTTGTATTCGAGTGTATTCAAAGATCTTTTATGGAACACAATAGTAAGAGTACAAATGAGTGTATTATTAGAAAAGTATTGTACGTTTTGATTGTATTATACCTTGCTGTATGTAAATATTTGAATTCGTATGTCGGAAGGTGATTTAATGCAATGAGAAAGCAAAAAGTAATAAGGATTATTGATAATTGTATAGCATGTCCAGAGATATCATGAATTTCAGCTGCAATATTTACTTTTGTGTAGCTATATATCGAAGAACGCACCATATCGTTTTTAGTGCTATTTTTAAAATGTTCAATTATTGGTTTCGCTAATTATTTTACATAAAAAATGTTAAATAGTTTATTGTAGAGGAAGATACTAATATTTGTAATTTTACTGTACCAGGAATCAAAAAAAATTACGAAAATGTTTATTGGTAATTTTATTATAATCACCAGTACCACGAAATAACAAAATAAATATGATATTATTTAAGAGTTTATTTAATTTAATACATTTTTGTCGAGCACTATTTTGGCCACAAAACCATTTTACTATATCTAATTTTACTTCCAAATTATACATTTTTAATCAAGACACTTGAAATCAAACACTGATCACAGCAGATGACAGATAAATCAATAACTTTCAATTATTGTTACATTCTTTTTGTTATTTCATAGCACTGATGATTATAAGAGAATTCCCAATAAATATTTTCGCCATTTTTCCGGTTCCAGGTATAGTAAAATTATAAATATTAGTGCAAAAAAATACAGAAATTCTTCCTCTGCAATAAACTATTTAACTATTTTGATGTAAAATAATTGGGGAAGCCAATATTTGAACATTTAAAAAATATCATTGAAAACGCTATGGTCTGTAGTGTTCTTTCATAATTAATTGATTTATAATCAATTGTACTAAAGTAATCATTCGAATTATTTCTTCATTAGTAAACATCTTTTAAGTATTATGACAAGTTCATTATGAATTATTGTTAAGAAAATAGGACGTTACATTAAAATAACTAATAAAATTTTATAAATAATTGATTTATTTTTTAAACAGTTGATTAAGAGTTCAATTAGTAGTATTAACACACTTAACTAATTTATTAACTTGTTACATAATTCTAGGACTACTAAGTGATATGATAACAATTGTTTTGAATAATTAGGAATTATTTATAGAATGTACATAATTTCAAAACTTAATCAATCTTATAATATCTATTAAAATATTGTTTGACAAATTTGACTAGTACACTTACAAATTTTGATTTATTGTTTTCATTCTCAGATGAAGTATATGTATGGATAAAAATGAGTAGAGAACGGATTATATACACGAAAATACTGAATTATATTTTTTGGGAAATATGCAAAAAAAATCTTAAATTATTAGATAAAAAGTATGAATTTTATTGCACAATACAGTCTTAATCCTGATTCACAATTAACAAATATACTACTAATATACATATAAACTAAGTCTAGAAACTTGAAGATAAGATTATGACATATTTACATAATTACAATAACAAATTATTCAAAATTTTCTAAAAAAAAAAGTGAAACATAAGTAATAGATATATCCAGCTGAGAATTCTCGGTCTTATATTCATTGCACCCACTTTTACCAGCATTCGTGTATACAATGAATACCTACCGTTACCGTTACAAGGATTTCCCTACAAATATTAGAGTTTATTGGTTTGTGTATTTGATAATTGTATTGTTTATTGCTTTTTCCGTTGCATATTTATTGCGGCCTCCTCCAATATTTGGGAATTATCAATGTGCATTACCAGAAATTTCAGATTGTTTATCACTAGACAAAGTCTTAAAAATATTGAAATATTCAATTATATGCAACTATTGTAAAAATATGCATAAGAATGCCCAAATGTGCAATATATGCAATTAGTAATTAGCATTAATTACCTATAATCAATGTAATTCGTCCAGAAAATTGATTATATTTTAAGATACGCAAAAATTAAAATATATTCACTTTGCATATAATCCGCTATGAGACATGAGAAAGTAAAAATAAGCATTTTTGCCAAGAAATAAATGCATCAGTAAAAATAGTTTTACAGTCATAGGAAGAAAACAAATTTTTGTTTTCACCTTACTTATATATTGTTTTCATAAATTTGGGTTTATTTTTACTTTTATATATTCATAATTCATTGCAGTAAAATTATATTTAGACGTTCGTTTACTAAATACGAAAAATAAAAACGTACAAAAGGAAAACTGAAAATTTTCTTGAAACAAGAAATTATTTTTGAGTGCGATAATTGAACATTTCAAAATTAGCTTTAAAAACATAGTGCGTCCTTTGATTAACTACCCTGTATACTCGTATATATAACTCTCAAGTTAAATTTGTTATAATAGCTTTTAGCATCTCCCAAAAACGGAAATCAAGTGTGTTTATTGTTTGCAAAACAATACTTTTCACGGTGTTTATCAGCGTTTTCACTTGGTTTGCGTTTTCATGTTTCCATTCAAATGGTTTTAACGAATTGTTTTGATTTTTCTAGATCATGTCCGTCCACATTGGTAGGCCCTTTAATCAAGATAACGATTGACGAAATAAGAATGGCGTGCAAAAAACATCCAGTGGCTTGTGGATTCAACCCAAACGAAAATGGTGAGAGATAATTTACTTATTTTCATAGGTAGTATAATGTTTATGTTCATCAAGATCAAGTTAAATTTTAGTTCTTTTTTGCTATCAGGGTTTTAAGGGTAGGAAATTTATTTGACAGAGTATTTGATGCAAAAGGCTTTGGACGATGTAGTTCTAAAAATTTTGTTTTCTTGTTTTTGTTAATTTTTAACCGACGAAAAAAAAAAAGTCGACGTGTATATTTTGTATGTATGACCACGTATAACTTTTTGTAGAGTAGTCCGATTTTGATGATTCTTTTTTTATTGGATAGGGTATACCTCGAAGTTACCCTCACTTTAATTTGAAAATAAATTTCTATCCCTGAGGGCAGGAAAATGGGGGATAATTGATTGTTCATCCAATGAATTTCTACCACGCATAACTTTGTACTGGGTTATCCGATTTCAATGATTCCTTTTTTATTGAATAGATTATACATTGAAGTTGAAATAAAAAATATCACCTCTAATGTGTCCAGCACATAACCTCTCGTCCAATACAACTCTTAAACGGTACAAAATAGTATTTGATGATAAAGAATTATACCTTCTTATTTGTTTATTTTCTATTTATATTTGAAAAATTTAATTTTCTTTCGTATATTTATTTAATTTTTTGACATACACTAAGAAAACAGCTTCACAATTACAATGACATGTGTCACATTTCATAAAAATATTTTTTTAAGTGTTTCCATGATGTACATGGATTGCAAGATTTATGAAATATCCAAAACTAATAAAAATTAATAAAATTAGTGCAATCAAAACAGATGTAAAATTGAATATTTTACAATTTTCAAAATAACATAACTTGTTGAAAAATTAAATTTAACCGTGTTTTTTCACGGAAACTGTTAAGGGGGTTCAAGTGAACTGCTACTTCCGGTTAACCAATCCAAAATGTGTCATATTTCGTACAAAATAATTTTCTTTTAGTGTTTATAGTGTATATGGAATGCAAGATTTATTAAATTTAATTTCTTTATATTTTATTATCTGTAAACATTAGTTTTTATGCTTAATTTTCCGAAAATATTGCAAAAAAAAACAGGTCTCACACATGATGTATTTAGTATCTATGCTATTAACAAATTCTATTTAATCACATTTTATAGTATCACGCGTCTCAATTATTAAATAGTTTCTCAAATGAATCTTAAAACGTTAAAACTTCTTTTTGTAACGGTTCTCAAGTAAAAGTTAACAAATTTGGATGCAAGTCGAGTTTCTTGAAATATTCTCTCAGGTCTCGTAAACCATTTCAGCGAAATTGCAAAAACTGCGACTGAAAAATTCATCTCGGTTAGCAAGACGCGTATTTTCTACCCTACGGAAAATCCAGGTAGTTAAGAACGGAGGGTAATAAGTGGTGATTCACCGCCACCTTTGGGGTGCGTTTTTATTAGACCTGCTTCGTCCCACAAGGTTTCGTCCCTCTAGGTTTCGTCCCTTTAGGTTTTGTCCCTCTAGGTTTCGTCCCTTTAGGTTTTGTCTCTCTGGTTTTGTCCCTCTAGGATTTGCCCCACTAGGTTTTGTCCCTCTTGGTTTTGTCCCTCTTGGTTTTGTCCCTCTTGGTTTTGTCCCGCTAGGTTTTGTTCCATTCTAATAGTAGGGACGAAGTAATAGGTTTGTCGCATAGCTAACAAAAATCCGAGTACTAGTCTTGTAAATGTAGATTTATTACTGTTTCTTCTTTTCACATGGAGTATACATTTCTAATTCTTCTTTCAGTGTACGAGCCTCTGAAACTAATGCAGACCGTAATGAGCAAGGTGAACGAGATTTGTCTGCGGTACCTGGACAACGCGCAGCTGGACACGCTGCCCACGCCGCCGACGGTGGCGCCGCCCCCGGTGTCGGTGTGCGCGTCGAGAAACACGCGGCGTCGCATGGAGGACCGCCATGTCGTCATACATGACATTCACGGCATGTTCAATATACCCGTATGTATTTTTACAAAATACCTACAATTTATTCTTTCAATGAGGAATATAATCGAATTTATATTAATTGATAATAATAAAAATACAAGCTATAGTCCATTTGTAAATGAGGTTTAGTAATAATTCACTCGAAAAGACTGAATTTTTTAGAGGTCGACCTTCTGAAATTGTCTGCTTTCAGAAAATTAATTTTTTATAATTTAGTTCAACGCAGACAATGCGTATAAAAAAAAATCTGATGTGGCCAGCACATAACCTCCCGCTTAATACTACACTTAAACGGTACAAAATAGTATTTGATGATACAGAAACATACCTTCTTATTTGTTTATTTTCTATTTATATTTGATAATTTTAATTTTCTTTCGTATATTTATTTAATTTTTTGACATATATTTCACTAAGAAAACAGCTTCACAATCACAATGACATGTGTCACATTTCGTAAAAAATGAAATTTTTAAAATGTTTCCATGGTGTACTAGGAATGCAAGATTTGTGAAATCTAATTTCTTTATATTTTATTATCTCTAAACCTAATGAAAATTAATAAAATTAATGTAATAAAAACACATGTAAAATTAAATATTCTTCAACTTTCAAAATAACATAAATTGTGGAAAAAGGAAATTTAACCGTGTTTTTCACGAAAAACTGTTAAGGGCTTCAAGTAAACTGCTACTTCCGGTCGACCAATTTTATCCAAAATCTAATCAGCTCTTCATTTAAATATAAGAAGCAATAATTCAAAAAATTGTATTTTTTTTGGTATTATAGTATTTGAGTTATGCGAGACGAAAAAAATTGCCACAGACTACACACACACACACACACACATATACATATACATACATACATACATACATACATACATACATACATACATACATACATACATACATACATACATACATACATACAGACATCATCGCGAAAACAGTAAAATCGTAATGTAGGGACCCTAAAACGTGCTTATTCATTGAAAACTCACTACCCAATTTTCTGACCAAAAACAATACCTCCCTTACCTAGAGATAGGCGGGAGGTAATAAAAATCAGAATTTGTACACGGATCCCATTATAGTTTCTTTCGTTTCTTTAAACTTGAATACTTTTAATTATACAAATTACAATACTCTACAGTAAACAGTGTTGCATTTATTAACATACATACATAAAGTAAAGATATTTTTAAGATTATGTTTCTGCCAGGATATGGTATTTCAAACTGGATAAACTATGCCAGATTATTCATTTGGTATTGCTTTATTTATTTAAATGTAAACTATTTTATACATATTTATACTTACAACTTATCAACATATAGAAATATGTAATCAGTGTGTAAAGAAAATTATTTTTGGTATTAATAAGTTAATACCATTATCATTATAATGTTAAATAAAGTAACAAACTATTTTCTTATAAGTTTATTTATTATTGACTTCCGTTATACAACTGTATTTATATAAAACAAAATAACTAAATAATGTGAATAATCACTTTTGGAAAAGATCGAAATTCATTGAAAACACACTTTGAAAAACGTCAATATAAAAATACACAATGTCAACTGTCAGACGCTTGTTGTTTTGTAATCCACATCACGTCTTTAAAATAACCGCGAATTGCGGATTTCTGGCTCTGTGATTGGTCAAGAAGAGTGAATTATGGGTACTATAATTCATCGAAAAAATTGAAATAATGGGGATATATTTATACAGGAGTACAAAAAATAATAAATTGTCAGATTATATAGAAGCGAGACAATAATTAACTTTTAGTTATTGAGTACACTTTCCACTCTTTTCCGTTCGTTTTAAATCATCCTACAACCAACCCATATTATTTCTTCATTCCTGCAGGACACAAGTCCAACGAGCTACTACGCAATATTCGACGGCCACGCGGGTCCAGACGCTGCATCCTACAGTGCAGCCCATCTCCACCAATTCCTAGTGGAGAGCGAGTTCTACCCTACCGACCCTGAAAGAGCCCTCAAAGAGGCCTTCCTGAGAACCGACGAGTTCTTCTTAGAGAAGAGCAAGATTGAGGTGAGTAATATTTTTTGTTCGTACTCTTGAATAAATTATAATTTGTAGCAGTGACATTTTTTTGTATTGTTCCCAGCAAAATTCGTACAAATAATAATTTATTTCTTCTAGAATTTCCGGAGCGGTACAACAGCAGTGTGCGCGCTCTTGCGACCGAAAGAAGAAACGCTGTATGTGGCGTGGGTTGGAGATTCTCAAGCTTTGCTCGTGAATCGAGGAAAGGTTCTACAAATCGTCAAACCGCACAAACCTTGCAGAGAAGTAAGTCAATACTTCAAGTTTGATTTATTTAAAATACCTAACTTACCTAATATAATTTATAATTAGTTCGTTGATTACAACAATGCCTAGTTTGCAGGGCTGTCAAACCTTCCTGAATTATTTTAGAGAAAAATGATTCAAATAAAACAGATAGAGAATTTAGTTGTCTACAAGTTTTACTTGAAGCATTTTTCTCTAAAATAATTCAGAAACGTTTGACAGCACTATATGTCTGATTGCAATAATACAATTCGTTGATTACAACAATGCCTAGTTTGCAGGGCTGCCAAATCTTCCTGAATTATTTTATAGAAAAATGTTTCAAATAAAACAGATAGATAATTTAGTTGTCTACAAGTTTTACTTGAAACATTTTTCTGTAAAAAAATTCTGAAACGCCTGACAGCTCTATATGTTTGATTGCAATAATACAATTCGTTGATTACAATAATGCCTAGTTTGCAGAGCTGCCAAAGCTTCCTGAATCATTTTAGAGAAATATATTTCAGATGAAAGAGATAGATAATTTAATTGTCTACAAGTTTTACTTGAAGCATTTTTCCGTAAAAAAATTTTGAAACGCCTGACAGCTCTATATGTTTGATTGCAATAATACAATTCGTTGATTACATGAATGCCTAGTTTGCAGGACTGTCAAACTTTCCTGAATTATTTTAGAGAAAAATGTTTCAAATGAAACAGATAGATAATTTAGTTATCTACAAGTTTTACTTGAAGCATTTTTCTCTAAAATAATTCAGAAACGTCTGACAGCACTATATGTTTGATTGCAATAATACAATTCGTTGATTACAATAATGCCTAGTTTGCAGAGCTGCCAAAGCTTCCTGAATCATTTTAGAGAAAAATGATTCAAATAAAAGAGATAGATAATTTAGTTGTCTACAAGTTTTACTTGAAGCATTTTTCTCTAAAATAATTCAGAAACGTCTGACAGCACTATATGTTTGATTGCAATAATACAATTCGTTGATTACAATAATGCCTAGTTTGCAGAGCTGCCAAAGCTTCCTGAATCATTTTAGAGAAAAATGATTCAAATAAAAGAGATAGATAATTTAGTTGTCTACAAGTTTTACTTGAAGCATTTTTCTCTAAAATAATTCAGAAACGTCTGACAGCACTATATGTTTGATTGCAATAATACAATTCGTTGATTACAATAATGCCTAGTTTGCAGAGCTGCCAAAGCTTCCTGAATCATTTTAGAGAAAAATGATTCAAATAAAAGAGATAGATAATTTAGTTGTCTACAAGTTTTACTTGAAGCATTTTTCTCTAAAATAATTCAGAAACGTCTGACAGCACTATATGTTTGATTGCAATAATACAATTCGTTGATTACAATAATGCCTAGTTTGCAGAGCTGCCAAAGCTTCCTGAATCATTTTAGAGAAAAATGATTCAAATAAAAGAGATAGATAATTTAGTTGTCTACAAGTTTTACTTGAAGCATTTTTCTCTAAAATAATTCAGAAACGTCTGACAGCACTATATGTTTGATTGCAATAATACAATTCGTTGATTACAATAATGCCTAGTTTGCAGAGCTGCCAAAGCTTCCTGAATCATTTTAGAGAAAAATGATTCAAATAAAAGAGATAGATAATTTAGTTGTCTACAAGTTTTACTTGAAGCATTTTTCTCTAAAATAATTCAGAAACGTCTGACAGCACTATATGTTTGATTGCAATAATACAATTCGTTGATTACAATAATGCCTAGTTTGCAGAGCTGCCAAAGCTTCCTGAATCATTTTAGAGAAAAATGATTCAAATAAAAGAGATAGATAATTTAGTTGTCTACAAGTTTTACTTGAAGCATTTTTCTCTAAAATAATTCAGAAACGTCTGACAGCACTATATGTTTGATTGCAATAATACAATTCGTTGATTACAATAATGCCTAGTTTGCAGAGCTGCCAAAGCTTCCTGAATCATTTTAGAGAAAAATGATTCAAATAAAAGAGATAGATAATTTAGTTGTCTACAAGTTTTACTTGAAGCATTTTTCTCTAAAATAATTCAGAAACGTCTGACAGCACTATATGTTTGATTGCAATAATACAATTCGTTGATTACAATAATGCCTAGTTTGCAGAGCTGCCAAAGCTTCCTGAATCATTTTAGAGAAAAATGATTCAAATAAAACAGATAGATAATTTAGTTGTCTACAAGTTTTATTTGAAGCATTTTTCTGTAAAAAAAAATCTGAAACACCTGACAGCACTATATGTCTGATTACATTAATACAATTCATTGATTACAACAATGCTTAGTTTAAAGGACTGTCAAACCTTCCTGAATCATTTTAGAGATAAATGCTTCAAATAAAACAGATAGATAATTTAGTTGTCTACACGTTTTACTTGAAGAAGAACTAATATAATTTATAATTAGTTTTAAATGTAGTGTAAAGTAAATAAAGATTCTAAATAATTATTGAGATAAGTTTAGCTAATGAAAGTGTTGTTTCAGGATGAAAAGGATCGAATAGAAGCCAACGGAGGTTGTGTCATGTTCTGGGGGATGTGGCGAGTCAACGGACAGTTGGCTGTATCCAGAGCGATAGGTTGGTAAACAGGATATAATTCACCCAACATTTCAAAATTTCCTGTATAGTACATCGAGCTTATCCCCAAAAAATATTTATTTTTAAAGCAATTACACTATTTTCTTATACACATAAACCAACTAAACATTTATGACTTGTTTCTCTAGTTTGACAATTATTTGACATATAGATGTTAAACCTGTTTAATTTTTTCTTCTCATTGTAACTATGATTTTATTTTAAAATAGAAATCAATTAATAATGTTTAGTCTTCAAAACTTTTCAACTATTAATACAAATATTACTTTTATAATATTACAAACGATACATATTTTGACACTTCACAATTATTTAACACGTTTAACACACAAAGTAATAACATAGGTTTAACACATAGACGTTAAAAATGTTTTAGTTTTTGTTCCCATTGTTAGTAAGATTATTGAAATATATTATTAAATATACAATTTAGTTTTTCTTGGAATTAGGAGCATGTACAAGAAAACTGCAAATAACATTTTCCAAATATTTTTGCTAACATCTTTCATTTAAAATATTTTCTCACAGCTAATTCTATATTTGAAATAAATGGAATTTATTGTTTTGTGTGTCCCGTAAACTTCATCTTCTGTCGTTTCAATTTCATTAAAAATCAACTCAGCTCTTCACATTTTCATAAAACTTATAAATTCCAAGTTTCGTTTACATATCTTGTCTCGTTCATGAGATATTGCACACACAGACATTCACCCATGCGCACACACAGACATAATTGAAAAATTGGTCTTAACTGATTCAGTGGACGTCAAAATATGTATTTCCACAAAAATCTCGTCAACGATTTTTTTGTGATTCCAATACTTCCTTGGTACTTTGTGTAAGAAAGTAAAAACGATAAATATTTGACATTTCAAGTAACAGTTTAAATTTATTTATTTATTTAAGAAAAATGTGAACTCCTAAATTCGCCATTATATTACTACAATCATCTACGAATATTCTACAAAAATAATACAACACTGTATTAAATAAATCTAAATCTAGTTTCTGAAATGTTAAATATTTTTGGTGTTTGTTGAATTTTCCATGGAAGGGTTATACAAATAACTAATTCCAATAGATTTATCGTTTTTAGAGCTGATATTTTCGTCTACGAATAAATTATTTGTCGAATAAATGAAAACTGTCGCATCAAAATCATAAATCAAATGACAGTAATTGTTTGGAAGTTACTCATAGGTGAAGACCGGCCTTTAATATTGCAAAATCTACTAGCTAAAAATGTGACGTCACAAAATTAATGAAACTAGATCGAATCTGTTTTTGAATAGTTGCAACCTCATAAACATTTAGTCTATTTTAATATGGTGGCTATTAAAGTTGTATTGTGACAGGTAACAGTGAATTTTAAAGAAACACAGTGTAAAACATGAGAAATATTTGCAAAATTGTTTTTGAAAGTAAGCTAGATGTTTTAGTGTCATAATCTATTAATTTCTTATTTGAATGCTTGTTGTTTTTTTGCAGGCGACCTCAAACTAAAACCCTACGTAACAGCAGAACCAGACATCGTCGCTGTTCCTCTAGATGGTAACGAAGAATTCCTCATCATGGCGTGTGATGGCCTCTGGGACTTCGTCTCTGAAGATGACGCCGCGATTGCTGTCTACAAATGCATCAAAGAGAATCCAGGTATGTGGAACGAAATCTTGACTTGTATAATTTTGTGTTTTGGACTCATGAAGGTACAATACAGTTACAAGTGTTTTGATTATCGAGCTATTAGAAGGTTCATAGTTCAGTTCGTGTTTTCATCAAGGATATATCTCATAAAATTATTCATATACGTTTTAGGCACAAACAAACCATGGTTTGTCTGTGTTTTAGGTGTTTACATGTTTCACTATACACTATATGTTTGATTACAATAATACAATTCGTTGATTACAACAATGTCTAGTTTACAGGGCTGCCAAACCTTCCTGAATTATTTTAGAGATAAATACTTGAAATAAAACAGATAAATAATTTAGTTGTCTACACATTTTACTTGAAGCATTTTTCCGTAAAAAAATTCTGAAACGCCTGACAGCTCTATATGTCTGTTTGCAATAATACAATTCGTTGATTACAGGAATGCGTAGTTTTCAGAGCTGTCAAATCTTCCTGAATCATTTTAGAGAAAAATCCTTCAGATGAAACAGATAGATAATTTATTTGTCTACAACTTTTACTTAAAGATTTTATTCTTTAAAAAATTCTGAAACGCCCAACAGCACTATATGTCTGTTTGCAATAATACAATTCGTTGATTACAAGAATGCGTAGTTTTCAGGGCTGCCAAATCTTCCTGAATCATTTTAGAGAAAAATCCTTCAGATGAAACAGATAGATAATTTATTTGTCTACAACTTTTACTTAAAGATTTTATTCTTTAAAAAATTCTGAAACGCCCAACAGCACTATATGTCTGTTTGCAATAATACAATTCGTTGATTACAGGAATGCGTAGTTTTCAGGGCTGTCAAATCTTCCAGAATCATTTTAGAGATAAATGATTAAAATAAAACAGATAGATAATTTAGTTGGCTACAAGTTTTACTTAAAGATTTTTTCCTTTAAAAAATTCTGAAACGCTCAACAGAACAATATGTCTGATTGCAATAATACAATTCGTTGATTACTACAATGCCTAGTTTGCAGGGCTGTCAAACCTTCCTGAATCATTTTAGAGAAAAATTCTTCAAGTAAAACAGATAGATAGTTTAGTTGTCTGCACGTTTCACTTGAAGTATTTTTCTGTAAAAAAATTCTGAAACGTTCAACAGCACTATATGTTTGATTACAATAATATAATTCGTTGATTACAACAATCTCTCCCTGAATCATTTTAGAGAAAAATGCTTCAGATGAAACAGATAGAAACAGCATTGAAATCTCCTACGTTCCACATTTCAATTCTTCTAATTATTGTAAGTTTTCATTCACCAATCGATGTCAATTCATTCAAAACAAACAAGTTTTAATCATCGAGTCCTTCTGCAGCCTGATTGATAGTAGTGGCAGGTCACGTACTTAACTCGTCCTAATTAAAACTAGCAAGGGAATTGTCAATTACTTGTACTAGCACTTGTTGGCCATTGGTCTTTTGCGAGACCACCCAGTTTACTGGTGCACTTATACCAGCACTTAACTAGTTAGTGCACTTGGAATTTGCGCTAATTACCAACGTGTCAAGCAAACTATGAGTTAGTACCACGATTAATTCCGTTTGTTGTAATTTTTAATCATTTTGCTAGCCTCGAAAGATGGACGCATTTATGTTAAACATGATTTAAGTTTCTATGATACCAAGTCGTGACAGAAACAGCCAATTTCATATCTACGGGAGATTTGTGCATTTTCTCTCCCGTCATTGTAATAGTCTTGTATAATGGACATTATTGCAAAAAAATTTTAATTCTAAACTACTTTTGTACTTAAACTTTTTGGTGTAATGTGAATAAGTGAGAAAATACAACAATATAACAAAATAGCAATTTCAATTCTACACAAAAAAAAATTTGATGTGGCCAGCACATAACCTCCTGTCAATGTCAATCGACAAAAAACTAGGTATATATTTTTTGATAAATAATAATAGTATTTACTTTACAAGTGAGCAAAGTAAGGAATTACCCACGAGGGAAATTTTAGCACACTCGTGTGATAATTTTATCGAGTGGGTAATTCCATTTTGCCCACGTGTGAAGTATAACGTTTTATCCAACATCTCTTAATAAATGCAAAGTTATTAAAGAAATATTATTTGACAGTGACATATGCTTTAAATTTTTGAAATTAAAATGTCAATCGAAGTGGTTTCCTAAGGTGTTGTGTGTTATTATTATTGTTATAAATACAAAAATACTCACTAGTGACTTTCCTCAAAATTATACCCACTAGTGGGTAATCTGTTACTTTCCTTGTTGAAAATCACCATAGTTATAGAGCATTTATTGAGAGGTGTTGGATAAAAAAAAATTCAAAATGATTTATATAAAAAAAAAGGTTTGGAAATCTTTGAAAATTTTAATAGTATATTATGATACAAGTGTATAAGTAAGCTTTTAAAGCACGTATGATGAGTTTAAGAGCACGACGCGAGGCGGAGTGCTTTTAACGTCGTTAGTACTTTAAAAGCACTTATACACGTGTGTCATACGCTATTTTTTATTATACCTGCATCATACTCTGGAAAAAACTGGAAAGCAACATTTTGATTTTGATTCATTTCATAATTTTGCGCGTGTGACGTTTGACGTATATCGTTTACATGGAGACAGGTTAGCATTTGTTGTTTACGTTTACAGTTTTGACAGATATTAATAGTAAATATTTGTGTTGTTGCTTAGTAACTTTTAAAGCACGACGTGTTTTAATCTTGCGTTTACGAACACTGTAGCGTGTTTTAAACACGGATTATGATGCAGGTATAATAAAAAAAACTATTTATATCACCACTGCCTACAACAATTACAAAACTTCCCATTTCTTATAATAATAATTGCCAATAGGCATAATATATAACGCATAAGTTTTCTTTCTTCTGGCAGATATATTGCATAGAGATGTGTCAGGTGAGATTACTTCATAATAAGATCGTTGAGGTTCAATGAGTAAATTGCGCTTAAATCAAGAGAACTGTATCTTAACGCTGCAACTAAGTACAGTCACAAGCAGGAGTAGAGTTATGGATGTCATAAATTATAACTGGTTTACTGTTAGGCGGTGTAGTCAGCTCAGCAATGCAACAGGAAAGCGAAATTCAACTTACTGTTATTAATTGTTGATTTATAATTAGTGTACATGTTTTATTTGATTGTAAGGGTTCGAAAATACACAGTGATTCATAATATATTGAAAAGATTAAAAGTGTAGTTAGAGGGGTCCAAAATAACGTCTTTTAATTAATAAACTTTTCACAACAATTCAATAACAAAAAGCTACAGCAAATTAAAGATGAATCAAGTAATGCGGCAGTTAATTATGTTTTAAATAGAAATTGGAAATACTTTAAAGTTAGTTGAATAATATGTGTTTAAGTAAGAAATTACCCACCAGAAAAATTTTAGATCACTGGTGTAATAATTTTATCGAGAGGGTAATTCCACTTTGCCCACGTGTGAAGTATAACGTTTTATCCAACATCTCTTAATAAATGCAATATTTATTAAAGAAATATTATTTGACAGTGACGTATGCTTTAAATTTTTGAAATTAAAATGTCAATCGAAGTAGTTACCAAGGTGTTGTGTGTTATTATTATTGTTATAAATAGAAAATTACTCACTAGTGATTTTTATCAAAACTCACAAGTGGGTAATCTGTTACTTTCCTTGTTTAAAATCGCCATAGTATTTATTGAGAAGTGTTAGATAAAAAAATTAATACTAATATATTATAATAAAAGTTACGTGTATTTTAACCTAGATTAATATGAGGGATTATGATGTTTACGAGTGAATAATGACCATAATCCCCAATATAATTATATACTTTTTCTACTCCCGTAAATTCGAAAATTATTTTTGAAAAAAAAATTCGTTGAAAACACGTCAACATAAAAATACACAATGACAACTGACTACATGTCAACTGTCAGACGGCCGTTGCTTGGTGATCCACATCACGTCTTTAAAATAACCGTTTATTATGGATTCCTGGCTCTGAGATTGGCAGAGAAGAGTGAATTATGAATCATAACTGTCGTAAATTATGAGTACTATAATTCATCGAAAATTTTAAATAATGGGGATATATTTATACAGGAGTAAAATTTTTATTTTATTGCTCAAAAATTGCAGTCCATACAGTTGAGACTCACTTGAATAAAAAACTAGAAACAAGTTGTTGAAATTTATTTAATTATCAATTCATTAAACGTCAAAGTATGTTAAGTGCAAAATGATAAATACTTACATTAATTAGGGATATTTAGACATGATTATGTTTTATGGAATAAGTTTCATTAGTTAAAAAGATTTCTACAATTCATCGCTTTTGCCATTATTTCTTGTTGGGTGCATAATTTAAAATTAAAACAACAGCAATTTGTCGGATTTAAAATAAATATATTTCTATGGAAAATAGAAAATACTGATTCGTCTCAATTATTTTCAGCAGTATTCAATAGATGAGCGTTAAGTTAATAGTTATTTACTTTACAAGGGGGCAAAGTAAGGAATTACCCATGAGAGAAATTTTGGCACACGAAGCCGAAGGCTGAGTGTGATAATTTTATCGAGTGGGAAATTCCACTTTGCCCACGTGTGAAGTATAACATTTTATCCAACACCTCTTAATAAATGAAAAAAATATTATAGAAATATTATTTGACAGTGACATATGCTTTAAAATTTTAAATTAAATGTCAATCGAAGTATTTACCAAGGTGTTGTGTGTTATTATTATTGTTATAAATAAAAAAATACTCACTAGTGGCTTTCCTCAAAATTACACCCACTACTGGGTAATCTGTTACTTTCCTTGTTTAAAATCGCCATAGTTATACAGCATTTATTGAGAGGTTTTGGATAAAGGATTTTTTTTTACTCCTGTATAAATATATAACCATTATTTCCATTTTTTCGATGAATTATATATTAGATGAATTTTTCGAATGACTGAAGAAATCTGTGTGAAATTATATGCAGGTCAACATATATGACAGCAATAGATGTGAATACAGCATTAAATGACTTATGAAAGTTTGTATTTATTACTGTAAAACTTCGTTCTATAATGTTATTTATTATAGAAACAAATGATTGTTATTAAATCTATTAATTGCTACATGAATTTTTAAGGCTTGTAATAATAGATATTTTATTGTATATGATTCATATTATTGTACATTTAATATTATTTACTTGAAAGAAAACAAACAAAATAATTAAATATTATTGACCTTCGTTCTACTAGAAATGATAAATTAAATAGTTATTAGCGATTTAATTTTTAAACCAGTAATTTATCAAGTAATTAACAAAATTCCCGATTACGCACATAGCCGATATGTTTAATTAATAATTAGCATACATGCGATAATTATATTCAAATATTGTACAGTCTGCTAGTCATATAGGTTTATTAAACTCGGAAAAGTTACGTATTTTAAAATTAATTAATCAATGCTTTAACAGTTTGAATAATTACCTACTTAACTATCTATTTAACTGTAATTTATTAACGAGAAATATGAAATACCATACTAGACATTCATTATTTTTGTTGAACATATTTTAAACAGTAGCTGAAGAATTCGGTGTGGACGACACACAACTTTCTTACACATTTAAATCTAAATTTGAGAATTGTAGTCAATTCTACACCCGTTATACAATAAACAATACAATACAGTAAACAATAAAATTTTTTAAACACGAAAAGAGTGTAAAAATGTCAAACAGTGTTTCTCATTAAAAACGTTTCATTTTAATACGGCCCTGTTCACAAATACAGTCATGTTGTCACTGTAGCATAAAAAGTAAACATTTTTGTTAATTTTATTGCTTTTGTTTAATTATTATCGCTGGTTTAAGTAATGTACTGTGACATTTATAATTGTTTTTGTAATGCTGTGTATTGGGGCATATGTTGGAAATAATATGCATATATTTGTACAAACAAAAACAAAGCAAGTCTCACTGCAGTGTTTTGTTTCTATTGTTTGTTATTAAACAGCCCGCGGAATTTTCATTTATTTCGTTGGGTTTTTATTTTGTTCATTTCAATTATTTGAAACAAAAATAAATATAGTATTATATAATTTACTCATTTCCAAATATTCAAATAGATTATGTTAATAACATCATTGCTATCAGAATTCACCAAAATTTATGATAAATCAGGGTCCAACCTTCTTATCCGTGTAAATTCAGAAAATTATGTGCAACGTCAAACTTTTAAAAACAAATTTTTAGGTTAGTTCGCTCAGATATCGCAGCGTGTGATAAAATCATACCACACAGTTGCGGACGCATCTGATTGGCTAACGAGCTTTCATATCACTCAGCATTGCTAGTGATATCCAATGACCAACTTTCAGTTATAGTTTAGCGTTTGAATTTAGTACTTTTCATAGTAGTCGTCGGAAAATTTATGTATTTGTTTCATTCGTACAAATGTAGCCCTTGTACTTCAAATAAATGCGGGAAGAGTGTCTTTCCGCACTGGGTATATAAATTAAAAAAAAAAATCTGTTGTGGCCAGCACACAACGCCCCGCCCAATAGAACTTTTAAACGGTACAAAATAGTATTTGATGATACAGAAACATACCTTATTATTTGTTTATTTTCTATTTATATTTGAGAAATTTAATTTTCTTTCGTATATTTATTTAATTTTTTGACATATATTTCACTAAGAAAACAGCTTCACAATCACAATGACATGTGTCACATTTCGTAAAAAATTGAAAATTTTTAAATGTTTCCATGGTGTACTAGGAATGCAAGATTTGTGAAATCTAATTTCTTTATATTTTATTATCTCTAAACCTAATGAAAATTAATAAAATTAGTGTAATCAAAACACATGTTAAATTAAATATTTTTTAACTTTAGAAATAACATAAATTGTTGAAAAAGGAAATTTAACCGTGTTTTTCACGAAAAACTGTTAAGGGCTTCAAGTAAACTGCTACTTCCGGTTGACCAATTTTATCCAAAATCTAATCAGTTCTTCATTTAAATATAAGAAGCAATAATTTACAAAATTGTATTTTTTGGTATTATAATATTTGAGTTATGCGAGACGAAAAAATTGCCACAGACTACACACACACACAAACACACACACATACATACAGACATCATGGCGAAAATAGTAAAATCGTATTGTAGGGACCCTAAAACGTGCTTATTCATTGAAAACTTACTACACAATTTTTTGACCAAAAACAATACCTCCCTTACCTAGAGCTAGGCGGGAGGTAAAAATAGTCGTTATAGAGAAAGCTATTCATACACTACTGTTTGTCTAAATTTGCAACTCGTTTGCTTTTGTATCAATATAAAATCTAATTTTAAGAAGTAAGGGTGTTATTTATTTATTTTGCCATTTTGAAAAAGACATCGTATCGAAACCCTATTACAAAATAGCAATACTCCCCCATCTGATCGATATAAATAGTCAAGTTGCTGATACAGTGATACCAACCCCCCTAGTGGGGTTATAGAACTACCCCATGTTAAATTACCCTCGATTCCGCCCCATAGCAGCTACCCCTGCATTGACAGAGGGTGAAATTCTGACTGATTTAGACGCATCTATTCCTTTGTCATTTACCCTTATACGTATGTGTGTTGTATGTATAGCAATGTTCTTAAGTGGTTGGTTTTTGTGGTATTTCATTGATTTGGGGAAAGTTTTATTGGTTTATCAATCAAATTTATATTTATTATAAAAATAAGATCAGAAAACTGATTTAGATTTATTTATTACAGTGTTGTAAAACACATAACCTGCCGTCCAATATAACTCTTAAACGGTACAAAATTGTATTTGATGATACAGAAACATACCTTCTTATTTATTTATTTTCTATTTATATTTAAGTAATTTAATTTCCTTTCGTATATTTATTTAATTTGTTGACATTTCACCAAGAAAACAGCTTCACAATCACAATGACATGTGTCACATTACGTTAAAAATTTAACATTTTTAACAAGCAGATTCACAAAAAGAATTAGCGCTTATCCCATTTTTATTGTTTGTCGTAACTTCAGTTTTCATTCTTGAAACATATTTATGGTTAACTAAGGTTGTAGTTAAGATTGGTTAACATAAAATTTGATACATTTTGTTAATTTAATTAATTTAGAAATAAAGTTACAGAGGTTGAAAATAAAATGGAATTAGCGTTAATTCCTTTTGTGAAACTGTCTGTTAGTGTTTCCATGGCGTACAAGGAATGCAAGATTTATGAAATATAATTTCTTTATATTTTATTAGCTTTAAATTTAATGTAAATTAATAACATTAGTGTAATCAAAACAAATGTACAATTTTCAAAATAACATAAATTGTTTAAAAATTAAATTTAACCGTGTTTTTCACTTAAAACTATTAAGGGTACTGAACTGCTATTTCCGGTTGACCAATTTTATCCAAAATCTATTCAGCTATATAAATATAAGAAGCAAAAATACACAAAATTGTATTTTTGGTATTATAGTATTTGAGTTTTGCGAGACGAAAAAATCTCCATAGACCACACATACATACACAAATACATTTTGTAGGGACCCTTAGACGTGCTTATTCATTGGAAACTCACTACCCAATTTTTTGACCAAAAACAATACCTCCCTTACCTAGAGGTAGGCGAAAGGTAAAAATAACATTTTATTTCTACATCCAGTGTTATTTCTGTAATGGTATTAATTTTATTTACATTTAAAAAACATTCTCTTTTAAAAGAGAAATATTATTATTACAGCACATGTGTAATTTTTCTTTCATTATTAATTACAACAGTTTTGTATGATTCTTTCTAAACGTAAATTACAAATTAGTCCAACACATTATCATCTATTACTCTTGAGTACGTGTACGTATTCTATCCCACGTGGAACAATAAATTTTCCGTTTTCCTGTAACAGAAACTGTCAGTTTGTATAAAATATATTACTCCAGTGCTTGTCAAACATGCCTGTACTAAATTACCATTTAATTTATTCATTAGTTTTCATTTAATAAAATACAATCAAAGGACTTAGCTTTCAAATAAAATTATTTTTTTGATCAAGCCACTGGTCAAGATTAACCAAATAATTTTTGACTTGTTATTTTACTTGTTACTCACTTGTAAACACCATTTACCCAAGCCACAGTATAGGAGCTACAAGCAGTAGTCGCACTCCCAGGGTTATTTTGTCTCATGAATATTTGGCCTTGAAGCGATAAGTCCCGCTCTGTGGACTAAAAGTTTCAGTATTGATCGCCTGCCGCCAGGGTCGGACTGAACCCACCGAGATGCCGAGAAATTTCTCGGTGGGCCCTAGCCTTCTTTTGGGCCCTTGGGCAAGACGATATTTATAAATTAAATTTTATACAAAATAATTCAATATTAATTTATATACACGTAAATGTTGGCATAGGCAGTTAACATGTGAAATCTGTTTTTTGTAATTAAAAAGGGTCCGACTTTCTTATTTTATAATCGAAACTAATAAATTATTAAATTATTTTACAATAAATTGTTAATTTTTATTGTGATACTATTAAATTAACTATTTGTACTAAATAATCGTAATCGAAATCGGCGATTATCAAAATTGTTAATCGTAATCGTAAAATAAAAATTAAAATCATCACGTTGCATTACTAATCTTAATTCTAGAATTTTTAACAGTATTAAAGAATTATTCAAAAATCAAGAAAATAAAGAAATTTTTAAGTTGATTCCAAAACGTATTAATGTTGATAATGTAGATTTGAAAAATTGATTATTAAATTTTAGCGAAACTTATTTCAACATGGGATGACGAAAACTCAACTATGTCTGAAAACTAATGAGGAGTGTACAGAGGTGGTGTGCGAACTTGTCTTTTTAATTTAAAAAATAATAAAATCACGTTTATGCTCCAATATAGGGGAAGATATATTGCAAGCTTTGATTATGTTGAAAGTTGAGCAAGACCTATTGGAAATTTTCGATACGATACCCTAGCCCGAGCCTCATCTAGTACAGAACCCAAAAATTTGTTAATGTAGGCATTATTATTTATTTTCTGTGTTAATTGTGCTGATTTTTAAATATTTAACAAAAAACGAATAATTATAAATTTATTATTTAAAAATGACATAAATTATTCATTTGTTGATTTCGTGTGAAGTTATTATAAACTATAAAATACAAGAAAAAGTTACCAGTGAAACGGTCTTATTAATTATTTTTTGCTGAATTGGTATGAATCCAAGTAAAACTATCGTTTTACTTAGAGAATAGGGCCTTCAACTCTATTTTTCTCGTTGGGCCTTTTTCCTCCAGTCCGACCCTGCCTGCCGCCCGCTGAGCCGTTCAGTCCACAGAGCGAGGCATAGGATGCGCAAGAAAATCTGACATGGTACAAAACATCAAAGGTGCCGACAGAGAGTGCGACTACTGCTTGAAGCTCTTATACTGTGCCCAAGCCCTCTATTGCCTTTGAAAATGAATCTTTACAAGTTACTAATTGACAGCTACATTGTAAATATTTTACAAGTTAGTAAACAAGGTAAACAATGCACGTTGCCACAGTAATGCTTACAAGGCTTATACGAAATCATTTCAAATAATTTTTGACAGAACAGTTGTGTGTAACTGACAGGACTTGGTTATAACTTTAATTTAATTTACAAATGAGTAACAAGTAAAATGTTGTACAATACACGCCAGGTAACTGTTTTACTGCTTCAAGGAGGTGATAGGCTCGCCGGTCATTTTCTCCATTCAGCAGTAATAACTGTTTTACCTTGCTTGTAATGTAAATAACTATATACTCTTTTAGACTTTTTAAAATTTATGTTATAGAAATCAATTGAATTTGTTTGTTTGTTTAAATGTTTTGTTACGTTAAAAACAATAACGGAATATACTATACTTTACTTGGAGCCGTAAAATACTCAACACAAAGTGCCTGGTATTTTAATGTGGCTCCTCGACAGTAATGTACCATTTTACGGACTCTGGATATTATTTTATGTCATAATAAAACAAAGGAGGATTTAACAACTATATTGGGTAAAAATTACTGAAGTATTCAGTTGTTTTAAGTGAACGGTGCAATTTTTTTTGTCAGTGAGAAATTGTAATTATTTCATAGTGCCATTTACTTATTTTGTCAAATCCTGGTCCTCAAGACCCTAGTGGAGAGGAAAAACAAGGGTAAAGATAAATACATTACCCCTTTTATTGAATATAATTATTATTATTAGGAGCAATTTCTAAAAATTCCTTCTTTGATACAGCTATAAAATTCTAATAATGATTTCTCGAATTTTACGCAATTAAATAATTTTCTGTGCCATTAATTTTCGTCTAGCGGTCTAGACTAAATCACAAAATATTTAGTGTATTCCATTTGGTTTGTAGACTGTAAAAAGTGTGCTACTAATTTTAGTATTTGGCTAGACCACTCTCTAGACGTTTTACAGTTTCTAAATTGCAATAAAAATTTTAAAATGTATTGTTAATTCTTCATTACTTTCAAACTAAATACTTAATAACTTAATTCATATAAAAAAAAATCAAGATTTGAATCTTACAATTATCCGGATACTTAAATGTACGCAAATGAGATCCGGATATCCGGATTTTTGGATACTTGGATAATTGACAGCCCTAGTTTATTATCTATCATCCACTGGTATGTTATCTTGAAATAGTAGACAATTATTATATGAAGAAATTGTACGAAATAGTTTGAAATCATCAGGAAACATAAGACTAACGTACTACAATGATAGAAATGTTTTTTTGAAACAAACAAATTCCTCTAAAATGAAGAGAAAAATTGTTTTGAATAGTGGCAATCCGATTTCGTTTTGTAGGTTTAATAAATATTCTTGTATGAAAATTAATTTAATTTAGAAGGAACATATCAAAGTATTCAACTAAAACTCATTATGGGGACGAAGTAGTTTGAATAGAAGTAGTTTTATTTCAAAATGATATCGTTTTAAATAAAAAGTTTTGTTTATAATTAAAACGACTTCTTTTTCATTATTTTTAAAACAAAATTTAAAATATATTCATTTTCTTTCAATGCAAAAAAAAAGAAAATAAATTAAATTAATATTTTTTTGAATGGAACCTAATCATTTTGTAAGAAATAAAATTTTCTTCAACGAATGCATACAAAAGGAAAACTGAAAATTTTCTTGAAACATTAAGTTATTTTTATGAGTGTAGAATTTACTAATAGGGTAAATAAATCTATGGTAACTAATCCTCAGTTCGAATCCCACTGCCGACTACAACTTTATGGTTCCTCTTTTGGGCGTTATCACTTATCAAGATCAAGCAAAGTGCCACACCAAAAACAGACAAATGTCGTGAATTAAATTTCATACTCTTGCTAAATTAAAATCACTCTTTTGCTTGCAAAACCAGGAATGGTCAAAATGTCAACCTGGGATATTACGTGTCCGTGTGCTCTGTACAGTTTGTCACGTGACTAAACTCCAGTTTGCATTGCGCTCCACCTGCATGACTCATGATGTGCGCGGGCGATAATTTAAGACGGGACATGTGGATGCACTGTGATGTTAATTACGACTATGGCGAACGGAAATGACCGTATTTCTTAATGTGAGGGTGGACACAGCGGCTCTCAAACATGCGTTACAATTTTCATAATAATTACTAAAAGTTATTTTGGTTTTACGCTTCTTACAAATAAAATTTGAATTTGACATAACGAATGAATAATATTATTTCATCGAATTGTCAATATTATTTCATTAGCAACAGTAACAATAATTATTTACTTTACAAGTGGGCAAAGTAAGAAATTACACACGAGAGAAATTTTAGTACACTCGTGTGATAATTATATCGAGTGGGTAATTCCACTTTGCCCACGTGTGAAGTATAACGTTTTATCCAACATCTCTTAATAAATGCAAAATTTATTAAAGAAATATTATTTGACAGTGACATATGCTTTAAATTTTTAAATTAATATGTCAATCGAAGTGGTTACCAAAGTGTTGTGTGTTATTATTATTGTTATAAATAAAAAAATACTCACTAATGGCTTTCCTCAAAATTATACCCACTAGTGGGTAATCTGTTATTTTCCTTGTTTAAAATCGCCATAGTTATAGAGCATTTATTGAGAGGTGTTGGATAAAGGTCATTAATTGATAAACAACGGTGAAGTTATGGGTATATTATTTACCAGTTGTGGATAAATACTTTTACGAGCTAAATAATTCGACGCTATAAACTTTTACAACAACTTTAAAGATCGAGACTGAGATAACATTCGCTAGCAACAATACTCATACATAGAACTCAAATCTACTTACATGAACTCACAAAATAAGTTTCACAAAAAATATACAATCGAGAGCAGCCTTTAAACTGTGTAGTATTCTTTGCACATTTCACAAGAAAAGCCAAAATGCAAGAGGTTGCTCACTGCCCAAGGTTTTCAATTTATTACTTAAGGGATAGGACAGTGGCACTCAAAATAACTCTAACTGGGCACTACTCTCACATAAAACACTGGTTAAATATTTCCTACAACATATTAACATCCGCTGATTAGGCGGGAATTGATCTGAAATACTGAAAAACTAGAATTTTCCACGAACAACTAACAATGCATCATTTACTTAGTTTGAAATCTCTTCATATCGTTTGCAATCTATAATCGTAATAAACTCGAATACCATTTAATACAATTCTACAATTCTTTGCTTCATTATGAAGTGAATTTACAAATGTCAATTTAAGAAATCAAAACATGTCCGTAGACAATCACAGTTAGTCGATTTGAGCATTTCCTTTTCTTGAAACAATTACGGCAACTATTCCCTGCTGTATTAGATTTGGGTTTATTTGGTTGGCAAGGTTGGTGCTACTGCTGATTTGGGTTTAGAGGACTAGGAGAAAGTAGCTATCTAATCAGGAATGCACAGTGGGGCCAACGTTAATTCACTTAACTCCTGAATCCTGAAAGAGCTAAAACTCTGTCTTCCATTGCGCGACTTTGTAAATTTGATTATTTGTTCAAAAGGTTTGTACATTCGAGGAAAAAAAATGCAACACTTGAAAATGCACCAAATATGGCTAAATTTCAGTGTGCCATAACTCGCTTGCATTTAGTTGAAATTGGATGATTCTTTAAGTTTTAGAAACTTTGAAATGTTCTCTTCATTGTGATGTTAGTCAATATGATATCAACTCCATTCTAAAACTTATAAAAAAATGTTCCTGATGTCAAAAAATGTCCAACTTTGACAGCTCGTACGCAGTGCCAAAAAAATCCTAGACTCAATTGGCAAACTCGAATTTCGCGCCAAATTGACGTAGGTACTCGAAACTTGAGAAACTTAACGGAAAATGTTTGAACTTTATTGTCCTGTTTGCCAATTGAATCGACGATTTTTTGGCACTGCGTACGAGCTGGACATTTTTTGACATCAGAAACATTTTTTTTATAGGGGTGGGAGGGGTTGATATCATATTGACTAGCATCACATTAAAAAGAACATTTCAAAGTTTCTAAAACTCAAAGAATCATCCAATTTCAACTAAATGCAACCGAGTTATGGCACTCTGAAATTTAGCCATTTTTGGTGCATTTTCAAGTGCTGCATTTCTTTCTTCGAGTATATTTGGAATAAGGGAAGTATTTTGTAAGACTTAGAAAACAGAAACAGATTAATATTTTTATAAATATAAATGAGAATTTCTTCCTTGTTGAAAGTACAAGATAAATAAATAAATCAATGAAAGGAATTTATTCGCATCTTGTTCTTCTTTATCGAACACTTCACCATCGTGATACCAACAATAAAATTTAAAAAAACCCTGTAACAATTTACAAGACATCCCACAGCATTTATTCAATTCCGTGGGCGCCTCTCGGCAGAACAAGTTGTGGGGGCGACGCCCACACGTCCCGAGTGCATTCTACGCCTATGCAACAAGTTATAAACGCTCTAGAGGTTATTATACTAGAGAAGATTGTACAGAAATTCAACAAAAATATATACAATGTTTTTTCTTCGTCCGGGATAGAAAATTTTATCATTCAGCCATTTGAAAATATTTTTGCACTGATTTCATATTTCAAACAAATTAAATAAATTGAGAAGTTTTCTTACAGTATATTTGGACGGACATACGTCACTGAGAAAATGGTCGAAACGGATTCAGCTATTTTAACTGTCTAATGATGAAATTTCTAAATTTATTAATGGAGGTAATTTCTTTAATAGCCCCATACTAAGTACCGTAATAGCTGTAAAATGTCTAAGACAAAGGAAATGTATTTTATGTGAATTATAAATTAAATATTATATACCGTTAATTAATATGTTTCTTAACTTAAATTGAATACATTAGTTACACCGTTCTACATTCTAATACTAGTTGAATTATGCACTTTCATAAAAAAAAATCTGATGTAGCCAGCACATAACCTCCCGCCCAATACTACTCTTAAACGATACAAAATAGCACTTGATACAGAAACATACCTTCTTATTTGTTTATTTTCTATTTATATTTGAGAATTTTAATTTTCTTTCGTATATTTATTTAATTTTTTGACATATAATTCACTAAGAAAACAGCATCACAATCACAATGACATGTGTCACATGTGTCATTTCGTAAAAAATTGAAAATTTTTAAATGTTTCCATGGTGTACAAGGAATGCAAAATTTGTGAAATCTAATTTCTTTATATTTTATCTCTAAATCTAATGAAAATTAATAAAATTTGTGTAACCAAAACACATGTAAAATTAAATATTCTTCAATTTTCAAAATAACATAAATTGATGAAAAATGAAATTTAACCCTGTTTTTCACGAAAAACTGTCAAGGGCTTCAAGTAAACTGCTACTTCCGGTTGAACAATTTCATCCAAAATCTAATCAGCTCTTCATTTAAATATAAGAAGCAATAATTCACAAAATTGTATTTTTTGATATTATGGTATTTGAGTTATGCGAGACGAAAAAATTGCCACAGACTACACACACACACACACACATACATACACACACACATACATACATACATACATCATCGCGAAAATAGTAAAATCGTATTGTAGGGACCCTAAGACGTGCTTATTCATTGAAAACTCACTACCCAATTTTTTGACCAAAAACAATACCTCCCTTACCTAGAGGTAGGCGGGAGGTAAAAATTATGCTAAATTTATATTCTTACTGGAGACAATCCTGTGGTTAAAGTAATAATAGATATTTTTGTAACAAATACATAATTTAGGGTTTTATGGACGACACAGTTTAATAATAAACCTATTGGCTGCTACTACAAGCTCTGTTTTTGGGTATTTTAAGAGCAGTGTTCTAGGTTCGGTTTTAGCGCTGAACAATGTTCTAAAATTATTTTATAAAAAAATGCTTCAAATAGAAGTTACAGAGAAATGTATTATCTACCACTTTTATTTGAAGTATTTTTTTATAAAATAATTTTAGAACGTTGTACAGCGAAAAAACCGAGCGCAAAACACTGCTCTTAAAACACCCAAAAACAGAGCTCGTGGTACCAACCATTGTGTTACATATAATATTTTATGTTCGACTGTATTGTACCTTATATTTCTTAGCTTAGAAATGACGTTGACATGAAAAGATTTGATAATTTCGAAGTGTGATTTTTTCTGTTATTTGGTAAGCAAGTTGTTTATTGTTATTACTTTATCGGACTAGCCCACAAAGAGACACTTTACGGACGCTAAACAATATAAAAAAATTATTATAATACAATCGTACATAAATATAATATAAAACAAGATATTGTGGAAGAAAAAGCTCCTTATTTCGATTTTCTCTGCCAGCTGTCTTCAATTTTAATTTAACTACTCACATCTTTGGGGGCCGATATTTGACGGAACTGCTCATGAAGAAAACATCGTCATATAATATTTATTAATTTATTTTCTCAATGATTTCATTCATAACAATTGTTTAGATTTTTTTGGAAAAACAATTACTCAATTTTTTAAAATATAGGAACAACTGCAAGAAAAAATTTTAAATGAAATCATTATTCACGAAGATGAAGTTTGAGTCACGAGCCGTAGGCGAGCGAAGCAAAACATCCAAGTGAATAATGACCATAATCCCGAATATAATACTATACTTTTTCTACTCCTGTAAATTTGGAAATCGCTTTTGAAAATTACAACTGACTACATATCAACTCTCAGACGGCCGTTGCTTGGTGATCCACATCACGCCTTTAAAATAACCGAGAATTCGGAATTTCTGGCTCTGTGATTGGTCGACAAGAGTGAATTATGAGTCATAATTCATCGAAAAAATTGAAATAATGGGGATATATTTATATAGGAGTAGAAGAACTAATTAATATGTTTGATGTAATATTTCAGTAATGCCAGTTGCTGTGAGAATAAATAAATAATTGAAAAATTTATAACATATATGTAAATGCACATTTTTATAAGTATAATAATTCTCGTCTTCATTCGTAATTTGCAATGCATTTCAGTGTAATTCAAAGTAATGAATAATAATTACGTTGTCTAGACATAAAGAGCGGTTCACTCAAAGTAATAGTAACACACCTTTCATTCAATTTGTTCACTACATGGAACTGCTGACTGAATTTTTACAGATTTTTTTTATTTGTGCAAATAATTAGCTATTCATTTTAAATTGATTTGATACTTGTTGTAATGAAGTTTCTAATAAAAATTATCAAAAAATGAGTAAAATTCGATGCGCAAACGTGATATTTCTGTCAATTTGAAGGTATTTATTACAATTACTTCAGTTTTGATTGTAAAATTAAACAGTATAGCAAAATGGTCACATTCAAAACAAAATGTAAGTAAAATACATAAATTAAATAAGCTAATATCGTTTTCAAGCCAATAAATATAGTAATAAAGTGTAATAATTGTATTATATTTCATATCTTAGCAATTAAAATAAATTTAATATCAATTTATTTTAGTTTTATTTCCTATTTAATATACATCACATTCAAATTTTGCCTTTTTAACAAATGGCCGTCAAGTCTTTATTTTTTTTTTATTCCCTATATTTAAATGTTATTAATAATTTTATCCACAACTGTCAAATAATATACCCATAATTCAACCGTTGTTTATCAATTAATGACCTTTATTTGAAATCGGCACTAAAGTGCTCAAAAATCGTCATTAAAAGCTCAGAAATCGTCACTAAAGTAACTCATTATACGACGATTTTGAGCAACGCAGTGTTGGCAACCGTTAAATAATTATTGTACAATTAGGATAATTTTGGCAGATATAATGACGTACTGTAGTAAATTTGGACGTAACATAAAACAAAATTTGCAAGAAGAATTAACTAGTTAATTCCGATGACGAAATTGAGGACAAAACACATAATTTTTAGTGTTATTTACGATAACTTCACTGTTCGAGGTTGGCAGCACTGACTGTCAGTTTCAATTGACAACTGACAGATGTATAAACCTAACCTATATTGTAATTTTTTTACAGTTTTTTCGAATTTTAGATTTCAAATAAAACTTAATATGTACCTCGGCACTGAAGTTTTTTATCACTCACATGGTTTATTGAACTTCAGTGCCTTGATACATAAATAACTATTACTTGCTAACTTGTTTATGAATAATGTTAAAGATTAGTATCATTTGCATAAAATTTGAATTTTGAAATAAGTAAAATGAAATTTGTTCAATAATTCAGCTACAGATACATTTATTTGATACATTTTTTATATTATCCCTAATTGTGGCATAATCTCGACTTTTCTCGGAAATTATTATCTGTAACTGGTAAATTGCACATTACAGAAGATGGCATAAAAAGAATATATTTGTCTAATGTTCTCTTGGGAATACTTGTAGTAAATTCGTTTTTATCTCTGCGATTTATGATCCGGCAAATCTGGAAATACTCTTAAGGATATGGATTTCTTTAAGTGGTAGAAGATGCAGTAAAAATAATGATGAGCAGATAAAACTTTATAGTTTGATTATGTAATTTTGTTGGAAACTCTTCTAGTTATTAAGTTTTTATCTGAAGTGAAGCACGCTATTAAATTTAAGTAGAAGACTGGAAAATGAATAATGTATATCAGGAGTAATATTTTTTTGTGAATTGGAACTGACCCTCAGTGTTGCCAACCTCAATCGTTGAAGTTATCGTAACATAACACTCAAAATTATTTGTTTTATCCTCAATTTCTTCATCGAAATTAATTAGTTAATTATTATAGCACATATTGATTCTTTATACGTATAAATTTACTACAATACGTCATATATCTGTCAAAATTATCCTATTTGTACAATAATTATTTTATGGTTGCCAACACTGCGTTGCCCAAAATCGTCGTATAATGAGAAACTTTAGTAACGATTTAGTGACAGATTAAAATATTTAAAACAAATTGCAGGCACTATACGTCAGTAGCAATGAAAAGAGTAGGCGGAAAATTAGGAATTATTATTATTAATTTCATTAAATTGCGGTATCAAAATAAGGTAATCTGTATTAAATAAGATGTAGGGATATTGGCAGTATTGTGATATAAAATTTGGATGCATAATTTTTTGCCGGACACATTTTATTTACAAAAAACTGATTTTACATGTTAACTGCCTATACCAACATTGGGACGGTTACCCGCCCGTAATATTTTGTGCAATATCTTAAAATCTAGAGTAGATCTGCAACTGCGGGTCTCAAAAATCGATTCTACGGAAAATTTTATATTGGTACGGAAAAAAAATCCAACTTTCTATGACTAGTATTAATTAAAATAAATAATTAATTGAATTCGCCATGTATTCTATATGTACTGTTACCTACCCCTAAAATTTTCTACAATATCTTGAAAACTATTGTAGATCTGCAACTGCGGATATCAAAAATCGATTCTCCGGACAATTTTACATCGACAAGAAAAAAATTTTCAGCTTTGTACGGCTAGTAGTAATTAAAATAAATATTTAATTAAATATGCCCATTATTCCATATATACTGATAGCTGCCCCCTCTAATTTTCTGCAATATCTTAAAAACTAGAAGAGATCTGCAACTGCGGACCTCAAAAATGGAATCTACGGAAAATTTTACATCGATGTGAAAAAAAAATCGTTAAGATAGCTCAACTAGAACGGTTTGTACACCCTTCTCAAATTTCTATTTACATATTTTAATGCATTTCAATGCATTTAAATGCAGTTTACCGTTCTGCTACGCTTGCAACGTGCTGTAGCAACCCCTTGAATTATAAACGTCAAAAGTCATACTGTTGGATGACTTAATCTGTAATAATTACAAAATTTCGAAAATCCTACCTCAAATATCTCAACTATTAGGTCAAATTTTGGTCAAAATGGGGTTGGTATCGAAAGCTTGGGTGACAAAGACTTTAAAAATACCCCTCCGGGCCGTTTTAAACGTTTCTAAATTAAAAATAACTCAATTTAAAGTTGAAAGTGGGGTTAGATTTGCATAATTTAAGATTTTTGTTTGATTTTAGCCGATTTCCAGCCAACGCCCCTGCTATAGCACGTTCCAAACAGATTTGTACCTGTTAATTGGAAATAATTAATTTTTAATTATATGGGTAATTTTAATTTCCTATAAATTGTTATTTCCACTCGTAGAAAATTGGAATTTTTTTCCATACCGATATAAAATTTTCCGTAGAATCCAAATTTGATATCTGCAATTGCGTATCTTTTTTAGTTTTGCTATTATTTTGAGAAATATGTCAAAATATTATCTATATATCATTTAATAATTCTTATTTTCATTTTGGCTCGAAGAACATTATTTGTTTTTAATCAGGCCGTTGTAGAATTGTCAGCAAAATTTATTTTTGTGATTTGCAATTGCATATCTTTTTTCAAATTTGAGTAAATTTGAAAATACTAATCGATTGTTGAATGCTCATATCTCTTGAACGAAAAACGATAGAAGGCTACGGTTTTCAAATTTCAGGTCAGCAAATTGAATAGATTTTTTGAAAAATATTATGGGGGCCTAGAAAAATCTAGAAAATTTTGGAAATTTTGGAAAATGCATTTGGTAAATGTTGCCCGAAACCTTTCGAGTTTGGTATCAAATTAAAGGTCTCGGGGTGGAGAGTTGAACTAAAATGTCAAAAATTAATTTGGGCGATCGTCATTTGTTTCTTTCTAAAAGTTGTGAGAATACTATCGAGTTTGGTATCAAATTAAAGGTCTTGCGCAGGAGGTTACAACTGAAATATTGAAAATTAATTTTAGGCGATCGTCAATTGTTTTTTCTGAAAATTGTTAGAATAGCTTCGAGTTTGGTATTAAATTAAAAGTCTCGGAGAAACGAGTTGAATAAAAATATTTTTAATCTTAATTCTAATGATTGTCAATTGTTTTTTTTTTTGTAATTTGTAATGAGTGAAATAATCTAGATAAGTAATAACACTGCTCGCAAACCCAACTTTTTGCTCGTGTGGAATATGTGCCATTCCATTACTTGTTGTAGAATATACTATGAATCTATTAGCTTTAACTCATGTCTCAATTGTAAACGGAACAGGATGTGTGGTACCATATGCTGTCATTCTGTATTTTGTACTTATGATTAGGCCCACTTTTTTGCTTCATTCGTACATGAATATAAGGCGTGATGATATATTTATTTTGTGAAACAAACCGTTTTTGTTGAGAGTTGAAAGATTGCGCGAGCGTACGAGGAATAAGTGGTTATAAATGATTCCGATTGTGAAGAATAGAATGTTTCTGGGTTCGTGCTACCCCACTAGTGGGATATAGCATGATTTACAAGTAAATTTATATATTTTTGTTAACAATTGGTGCATTTTTGCAACATACTGCATTTGGGTTAAAAGGATAATAAACCCTTATCTTTCACCCCTTTACTTATCAACCCTATGTGACAATGCGATTCACACCCTTTGCAAGGCTTAAGCCCTTAGGGCACTGTACACTAGAGAGTATAGTAGCTGTACAAAGCGGTTTGTCTGTGATAAACTGATGGAACAGAATCGTTATATCGTATAATGGTGAAATTTTACACTTAATTGATGTACGCTGACATTTGAATGACTTAATAAATTGGAGTATCTAGGATAACTGAATTTTGAGTATAGTTGACAGGTAGATTAGTTAATTTAAGCTTTATTAATTGGGGTACGTTGTTAGACGTTTTGATTGGAGTGTTAATTACAAAAGTCACCTCAAAACTTACAACACTTATAAATCAGAATTTAATTGATTAATTATAACATTGGGCATTTGTTTGGCATATACAGATTTTAAGAAAATACCAATATACATTTCCGTCATTTATTCAGTTCCAGGTTCCAGGTATAGACAAATTATAAATATTAGTATTGGAAAATGCAGAAATTCTTCCTCTACAATAAACTATTTAACAGTTTTGATGTAAATTAATTAGGGAAGCAAATAAATGAACATTTCAAAAATACCATTGAAAATACCACCATTCATCACTAATATGAAATACTGTAAAGATTGAAACGGTAGATTTTTCAGACGGTCTAAAAGAATTTGCCAAAGAAATAGAGCGTCAAAGTAATCTAAGATCCTCTCTGTAACTGTATCAGGCTGTAATTTCACCTTTCATTGAATGGAATCCAAATATTCCAAGCAATTAAAACGTCTAATCAAATGCAAATATGTGAAAGAACATCTTACAATTATTTTTGTAGAATGCACAGAAATTACTGGTCTACTGTAACGTTGTAACCCAATCAAAATATTAAGAAATGCAATCATCAAGTTTTCGTCAAAGATTTGACAAAAGATAGTTACTTTCGCCAAAAATCTTTTTTCTTTAAACGTCATAAGAGTACGTTGTTATGTATTTGAATTCGATAGAACAGAAGTTCAATATTGTAGCCGCCGGCATAAAAGTGTCTCTTCTACTCCAGCGGCAGACAAAATAACATATTATGAAAAATAGTTAGATTGTAGTAATTTAGTAATTTGACAGTTAAAAATGAAACAAATAAACACGAATAACAAAACAGCATATTCTATGGCAACTAGAAATGCTGGATAAAAATTTCAACCAATCACGTTGCAGTATTTTCTAAATTTCGTCCAATGACAATCGAATATTAGTGAATATTTTGCATAGCGAGTATTTGCACAAGTGCGATACCCGAATATTTATAATAATTTTAAACACAATGAGGACTATTTTAATTTTTTCGTTTTAAAAGGACAAACGGGGTAATATCTTCAATTTTTCAAACAATTTCTTCAAAAGAATTACTTTGAAAACGCTGATGATTCATTTTTAACGTAATTTGACAAATGACATTTCTCAAAGTCTGACGTTTATGTGACAGATTAAAATAAATATATGTTCAATAATTTAAAATAATGACTGAAATCTTTCTCGAGAAATATTCGTGTAGTATATCCCTCGTGCATAGCAAATACAATCAGAATATTTACTTATTTGTAGAAAACTCACTAGTTGCAGATTTTCTCAGCCTCCTCAAACAAAATTCTCATAGTTGATGCATGATGCAAATGTGTAGTATCGGAAACAGTATGTTTTATGTTAATTTTATTCAGAATCTAAATTACTTCGGGATACAATTTGCAAATCAAATGAAGACAGCTGAGAAAATTTCGAGAGAAATAAAAATTGGTTTAACTTACTTTTCTATTGTCTCTTCCGTACAATCAACCAAATATAACATTTTTTTATGTTTACAAATTGAGTTTTGTGAAACTGAATAAATCTTTTGTGTGGGTGTTTTCAAATACTCCTAGAAGTATTTTTATTTTTTACGTGTGTAATCAAATTATGTGATTTAATTTTGCTGTACACAATAGTACAATGAAAAAGTATATATGTATACCAACAATTGTACATGTTTTGTACAAATATAAATTACCGTGAATTGTTAATTTGACGAACGAAATAAATCACTTTTATGTACAAAATTTTCGTTTAAATCTGCTAACCTGTGCTTTTCGAAGAAAAAAATAAAACAATGTTTGAAAAATATCATTTTTTGACATGTGGTATAATTGAAAACTAATTTTTTTTAAATGGATGAGCGTCTCTTGATATTATTTCTGCATCATTTGATAAGAAATCTATGGCGGGAGGTATTGTGGTGCCCAAAACAGATTTATTATACTTGTGTCCTAATTGAAAAGTAATTGTTTTGAAGAGATGATTGTTTCTTGATTCCTTATTCCTGCATTATTTTTTAAAAATCTGATGTGTCCAGCACGTAAACTCCCGCCCAAAACAACTCTTAAACGGTAATAGTATTTGATGACAGAAACATTTCTTCGTATTTGTTTATTTTCTAATTATATTTGAAAAATTTAATTTTATCCAACACCTTTCAATAAATGCTCTATTACTATGGCGATTTTAAACAAGGAAAGTAACAGATTACCCACTAGTGGGTATAATTTTGAGGAAAGTCACTAGTGAGTATTTTTTTATTTATAACAATAATAATAACACACAACACCTTGATAACTACTTCGATTGACATTTTAATTTGAAAAATTTAAAGCATATGTCACTGTCAAATAATATTTCTTTTATAAATTTTTCATTTATTAAGAGTTGTTGGATAAAACGTTATACATTATAAGTGGAATTACCTTCTCGATAAAATTATCACTCTCAGCCTTCGGCTTCGTGTGCTAAAATTTCTCTCGTGAGCAATTCCTTACTTTACCCACTTGTAAAGTAAATAACTATTCTTTCGTATATTTATTTAATTTTTTTGACATATTTCACTAAGAAAACAGCTTCATAATTACAATGACATTTCATAAAAATTTAAAATAAAATGATGTACATGGAATGCAAGATTGGTGAAATCTAATTCCTTTATTTTTAAATTTAATGAAAATGAATTAAATTAGTGTAATCAAAACAGATGTAAAATTAAATATTCTACATTTTTCGAAATAACATAAATTGTTGTAAAATTAAATTTAACCGTGTTTTTTCACGGAAAACTGTTAAGGGTAGTGAACTAATTTTATTCAAAATCTAATCAGCTCTCATATAAATATAAGAAGGAAAAAGTACGCAAAAATGTATGTTTTTGGTATTATAGTATTTGAATCGAAAAAATCTGATGTGGCCAGCACATAACCTCCCGCCCAATACTACTCTTAAACGGTACAAAATAGTATTTGATGATACAGAAACATACCTTCTTATTTGTTTATTATCTTTATATTTGAGAATTTTAATTTTCTTTTGTATATTTATTTAATTTTATGACATATATTTCACTAAGAAAACAGCTTCACAATCACAATGACATGTGTCACATTTCGTAAAAAATGTTTTCATGGTGTACTAGGAATGCAAAATTTGTAAAATCTAATTTCTTTATATTTTATTATCTCTAAATCTAATGAAAATTAATAAAATTAGTGTAATCAAAAAACATGTAAAATTAAATATTCTTCAACTTTCAAAATAACATAAATTGTTGAAAAAGGAAATTTAACCGTGTTTTTCACGAAAAACTGTTAAGGGCTTCAAGCAAACTGCTACTTCCGGTTGACCAATTTTATCCAAAATCTAATCAGCTCTTCATTTAAATATAAGAAGCAATAATTCACAAAATTGTATTTTTTGGTATTATAGTATTTGAGTTATGCGAGACGAAAAAATTGCCACAGACTACATACACACACACATACATACATACATACATACATACATACATACATACATACATACATACATACATACATACATACATACATACATACATACATACATACATACATACATACATACATACATACAGACATCATCGCGAAAATAGTAAAATCGTATTGTAGGGACCCTAAAACGTGCTTATTCATTGAAAACTCTTCCCAATTTTATAACCAAAAACAATACCTCCCTTACCTAGAGGTAGGCGAGAGGTATTATTGAACAACAGTATATTTTGTATACAGTTTACAAATTACTGTATGTAACATGCTCACACCATTTCCCCTCCATTCCTCTCGCTACATCTCTTCCACCCTTCGCTAGTCCACGGTGACTGTACCCAGTACACTCTCCACCCCTCTTCCGTTACTTCTGTCTGTGTTTCGTCGTGTGCTGCGTTCATTCTTCGCCCGCAGTGGGCCGACACGTGACTCGCGACTACTGCACGCCAACATTTCATTGTTGGATAGCACTGGGTTCAAATACACTTGCTGGAAATATTCGTAACGTTGTGAGATTCAAGACACGTCAAATTGTTGTGGATTGCTTGTTTGTGTTGTGTGGTTTTGTTTCTGGATTTTGAGAGCTTTCGGTAAGTTTAAATTGAGAGTTTTGTAATATTTCAAAGGCGGGTGATCTTGTTTTTTTGGTTTTGAATTGAAGAAAGTATAGAAGAAAATAGTAAATAATTCACTATGTGTTATTGGATAACATGGCTTTAAATAACACAACATTTTTTCGGCTTAATAACCTTTTCCAAATTGAAGAAAGTATAGTTTAAACTGGGAAATCGGAAATTGGGTCGTAAACAATCTGCAAATATGTTTTAAAGAAGTTACATTACTTCTGATTAATATCCGGAAAGGTATGAAGATAGCAACAATTAACTTTACAATAAACATTAGTTCAAAACAAATTGTAATTGCTATAATATAATGAATGCAACTTGTTATATATTGTATACAGAACAAGGGTAGTAATTTTTTACCTCCCTCACTTAGACACAGACTAATTACTGACAAAATGTAATTAATTACTTTTACCTCCCGCCACATCCTGTAAGGGAGGTACAGGAATCAAGCTAAAAATTGGTTACTGAGTGGATGAGCGCGTTTTAGGGTCCCTAGAATACGATTTTAATAGTTTCGCGATGATGTTTGTCAGTCTGAAAATTTTGATATTTTGTATATATCAAATGTATACCCATTGGAAAAGCTGATTAGTTTTTGGTGATAATCCAATAACCGGAAGTGGTAGTTTACTTGAAACCGTATCAAGTTATTTTAAAATATTTCAGTAAATTATGGTTTAATGAAAATTTTGTTATTAGAACAATATTTCAATTATTGTTTGAAACATTTTCCTCTTACTGTCACCATTTACGAATTACAACACGTTAAACAAATATTTTGATATTTTCGTTTAAATCTGCTAACCTGTATTTTTTGAAAAAACAAAACAACGGTTGAAAATTGTTATTTTTTGACATGTGTCATAATTTTTTGAAGGGATGAGCATTTCTTGATAGTGGTGGTCCGTGTTCTTGCATTGTTTGATAAGAAATCTATGGCGGGAAGTATTGTGCTGCCCACAACAAATGTTTATAATTACTGTCTCAATGTTAATTATATTACAATCGACTTTACCATCAAAATATAATTCAATAATTTGCACAATTACATACGATATATGTAAATAAAAATAAATTTTAGGTGGTTTCACCATCTTAAGCGAATATCGAATGAAAGGTTGGTGAAAGTAATATATCCGGGTGAGATTTAGGGTGAATGGGCATTTGAGGAATAAATGGTAAGGTATGATTAATGATTTGTTGCGTGAAGGAATGATGTATGAGTGTGGACAAGGTGAAAGTGGTGGAATGTTTAAAGGAGAAGTTGACTGTGTTTCTGGGTTCGTGCTACCCCACTAAGTGGGATATAGCATGCTGTTATGTATATATGTATGTTCGTAGCAAAAAAATAATTGTTTGAATCCTTCATTTTCGTCTACCCATCATAACTATTTGTGTCTAATGTCAAATATATTTCAAGTAGTAAAAAATACAATATTACATTACAATTGAATCTCCATTTTAATTAACAAAATGGCAGTTTCCATTTCTAGTATTGATCGTTATGTTATCCCTAGCATTTCAAAGGCCATCTGTTCAACATGGCCATATGTTCAAATTTTATCTTTATACAAAAAGCAATATCAGTATTGAGATATACGCAAAAAAATAATAATAAAATATTAACACAATTTGAATTGAAAAGGTCAGTGACTCATGTTTGGTTTTCGGGTACATGTTCGATAAGTTTATATACGTGATATCATAGTTTATGACTTGGACAACATATCGAGTCGTTCATTTTTCATTTAGGTGTCGATAATTTTTCGAATTTATCACTTTGATGTATGGTGTACTCGCGAAAAGTTGGTAACTTGATAAAATGTAACGGAAAAGTTTTGACAACGCGCTAATGGACAGAATAATACTTTAGGATCAATAGATGTAATTTTATGGGGTTTATGGGGTTCTACATGGCTGACACCTTGCGGTAAAAGTAGAAATCACGAGGCGTACAAAAAATTCGTGTAGTGTTCTCACCATTTTTTCTGTTTCTTGTGTTTTTTTGTAAACTCCCGTAAAACATCATTCAGCAATTTGATTTAAAACTTTTAAGACCATTTGAAACTAAAGAGTACTTTATTCACATTTTTAGTTGAAACACTAATTGATATAGTTCCCAAGCTTTCATATCACAAGCAGGAAACGTTCAAAAGTGGTGCAGATCAAAGCTTCAAAGCTGGAAGCTTTGTGACAAGTTTTAATTGCGTTCAAAGCTCGGAGAGCCGGGTTCAAAACTAAAAGCTCCCATTGAGATTGAGATTATGCGCCGTTACTTGTTTTGTATTAATAAAAACAGTTGCTTTTTTTGAAATTGCATTTACAAATGCGTAAACGTTCATAGAAGTACATTGAAAAAAAAATATATCTAAAGTAACTCATTATACGACGATTTTGAGCAACCCAGTGTTGGCAACCGTTAAATAATTATTGTACAATTAGAATAATTTTGGCAGATATATTAACGTACTATAATAAATTTGGACGTAACATGAAACAAATTTGCAAGAAGAATTAACTAAGTAATTCCGATGACGAAATTGAGGACAAAACACATAATTTTGAGTGTTATTTACGATAACTTTACTGTTCGAGGTTGGCAACACTGACTGTCAGTTTTAATTGATAACTGACAGATGTATAAACTTAATCTATATTGTAATTTTTTTACTGTTTTTTCGAATTTTAGATTTGAAATAAAACTTAATATGTACCTCGGCACTGAAGTCCTTTTTTATCACTCACGTGGTTTATTAATTCTATATTCGTGATAAAAAATTGAACTTCAGTGCCTTGATACATAAATAACTACTGTTCTCTCATTCTGCATGGTACTGTCTCTACCAAGAAATAACGAAAATGTTCATCCTTAATTTGATTTAAATTGATGTTTCAAATCTACCGGAAATATACACACTGCTGCTATAATTATCCATAAAAATAATAATGTTATGTTAAAGCAAAGGCCTTGACTTATAAAAGTGAAATTGTTTCCCAAATGATTCATCGAAAAGGTCAAACTAAATGCTAGATGATACTTTACTTCATTGCATCAACTATATAAGTATTACTGGAACAAAATATTAAACATAAGCATAAACATTCATTGGTGGAACTGTAACAAAACTAAAAACAAACGAGACATTATTAGAAAAGTCCTTCACGATTATTTAAATATTTTTTATGAAACTTTTATCTAAATTTAAGACTATCTACGGTTTAAAAAAAGTCTTAATTGTTATTCATTAAGCCGCAATGATATTTTTTATAATATTGTGATGTTTGAAATAGTAGGAAATATAAATAATTGTAGTGACATAAATGTTCTATATTATGGTTTACAATAGCATAATATTATATGAGGGATTATGATAGTCATTATGAAGCAAATCATTCGAATGAATAATGACCATAATCCCGAATATATTACTGTACTTTTTCTGTCCCTGTAAATTGGCAAATACTTTTGAAAATGATCGAAATTCGTTGAAATTTTCAATATAAAAATACACAATGACAACTGACTACATGTCAAATGTCAGACGGCCGTTGCTTGGTGATCCACATCACGTCTTTAAAATAACCGTGAATTATGGATTTGTGGCTTTGTGATTGGTCGAGTAGAGTGAATTATGAATCTTAATTCACTTGCGTGGGTGTTTTAAAAGCAGTGTTTTATTCTCGGTTATAGCGCTGTGCAACATTCAAAAATTATTTTATATAAAATAATGCTTTGGATAGAAGTTACACAGGAATATATTTTCAACCACTTTCATTTGAAGTATTTTTTATAAAATAATTTAAATATATTGTACAGCGCTAAAATCTTACAATACCCAAAACCAATGATTCTGAAATAAAATGTTAAATATAAAAATTAAATAATACATTAATAGAAATGATAAATATTATGTATGTGAATTCAAACGTCTTTTCATATAAGTACAAACAAGTGTTAGACAAAGAAGGGTGGCCCTATGACATCTATCTGTCACAGACTCGTTTTCCTCTTTCATAAAACCCTACAATTTACAATTGCAGTGTTACTATATTTCAGTATATATTATAATTAAAAAGCAATGAATCCAAATAAAGCACATTTATCCGGCACGTGCCTCGGACCAGTCCATTATCCTCAGTTGAAGGGGAGAGCCGTACAAAACAATGGCTCCATCTGTATTGTTTGTATAGGATGCAGTCCGGTCGAACCGTTTAAAATCCAATACACAAGTCCAATTAAATTATAACGTTTTTGTTTTTCTATCCTGGAGCCAGCAGCGTTAACTAACGGAATTAGATTAAAAGCACATAAATTTTGCTTTAGTAGCGCTGGTTATAGTTTGTAACTTTGTTAAATTACTCTAGAAAAAACGCATCTATTAAGATTAATTGTGTTTAGTTTGATTTTTTACACAACAGTAATAAGATCTTTGAAATATAATTACATTGTTGCAATGAATAAAACAACTAAGTATTGTTTCATTATAATTAATTCGTTTTCATGAAACTAAAACTGATTTGGATGAAATATATTTCAAAGATACAAAACTGTTTGAATAATGTTTCCAAAATTCATTTTCAAATGTTGAAAAAATAATTATATATTTAACTAGACATCAAAATCCAGATTTACAGCTGCTGTTTTATTGACGAAGCAAAGTTTGATATTATTACGCGAAAATGAAACTTCCGGTAGAAAAACTTATACTAAGACACTAGAATATATGAGTATTCTCATCCGCCATTTTGGGTCCAAGTGTCATAAATAAAACAAATTATTGGAATCCAGTTACTTTAATTCTTTTCTGTCCAATTTGAAGTTGATATTGATTAATAATTGTGATATATCATTCTCTTAATTATTATATTTCATATCTAACAGGTAAGTGTACAGAATACTTTCTAATATATTACCGTATGATTTGTGTAGTTGGATTTTACAGAATTTCAAGAAATATGTTTTCAAATTTGACAGATACAAATTTTAAATGTTTTTTTTAAGTAACTGGATTCCAATAACTTGTTTTATTTATGACATCTGGACCCAAAATGGCGGACGAGAATACCTACATTCTTCTAGAGCTCTACTTATTCTACAGATTTAATTAATATTTAAAATAGCCGCATAATAGTTTATATATCAAAGACTTGACTTTAATTTTTTATCACGAAAATAAACCATGTGAGTGATAAAAAGGAACTTCAGTGCCGAGGTACATATTAAATTTGAGTTGAAATCGAATATTAGAAAAAACTGTAAAAAATTATTATTTAGGTTAAGTTTATACATCTGTCAGTTGTCAATTGAAACTGACACTCAGTGTTGCCAACTTTGAACAGTGAAATTATCGTAAATAACACTCAAAATTATGTGTTTTGTCCTCAATTTCGTCATCGAAATTAATTTTCTATAGTACGTCTATAGTACGTCATATATCTGTCAAAATTATCCTACTTGTACAATAATTATTTAATGGTTGCCAACACTGCGTTGCTGAAAATCGTCGTATAATGGGTTATTTTACTGACGATTTCTGAGCTTTTAATGATGATTTTCGAGCACTTTAGTAACGATTTCAAATAAAATAAATTGTTGTGGGCACCACACTACCTCCCGCCATAGATTTCTTACCAAACAATGTAGAAACGCTCATCCCCTTAAAACATTTACATACATAGTTTATTACAAATTTCATTTGGAAAATTTGTATATTTCGAGTTCTGAAAATTCACTGTGAGGTGTTTTGTTGCATTTCTTTAACTTTTTGTCTACAAACTCCATAGTGTATGTTTTACCTTAATTCCCAAATAGTCTCCGAACCAATCACTTACAGTAAACAAATGAAAATTATGTTAAACCATCAAAAAACCAACCATTCCAAGGAAAAAGCCATCGAAACGCACTCGAAATCAATGACTAACTAATTTCGTAGATCGACATTGATAAATGATAGCAAAAAAGTAAATTCTTGTGCGTTTCGAGGCCTTTTACTGTCCGCAGCCAATGGGTTGGAACATGGAACTTAATAGTTTCAAAGTCTACAAGATGGGAAATAGTGCTGAATAAGGGTATTTGATTCGTACGATGGCCTTCGTCTGAGGTTGACCATTAAATGCAATCTGACAATTGGTTATTTATATGACATTTAGATTAAGGTTTAGAAGGATTTTGAGGACAGTCTATTGTAAATTAAATACTTTTTTATAGGTAGTATAAATATAGAAACAATCAGAAAAATTTATGATGATATTTTCGCCGGAATACATATTTTGACATCTTAAAATTTTTATTGAGGTTTGTGTAAGTTGATTTAGGTCATAATTGACTGTATACACAATAAAATTAATTTAATTTATATTAAATATACAACAGTTTATTCAATAATATGTTTTATGTTCGACTGTATTATAATCACTTGCTTATGATATTGTTTAACATCCATAAAGTTGCCCTTTATGAACCAGTCCGATAAAGTAACAATTATTTACTTTACAATTGGGCAAAGGGCAAAGTATGGAATAACCCACGAGAGAAATTTTAGCACACTCGTGTGATAATTTATCGAGTAGGTAATTCCACGTGTGAAGTATAACGTTTTATCCAACATCTTTTAATAAATACAAAATTTATTAAAGAAATATTATTTGACAGTGACATATGCTTTAAATTTTTTAAATTAAAATGTCAATCGAAATTTTTACCGAGGTGTTGTGTGTTATTATTATTGTTATAAATAGAAAATTACTCACTAATGACTTTTCTCAAAATTATACCCACTAGTAGGTAATCTATTCCTTTTTTTGTTAAAATCGCCATAATTATAGAGCATTTATTGAGAGGTTTTGGATAAAATAATTTTAGATTATTAGACACCCCTAAAACACTTCTTTTAGTATACCCAAAAACTGGCTTCAATTTATTAATAGTATATTGTACAACAAGTAATGTAATGGCACATATTCCACACGAGCAAAAAGTTTGTAGTGCGAATCAAAGGTGTATAACAAGATTTTGGAAATTATACAAAAAATACAAATACAAAACTAGTGAAAACGTCAAACTCAAATAAATAAAATTAAAACAAACAGACGTAACCATAACAACCGAACCAAGATACTTCATATATCGCGCTAATATGCGGCTCTGATTCGTCGAAATTATTCCATACGCAGCGTATGGAATGATAGTTGTGCCAATACAGTTTTTAGTTGTAGAATGTTTAGTTTCCAAAACAGCGTTATAGAAACATAATTCCTCAAGTAACCGTTTCATAAAAGCAGAATTTACTGCTTATTAAAGTTTATATTACTGCAATAAATAAAGGTAATAATCTTGTAAAAGCTCACGTCAAAATAAAACAACAATGTCATCAAAATCAGCATGATTACAACAATTAAACCTGGTTAAAAACCGTAACAAACATTGTTACAAAAGCAATCTAATGGAAATCAATATACAGTGCGCTAATTAGACTTGCCGTGTTAAAAATTAGCACAAGCAAGTAATTAAATCATGTACCGTTGATTGGTAATTATGATTAATCTGCAAAACAGCAGCGGAGGAATAGTGCCTAGTTCTATTCGGTTGAAGACGCGATATGGTCTAATTCTTTTGGCGTCAAATTTAACAAAATAACTTGGAAGAACATTCTCTTTTGCTGGCTATTGTCTGCTGAGGTTTCTAACGTCTGATTGTTGAGATGTTATCGTTACCGATCATATTTCTCTTTCGTTTTGATGGCTTCATCATCTTTGTTAGTAGTTTTAATAATTTAATTTATAAATGGAACACGACTTTCAAGTCGTATGAAAGTTAGGAGTGAAACAAGACTGCTACTAATGTTTAGCGTGGTTTACACGTCGGTTAACCTTGACTCTTTAGTCATTCAGAAGAAGGAGTTCTATTGTTGCAAGCAAAACATAAGATCGTACATTTTAACATATATCTGTGAGGTATCAAGCTAAAAATTCGGGAGTGAGTTTTCAATGGATGAGCACGTTTTAAGGTCCCTAGAATACAATTTTAACAGTTTCGCAATGATGTCTGTATGTGTGTGTCTGTCTATTTGTCTGTCAATCTGTGTGGATCTCTGGAGTTACGGTTTCCCAAAAACTACTAAACTGAAAATTTTGATATTTTGTATATATCAAATCTCCTTGGAAATAGCTGATTAGTTTTTGGTGACAATCCAATAACCGGAAGTGGTAGTTTACTTGAAACCCTATCAAGTATTTTCACATATCTCAAAATTTTGTTTTTAGAATAATGTTTCAAATATTATTGTTTGAAACATTTTCCTCTTACTGTCACCATTTACGAATTACAACACGTTAAACAAAAATTATATTTTGATATTTTCGTTTAAATTTGCTAAGCTGTGTTTTTTTAAAAAACAAAACAACCGTTGAAAAGTGTAATTTTTTGATATGTGTTATGAATTTTTGAAGGGATGAGCGTTTCTTGATAATGGTGGTCTGTGTTCCTGTATTTTTCAATAAAAAATCTATGGCTGGAGCTATTATGCTAACTAATAAAAATATTGAAAAAAATCGGTAATCTGATTTTTTGTTAACTATTCGTGCGATTGCTGAAACTGTAGGAATTGTAAAGGAATGCATAAGAAAAATCAGTTCCGCATATCATATGTGCAGTAGTCTCATTTAAAGCATAAAAATTATATTTTTCTACGACCACTGAGAAATCTGCTCATTGTATGTTTGTTGTTGCTAGGGATATGAGGTACATTGCAAGCATCATACGAAATGAATTTGTTTTGTGAGTATTTCAATACAGATTAGTTCATTTAAGTACAGGTGCCATTGCTAGGATACTTATTTAGAATTGTCAAATATTGGAATGGTGAAAGCGGGACAAATTTATTATTAAAATTAAATTAATTTTGTAATAATATCGTGGTCGTAGAAAAAGTATAGTGTACAACTCGCATGGAATGTCCATTTCATACTCGTAGGAAATGAGTACCATTTCATGCTCGTTGTACAATATACTATTTATAGACCTATTTGAAGAAATGTGGGCATTAGAAATTCCATTATTTCAAAGGCAGAAAGTTTGAATGGTCTGTTTGGCTAAAATAAACTTATCAACAAAATATCCAGTGAAATTTTTCACATGAACGAAACAATACGCCGTCCCAATTCCACGGTTGCCAACATAAATCATGTCAACAGATCTACAGTTCCATTGTTTGCAAACTGGGATGTAATTACATCTGCTCCATCCAAGGAGAGGATTTTTTTGCATCCCTTGTTTACTCCAACGTGATGTCGCAATTCATTTGGAGATGGAAGTAGATTGGATCCAATTTCGCATTTCAGTACACTTATTTATTTATTTATTTAGTACAGTGCACTTTGTTCAAGTGGACCTGTGACAATAGTCGTATTTAAACAAACAATTCATAAAATAAGTAAGTATTTTTATTTGTGCAATTACTTGAAGTCATGGCTCCCAAAAGTTTGTGAAGGGCAAATCGACCAGAGTAAAGTTAAAGTTGTAAAATGTATTCAAGAAAATATACACTAAGTAACAACAAATCACGATTTATAAAACAGAAATCATGTCTTATAAGTCTTCGATCTGGCTATAATTAGTGTTCAAACTTTATTCAAAAGCAGATTCCTCTGATTGGTTAAGACAAATGGGCTCATTTGTGATTTAAAACTGTTTCAACTTATTGATATATTTATTATTTATTTATGATATTGTGTGGTGTGTAAAGGATTGGTGAATAAGCCACGTTATAAAATGTGAACTGCATGTTTTGAAGAGACCTTGAAACCATCTCATGCGATTCGGTCATGGACAGACACGGGCGAATGGCCAGAGACAGAACTGTTGTGGAAAAATTCCCTCGACTGTTCGTTAGAAATGAATAAATACAAAAGATATTCACCATCTTCATTTTATTTGTAAATACTCCAAGAATTGAGACAACTTATAACAGCCAGAAGGAAACGAAAGAAACCCAAAAAATATTCATGAACTTGTTCAGAAAATTTAATACAAGTTCATTTACCATTGACAACAAATACATGTTAAGAAAGTTCTGCACAATTTCAGATTTCACGAAATATCACTAAAAATTGCCATGAACTTTTATTGTATTTCTATATAATATAAACCCTAAGAAACTCAATGCTGTAGAGCGCACCGTCATATCTCTTAAATTTATAGAGATATGGCAATTTTCGATGTTTTTCGAAATACAACTTTGAGTGGCTGCAACTCAAAATCTATTAAAGATATTGAAAAATAGACTCAGTTCTGTGCGTTTCATGCATTTTATTACAAATTAGCAAATTTTGAAAATTTTGAAAGTTTTCGATTTTTTTCCCCAAATTTCGATTGGCGATAACTCGAAAAATATAAAAGATACAGACTCGCAGACTGGACCATTCAATTCAGCTCGTCAAAATACATAAGTATGTAAAATTTCATTAAAATTACTGTTCACGTTACAGAGTTAGAGCAAAAAGTGTTAAAATGACGTTTTTGGCGGAAAACGTCAAAGGGTACCCATTGACGTTTGGCCTGAAAAAGGCCATTTTCAGATATTTTTCTCTAAAATTTCAACCCACCATCCGAATGTACTGAAATTTTTAGGGTTTATGTATTTCGATAAGCTGAATCCAATGGTATGGTCTGAAAGTTCGTATCTCGTTTATTATTTGAGATATCGGTAATCTAAATTATAAAAAAAAATTCAAAAATTTTCAATTTTTCAAAAATTTGTTATTTTGCTATAATATGCACGAATAACACAAAACTGAAGAGTATTTTTCGATATCTGGCGTAATTTTTGAGTTGCAGCTCCTCAAAGTTGCACTTCGAAAAACATCAAAAACCGTCATATCTCGAAAAATTTAAGAGATATGACGATGCGCTCTGCACCAGTGAGTTTTTTAGGGCTCATATTATATAGAAATGCAATAAAAGTATTTGCCAATTTCTAGTGATATTTCGTGAAATTGAAGTACATCATATGAACTGTGTTTAAATGAGTAAGAAGAATGTTTTACGGAAATAAGAAATATAATAAATTTACAAGTGAATACGGTAAATATTATAAATATTTTAATTGTTTTCTAATATATTAGACAAATTAATTTGTGTGTTTATATTTATAGTGCAACTTTGACAAATTTCAAAAGAATTCCTTGAAGAACTTCATTTCTTTGTATGGACTGTTATTAGTTTTATACTTTTCGTACAAAAAATATTGTACGAACCTCTTGCGTGAACTCGGTTCCCGCATTTGGTATGTAAATAACTATTTTGTACCGTTTAAGAGTAGTATTGGGCGGGAGGTTATGTGCTGGGCACATCTGATTTTTTTAACAGATCTCGTACGAGTAGCTCAGAAATGATAGATCACTATTCATGTTTGATTGAATTATTGGTTTAACAAAGTAACAAATCTATTTGTAAACTACTTCTTGTAATATTAAATTATCGTGATTTTATTTAATTACATGAAATCATGCACACAGCTCAGGTCGTGTTCTTGGCCATTAGTTTTTATAACTTCAACTATCTTACAATGTAAAATGTCTGAGTAAATTAATCAAAATTCCTGCCGTAATTCCATTATTACAGGCGTGAGAACCTATCACGTCTTAATCGATTTCTTCTTTCTTCCTCATTGCTTCTGACGAGGTACTAGAATACTGTAGCACTTATCGAGTTTTCAATCAAGTGTTGTAGTAATTGTAGTATTCGTGCTTTTAATTTAAGTTGTTTGTTTACAATGACGGATAGGTATAAAGAAATTTAAAAAATAAAATAAGTAAGATTGTTTTTTTGAGATGATATTCGCCTTTGACAATTTCAGGATGTCTTGATGTATTTGAGAAGCCAAAAATTTAGGTCAATATTATTTTGCTTAAAGTTTGGGAGTTACAAGTAAGCTTTTTTGAAAAGCTTATTACCTATACCATTAGCTACCTTTCGCATTTATCTTATAATTATATAGCATATGATGTATGTGATCGGAAATAATTATAATTCCGATTAATTAGATTATTGTCTAATACATTTGTTGATGTAGTTTTAAATTTGGAATGTGCAAAATTTGGCGGAGTTGCTTTTCCATACATGTCTAAATTAAAATGTCAATCGAAGTAGTTAAAAAGGTGTTGTGTGTTATTATTATTGTTATAAATAAAAAATTCTCACTAGTGGCTTTTCTCAAAATTATACCCACTAGTGTGTTACTTTCCTTGTTTAAAATCGCCATAGTTATAGAGCATTTATTGAGAAGTGTAAATTATGGTTTAATAACAATTTTTGTTATTAGAATAATATTTCATATATTATTATCTACAATTATTGTATGTCTGTGTGGATATTTGGAGTTACGGTTTCTCAAAAATTACTAAACAGAAAATTTTTACATTTTGTATATATCAACTATTCTTCCTTGGGAAGAACTGACTAGTTTTTGGTGATAATCCAATAACCGGAAGTGTCCAAAAGTTGGATGAGTGATTAAATGTACTTTTGTTCACAAGAGTAAAATTTGATTTAATTTTTGGTGAACAAAGTAATTTTGAATGAGCAAAATTAGCAAACATCAAAATTTTCGTTTAAATCTGCTAACCTGTGCATTTTAAAATATAATTATTTTTTTGACATGTGTCATAATTGAAAAGTAATTGTTGAAGGGATTATCGTTTCTTGATAGTGGTGTTCCTGCAATGGCGGGAGGTATTGTGCTGCCCACAACAGTTAATTTACAATAGCACAAAAAAGTACAAACCAACTAGCCGTCTAAAAATAAGATACAAAATCCTCTTAATCTCATTTTATCTATAACCTCCAACAAGCAACAAAATAGCCCATCAAATAACAGATAATAATCTTCCTCAGCCACCAGAATTAAATCCATGGCCATAATAGCAACTCGAGGTGCCCATAACACTTAGCAAACCATGTAATGAACGTAATATAATGTATTTAAACATACTCTACAGACTCTATACGCTACTCTTACAAGTATATTCTATTCGGAAGCCTAGAGTTCGTGTCCGCGCGTTGGGTAATTATCTCGGGCGACGACGCGGGAGATTCTGCGGTTCGTTGTCTTCAGAGCGGAACGGAGAGGTCGCTGGTTCGCTCCCCGCGAGATGAGTTCACTAACATCGAAGGATCGGATAATTCTCTCAATCTTGACGAGTTTTAAATGATTGAGAAAATGAAATATAACAAAATGGAGAAGTATGAGAGTCGTTCAGGAAGTATAGAACGATTTGGATTAACTATACTGATAAAAATGCTTTTTTGAACGAACAGGTTCCTTTTAAATAAGGAGGAAAATTGATTTGAATTGTGCTAGTTCGATTTCGTTTTCATTGAAAACTTTTGTAGGTTTAATAAATATATTTGTATGAAAATGGTAGGAAACTCCACCGTTCTTCTCCCGAAATAGTGAGGAAAATGTGTTGTTCCTCTCTAGAGAGGAAAATATAGAAGTGTTACCAATATGAATGTTATTTACAAAAAATATATTACAAATAATATAAATAAATTCCTAATTTGATTGAATATCCTTATTTTAGTGATATACATAATTTAAATTATCTTACAATTATGTCTTATATTTTTCTTTTTCTTATTAAATCATTTGACAACTTATTAAAGATATTTAAGATTGGTCCATTGGCAACACTGCTACACCGCCTTGTGTCTGATAACCTAACTTTTAACGTGTCAGTTGTGTTCTCAAAGTGTAGTTTAGGTTCGAGCAAATCGTTTTTAGAAACATGTCGTGAAAAAAATGTTGTGTCTAACACGAGAGGAAAGTTCTTCTTCCACTCTCGTTCGAAATGGAAAACTTCGAACTCGAGAGAGAAAAAGAAGCGCTTTCCTCTCTAGTTTGGCAAATAACTGTAGTTTTGAAGGAACATATCAAAGTATTCAACTGCATTGCGCAGGGACGACAGAGTTTTAATTCAAAATGTTATCGTTTTAAATAAAAACGTTTTGTGTAAAATTAAAACGACTTCTTTTTCATTATTTTTAAAAACAAAATTTAAAATATATTCATATTCTTTCAAAGCAGAAAAAAGAAAATAGTTAAAATTTCTATTAATTTTTTTTATTATTGAACCTAATTATTTTGTAAGAAATAAAATTTCCTTCAACGAATGCATACAAAAGGAAAACTGAAAATTTTCTTGAAACAAGAAGTTATTTTTATGACTGCAAATTTGGAGCGAATGAAATGACACTGAAACGCTATAAAAACTTTAGATAATATTTAGATAATATAAAATAAAATAATCATTAATGTATTTCTCTTTTGTTACAGGTAAGAACATTAAGTTGGCAGCCCTGTCCATTTAAAGGCTTGTAAGTAAACAATTTTACTATAATTCAAATTTTTACTCAACAACAATACAATATATAAAAGATAAATATGACACAGACTTCGTGTTTATAAATACATTTATTGCAAAATACTTTCGACCTTGTATAGAAAATGCGCACATGCGGTTATCCATTCAACATAAAAATAAATCTCACTTATTATAACAAGAATTAGTCACTCGGGTCTAGTATGACGTGAAATCCCTCCTCGTTTGCCAAACTGACTCATGGCAGTTTCACATGAGAGAACTCCCTTCAATTCTCAGAAACGGTGAAGTTTGAAGTCGCTTATGAATGCTTGTGTTGTTTACAAATAATATATTTTCTGTTTTGACTAGAATGACATTATCTCGAGATTATAGTGCGCTTAGAAATTGAAACACACTTTTTACCTCCCGCCTACCTCTGAGTAAGGGAGGTATTTTTTTATTTATTTATTAAATTGGTTGCCATTGACACCGGCTGAAAATGTGTGTTACGGCGAAGATCAAAAAAGAAATTTTCTGTTTTAGTTTTTAAACTATTTATAGAAAATTTTAAAGTAACCTACCTCTAGGTAAGGCAGGTATTGTTTTTGGTCAAAAAATTGGGTAGTGAGTTTTCAGTGAATACGATTTTACTATTTTCGCCATGACGTCTGTCTGTCTGTATGTATGTATGTATGTATGTATGTATGTATGTATGTATGTATGTATTTATGTGTGTATGTGTGTATGTGTGTATGTGTGTGTGGTCTGTGGCGATTTTTTCGTCTCGTATAACATAAATACTATAGTACAATTTTGTGTATTTTTGCTTCTTATATTTATATGAAACAATAACAATTTATGTTATTTTAAAAGTTGTAGAATATTTAATTTTACATCTGTTTTGATTACACTAATTTTATTAATTTTAATTAGATTTAGAGATAATAAAAACTAAAGTAATTAAATTTCATAAATCTTGCATTCCTAGTACACCACACTTAAAATTTTAATTTTTTTACGTATTGTGGCACATGTCATTTTGATTGTGAAGCTGTTTTCTTAGTGAAAAGTCAAAAAATTAATACAATATACGAAAGAAAATTAAATTTCTTAAATATAAATAGAAAAATAAACAAAGGTATGTTTCTGTATCATCAAATGCTATTTTGTACCGTTTAAGAGTTGTATTGGGCGGAAGGTTATGTACTTTCCACATCAGATTTTTTACCATGCATCATTTTGATAGTTGCTATTTAAAGTCGCTTTTATCATATAGTAACGTTCGTAACAGATGAGTACAAGAAAACTCTAAAATATTAAATCATTCCCCTACTTTGTAAACATCATTTTTCAAACCGATTTCGACGTTTCTAAATGAGGGAAAACTCTAAAATTCTCTTCACCATAACTCCTCACGACAGCCATCACATTCACTCAGCCTGCTTTTCAATCATTCACCTCGCCTTAATTAAACTCCCTGATTTAACATTTCACCCTCTGATTCCACCCTCCAGCATTTGTTCGCTCCAGCAAGTTAAAACAAAAGCTGGCTAAATCGTTAAACATTCGAGCATCGCACGTTAACTACGTCATCGTTAAAAAAACACGTGTCGTGTTAGGAACAACTGAATAACGACGAATGTATATTGCGAGGGCGCGTGCAGCGGAGCGCATGCGTGTGCGTGTGTGTAGGGGATGTGGCGAGGGTGAATGTTGAAGAATGACTGGGGTTGTAATTTTTACATTGGGGTGTAAAAATTTATTGATGTGTTTTGATATAAGTTGTGGTTTTATTGTTATAGAAGTTTTTTTTTTATCTAGAAAGGACATTTTTCCATTCAATAAAATATGTCTTGTAGTGGTCCTCAAAATATTTAAGACACAGCTATGAGATTTATACATGTCATATCTTCTTTTCTAAATATCTAGTGCTAGCGATATTCTATTGCATTAAATGAGGACTTTTTATAAGTAAAAATCAATTCTAAACAATTTTCAATTCTTGTACTTTTGCTCTAAAATGTACAGGAGAGCCAATTTTCGCAAATTTTTAAAATCCCATCTTAAACCACTCCTATGTTCCACTTTTTGTTGCACAAACTGTATATAACAATTAAGGTCAACCATACGGGCTGAAAATAGCTCAACATGACCATGACTTTTTTTAAACAATATATCATTATTATAATAAATGAAACATATAATGTTTTATACCTACATTTGTAGATAAAAGTCCAAAATTTTGTAATAAATTTTAAAAAGCTAATTTTGTTTACAAATTATACATGAACATAATTTTCAAAGTAGTAAAATATATGCCACACATTCCCATGAACAACTACAGTAATGCTAATAATTTATATATTTATAAATATGATCGTCTATAACATACTAAGATTATTTTTCATTTGAATTTACAGTTTTTGAGGAACAAATAAAAATATACCAAAAAATGTGTTTTTTAGTATATATTTATTTGTTTCTCAAAAACTGTAAATTCAAATTGAAAATAAACTTAGTATGTTATAGACGATCATATTTATAAATATACGAATAATTTTCATTACTGTAGTCGTTCATGGGAATGAGAAATACAGTATCAAAATTCTGAATTTTTGACCAACTAGACTTCAACGAATATTTTTTTATAGTTTAATATTTTAGCTATCCTTTTCATACACATGTATAAATACTAGAATGTTCAATGACCTTACTGTAATAATTGTTTTGTTTTTCGATAAGAATAATTGTAAGAAATAATTTATTTAAATTTGAATTTGCAAAACAAAATTCATGGGAGTGAACGAACCCAACGAAAATATGTACTTCATCTGACATTGCAATGTACAAGTCACTGTAACAAATCCATGAAATTTTGACGGATGGAGGTTGTTGGACCTTAAAGATAATATTTGAAACAAAAATTGTCATTAAACAATAATTTACTGATATATTTCAAAAGACTTGATAGGGCTTCAAGTAAACTACCACTTCCAATTATTAGATTATCACCAAAAACTAATCAGCTCTTTCCAAAGGGATACAATTGATACATACAAAACAATAATTGTTAATTAAACAAAGAAAGCTGGCCTTATCAAAGTCTACACCTACAGTATTACTACATTTCAGTGCTTGCTAATTTCTCAATCATTACTTACAATCGTCATTTTAATTTTTTAGGTGTGACCGCAACTGTTATTCTAATTAGTAACCCTAATTGATAATTGCGTAGCTTTAAATGTAGCTGAACTTCATCAGACTGATGGCTGACCAATATTGATTGCAAATCTGCATCAAATCAAAAGATGCAAATGTGTTTCTAAACAGAAGCAGCTTGACGTATTTGATTGACACTTCAGTGCGGATTGCACGCGCTCTGCAAACACTAAACCGACATGATCCCTCTGTACTCTCAGGACAAATTTGCATTTGAGCTTTTGCTTCGGCAAATAAGGGCACTGATGTCACTATAGCGTATGCCACTAATTTATAGAACATTGCCTGATGCTGATCATTAGTTGCTAAGTGAAATATAAACCCAATTAAATAAATATTTCATAAAACTTTTTGTACAATTTCTTTCGCATTCACATTCTATGAGCATTATAGTAAAGTTATATTTGATTTTTCTGGCGGATTTATTTGTCGTATATCTAACAAAAATCCAATACTGCTCTTGCAAATTTTTCTTTCTCAAATGGAGTATAGGCTAGTAACAAAAAAAGAAATATTCAAAACTCTTACGATGTTCTTCAATACGAATCATATCCCACCATTCCCGCCCTTGTCATATGTCTAATTTCCCTCAACACCCCAATATTCCACCACAAGTTCAAGCTCTTCTTCACACAAGAGCTTCCATCCTCATGTTAGAGGGCATCAAATATTATCTGGATTAATTATCTCACCACATTTCACATTTAGCAGACGAGGTCGCCTTCGTCACAGACGTTGTCGAGAAATGCGAAACCCGTGGGTCTTTGATGTGTGATTACACTTAGCTAATTACTGATGATTAGCAACGTGTTTAAGGAGATGTAATTAGAGATGCATGGGCCCCAAATGAAGCGAATCATCATAAAGATGAGAGGAAAATTGATTCGCCCTTTTATATGCTTCGTTTCGCTGCGCTTGCTCAGCCCCTAAACTGTCTCATCCATCAACCCTAAGTTTATGTACTTGTTACATAATAGTATATTGTACAACGAGCATGGAATGGTACTCATTTCCTACGAGTATGAAAGTTTGTAGCATTCACCTTCGGCTCATGCTGCAAATCATACGAGTATGAAATGGACATTCCATGCGAGTTGTACACTATACTTTTTCTACGGCCACGATATTATTTCTTAATTCGTTTAATATTAATAATAAATTTGTCTCGCTTTTATCATTCCAATATTTGACAATTCTAAATAAGTATCCTAGCAATGGCACCTGTACTTAAATGAACTGATCTGTATTGAAATACTCACAAAACAAATTCATTTCGCACGATGCTTGCAATGTACCTCATATCCCTAGCAACAACAAACATACAATGAGCAGATTTCTAAGTGGTCGTAGAAAAACATCTATTGTTCAATTATATAAAAACTTTCATAATTTCGAAGAGTACTTTTTTCTATTGTTTGTTACCAAGTTGTTTATTGTTTAAACTTTATTTGTCCATAAAGTGCTTTATGGACTCGAAACAAAATCATTAACTATTCAAAATTATTGTATTATCTTATCAATTTTCTAAGGAAATTGTACAACAAAGACAGATGACCCAACAACTGGTTATCTCTCTCAGCTCGAATTTTCAACGTTAGTTAGCGTTCCAGTATTATTATATTTCTTCTACTTCATTTTTGTTTAGCAGACTATGTATGATGACATCATATCATTCAATTTGATGTATGATGAAAAGAAGGTGTCAGACGGCCATTCTTTTCAATAGAGTGAAGTTTGTCTAACACAAATTTACTACTATTTAAACTTAGATTCTTAAATAGTTTCTAAAATTATATTCATCTTGTAATCGGAGTTCTTGATGAAGCATATTTAGAACTCATCTGCCTTCATTCCTCTTTGACAGCCATTCTCTCTTTCAAAGACGTTTATGGTTCTGTTTAAACATTTCATTTTCATTACAGCTAACGCAGCCATTGAAAACACCACTATTTGATTTATATCCTATAAAATTAATTTATTTTTCATTTCTCTTTTCAATGACATTAACTTATTGAACATTTCCAACCAGGTTAGCTAAAAATGTTATTTTAAAAAAATCCAAACTAGGCTAATTAAAGAATGAATAATATTTGTATAAAGAGAGTCTTATTAAAATACTTTATTTATTACTGCTATTAAATGTCACTCGATCTGTCAAAACTACAAACGTCGAAGCAAAATATATGACAGAATAAGAAACGTTTCTATTTACAGTATTTGACTAATCTGTGTTTGTTCAAAAGTGTTATCAAACGATGGAAACACTGACTGTGTGACAAGGGCTTAATACTTTTTTATGACCAACAATTCTTCTTTCTATTTACCTATCAATCACCCAGCATCCCAAACTCGAGAACAATCCAAACTATTCGTAAAATTACCCGCAGTTAGGGCGTCAACCCTCTAGAAATCTTCCAAGTCCTCCCCTGGAATTCACCAGCGCCTGCCCTACCCCTGAAACCACCCTAAGGGCTGAAGGACTGCCGCCCTTGATTTATGCAAGTGCGCAATCGTTTTGTTGAACAGTTTCTCTCACTCTACTTGGAAGCTTTCTCTCGCTTTTCCGCATTTCCTGGTGTATTTCGCTTTTCTCATTATCCGTTTCCTTATTTTGTAATGTCCTCTTCTGAGCTTTATTTCTTTTGCGTGCAGTTTTTAATCCGTCTGTTCCATTTCGCGTTTTTATTTTGATGCAAAAATACGATAATTTATATTTCCAGTTACAAAATAAAAACGTGAACCTCTCTAACACCAACGCTTCTCATCTTGAATAGTAGGCGTTGCTTTTTATATCCTCACCTGGTTTCAAATGACCTGAGTGAGTCATTCAGGTACTATGCCTATTAGAGAAAGATATTTATTTATGAGAGTAAGAAAGAGAAAATTACTGCAAATGTAGACGGCAATCAAATGAACTACGCTAATGATTCAACAAGTTTTTGTTGTTGCTATTTTAAAGAGGAATTTTGACATGTGGAATTGTATGTGTTGTTTTCTTTACTGTGTCACATGTTTTGAAAACCAAGTCAAATATTAATATTTAGCGGAATAAAAGCCAGTACAATTTATAAATTTATTTAGAACCATTTTAGGAGGCGGTCCAGTTAAAATTTCCAAGTTTAAAATTGCAACAGTTATAGAGTATTTATTGAGAGGTGTTGGATAAAACATTCCACTACTAAAAATTGTTATGGAATCACTAACATTCCATACGCGGCGTATGGAATATTTTCGACGAATCAGTACAGCTTATTAGCGCGACATATGAAGTATCTTGATTTAGTTACCATGGTTACGTCTGTTTGTTTTAATTTGATTTATTTGAATTTGACGTTTTCAACAGTTTTATATTTGTATTTTTGTATAATTTCCAAAACCTTTTTATAGAAAGTATAGTCTACAACATGTAACGGAATGGCCTATCCCACGCTCGCAAACCGTAGCCCTCGCCTTTGGCTCGGGCTACAAACTTTTTGCTCGCGTGGAATATGTGCCATTCCATTACTTGTTGTAGAATATACTATTACTTGTTACTCACTTGTAAACACCATTTACCCAAGCCCTCTATTGCTTTTGAAAATGAATCTTTACAAGTTAGTAATTGACAGCTACATTGTAAAAATTTTCAAGTTAGTAAACAAGGTAAACAATGCACGTTGCCACAGTAATGCTTACAAGGTTTATGCGAAATCTTTTCAAATAATTTTTGACAGAACAGTTGTGTGCAACTGACAGGACTTGGTTCTAATTTTAATTTGATTTACAAATGAGTAACAAGTAAAATGTTGTACAATACACGCCAGGTAACTGTTTTACTGCTTCAAGGAGGTGACAGGCTCACCAGTCATTTCCTCTATTCATCAGTAAAATCTGTTTTACTTATAACTATAACATTGACTGCTTCAAAAATATTGGTGTCTCCACAATTTTTAAACCCCATTCTTTCAAAAGAAATCCCCTTGAGTCCAGTCCTTTCTCCACAATCCCATTACTGTAAATTAATACCACAACTCCAGTGCATCGCCCATAAAACCAAATGCATTTGCTGTCCTCATCCCGCGTTCCTTCGCCCTAAAACAAATAACCGCGGCGCATCTTGGAAAATAAATCACGATTGACGTCGTCACTTTAACTGCAACATCGAAACCGTATTAATAAGAACATAGGAGAAGCATCAATGTATTGATCGTTACCAACGTATTAGAGGAGATTGGGGAAATGGCGCTGACTCATCAAATGAGGATTGGGTGAGCATCATAATATTTGTAAGTGCTTCATTCCGAATCGATATACTGATTTGCTTTTATACTTTGTGACTAGACGGATTCACGGATCATAGTTCAATAGACTAATATCTTTTTCTACAATCGTTGCACAATATCGATATTGTTATTCCATTTTTGGTTAGGAAATGTTCAAAATTGTCGCTCTAGGGCGACAAAGTAACATATTGTCGCACTAGCGCGACAAAAACAAAACAAAAATAAATTAGGTAAAAGAAGTAAATGATACATTGGATTTTTCTGGTAATAACCTTGCTATTGCAAATGCAGTTGGCATATACGTACATACACTTCAACTTAATCACCATAAACGTATTCACTCTGTAGACTTTATCATGGAGTACTGGAGAACGCACTCAATGTTATTTTTTTGGTCCATGACTTTTAGTCTCTGCCCGATCCGCTATGTAGGCGCTAGTAGTCATTTCATACTGCTACTAGATCCCAAATATTATTTTTTATTTTTAATTGCTTTTAAAATGAAAACAAATGTTACATGCAATAACAAATATTATATTATAACAATATAAGTACAAATATTATTAGATACAATTCAGTAACAATTTTTGTACAAAATAATTCAGTCTCAATTTTCATATTTGCAAATGTTCAGATAATTGCTTTGAAGAAGCTTTGGTCACAACTTTACAAACAATATAAATAATTTCGAGGTTCATATTTACAAATATTCTTATATTTTAAAGAAACTTTGTTATAATTTTACAAATTAAATAAATTAGTTTCGACGTAAGTACGTCACAACTTGTCAAACAAAATAACTCTGTTTTGATCTTCATATTTGCAAATATTTTTAGGTTAAACAGATTTTATTTATCAATAATTCTTTTTAATCAAATTATGCCATTTAGTTGTCAGTTACTTTAATATTGTACTGACCTACTTTAATTAATAACAAATTATTTATGAATTTATTAATGAATTTTCCAAAATGCAATTGAACCTGGAGATTAGAATATCTTCTAACATAAATACTGTCTTCTTGTTCGTAACGCAAGTGAACTTGAAGATTGGAATATGTTCCATTGCTTGTGCTATCGCTAATGCAAGTGTACGTGTAGACCACTGCCAGCCAATCTTCTACAGTAATAACTGTTGACGCATCTTCATAATTTCATTACGTCCAGGAACTTCAAAACTTGCAAAATGAAGAGAGGAAGGCTGTCAAAAATATGTTTTCATTAAATTAAATAGAGCAAAATAATACACATATTAAATTACCTACAATTTACTTGCAAAATTTGCTCTTCAATGACTTTTCCTTGTATTCAACCGCAAATCGTTGTATGGAATCCAAAACAGTATGATGCGTACAATTTTTGAATGAGCCTTCGAAGAGAGATGTAGTATTCACTAATTTGAACTAAACAATGAACTACACTAGTTGCTTTGAAAAACCGCACAAAAGTTTCTCCTTCATACCTCAAGCAACATGAAGTTCTGCTAATTGGACATCTAAAAAAAAGTTAAGAAATAAATAAATATATTCACACACACTCACAAGAATGATCCGTATTTGAATTTTAATGCCTCGGGGTCGCCATGAGGTAAACTATTTCCATGTATATTGTAACTATTAAATATCAGATTAATAATTGCAGTTATTGCTAAAAGTACTTACCTCTATTTAAAAGAATCCAAATAAATAAATATCAGTTGAAATTATCACCATATATTTAACAAATAACTATTTTATTCTAGTTGTTCTTCTCACACATTTGACAGAAGACAAAAACATCACAAAAACAAGATACAATTCAAACACTCGCGATATCTAGATCCCAAATATAAGTAATAGTAGTCTCTGCCCGATCCGGTAGGCGCCACCACATGCATGCACCATATTCGCCTATGTAAGCGAACTCTCCTTTGCTCCTTGGACTTTATGTCAAATGTACTCCATATGTCAAATGTACTCCATGTGTCAAATTATGATTTCTTTGAAAATGTTTATTTTGTTCATAAACGTTGTCATGATTACGGTGACATGGGTAACTACAATTTTACTGAATTGTTATAGGCGTGACCAAAGATAATTTTGAAAATGAATTTTTTTCTACAGCTTGACATTGTTCAACGATTGTAGAAAAAATATTGTGTGTATCTCGTCGGATAGAGCTTGTTCGGTGCACTTGTCGAGTTCTCGCCGCGTGCAACAAACAATGCTCTATCCGCACTTGATACACAAATAACTATTGTAACAGCTAACAGAAAAGAGAGCAGTATCTGTTGTGTCTGTCAAATATCAAGCTACAATATTTCATGTTAATTTCATATTATGAGTGCAACATTACGCTATGAAAAAGTGTAAGAAGTTTACAGTACAAGTAGAACCAAATAGATTGGTTTAATCTAATAATGAAGAAATTTATATTTACCGCCTAACCTAAGCTGGATTATTGAGTTTTTATTTGTACAAAATTTACCATGAGTCGAAGACGAGTGGTGTTTTTCAAGTAGCAATAAAAACGAAATATTCCAGAAGGTAAATTTCCATTGGAAACCAAATCTTCAGGCTTTCGTGGCTATTGCCAAATGGCAACAAGTTTGATACAAGATACTGAAGAATTATTTTCTAATTTATCGAACTCGAGTTATATTTAACTAGATTACTTTTTGATTTCATCTTCAGGCACGCCACTAAATCTATCTTTTTTGCTCATTTTTACTTGTGTTGATGATAACTATTTGACATCTGTCAACAAGAACAAAAAAGCTAGAGAGAATATTGCCGGGAATAACCACAAGAGCATTATTCTCAGTATAATAATGACAGGATTGGTTAAAACACAGAACACGTGACAATGAAGTTTTTCATTGGTTTTAAGAAACGTCAAAAAAATCGTCAGTAGTTATACTAGAGCTCTAGAAGAATGTAGGTATTCTCGTCCGCCATTTTGGGTCGAGATGTCATAAATAAAACAAGTTATTGGAATCCAGTTACTTAAAAAAAAAAAAACATTTAAAATTTGTATCTGTCAAATTTGAAAACATATTTCTTGAAATTCTGTAAAATCCAACTACACAAATCATACGGTAATATATTAGAAAGTATTCTGTACACTTACCTGTTAGATATGAAATATAATAATTAAGAGAATGATGTATCACAATTATTAATCAATATCAACTTCAAATTTGACAGAAAAGAATTAAAGTAACTGGATTCCAATAATTTGTTTTATTTATGACACTTGGACCCAAAATGGCGGATGAGAATACTCATATATTCTAGTGCCTTAGTTATACAACAAGATATTTGAAAATAATTGAATCGTGTTACCAAATCAACACATCGAGTTGATTTTCGAAGCTCGAGTTGTATATGTTAATACTATACGACGAAACAACCAATTATATTAAACAAATTATTTATTTATGTCAAAAATATTAATTGTTTGTTTATTATTCATGGATTCAAGGAGCACCAGGAGATTCCACTCACATGTAAAAAAATTGTATCGTCGTTGCCATGGTAATTATAATTGCGGCCACAACCGTTAGATGCCACCACATGTAATATTTATACATATTTTTAAAATATTTATAATTATTTTATTCAAGACAATAAAAATCAAAGTCACATATGTCAAAAATAAAATATATTTTGAAAGAGTCCATTTGCATGATACAATTTATATCAGTGAATTTAACAATGTCAGTCTATCCACAATTCATCTAACGTTGATATTTTCCATCATACACCCAGACCATGCTAACTTCCCAGAGAAAGGCATATATTTCTTGCCGCATCTTTGAAAAATATTGAAAACATAATTAATAATTATATTCTATCGGATTTACTTGTGCATTGAAAATAGCGACAAATTTACCTATGGTCAAATTTAGTTTATGTCTAGAATTCCATCACGCAATGCTCTATGAATCTTTCAATTTATTATTTAAAGGAGAATGATTGGTGGAAAAGAAGGTCCTCGTTTCGAACTTAATAGATTATTGAAATTCGTATATATGTACTTCCCAGTTGAAGGAAATCCACTGAAAATTAATATTCAATGATAATTACATAAATATCAATATTTGTAATTTAAGTACTTACTATATCGTACCATTGTACATCAATGAAATATTACTTCACATAACTATGAAATTTATGACAGATGTGACATTTTAATAATTGCTTTAAATAAATCGTAGCCTACGTTAATATTCTGTAAGCAAATATAAGTGCGGCCAGATCCGGCAGATGGCTCGCACAACGCGAACCTAATTTTATTATGCAAGTGAAATCTCCTGGTGCTCCTTGCATGGATTATAAGATTACATACTCGTATGATTCATTTGTTTGCGACCGAAACACAACTAAGTAAAATTGGCCTATCTGATTCGTATGAGTTGCGTAGTCAATTAAATTTTGCTTGTTATACGTGCACAAAAAATTGTACAAGCATCATGAACGTTAGGGAATTTCCGTTCTTGATAATATAGTATTGTTCTTGGCAATTTATTGACCAATCGTGTAAAACAGTCACAAGAGGACTAAGAGGAGGAAATATAGCCTAATGACAAAATTGAAAGCATTTTGTTCGTCGCTACGATGCGAATTGTCAGCGCAGTTCATTGTCCGCGTTTGCGTTAAGTAGCCCGATCACAGGAAGTCCGAAGCCTGCAAAGTTTGCACACAACACTTGAGCAACACTACAAACTACTCGTCCGTGTACATTCACCAGTGCACACTGCGGAGCCGACATTTGGTCGCGCAGAACCGCCAGCGCTAAAAAAGGAACTTCCGGTTCCGCTATCGGGTTACTGACGACAGAGAAGCTGCCGGCCGCACATCCCTGACGAACCACTGAGATACGAAGAAGGCCCATCCAATAAACTTTCTAGAAAGTGTTGTCAATAAGAGAGGCATTGTGACTGGACAATAATTATTTGTCAAACTAAGTGGAAGAAATGCTTTCCTCTAGTATTAAACACAACATATTTTTCACGACAGGTTATCAGCTGCAAGGCGGGGTAGCAGTGTTACCAATGAACCAATTTAAATTAAAGTTGCCTATCAATTGTCCTACTATTGTGGCAATGAAGACTAATAGTTCTCGAGATTCGAATGGTGAACCTTAAAATTGAAACACGATATCCTATCTATGATTTTCTAAAACAAACAAAAAATCTTATTTTATTTTATCTACATACATTTTATCACCAATTTCCAGTTTCAATTTTCCGATAAAATTGTGGAGGCGCCGGGTATCGATCCCGGTACCTCTCGCATGCTAAGCGAGCGCTCTACCATCTGAGCTACGCCCCCTGATACCTTATAAATAACCGAATTGCTTCTCGCCTGTCGAATAGAGCTGTAAACACTACATTATGGGCCGCACCCAACCATTCCAAGATTGAGAAAGTGGTTTGGTCTATTGAGTCTAGACATTGTATATGTTATCGAAACAGCTACAGCTCGTGTATTTGATTATGTTTATATTGTTGATAGGTGCAATATGAGATGACGTTTTTAACAACATTGCGCAAAATCGCTGCTAATAATAGAATGTGTAAATAATGTTTTTGTACTCATACATTGAAATGTGTTGTTTAGCGTAGCCTAAGCAACGTACGATATGTCCATTTCTCAGGTCTCCACCAGATAGACAACCGGGAAATTTCGACAAAAACATTCCTATTTCTAAAGCGTTTATTAATAAATTATATTTATAATAAAATAATATAGTATTTCAAACATTCCTTTACATAATATTTATGTAAACAATGATGGAATAAGAATGAAATTGAATTTTAAAATAACAAATTTAGTGCATTTGGTTACCAATGTTGGCAATAAAATATGCTCGATATGACAGCTGTAAAATACATAACCTACAAATGTAATGTTAATTATCTCAATATAAATACGAAATATAATAAATAAAGTGAATACGATAAATATTATAAATATTTTATTTGTTTAATTAGACAAATTAATTTGTGTGTTTATATTAATAGTGCAACTTTGATAATTATCAAAATAACTACTTGAAGCTTGAAGAACTTCATTTCTTTGTATGTACTGTTATTAGTTTTATACTTTTCGTACAAAAAATATTGTACAAACCTCTTGCGTGAACTCGGTTCCCGGATTCGTTCTATGGCGGCGCTCGGAAGCTCGCGCCGCCAAACACTCATCCGGGAACCAAGCGTTCCCGCATTTGGTATGTAAATAACTATTTTGTACTCATACATTGAAATGTGTTGTTTAGCGTTGCCTAAGCAACGTCCGAAATGTCCATTTCCCAGGTCTCCACCAGATAGACAATCGGGAAATTTCGACGCAAACATTCCTATTTCTAAAGAGTTTATTAATAAATTATATTTATAATAAAAAAATATAGTATTTCAAACATCCCTTTACATAATAATAATAATATAAACATTGATGGAATTAGAATGAAATTGAATTTAAAAATAACAAATTTAATGCATTTGGTTACCAATTTTGGCAATAAAATCTGCCCGATACAATACATAACCTACAAATGTAATGTTAGTTACCTCAATATAAATAAGAAATATAATAAATTTATAAGGGAATACAGTAAATATTATAAATATTTTAATTGTTTTCTAATATATTAGATAAATTAATTTGTGTTTATATTTATAGTGCAACTTTGACAATTATGAAAATAACTACATGAAGAACTTCATTTCTTTGTATGGACTGTTATTAGTTATACTTTTCGTTCAAAAAATATTCTACAAACCTCTTGCGTGAACTCGGTTCCCGCATTCGTTCTATGGCACACTCATCCGGGAACCAACCGTTCTCGCATTTGGTATGTAAATAATTATTACAAGTCAATCGTTATACTGAAAGTCATGGAATTATAGGATGCATTTCATTGCAGTCACCTTTTATATATTTGCTAAGATATGGCAAAAACCCTGATAGGCCTTCAAATAATCTACCACTTACTGTTGTTGAATTCTTCCCAAAATCTAATCTTTGTGTGATTTTAACTGGGCCAAATGATGTGATTTTCGTTAAATGTAATTATTACGCATTCCATTTTCAAGCAGTTTAGTAGCACTTCTAGTTAAACAGACAAGTTATTTTAGAATGGTAGCGTGCAGAAATAGATAAAATCTCTTCTAATATTACTCGAAAACCGTACACAGTTCACCAACAGGTATTATTATTTCTGATAGTTTGATACTACAACATGTAACAATTTCTCAAAGAACCTAATTCTTCTAACAGTATTTGCAACATTGCTGTTTGCTGCTTATACCCTCATTTGAACATCGTAGATATTCTAACGGAGAAATGTAGTTCATTTAATAAATAAATATATTACGGAACTCGTTGATTACACGAGAGGAATGTAAGCTGCATTGGAAAGGAGGAACTGAAGTGTTGATGGTATTAATAGATTTTAAATGCTCTGCTGCATCTAATTATAGACAGAACTATCTAATAGGAAACTAGTGGAATTCGGATGCAGAGATTCTAGTCGTCTGCATTTCATCTTGAGTAGTTTTTGAAATATTGAATGCATGATTTAGTTTTTCTCAAAAGTGTTATTTACTTTACAAGTGGGCAAAGTAAGGAACTACCCACGAGATAAATTTTAGCACACTGTAATAATTTTATCGAGTGGCTAGTGAGTTTTCAGTAGATGAGCACGTTTTAGAGTCCCTAGAATACGATTTTAATAGTTTCGCGATGATGTCTGTGTGTTTGTCTGTTTATCAGTCAAAAACTACTAAACTAAAAATTGTGGTATTCTGTATACATCAATTGTATGCCCTTTGGAAGAGCTGATTAGTTTTGGTGCTAATCCAATAACCGGAAGTGGTAGTTTACTTGAAGCCCTATTAAGTTATTTTGAAATATTTCAGTAAATTATGGTTAAATGACAATTATCTACAATTATTGTTTGAAACATTTTTCTCTTACTGTCACCATTTGTAACAATACAACACGTTAAAGAATAGTATATTCTACACTACATATTGGAATGGCACATATTCCACACGAGTAAAAAGTTGGTAGTCCGAGCTGAAAAATACAAATACAAAACTGTTGAAAACGTCAAACTTAAATAAATAAAATTAAAACAAACAGACGTAACCATAGTAACTGAATCAAGATACTTCCATATATCGCGCTGATATGCGGCTCTGATTCGTTGAAATCATTCCATACGCGGCGTATAGAATGATAGTTGTTCCAATACAGTTTTTAATATATTAGTATATTGTACAACAAGCATGAAATAGTGTTCATTTCCTACGAGTATAAGAGTAAATCATACGAGTATGAAATGGACATTCCATGCTCGTTGTACACTATACTTTTTCTACGACCACGATATTATTTCCTAATTCATTTAATTTTAACAATAAAATTGTCCCGCTTTCACCATTCCAATATTTGACAAATCTAAATAAGTATCCTAGCAATGGCACCTGTACTTAAATGAACTGATCTGTATTGAAATACTCACAAAACTAATTCATTTCGCACGATGCTTGCAATGTACCTCATATCACAACAAACATACAATGAGCAAAGTTCCTGGCTCAGGTAAACAATAAATTATATACCTGTCTTTCATTTCGTATCGTTTACTTTTCTCATTCGACTAGTGAGAACGTTTGTCGGTTTTTAGTCCAGTTTTGGTACCTGTGGAGGGGTTATGGGGCATTCTGAACAATACTGTACTTCATATCCCAAGCAACAACAAACATACAACGAGCAGATTTCTAAGAGGTCGTAGAAAATCTAAATTATTTCAAGGGATGAGCGTTTCTTGATAGTGGAGGTCCGTGTTCTTGCATTGTTTGAAAATAAATCTATGGCGGGAGGTATTGTGCTGCCCACAACAATTTTATTTTTCATGATTCTTATACTTCCTTATACTACATATAAGAAAGTAATAGCTATTTGTTTCCACTGATAAAGCATAGTGTCCAATCACATCTATATTTTCTGATTGTTCGTCTCTCAATTCCTTTTTCTGTCGCATTGTCACGAAATCACCCGTGACTCACTACGATTTATAACACGGTCACGTACGCGTGCGTGCGCCACAGCCTCCCACGATGTGTGATGTGTCTATGTGCTGTTATTCCGTGCCAAACCAAGGCCAATGTGATGAAGAAATTGGAAGGAGGCACTGCTGACTGACGCTTTTCTTGACTCTGATTCAAGTTAGCATATTTTGGTAAAGTACTTTCTTCTATACAAGAGGTAATAGAAATTAGTATATTCAATTTAACCATTGATAAAACTCGTCGGGAACAACAATATTTCTTAATAATTTTTCTCCTAAATTCCAGAATCATCATTTGGCCTAATTAATACTTTTAGAATAATATAAAAAATTGTTTTGACCTTTCAAAAAGAAAATTAGTATCTAAAATTCTGTTAATTTGAAGAATATTATAAGGGATATTTACAATTGAAATAATAGCAAGATTTCATTTAGCTCAAAGGTACGAGGGTTGCCTTTTATATTTCGGGATTAGAGAAAACAAATGAATATTTATCATCAAAAATGGCTTTATTGCTTTCCAAAATATTCACCATGTAGATCAATACACTTTTGCAACGTGTGAACCAATTTTCGAAGCACTTTTTCTATTCCGATTGAGGTATCTCCAAAACATGCATTTTGAGCGCATCGACCGCTTCATCAAGTGTCGAAAAATGTTGACCTCGCAATTTATTTTTAATATTCGGGACTAAAAAGAAGTCATTGGGTGCCAAGTATGGACTATACGGCGGATGGCTCATCAAATCGACGTTTTGAGTGCTCAAAAATTTCCTTGTCTCAGCGGATGTGTGCGAGCTCACATTGTCGTGGTGGAGAATGATCCGTTTTCAGCGGTTGGTTTTTCTTATTTTTCCGAAGACTTCTGGCAAACAAATGGTTGTGTACCATTCAGAATGGACCGTTCTACGTTACCCTAATGGTATGATTGAGACCGGTCCATTTTTTCCGAAAATACAGGCAACCATTTGCTTCGAAGTGCTTCGTGCCCGAACGACTTTTGTTGGGTTTGGCTCGCCTTAGAAGACCCATACAGTCGACTGCTGTTTACTTTCGGGCTCATACGCATAGATCCACGATTCGTTACCTGTCTCGATGTCATACACATGTTTTGAAGCACCGCGATCGTATTTTTTGAGCATTTCTTGCGACCCATTGACACGAGCCTTTTTTTGAGCAATTGTCAAATTATGTGGGATCCAACGTGAAAATTTTTTTTTTACAGCCAAATGTTTATGCAATATTGTATGTATGCTGGTCCCACTAATGTCCAAGGTTGCTTCAATCTCACGTTAAGTTACATGGCGATCTTGCAATATCAGTTCGCGCATAGAATCAATGTTTTTCGGAACAACAACCGATTTTGGACCACCTTCACGAAACTCGACGTTGAGCGAACTACGGCCACGATTGAATTCAGTAAATCGTCAATAAACACTGGTCCCTGATGGTGCTTCATCGACAAAAATTGAATTAAGTTTATCGATGCACTGTTGTTGACTTAATCCACGTCTAAAGTTGTAAAAAATAATCGCACGAAAATGTTCACGATTTAAATCCATTTTTTGGCCGACATGAATTTTTCAAATTACTGTAACTACACAAAAAGTGTTCGTACGTCAAAACCTTCTGAGTACATATATTATCAAAAATGCCATAGGAACGTCAGTTGCCAGATAGCAGCACTAGGATTGCCGAATCCCGAAATATAAAAGGCAACCCTCGTATTAGCTGGTACCACGAACTCTGTTTTGAATGACAACAAAATATAGAAAAATGTTTCTAAATCTTTTTGATTCCAATGAAATATACTCTATCTCATTTATTTGCTAAGATATGCCACTTACTGTTGATGAATTGTTCCCAAAATCTAATCAATTCGTAACATAATAGTTATTTACTTTACAAGAGGGCAAAGTAAGGAATTACCCACTAGAGACATTGTAGCACACTCGTGTGATAATTTTATCGAGTGGGTAATTACACTTTGCCCACTTGTATAGTATAACGTTTTATCCAAAATCTCTTAATAAATGCAAAATTTATTAAAGAAATATTATTTGACAGTGACATATGCTTTAAATTGTCTAAATTAAAATGTCAATCGAAGTAGTTACCAAGGTGTTGTGTATTGTTATAAATTACTCACTAGTGACTTTTCTAAAAATTATACCCACTAGTGGGTAATTGGTTACTTGTTTAAAATCGCCATAGTTATAGAGCATTTATTGAGAGATGTTGAATAAATATATTACCACCCTTCGAAAAGTAAAAATGATATTTTTATACAATGAATTAAACAGTATTTCTTTGTATGATTTCAACTGGGCCAAATGATATGATTCTGGGCTCGTAAAAATAAACAGTTTCCAATGTTTTTACTTGCGTAATTTCTGATAATACAGAGTAGTTTTCATGTTCTGATACTGTACTTCAAATCAAATTATAAAAAGTAAAGAGTAGACTGATTTCAACCACTTAATCTTCTTACAATGTAATCGCATTATCATCCTATGTTGTAAGCTTTCTTCCCTAGTGTTTACAGCAGTATTACCGTCCAGAACAGATGTGTGAATTTCCAATGCTATTGCTGTTTTCTGTAACAATTTTCTAAATAAATATATTATCGCCGATCACAGTGGTGTAGTGGTCGTGTTATTAGCCTAGTACAACAGAGGTCATGGGTTCGAATCCCACTGAAGAGCATGGTCGTTTGTGATGTTCACATAATCCACAATTCATCCAAAATATACAGGATGAGTTTTATAAAACAACCAATTAGTTTTGCTGGATAACTAATAACTTTAGAGAAGAAATAAATACACAGGTTTCTACAGCAAGGAAGGGGATGTAATTGTACGGCTGGTAGAATAAAATTATTAGGGGATGTGGCAGGGGAATGAAATGGAGCAAATGACCGGCGACCATGTCACCTCCTTGAAGCAGTAAAACAGTTACCTTGCGTGTCTTGTACAACATTTTACTTGTTACTCATTTGTAAATCAAAATAAAATTATAACCAAGCCCTGTCAGTTACACACAACTGTTTTGTCAAAAATTATTTGAAATGATTTCGCATAAGCCTTGTAAGCATTACTGTGGTAACGTGCTTTGTTTACCTTGTTTACTAATTTGTAAAATATTTACAATGCAGCTGTCAATTAGTAACTTGTAAAGATTCATTTTCAAAGGCAATAGAGGGCTTGAATATGTAGTGTTTACAAGTGATTATTTCACTCATTACAAATTTGACCAATCAGAATGTCCCTTTTTCCATTGTTGTGCATTTTAGATAAGTGAATAAACAGCACCATGCTGTTTATTCGCGAGTAAATTGAAGCTAGCTTTTATATGCAAATTTTGGATATTTTGAAGGCATATTTAGCCGGAGAATTAGTTGCAGAAGCAAGGTACTTACATGTTCTTTACCTTTACTGGTATTCTATGTCTTTAAACATGCTGAATTATTCAATTCAAGTTATTTTTATTTACAAATTTTTGACATTTATTTGACAAATAAAAAGAAAAACAATCAATTTGCTATAGTTACACTACAACAACATAATTTTAAGGTGCTTTTTGTTTATGAGTGTACCGATTTATTTATGTGAAAATGTGTCAAAATCAACGTTTTATTTCAATTTCTTCGGCAAATATTGAAGTTTATGCTATGAATTCATGAAATAATCTTGACATATACCCCTCGTGCTAAAGAATTGAATCGAATAAATTTGAAGTCTAGCTTATTTAAAAAATTTTGCTTTTAAAAAAGTGTTATCGTACATAATAATTTAAGATAAAATCCCTCGACCTGCGGTCTCGGGATTTTTTCAAATTATTATGTACTCAAACACTTTTTAAGCAAAATTTTTTGCATAAGCTAGACATGTCAAATTTATTTGATTAAATTCTTAGCACTCGTGATATAACTATTGAGTAACAAGTAAAAATTTTCTTCTTCTTTCCTGGCCATGAAGGAAATAATCACAGCAATTATTGACCGGATATTAATTTAGCGATTTAGCCTTTTACTTATATTAGTAATTGGTATAAATTCTGTCATGCATATCGAAGTAAAGTTGACATGTTATTGTTCAATTTGCATTTTTATGTTCTGGGATTATATTTCATAGTAATTGAAAGGTACAGGTGTTCTGCAGTATAGATTGGCAATCCTGATAGACTATTAATTTATTGAGGAAGTATTTAACTTCTAGAAAGGAATTGTCATAGCACAAAGAAATTGTTCTAAACTTCCAGCAACATATATTGAAATAATTATTAAACATATAATTCAGTTTTATATATTTCCCGCCACATCCTGTAAGGGAGGTATAGGAATTATGCTAAAAATTTGTAGTGAGTTTTCAGTGGATGAGCACGTTTTAGGGTCCCTAGAATACGATTTTAATAGTTTTGCGATGATGTCTGTGTGCGTATCTGTTTGTCTGTCAGTCCGTATGTCCTTCAGTCTGTGTGGATCTATGAAACTGAACATTTTGATAAAATAATATTTCAAATATTATTATCTACAATTATTATTTGAAACATTTTTCTCTTACTGTCTCCATTTACGAATTACAACACGTTAAAGAATATTTTGATATTTTCGTTTAAATCGTGATTTTTGAAATAACAAAACAACAATTGAAAAATGTCTATTTTTGATATATGTCATAAATGAAAACTAAATGTTTTGAAGGGATGAGTGTTTCTTGATAGTGGTGGTCCGTGTTCCTGCATTATTTTATAAGAAAACTATGGCGGGAAGTATTGTGCTGTCAACAACAGATTTTGTATTTTTACCTCCCGCCACATCCTGTAAGGGAGGTATAGGAATTATGCTAAAAATTTGTAGTGAGTTTTCAGTGGATGAGTACGTTTTAGAGTCCCTAGAATACTATTTTAATATAACTGCTTGGTTTCTCAAAAACTATTAAATGAAAATTGTGATATTTTGTATACATATCCATTGCATCCTCTTTGGAAGAGCTGATTAGTTTTTGGTGATAATACAATAACCGGAAGTGGTAGTTTACTTGAAGCCCTATCAAGTTATTTTGAAATATCTTAGTGAATTATGGTTTAATGACAATTTGCAAAAGCACTTTGCTATTATCTCAAATGTGTTAATTTAATTTAGTTGTATCGCAGTTCACAGAAGTAATTTGGGCCATGTCTTTCAACCTGTCGCAGATAAGAAATAAAATGCAGTCACCTTCAGCAAACATTATAAAACCGCGATGCAATTAACACTGAAATGTTCCAGTTTGATGCACTGCTATATGAAATAATCTCGGGATAAAATGCAACTCTGTTACTAAAAGAATTTCTTATGTGGAACCTGCAATAAAGATGCAGAAGCTGCATAAGGCAACTTATTTTTACACAAATGCTTGAAAGCCTTTTGTGACGATAGTAATGCTCGTTTTACACCACTCAATAAATTGGCCAAATTTTCTTTTTGTTGTTATTGTTGGTGTAATACGATATTTTTTCTTCGCCAATAAATTGATCAATTTTAGACATTGCCAACCATTCAAACTTGAACCAAAATATTAATAGCATAAGTGACATCTGACATCAATGAGAGGAAAATATTTGTAACAACAATTGTAGATAATAATATTTGAAACATTATAGGAATAACATAAATAATCATTAAACAATCATTTAGGTACTGAGATATTTTAAAATAACTTAACTTAGGGTTTCAAGTAAACTATCACTTCCGGTTATTGGATTATCACCAAAAACTACTCAGCTCTTTCAAAGGGAATGCCTTTGATATATACAAAATATCTAAATTTTCAGTTTAGTAGTTTTTAAGAAACCGAAACTTCAGAGATCCATCCATATTAAAATCGTATTCGTTCTAAATATTCTAAAACGTGCTCATCCACTGAGAACTCACTACCCAATTATTAGCATGATACCTATACCTCCCTTACAGGATGTAGCGGGAGGTAAAATTACAGAATAACGTTTGAAAAATGTCGTTTTTTGACATGTGTCTTAAGTGAAACTAAATTTTTTTAAGGGTTGAACGTTTTTTGATAGTGGTGGTCCGTGTTCCTGCATTGTTCGATAAGAAATCTTTGGCGGGAGGTATTGTGCTGCCCACAACAGATTTTTCTCTTTTGTAGGTACTGTAGGTATAGTATATTGTACAACGAGCATGGAATGGCACTCATTTCCTACGAATATGAAAGTTTGTAGCATGAGCCGAAGGCGAATACTGCAAATCATACGAGTATGAAATGGACATTCCATGCTCGTTGTACACTATACTTTTTCTACGACCACGATATTGTTTCCTAATTAATTTAATTTTAATAATAAAATTGCCCCGCTTTCGCCAGTCCAATATTTGACAATTCTAAATAAGTATCCTAGCAATGGCACCTGTACTGAAATGAGCTGATCTGTATTGAAATACAAAACAAATTCATTTCGCACGATGCTTAAAGTGTACCTCATATCCCTAGCAACAACAAACATACAATAAGCAGATTTCACGGTGGTCGTATACAAAATTGTTTAGGCGACAGTTTATGTGTTAGAACATAAGTACTTTTTTTAATTTGATTAAAATATATAAATAACATTCTCTTTGGAAAATAGGCTAGCACATACCTACTTATTCAATACAAATATTCACTGATTCTATGTAGTAGAGTAGATTTCACTATCTGCCATATATCATATCAATAATTCCATATTCATTCGCTAGTATTTACATAAACAAGTTATAATTTATCGCTATCAAGTCTGTCATTCCAAACTTGGTGCGAAACGTCAAGATGACATATGCGCGTATCATATTCGCGATCAGAATCTGCTACACTTTCTCTGATCAATAATGAAATGCATTTGAAACCGGAGCACAGAGCACTGGCGTCAGAGGTTATTTTTACCAAGTGACACGCAGTGTAACAGTTTTTACACATTGTGTTTACATGTACAGTTAAAACTTTCGCCCGAATGCATTCCCATTAACGAATTCTTCGAGTGTGAATCATCGTGGCTTGTATGTGAGTATGAGGTACTGTTAGTATGAGATGGTTGTACTTGATTATTATTTAGGTTACTCTGGAAAATGCATTGTTGGGTCGCCAGCTTGTACTTTGCGACCAAATTTTTATTTTATTTTATTTAGGGTTGGTATTTCCAAACTTAGTTACCTAGAGAATAAATTCATCAATAGAATAAACAAAAAATATCATATCAAAATCATAGCTTAAATGATGGTTATTATCTAGCTGTCATCTTTTGATGCGATATTTTTTGTTTACTCCATTGATAATTTATTCTATAGTTTATCTGGGGTTGGAAATACCGACCCTTAGGGCCTCAGATAAACTAGAGAATAAATTTGTCAACTGTAGCTTTTTATTTTGCCGGATAAATTTCTATTGGTACGAAACCTTGTTACCTAGCATTTTGACAAGAAAACTGTTTTAATAAAATCACGACACCGTAAGCGGAGTGATTTTATATTTACATCGCGCCACATCCTGTAAGGAAGGTATAGGAATCATGCTAAAAATTGGGTAGTGAGTTTTCAGTGGATGTACGTTTTAAGGTCCCTAGAATACGATTTTAATAATTTCGCGATAAAGTCTATAGAGTTACGTTTCTCAAAAACTACTAAACTGAAAATTTTGATATTCTGTATGTACCAATTGTATCCCCTTTGGAAGAGCTGATTAATTTTTGGTGATAATCCAATAACCGGAAGTGGTAGTTTACTTGAAGCCCTGTCAAGTTATTTTGAAATGTCTCAGTAAATTTTGTTATTAAAATAATGTTTGAAATTTTATTATCTGCAATTATTGTTTGAAACATTTTCCTCTTACTGTCTCCATTTACGAATTACAACACGTTAAATAATAGTTATTTACTTTACAAGTGGGCAAAGTACGGAATTACCCACGAGATAAATTTTAGCACACGAAGCCGAAAGCAAGCAAAATTTATTAAAGAAATATTATTTGACAGTGACATTTTGAAATTAAAATGTCAATCGAAGTAGTTACCAAGGTGTTGTGTGTTATTATTATTGTTATAAATAAAAAATACTCACTAGTGATTTTTTTCAAAATTATACCCACTAGTGGGTAATCTGTTACTTTTCTTGTTTAAAATCGCCATAGTTATAGAGCATTTATTGAGAGGTGTTGGATAAAAATTATATTTTGATATTTTCGTTTAAATCTGTGAACAATGGTTAATAAATGTCATTTTTTTAAATGTGTCATAATGTTTTGAAGGGATGAGCATTTTTTGATAGTGGTGGTCCGTGTTCCTGTATTGTTCGATAAGAAATCTATGGCGGGAGGTATTGTGCTGACCACAACAGATTTTTTAAACAGTTTTCGAGTCAAATTGCTGTCAGGTGACAAGGTTGAGAAGTTTATCCGAAGAAAATACAATGCTCGAGTGTAATAGGAAATGTTTACGTATGCGGTGAATTATCCGAAATGTACAATAATTGGATAAAAGATAAAACGTACCACGATATTTTTACTAAATCTGAATTTATTGGAGTAGCCGCAAAGGTTCGGTTAGCAGCACAAATGTGAAATGAAATCGTGGAAATATTTTTATATTAGAAAAGATCAAGGGCTTTATGCTTTCCTTTAGGGAGTGCATTGGAATAGAAAGATACGAACTCCAGGATAACGCTCCCAAATAGCTGCAGTAACGATCGGAATCATGTTGAAATACAACGAGTTCCCTTTGACCTACAGGGTGTCTCGAATTTGATAGGTTGCTGTTAGTATTTTATTCATTTTATTCATCATATTACGCTAGGATTTTTAATAATAAATAAACGTTGCTTATAAATATAAATGCAGACGGTTGAAAAGAAATTTATATAGAATAAATAAATATATGATGCCACTTATCCATTTTGAGTGTGGCACTCTGAATTTGCAGATCCCGGTAAGGAATATATTTTTTTCAGGACATGCAGGAAACACCATCTTTCTTCTCCCGAAATAGTGAGGAAAATAAAGTTCATTTTAGTAATATACATATTTTAAATTATCTTACAATTATGTTTTATATTTTACTGTTTCTAGATTAAATCACAATTTGACAACTTTTATTTTTATTTAAGTTTACTTCTTTGGCAACACTGCTACAACGCCTTCCGCCTGATAACCTAACTTTTAACATGTCAGTTGTGTTATCAAAGTGTATTTTAGGTCCGAGCAAATTGTTTTTAGAAACATGTCGTGAAAAAAATGTTGTGTCTAACACGAGAGGAAAGCTCTTCTTCCACTCTCGTTCGAATTACCTCGGGTGGGAAAAAGAAGCGCTTTCCTCTCTTGGTTGTTAAATAACTATTTTGTACACGTGAAGTGCGGTTACTAGCTGTCAATTTACGGTCCCTAAAAATGGTAATGAAAAGGGAATCATAAGCTGTGTGTTTCAAACCGAGAACTTTATGATGAAAGAGTCATTAAATATTAATTATCATTATTTCCTTTAATATATTATGAGCCAAGGACGATTTTATAGCGATAAATTCCTACGACTAATTTTTAACCAATCAGGATGCAAAACAATTGAAAATACAACCAATGAGAACAGTATTACACTGATATTCAACCAAAAGAAATATAATTGACTATTTCCCTCATAAAATTTAAGCCAATCAGAATTCTGACTTGCTGTCAAATGAAGTTTTTAAATTTTGCTTTATTTTTTATGAGAGAAACAGCGTTTGGCTAAAATTTAATCGGGAAATATTCCTTAGAAAAACCCTCGTGCATGTAATTGACGATAATTTTCGACTTATTAATTATTATTAATTAATAAAGAATATTAAAACATGAAATTCATTCTAGTTGGCACAGCCAATGGCCATGAAGCCTTTTATTTCCCTAGGGAGTACTTTTCATTTTTATTTCCCTCTTCTCACTTCTTCTAGAGTACCCAAAAGAAAATCTCATTTACCAATTATTATATTTCTGCTTAAAATGAAATCGTCATTCACATGAAATTAACATAATTGTCCATTCTCAAAGTCACGTAAAATTATCCTCCATGACTCTTCTCTTTCTTATTTTCCTCGCTCAACAAAAACGTGTAAAGTATTCCCCAAAAATTCCCATCAAAATTAAACAATTACCGTAATTGCAACTACGACGTAAAACTCCTAAATCTATGACAAATCTTAGCCTTCAAGTGTTACCAACAATGATTCAACTGTTCGTCATACTCAGCCAACTATGAAAGGCAGAAATCAATTGTTTATTACGACATTCTAATTTGTAATAACCTTAACAGGTGAAATATTTTCTATGTGAGTCATTTCAATGCATTAGAAAGAGCGGGACTGAGATAATGTTGTACTGCTGGCTCTCTCTGATGTAAGGTGAATAACTTTGAACATAAACAGTGCCCAGAAAAAAAAAAAAAACAGTGAATTTAAAACTGTTTATGCTACTTGAAATGTAAATACTTTTATGGAGTGTTTGTGATATTTTTCAGTGCTGCACTGTTAATGACACAATCCAAATTTGTAATTTATCCAGAAGTTGAAAAAAATATTATTTTTTTTACGACATGCCAGGAAACTACACCGTTCTTCTCCCGAAATAGTGAGGAAAATGTTTTCCTCTCTAGAGAGAAAAGTATAGAAGTATTAGCAATATGAATGTTATTTACAAAAAATATATTGTAAAAATGGGGTCTTTCACCATTTTTTTTTTATGAAACTTTATCTATATTGAAGACTATCTACAATTTTAAAAAGTCTTAATTGTTATTCATGAAGCCACAATTATTATTTTTTAAATGTTGTGACGTCATAGTAGAGGTATTGCTGGATCTAAAACAGTAGAGATTTAAATAATTTTTGTTACATTAATGTTCTATTTTATTGTAATAATAATAATAAAATAAGTTAAAAAAAATATGACTACAATTATTTACAATCTGTACTGTTTTAGATCCAGCAACACCTCTACTATGACGTCACAACATTTTTTTAAATCATTGTGGCTTAATGAATAACATTTAAGACTTTTTAAAAGTGTAGATAGTCTTTAATATAGATAAAGTTTTATAAAAAAAAAAAATTAAAAAATCGTGAATGACCCCATTATAAATAAATGTCTAATTTTATTGAAAATCCTTATTTTAGTGATATACATACTTTAAATGGTTTTACAATTATGTCTTATATTTTTATTTTTCTAGATTAAATCACAACTTGACAAATTTAATTTATATTTAAGATTGTTTCATTGGCAACACTGCTACACCTCCTTGCGTCTGATAACCTAACTTTTAACTTGTCAGTTGTGTAGTCAAAGTGTATTTTAGGTCCGGGCAAATCGTTTTTAGAAACATAAAAAATGGTTGTGTTAACACGATAGGAAAATGCTTCTTTCACTCTCGCACAATTTGCCTCATTCGCTGCGCTCACCTTCAAGCTCGAATGAGAAAAAGAAGCGTTTTCCTCTCTAGTTTGACAAATAACTATTTTCCTTATTGTAATAGCATTGTTAAATTGAAATTGGGTTTGAAATTTTCTTGTATAATTAAATAGAAATTGTTGTCAAATTTAATCAACTTCGTTGCTCTTATAGTTCTCGAGATACCAATTACAAATGAAACATCCCGTATATGTATTCTTATATGCGACATACTCAATATATACTAACGTTCATCTAACCCTCGTTTTCCAATTTGATTGAACAAAATCATCCAAAACAAAATCTATTCGTAGCAAGGAAAATCACTGCACGTTTTTTATTTTTGCTCTTGTTTTGGTAGTCTGTCTCTGGGCAATTCCAAGTGTTTTTCTCCGCCATTACCGTGGTTTTCTTCTTGGAGACATCCACTTTAAATAACAAGATGTCTGAGTGCTCGATAAAAACCTAACAAAAGATTGCTTGTTCGACATTGTTCAACTTTATAAATTTATTGATATTGGGGAGAAATGTTTAGTTTTGGCTCATCTTTCACTAACAGCATCAATTGTTGAGACTTTCATCTGTTACTTTTCGAAAATTTCATTTGACAATAAATAATCTTTGTACCCAACACATAATAGAGAAAAAGATTCGAATAAGAATTGTATCTAAATCAATTTTTTACTATGCCATGCCTAAAATACCTAATAGGTCTTCAAGTAAACTACCACTGCTGTAAGAAAAACACACTTTTGGACAATTTTTCGCGGTGTTTTTCCATAATTTTTTCTCAATAGTTATATCACGAGTGCTAAGAATTTAATCGATTAAATTTGACATGTCTGGTTTATGCAAAATATTTTGCTTAAAAAGTGTTTGAGTACATAATAATTTGAAAAAATCCCGAGACCGCAGGTTGAGGGATTTTATCTTAAATTATTATGTACGATAACACTTTTATAAGAGCAAAATTTTATAAATAAGCTAGACATCAAATTTAATAGATTCAATTCTTTAACACGAGGGGTATATGTCAAGATTATTTCATGAATTAATATCATAAACATTAATATTTGCTGAAGAAATTGTACTAAATCGTTGATTTTGATACATTTTCACATAAATAAATCTGTACACACATAAACAAAAAGCACCATAAAATTATGTTGTTATAGTGTAACTATAGCAAATTGATTGTTTTTCTTTTTATTTGTCAAATAAATGTCAAAAATTAATAAATAAAAATAGCTTGAAATGAATAATTCAGCATGTTTAAAGACAGAATACCAGTAAAGGTAAAAAACATGTAAGTATCTTGCTTCTGCAACTAATTATCCGGCTAAATATGCCTTCAAAATATTCAAAATTTGCATATAAAAGCTAGCTTGTAATGAGTGAAATAATCATAAATAATACACGCCTGTAACAATTGTACTATTTGTCAAACAACAAACTTGATGTTATAGTAACCGCTTTTGCTTTTGTTTATGGGTAAATTTCAAAGCTCACTATTTATCAATACACCCTCGTAAAAAAAGTTGGGTTCTATATTTCGAGAACCTTTGATTAAATAATAATTTAACGTTTTAATATGTATAGTAACAAATACAAAATGTGTAAAAGTGTTCGTGCAGCCTGAGGCGACTGACTCACTCAGCCAACGTTTCCAGTTTCCAGTTCTTGTGTGTGATGTAACAGAGTTCCTCGTGTCTGGAAACTTGTCTACTTGTCTTCTTCGTGCGTTTATCTACGATGTAAGATAAGATTTAATCTGCACTTCTTGCAGAATTGATGGCTGTTGGTTAGAAAGCGAACAGAGAATTAAGCAAGCATTTGCTAAATCGCTTGGGATCACATCTTGCGACAAAGTTAAAGAGTAAAGAATATAGAAAACGGTCTCAAATATAAATTGTAGCCAATATTATTCTACATCTTTTTATTTGCCGCTTGTTTCATTCAAGAGATAGAGATAAATGACAAAAAATAGTTATTTACTTTACAAGTGGGTAATGCTACTTTACACACTTGTGAAGTGTAACGTTTTATCCAACACCTCTTAATAAATGCAAAATTTATTAAAGAAATATTATTTGACAATGACATATGCTTTAAATATTTAAATTAAAATGCCAATCGAAGTAGTTACTAAGGTGTTGTTTGTTATTATTATTGTTATAAATAGAAAATTACTCACTAGTGACTTTTCTCAAAATTAAATCTACTAGTGGGTAATCTATTACTTTCCTTGTTTAAAATCGCCATAGTTATAGAGCATTTATTGAGAGGTGTTGGATAAAATATTTTTTTATGTTCGCCTGTATTATAAATACTTCTTTATGATATTGTTTATAGATCATGAAATTAATCCGATAAAGTAAAAACAATAAACAGTAAGCAAAAGGGCCGATTCTATAACTTATCTGTTAATTATTAAAGGCATGTTAAAAAAATTTTCACCAATTTGTTAAATGATATTTTCAATTACAGAACAGGCCCCAATGTCAGTTAATAGAATATTTATGAAGCAAGATGATCAAACAATGATCTAAACGTGATCGAAATATCAGTGTCATATGAGTCATTGACTTATGTCATATAGTGTCACTAAATGTCATACTTAGATAGTTGACGTCTGTGTGTTCATACAAAACTAATTCAATTTATTTTGAATATAAAATCAACTAGCAAAAAATATGAAATAAAATATTTGCCAATATTATTTTACATTTTTAAAAATATAACAAAACATTATAACTTAATTATTTAATGAAATATTTCGATTAAACCCCATAAGTCTTCAAGTAAACTTCCACTAATCTAATCACCACGTACTCAAGTATTCAAATTCTAAACAGATATTTTTGAAATATTATTTTTTAATGAAATCATGAATAGTTTCTGTATTGATCATTCCACAATTATAATGAATAAGAAATGTTTTAAATAGAAACAAAATATCTGCAAAATTTTGCAATAATATATTTAAAAATAATCGCATAAAAGGGTTAAATGAGAACTTATATTTATACATAAATAAATTAGAAATGTTCCGCCATTTTGAATCTTACAATTTTGACATCAAATTCGTAATCAGTGTCCCCAAAACCCTATTATATACTGTAGCAAACGGGGGAGTGGCTATAGGATGGGGATAATAAAAAGGATGGAAACTTTATTGGAGGGAAGGGGACAAACCAGTCGTGGTTAAATTGGGAGCGGATGAATTGGGAGCTGGTAAATCATGACACTCGATCACTTTAAATGATGTAAAACTGTAAATATTGGTTTTATTAAAAATGTAGAACTTCTTATAACTAACTTAAACGTTGCACTAATTTATCTACTAAATAAAACTACTTAAATGACTTAAATCTACGTAAAAAATACATTTTTTCGTAGCGCAGCTACATTTTGAACTGCATCTGTTCACCACCAACGCGTCACTGAATTTCAGACGCCCGAGATTCCAGGGGGTCGTCTGCTAAGGGATGCCAGGGGGTGTCTTCGAATCTGAACTATCGTTTCTAAAAATAGCTCCAGATAGCGATAGCTCAGAGCGTAACCGATGAAAGTCATCTTGTTACAATACTTTTATGGCTGGTCCGCCTAATATTGGATACGCCAATTTGAATTTTACAATTTTGAATTCAAATTCGTAAACTGCGACCTCAAAACTTATCCTGCTCGCACTTCCGTTACACGCTGAACGTGACATTTATTACCTCCCGCCACATCCTGTAAGGGAGGTATAGGAATCAAGCTAAAAATTGGGTAGTGAGTTTTCAGTGGATGAGCACGTTTTAAGGTACCTAGAATACGATTTTAATAGTTTCGCGATGATGTCTGTCTGTCTGTATATCTGTCTGTTTGTCAGTCTGTCCGCCTGTTAGTTTGTCAGTCTGTGTGGATCCTGGAGTTACGGTTTCTCAAAATTTATTAAACTGATTATTTTTTGACGTTTATTTAAACCAATCAAATGCTTTATTGTATGTCACGTGTCTGCGATTTAATCAATCCTGTCATTATTATACTGAGAATAATGCTCTTGTGATTATTCCCGGCAATTTTCTCTGTAGCTTTTTTGTTTTTGTTGACAGATGTCAGATGTCACATAGGTATCATCAACACAAGTAAAAATGAGCAAAAAAGATAGATTTAGTGCTGTGCCTGATAATGAAATCAAAAAATAATCTAATTAAATATAACTCGAGAGTTCGATAAATTAGAAAATAATTCTCCAGTATCTTTCTCAAACTTGTCGCCATTTGGCAATAGCCACGAAAGCCCGTAGGGCAAGTTTTCGAAAGATCTGTCAAATTATTTTCAATTTATTCTCACCCTCTTGTTATATTATTACTGAAAATTTTGATGTTTTGTATACATCAATTGTATTCCATTTGGCAGAGCTGATTAGTTTTTGGTGATACTCCAATAACCGGAAGTGGTAGTTTACTTGAAGCCCTATCAAGTTATTTTGAAATATCTGACTATATTATGATTTAATGACAATTTTTGTTATGACAAAGTTTGAAACATTTTTCTCTTACTGTCACCATTTACAAATTACAAAACGTAAAAGAAAAATACTATTTTGACATTTTCGTTCTACAATCTGTAAACCTATATTTTTTGATAAAAACAAAACAACGGTTGAAAAATTGAATAAATGTCATTTTTTGACATGTGTCATAATTGAAAAATCAATTTTTTTGACGGGATGAGCGTTTCTTGATATTGGTGGTCTGTGTTTCTGCATTGTTCGATAAGAAATCTATGGCGGGAGGTATTGTGATGTCAAAATAAAAATACTGATTGATGAACCATCCGATATAACAATTGATCTATCAATTTCAGATTCAGAAATTTATTTCAGTTGTCCTTTGAGTTTCCGAAACTGTGCAAAAATAAACCTCATAATTATTTTTGGGTTGCTAACACCAATAACACCCTCTAATAACAATTCCATTTTAACAAATTTGTGTTCATATACCACCCATGACACACATCACCTTCCGGTGAGCTCCGGTGCGCGGTTCAACTGTCTGATGACTCACCACTTCGGCCACTTCCGGTTGTGTTCGTGACCGCTCGTCGCTTGTTTCGCAGCCTGCTGCGTGAAGTTGGTATTAACTGTGTCTTATGTTGAATTTCGCGCGGAATGGTCGTTCGCGCTCTTACGGAAAAATACAAATAATTGTTATATTTAGTGGTTTTGAGAGTTGTTGAGTTTTCGGTGGTGGCATTTTGTGATAGTTCGTTAACTGTGATAATTGGTTCTTGATAACTGGAGCTGTAAAACTGTTTTTTGTTGATGATAAGGTAATGATGTTTATTTTGTTATTTCTGTTTGTTTATTTTATCGTAGGTAACATACATAATAGTTGCTGTTCTCAAAAATAATTAAAGACAAATAAGAAATTTGTATAGGGACAGGTTTTTTTCCATCCACTTAAAAAAAAATAAAAATATAAAAACAGCAGCAGGAAAAAATGTCTAGGCCCTAAAATAGGTTAATCCGTCCCTGTTTCCTGCCATAGATTTCTTATCGAACAATGCAGGAACTTTTCATTTATGACACATGTTAAAAAACTTTTTTCAGCGCTATTCAGTTTTTTCAAAAAGCACAGGTTAGCAGATTTAAACGAAAGCAGAGTGTCTTAATCAAAATGGATCAAATGCGTTTTTTGTAGTTTCCATATCAGTTTTGCTGGCTAACTAATACCTTTAGAGAAAAAATAAATACGCTGGTTTATACAACAATGTATTGATGGTAAAATAAAATTATTAGAGGGACGAGGCGGGGAGGAGTGAAAATTATATTTTTTTAAATGAAATAGATAGCCCAAAGTATTTCCTTTTCAACGGTATAACATGTTCCTAAACCTAAAGTTAATATTAACGTCACAAAGTTCAAAAATACATTAACATTTTTAATATGACACATAGAACTTTAGGTAGGCCGTTGAACAAAACAAATTATTGTTTTTATTTATTGATACTCCTGTCATCAACATGTCAACAATTGTTGTGTATGTAAAGCAATTGTTGACAGGAGTAGCAATAATAAAAACAATAATATGTTTTGTTCAACGGCCTACCTAAAGTTTTATTTTCCATATTAAAAATGTTTTCTTTGAATTTTCTGACCCTCTTTTATTTTTAAGTATAGGAACATTTTATATCGTTAAAAAGGGAAAACTTCCAGTAAAAAAATTACCCCTTTCCATTTAAGCAAATATTACTTTCAATCCCCCCGTCTCATCCCTGTAATAATATTATTTAACCAATCGTACAATTATGTCCCTACCCTTGCTGTATAAGCCTGTGTATTTATTTTTTCTCTAAAGTATTATTTTGCACCTGTACACTTTTGAACAAATAAATTAAATTTATTTTATAAGTTCATAGTAAAATCGACACATAAATGTTATGTCTGTTTTGAGTAAAATTACTCATACAAATAATTATTTCAATTCTTATCTGTCATGTCTGGAATGTAAGACATTTAAAAATTTAAATAAAAGCTCAAATTCTTCAAAAAATTACTCCACACTAATTATCCAGTATAAATGTTTAATTTAATTAATATATATTAAGCTTATTAACTAATTATTTAATCAGAAACGCAAGCTATTATTTGTAATATTTCTTATGCTTCAAACAAGTCGAATATTTGAATTATTTCAGTCACTCTTATACATAATATTTATTCAATACTTTATGTCATAAATATACAATTTATTAACTTCCATAAACTTAAGTACATGTAATATGATCTTCATTTATTTGCAAGAAGAATACGCCAGCTATAAATAAACCAATTCCATTAAAGAATTTCCTGATTCGTGTTTATATCCAGTTTATCACTTTGTAAAATTACTACTAAATATCTCATGTTCCTTTATATACTATCTTAATAAAACATGTTTGATACATACATGAATTTCAATTATTTGTTTATCTTTCACTTGCAGATTTTTTTTTTGTATTTAAAATCTCAGGTCAATATTGGGGTAAATAGCTCCGTGGTAACGCATCGAACAGTAGATCAAAAGATCTTGGGTTCGAGCCTCACAAAAGAATTTTCAGTAATAATATAACAAGACAGTGAGAATAAATTCAAAATAATTTGACAGATCTTTCGAAAACTTGTTGCCAGGCAATAGCTACGAAAGCCCGTAGGTCTAAGAGGCTATTGCTAAATGGCAACAAGTTTGAGAAAGATACTGGAGAATTATTTTCTAATTTATCGAACTCTCGAATTATATTTAATTAGATTATTTTTTTATTTCATTATCAGGCACGTCACTAAATCTATCTTTTTTGCTCATTTTTACTTGTGTTGATGATAACTATCTGACATCTGCCAACAAAAACAAAAAAGCTACAGAGAATATTGCCGGGAATAATTACAAGAGCATTCTCAGTATAATAATTACAGGATTGGTTAAAACACAGACACGTGACATACAATAAAGCATTTCATTGGTTTAAAGAAACGTCAAAAAATAATCAAAATTAAATTTCGCAAATTTTCACCACATTACTATTTTTAGGGGCCGTATTTTGACGACTGGTAACCGCATTTAACACGAAACCAAAATCTGCTTTAAGCAGAGTGCCACACCCAGAAATGAGCAATTGGCGTGATTATATTTATAACTCAATATTAAAGTAAAGCCGTCTATCACTAAGGTCATCTATTGTTCACAATTTCCATAAAATTCCACGAAATAACTTGAATCTTATTTTCAGTAAAGTTCGCTGCTCTATAATTTCACCTTCTCGTTGTATATTTCGACTGATATCAGAACGAACTGAATAGAGAATACGAGTTGGAGTGTTATTAAGTATACGGTAGATTTTTTAAAAGTTCTTTAAGGAAATCAATAGCTACGTTATTTGCGGTACTGTAGTGTTGTACATAGTTTGTTGTAACGGTAGGACATGCTCTGGTTAGATTTAGATGGACGAAGAACAGTATTGTCCAGGTTTAACAATTGCTGCATATTTGAGATTTGATCAACCATTGCATACTAAGTATTTTTTCCCGAAATTGATACTAAGTACATGATATTGTTACGGGAAGTTAACAAAAATAGTATAGCTTTAATTTACAGAATCTTTTGTCAAACTTGAATTACAAACCTAAAACAACAAACAAATTATTCTATAACACTATTGGTGAATTTATTTATTATTTAGCTTTGATAATAATTTATTGGATTTAATGCAGATCACATGCAGAACACGTCTAAGAATATTAAAAAAAATCTGTTGTGGGCAGCACAATACCTCCCGCCATAGATTTCTTATTGAACAATGCAGAAACACGGACCACCACTATCAAGAAACATTCATCCCTTCAACTGACACATGTCAAAAAATGACAGTTTTCAACCATTGTTTTGTTTTTACAAAAAACACAGGTTAGCAGATTTAAACGAAAATATCAAAATATATTTTTCTTTATCGTGTTGTAATTCGTAAATGGTGACAGTAAGAGGAAAATGTTTCAAACAATAATTGTACAAAATTTTCATTAAACCATAATAATTTATTGAGATATTTTAAAATAATTTGATAGGGCTTCAAGTAAACTATAACTTCCGGTTATTGGATTATCACCAAAAATGAATCAGCTCTTTCAAAGGGGATACAAAATATCAAAATTTTCATCATCGTGAAACTATTAAAATCGTATTCTAGGAACCCTAAAACGTGCTCATCCACTGAAAACTCACTACCCAATTTTTAGCATGATTCATATACCTCCCTTACAGGATGTGGTGGGAGATAAAAATGAAAAGTATAATCAAATTTGACACTTTGACAGTACTTTTGTTATCACAGCCAACCCCGTTGCAACAGCTAGCTGAAGTTTTATTTATTATGTTTTTAATTAATAATTTAACGATTTCTGAAAAATATAATTCCATATTCGTAATAAAACATTATACTTTAGTGCCTTGATATACAAATAACTATTTTACTTTCTCATGCTCCTCTATAACTGACGAATAAGAAAAGATATATTAACAAAACCTAATAATTTTGAGTTTCATGAAAATATGAGGAACTGGGTTATTTTGGTAACAATTACAAAACCGGAAGTCAAAAATGAAATAAAAGATCCTTTAAAATCTCGAAGTAAAGGAATACCTGTATATTTTTAGTTTGCAAGCTTTTTATATTTATAAACGTGCCCTGCCGTCAATTTGCACCCCCCAAATATATTAATGAAGGGGAAACCACATGGTTAAAGCTAAATTGACAATTGCCGTTCGTGGGAATCGAACTGAGGAGCTATTTGTTAAAACAATTAATTAAAAGTGCTACAGAAAATTTGTGAATATAACACTTTGGCACTAGGAAGAAATGAAAGCAGTAAAATAATGAAATATTGCTGGAAAAGTCGTTATTTCTATTTTTACATTCATTGTTATTCCTGTAAAATGAAATATCTGCTCTTTTGATGTTCTGAATGCCTTATTTTACTAGTTGCTCAAAAGTTTACGGTATCAGTCATACTGTTGTTCAACTACCAACTAAAATACTCGTAACAGTAAATTTACTTCAGAAGAGACCCCACACGCAACTCTAGAAAGTAATTAACTTAAAATCAATTAATGTCAAAGGATAATTTAATTATTTGGTGTTAGGTAGTTTTATGCTTGAATAGAAACATTCATTAGCATAGTTTTAATTTAATATTGAGGAATCATTGTTGGTGAAATTTTAACAATAATTTTCGGACTAGGCACAAAATTGAGATGATTAGACCATTATTTCCAATCGTTGTATTTCAATAAATAATACAAAAATTAAAACCAATAGTTATTTATGACTCTACGAACGAAATTAATAACTTTTCTTTGAAATCGGCACTAAAGTGCTCAAAAATCGTCACTAAAGTAACCCATTATACCACGATTTTGAGAAATACAGTGTTGGCAACCGTTAAATAATTATTGCACAATTAGGATAATTTTGGCAGATATATTGACGTACTATAGTAAATTTTGACGTAACATGAAACAAAATTTGCTAGAAGAATTAACTAATTAATTCCGATGACGAAATTGAGGACAAAACACATAATTTTGAGTGTTATTCACTTCTAGAGGTTGGCAACACTGACTGTCAGTTTCAGTTGACAACTGACAGATGTATAAACTTAACCTATATTATAATTTTTTTACAGTTTTTTCGAATTTTAGATTTCAAATGAAACTTAATATGTACCTCGGCAATGAAGTTCCTTTTTATCACTCACATGGTTTTTTTTTTATATTCGTGATAAAAAATTAAACTTCAGTGCCTTGATACATAAATAACTATTAACTTTTAACACGTATATCATACAAAATTGTATCTACGATCTTCCTAGTGTATTAGTAAATACTAAAAAATGTAGATTAATACATATTTTGAAACGTAGAGGTATATTTTTTGATTTATTGATACAAATCGTTAGCAACGTGTTAAAAGTAACAATGCAATCACTTTTAACACGTTGCTATATTACTTTCAACATTACTGTCAAAAAGTAATACTTTTATCTTGTTGAGCAACCGTTAAATTGCCACTTTTAACAACGGTCGTAGATAATTTTTTTTTTTTCATTTAATAATTTAATTTATTTCAAGTACAAAATAAACTACTATGGCAGTTTTTGTCTAATTTTAACGAAAGTCGAATTTGGAACATACTGTATATAGAGATGAGTGGTTAGAGGGCATTCACCCGTCGCTCAATTTTAATTGTTAATTGTTCATTTGACGTAACTAGCTGAAATGCGTGCGAATTCACACTCTGTTCTTCACTGCATTCATTATTTAAGGGTTGATGTGGAATTTACAGGGGTTGAATGCGAAATGAAATGTGGGAGGGACTAATGAATTCCAGTTTGATTTTGGGGGTAGTTGTCAATTTCTGTCCACTGGGATTTGACGAAGTTACTAGACTTCAGATACAGCAACAATTTTTTGTCTCGAGTTCATTTTTGATAACCGGAGAATATTCAAATGCGCATAATGCTATTTATATTCAACAATTTATATTTATAGCGTAACGAACATGTAACTTGTTTCTTATTCGTTGATTTCAACGTTAAACTTTTAGTGCAATACGTCGGAACGCACTGTAATAAAACAGCTTTAAATATGCCGCCTGCATCGTCATAAAGCTATGATTTAAGATTTCAGTTTACATATTTCATTAACATGGAAACACTTCAACTTAAAAACGTTCAAAATATTTTGAAAATCGTTCTCGGAAACCTGATACTATTTTAGATCTGTAACTTGACACTTGGTTCACAGAAGTTCAAAGTGAAAAACGTTGAGTGAGTCAACATTTGAAATAACAGATGATCTGCTTTGCCATTTATCTGACGATGATTCATTGGGCGTTGAAACGATTTGAAGAAAAAATTGAAGTCGTTGACTGAAATAAAAATATTTTTAGTTGATACTGCTTGATTTATGATCACTTATGTTACTATCGCACGGGCTATCTTTTGTCTAAAACGTTTCGTAGTTGAATTCCAAGAAACAAACACAATACATTACAATAGTAAATATATTAACTGTTAGGTTCATACAGAATGTAACATAAATTCATTTTTGTTTATTCGTTATTCTTGCTTTAAAGATTTGTTAGAAATTTGATTACCCGCCAATGTAATGCCAGTTTTGCACAACGCTATTAATAAATTTTATAAGTTTTCTTGGCTGTAAATTGCTAAGAACAAAAATATTGTCATTAGTTTTATACACATCATATTTTCCGTCAATTTATTGTAATAATTCAGCCCATATGTTATCTGTCAAAAATAGTCTAATAGATTTAGAAGATTTAAAATTTTCCACCAATTGAAGAATTATACTGACATTTTCCACTAGTGATTTCATCAACCATTTTAAACAACTGAATTGTAATAATGTTGCTGTGGAAGTCTGTTTAAAAAATCTGTTGTGGGCAGCACAATACTTCCCGCCACAGATTTCTTATCGAACAATACAGGAACACGGACCACCACTAACAAGAAACGCTCATCCCTTCAACAAATTATGACATTTTTCAACCGTTGTTTTGTTTTTAAAAAAAACACAGGTTACCAGATTTAAACAAAAATATCAAAATATAATTTTTCTTTAACGTGTAATTCGTAAATGGTATCAGTAAGAGGAAAATATTTCAAATAATAATTGTAGATAATAATATTTGAAACATTGTCATTAAACCATAATTTACTGAGATATCTTAAAACAACTTGATAGGGCTTCAAGTAAACTACCACTTCCGGTTATTGGATTATCACCAAAAACTAATCAGCTCTTTCAAAGGGGATACAATTGATATATACAAAATATCAAAATTTCCAGTTTAGTAGTTTTTAAGAAACCGTAACTCCAGAGATCTACACAGACTGACAGACTGACTGACTAACAAACTGGCAGACTGGTAGGCTGTCAAACTGACAGACTGACAGACTAACAGACTAGCAGACTAACAGAGTAACTGACAGACACACACACAGACATCATCGCGAAACTATTAAAATTGTATTCTAGGTACCCTAAAACGTGCTTCCACTGAAAACTCACTACCGAATTTTTAGCATAATTCCTATACCTCCCTTACAGGATATATCGGGAGGTAAAACAATACATTTTGAGACGTTTCATTGTCCTTCGAATACCATTTGTGTTACAAAAGTTATGTAGACAATTTTTGGGGCTGCATCACTCATGGTTATTACGCTTGAAAATATCACGAGTGCGCAGCATTTCATTCAACATAACAATGATGTTTTGTAGTGTGTTGTATTTCTTGATGTGTTTCCTGTGTGACTCATACTTCTCAAGTAGTTTTCCAAGTTGAACATTACTTGAAATTGCACCACGATACCGCAGAAACCACAATCCTGTTCTTCATCCGGACACACATAAAAACCAACACACATTACATGCACATACAGCGTCGTCGAAGTGAAATCTGGAATTATATAACATGGTATTTCTTCCATGTTGAATGCTTTAACTCTTTTATTGTTGTTCTTGCGATTATAATAAGTTTAACACTCTTGAAATGATTATAAATATGCTAGAATAACTGTATATTTTAAATATAATAATTCAATTATTCAGTTACAGTTTAAGCTTAAAAATAATATAATAGTTATTTACATACCAAATGCGGGAACCGAGTTCACGCAAGAGGTTTGTACAATATTTTTTTCCTATTTCACGTACACAAAGTCAATTTTGTGACACTGTTTTTGTCAAAAACAATGCTACAAAATTGAATTTTGTGCAACTGTTTTTGAGGAATTTATTATTTGTAAAATTGACAGTCTGTCAAACTTGGGACTGTCATTGCTCACGTAAAATTATTGAATCGGAGCCCCTGCTTCGGGGTTGCGGCCTGGGACCCGATAGGGCCCGCGGGCAAAGCCCCTTGATGACCAGTGATATATTAAACGTGCCGTACAATTTTATTTTATTTTTATTTTTTTTTTTGAATTTTTGAACGTGAAATAGGAAAAGTAGTATGAACAACTCGTGTTACAATGCCTAATTGTAATACTCGTATTTTGCGTAACTCGCCTGCGGCTCGTTTACGCAAACTATACTCGTATTACAAAAAAGGTCATTGTAACACTAGTTGTTCAATATACTATTGTACGAAAAGAATAGAACTAATAACAATCCATACAAAGAAATGAAGTTCTTCAAGGAATTCTTTTGATATTTGTCAAAGTTGCACTATAAATATAAACAAACAAATATAATATATTAGAAAACAATTAAAATATTTATAATATTTACCGAATTCACTTGTAAATTTATTACATTTCTTATTTCCGTAAAACATTCTTCTTACTCATTTAAACACAGTTCATATGATGTACTTCAATTTCACGAAATATCACTAAAAATGGGCATATACTTTTATTGTATTTCTATATAATATAAACCCTAAAAAGCTCACTGGTGCAGAGCGCATCATTATATCTCTTAAATTTTTCGAGATATGGCGGTTTTTGATGTTTTTCGAAGTGCAACTTTGAGGAACTGCAACTCAAAAATTACGCCAGATATCGAAAAATACTCTTCAGTTTTGTGTTATTCGTGCATATTATAGCAAAATAACAAATTTTTGAAAAATTGAAAATTTTTGATTTTTTTTTTCAAAATTTCGATCAGCAATATCTCAAATAATAAACGAGATACGAACTTGCAGACTAAACCATTGGATTCAGCTCATTGAAATACATAAACCCTAAAAATTTCAGAACATTCGGATGGTGGGTTGAAATTTTAGAGCAAAAAGTCTGAAAATGGCCTTTTTCAGGCCAAACGGCAAGGGTAACCCTTTGACGTTTTTCGCCAAAAACGTCATTTCCACACTTTTTGCTCTAAATCTATAACGCGTAAAGCAATTTTAATGAAATTTTACATACTTATGTATTTTGACTAGCTGAATCGAATGGTCCAGTCTGCAAGTCTGTATCTTTTATATTTATCGAGTTATTGCCTATCGAAATTTGGGGGAAAAAATCGAAAAATTTCAAAATTTTCAAAATTTGCTAATTTGTAATAAAACGCATGAAACGAACAGAACTGAGTCTATTTTTCAATATCTTTAATAGATTTTGAGTTGCAGCCACTCAAAGTAGCATTTCGAAAAACATCGAAAATTGCCATATCTCTATAAATTTAAGAGATATGACGATGCGCTCTACAGCATTGAGTTTCTTAGGGTGTAAATTATATAGAAATACAATAAAATTATATGTCAATTTTTAGTGATATTTTGTGAAATCTGAAATTGTACAATACTTGATATATGGGGCAACAAAATCCATTTGCCTTGTGTGCTCTACGCCCATGCTCATACATTTTGAATAAAATCATAATAATTGTTCCATACTGCAAGTGTAACCAGTAAGACCACTTTCTTATCTGTGTTCGAGAAAGTAGCCCTGTAAAACTGCATAGCCGACGTGGACGAATTCAAACCCACAGATTTATACCAAGTTTTTCAGCAAAATACATCGTAGTGTGCCTTGCACTTGCAGTTGTTGACAATTCATTTGTTTCGCTGCGTGACGTTGCGTTAATGTTTCTAAATGTTTGTTAATTTTAATGTTTTGTATTTGGTGCATTTTATAAGAAAACTGTTGCGTATTGTTAAACGTGAGTTTAATAGAATCTTCACAAGGTTAAATGTGAATCCGTTTGTCAAAGTGAGATTTGTTTTTGCTGTTTGATAAGGTAACGACATAAACACAATTTTTTTATTGCGATTTGTAAAAATATTTCTGCAGATATTCAGTAGTTATATAACATGGCAAATACCTGAATATTTTTTCGAGTGCACGAAAGTGCACGAGAGAAAATATTCTGATCGTATTTGCCATACACGAATATTTCTCGAGAAAGATTTCATTCATTATTTTAAATTATTGAACATGTATTTATTTTAAACTGTCACATAAACGTCAGACTTTGATAAATGTCATTTGTACAAATTACGTTAAAAATGAGTCATTAGCGTTTTCAAAGTAATTCTTTTGAAGAAATTGTTTGAAAAATTGTTGATATTATCCCTTTTGTCCTTTTAAAACAAAGAAATTAAACTATTCCTCATTGTGTTTACAATTATTATAAATATTATAAATATGCAATAGTACATTGTACAACGAGCATGGAATGGTACTCATTTCCAACGAGTATGAAAGTTTGTAGCATGAGCCGAAGCCAAATGCTGCAAATCATACGAGTATGAAATGGACATTCCATGCGAGTTGTACACTATACTTTTTCTACGACCACGATATTATTTCAAAATTAATTTAATTTTAATAATAAATTTGTCCCGATTTCACCATTCCAATATTTGACAATTCTAAATAAGTATCCTAGCAATGGCACCTGTACTTAAATGAACTGATCTGTATTGAAATACTCACAAAACAAATTCATTTCGCACGATGCTGGCAATGTACCTCATATCCCTAGCAACAACAAACATACAATGAGCAGATTTCTAAGTGGTCGTAGAAAAAATATTCACTGTATTCGATTGTCATTGGTTGAAATTCAGAAAATACTGCAACGTGATTGGTTGAAATTTTTCGAGGGAAATACTACTAGAGGTGTATTTTATATGAATTTTTTTTGTGTTTTCACAAATTCTAATATATTTTTTTTCTGTTTCAGGTAAGACAAATTCTACACCCTTTGTTGAAATTGTCCGCTTTTTCAGCATACAGTAAGTGTCAGAAAATTATTTATAACACATAATTTATATTTGTAAAACATTTAAGTTTAAACCTTACTATTAAATGGTTAATGTTGCCCATTAGAATTAATATTTCAGCAACACTGACAGAAGAATTACCAAACTTCTTTATTTTGACGTTTAAATTGAAGCCAATCCCAAATTATGGGGTTATTAGAATACCAAATTAAGCTTTATTAATACTCATTTATTTTGTGCGTTGTCAAACTAAGATAGCTATATTTATATATTTTATTCTACGCATTAAAAAGTTAATATATCTCAATATAAGCGATTAATAGGTTGTAAAATCGTTGAGAAACGAGTTAAGAATGATTAATAGCTACATTAATGGGTTTAATTGATTTAATTGAAATTATTCTTGCAGATAATTACTGCCCGTGCATTCTTTACATGACTTAATAAATCTAGGAATGTTAGATATCTTTGGACCGTAATTATTTAAATTATCATTTATGGTTTATTAAAAACAAACTATTTTGTGTACGTGTGTAGTCTGTGGTGGTTTTTTCGTCTCGCATAATTAAAATACTACAATACCAAAGAATAAAATTTTGTATATTTTTGCTTCTTATATTTATATGAAGAGCTGATCAGATTTTGGATAAAATTGGTCAACCGGAAGTAGCAGTTTACAACCCTTAACAGTTTTCTGTGAAAAAACACGGTTAAATTTAATTTTTCAACAATTTATGTTATTTTGAAAATTATAGAATATTTAATTTTACATCTGTTTTGATTACATTAATTTTATTAATTTTTATTAAACTTTAGAGATAATAAAATATAAATTTCATAAATCTTGTATTCCATGTTCACCATGGAAACACTTAAAAATATTTTTTTGAAATCGGCACTAAAGTGCTCAAAAATCGTCATTAAAAGCTCAGAAATCGTCACTAAAGTAACCCATTATACGACGATTTTGAGCAACCCAGTGTTGGCAACCGTTAAATAATTATTGTACAATTAGGATAATTTTGGCAGATATATTGATGTACTATAGTAAATTTGGACCTAACGAAACAAAATCAAGAAGAATTAACTAATTAATTCCGATGATGAAATTGAGAACAAAACACATAATTTTGAGTGTCATTTACGATAACTTCACTGTTCGAGGTTGGCAACACTGACTATCACTTTCAATTGACAACTGACATATGTATAAACATAACCTATATTGTAATTTTGTTACAGTTTTTTCGAATTTTAGATTTCATATAAAACTTAATATGTACCTCGGCACTGAAGTTCCTTTTTATCACTCACATGGTTTATTACGGGCCTCGCCAACTAAATTCCATATTCGTGATAAAAAATTGAACTTTAGTGCCTTGATACATAAATAATTATTATTACGAAATGTGATACATGTCATTTTGATTGTGAAGTTGTTTTCATAGTAAAAAAATAAAATAAATATACGAAAATAAAAATTAATTTCTCAAATATAAATTAAAAATAAATAAATAAAAAGGTATGTTTCTGTATCATCAAATACTATTTTTTCTACAATCGTTGCACAATATCGACATTGTTATTCCATTTTTAGTTAGGAAATGTTCAAAATTGTCGCTCTAGGGCGACAAAGTGACATATTGTCGCACTAGTGCGACAAAAATAAAACAAAAATAAATTAGATAAAAGTAAATGATGCATTGGATTTTTCTGGTAATAACCTTGCTATTGCAAATACAGTTGGCATATACGTACATACACTTCAACTTAATCACCATAAACGTATTCACTCTGTAGACTTTATGTCAAATGTACTCCATATGTCAAATGTACTCCATGTGTCAAATTATGATTTCTTTGAAAATGTTTATTTTGTTCATAAACGTTGTCATGATTACGGTGACATGGGTAACTACAATTTTACTGAATTGTTATAGGCGGGACCAAAGATAATTTTGAAAATTAATTATTTTCTACAGCTTGACATTGGTCAACGATTGTAGAAAAAATATTGTGTGTATCTCGTCGGATAGAGCTTGTTCGGTGCACTTGTCGAGTGCAACAAACAATGCTCTATCCGCACTTGATACACAAATAACTATTGTACCGTTTAAGAGTTGTATTGGGCGGCAGGTTATGTGCTGGCCACATCAACTATTTTTTGTACCTTCTTGAATTATCCTACAACTGGCAATGATAAACGCTAAAACCATCAGTTAGTTGTTCAAGCTACAGAGGCTACTTCAAAACAAAACAATTCCTTGAAGGTCATTTCTTTTCCGTTTCGTGATTCGTTAATAGTTCAACTATCTTCTAATTATCTGATGTGAAGAGTCAAAAGTGCATACACACTTAAAAGACCTCCAAAGTGTTTGATATGCATGAGGGCGTCTTACTAATGCAGCAGTTAAATTGTAATAAACAGGAAATGGATGACTGCCAAAGAATGGCAATAGAAATGGACGAAGAAGTCATTAAAGATGAGTAATTAGAATCCTGATTGCGATCTGTAATTATTTTTTTTTCCTTTGAGTTTATGTAACGGGCTGAAATTGTATGCAAGGTGAAAATCATTTATTTATACAATTAATGTAAATGAAAATAATGAAAATCCGGGTTTCTATTGTATGTTTAATAGTTATTGGATTTGACACATATCTGACGATATTTCAGTTATTTATTTGGTCTGATCTAAAATCAAAATCAATTTAATTATGAAATCAATATTGAATACCTATCAAGTTTTTGTGCTCAGTAAATATATGAGATCGAGTAAATTTTTACCTCCCGCCTACCTCTAGGTAAGGGAGGTATTGTTTTTGGTCAAAAAATTAGGTAGTGAGTTTTCAATGAATAAGCACGTTTTAGGGTCCCTACAGTACGATTTTACTATTTTCGCGATGATGTATGTATGTATGTATGTGTGTGTGTGTGTAGTCTGTGGCAATTATTTCGCCTCGCGTAACTCAAATACTATAATACGAAAAAATACAATTTTGTGAATTATTGCTTTTTATATTTAAATGAAGAGCTGATTAGATTTTGGATAAAATTGGTCAACCGGAAGTAGCAGTTTTCTTGAAGCCCTTAACAGTTTTTCGTGAAAAACACGGTTAAATTTCCTTTTTCAACAATTTGTGTTATTTTGAAAGTTGAAGATTATTTAATTTTACATGTGTTTTGATTACACTAATTTTAATAATTTTCATTAGATTTAGAGATAATAAAATATAAAGAAATTAAATTTCATAAATCTTGCACTTCAAGTACACCATGGAAACACTTTTTTACGAAATGTGACACATGTCATTGTGATTGTGAAGCTTTTTTCTTAGTGAAATATACGTCAAAAATTAAAGTTTAAAATTCTCAAATATAAATAGAAAATAAACAAATAAGAAGGTATGTTTCTGTTTCATCAAATACTATTTTGTACCGTTAAAGAGTAGTATTGGGCGGGAGGTTATGTGTTGGCCACATCAGATTTTTTTTATTTTGTGCGGTTTAGAAATACAAATCAGCGTGAATATTATATTTATGTTCCTAATGAATTAAATACTGTTCTTAAATATAATTATAAATATAAAAGAGATAAAGTGGATTTAAATTGCAAGAATGTTGTACACGGGTACTGAATCAGTGTCATACAGTAAAATAATTACAATTTTAACGTGTGAAACATACTTTATATGCACAATTATACATAATTATACAATTTCTTTAATAATTTTCTCTTTCAAAATGTGCAGAAAATTATATTTAATTTACAGTAATCTTCGTGTAATTCTGAGAGCTTGTACAGTTTTATTATTTAAAATTATTCACCTCCAGTCTGTTCTATAAATAAATAATAATAGAAACATTTTATCACGATCGAATTGTTGGACATAAGGGGGAATATAAATACTTGTTATGTTCACCGCTTCAATAGCTAATTCCATGGCGTGGCAGTCGCGTGGGCCTTGGACGAACAGGACACAATCGACACGTCCGTTGTTTCCCGTGACGTCATCACTCGCATATGATAAAATGTATACATGGCCTGGCTAACATATGGTATGCGAGAAATGAAGTCATATATGAAATTGTTTTGTTGGACCAGGAACGTAGACGAGAAGTTTTTGACGGTGTACTAAGATTTAATTTGATTTTTACTATTTTCAGTGAATTCTCAGTTAATTATTGTCTTATATTCAAAAAAATGTAAAATAGTATTGGTTAAAATTATTTTCATTTGAAACTATTTGCTCAATTTTGTAATTTTCAAGTACTGAAATATAGTTATTCTGAAACGCTCACTTGCAGGCTATTATGATAGAGAGAAAAAAAAGCCTGCGACAAACAGATGTCGTGGGCTACCTATCTTCGTCTAACATTTATTTGTTGAGCTATGCAAAAACATGTTGCGCAGTCTATCCAAAACTGATATTATTTTTGAGGAATTATGATTGTCATTATTTACGAAGATCATCCGAGTGAAAATGACCATAATCCTGAATATAATACTATACTTTTTCTATTCCTGTAAATTCGGAATACACTTTTGAAAATGATCGAAATTCGTTGAAAAACGTCAACATAAAAATACACAATGACAACTGCCTACATGTCAACTGTCTTTAAAATAACTGTAAATTATGGATTTCTGGCTCTGTGATTGATTGAGAAGAGTGAATTATGAGTACTATAATTCATCGAAAAAATTGAAATAATGGGGAGTAAACAATTAATATTTAACAATGTATTGTTAACCCATTGAACTCATGCTTATTAATGTATTATTTAATTTTTATATTAAACAGTTTATTTAAAAATTATTGAATGCTAATTTCTTTATATTTTCTTATCAACTTTCTAAGCGGACTGTACGACAAAGATAGGTTACCCTCATATTGCCTGTCTCTCTCGGCTCGCATTTCAATGTTAGTGAGCGTTCCAGAATTATTATATTTCAATGTTTTTAAGGGTTTTGAGTTGATCCCCTATTTAATTTTTTTTTATGTGCGGCTATGGTGGTCAAGTTCATGGCACCGCACGCTAGATGCGTTTTGCATGATGATTTCATTTATTAATCAGTCGAATTAATAAGGCACGGACGATCCCTCTAATAAATAAGCCATAATTTATAAGCACGAAATAATACTTCTTCATAGTCAAGGATAAAGTTTAACGTTAATCTTATGATTCAATATATGACGTTCGGATATCTGGAATAGTATATTCTACAACAAGTAATGGAATGGCACATATTCCACGCGAGCAAAAAATTTGTAGCCCGAGCCAAAGGCGAGGGCTACGGTTTGCGAGTGTGGGATAGGCCATTCCGTTACATGTTGTAGACTATACTTTCTATAAAAAGGTTTTGGAAATTATACAAAAATACAAATATAAAACTGTTGAAAACGTCAAACTCAAATAAATCAAATTAAAACAAACAGACGTAACCATAACAACTGAATCAAGATACTTTATATGTCGCGTTAATAAGCGGTTCTGATTCGTCGAAAATATTCCATACGCCGCGTATGGAATGTTGGTGATTCCATAACAATTTTTAGTAGTGGAATGCCCAGTTTCCAAAACAGTGTTATAGAAAAGTATTTAATAACTACACAGACGAGAATAAAGAGTATATCAATATTAAAAACAATAACTTGTTCTGCTCAATGGCCTGCCTAAAGTTTTATTTTTCATATTAAAAATGTAGCATCGTTGAAAAGGGCTATACATTCTAATAAAAAAAATCTGTTGTGGGCAACACAATACCTCCCGACATTGATTTTTTATCGAATAATGCAGAAACACCGACCACCACTATCAGGAAACGCTCATCCCTTCAAAACATTATGACACATGCCAAAAAGTGACAGTTTTCAACCGATATTTTGTTTTTTCAAAAAATACAGGTAAGCAGATTTAAACAAAAATATCAAAAATAATTTTTCTTTAACGTGTTGTAATTCGTAAATGGTGACAGTAAGAGGAAAATGTTTCAAACAATACTTGTAGATAATAATATTTGAAGCATTATACTAATAAAAAAATTTATTGAGATATTTTAAAGTAACTTGATAGGGCTTCAAGTAAACTACCACTTCCGGTTATTGGATTATCACCAAAAACTAATCAGCTTTTTCAAAGCGGATACAATTGATTATACAAAATATCAAAATTTTCAATTTAGTAGTTTTTGAGAAACCGAAACTCCAGAGATCCACACAGACTGAACACACACACACAGACTTCAACGCGAAACTATTAAAATCGTATTCTAGGGACAGTAAAACGTGCTCATCCGCTGAAAATTTACTGCCCAATTTTTAGCATGATTCCTATACCTCTTTTACAGGATTTGGCGGGAGGTAAAAAGTACTTCTAATAATTTTATTGTACCAACCGTACAATTATATCCCCCTCTTTGTTGTGTAAGCCTATGTATTTATTTTTTGTCTAAAGTTATTAGTTAGCCAGCAAAATGGATTGGTTGCTTTAAAAACACTAGCTGGCACCACGAGCTTAGTTTTAAGCTCTGTTTTAGGGCTGTACAACATTCTAAAATTATTTTATAAAAAAATACTTAAAATAAAAGTGGTAGAAAATACATTTCTCTGTAACTTCTATTTGAAGCATTTTTTAATAAAATAATTTTAGAACATTGTACAGCGCTAAAACCGAGCCTAAAACACTGCTCTTAAGACACCCAAAAACAGAGCTCTTGGCCACTCTGTTTATCATCACGTCTTTCATCAATTTTGGTAAAGACAATCTGCTTTCGCAGATCTCAGTAGGAGGGAAAAGAACCACAGTTCCACTAATCAAACACTTCCCTCAAATAGCTAACAGAATCAGGTCGAGCCGATGTCGATAACATATTTTAATTAGTTTATCTTTTGAGGCAGTTCAGGTCGAATAGAATTTTGAGTGGATTATTTTCTGAAATCAATTCACCGCGTTTATCGAAGCACACGAATGTGCAACAACCATGATTAAATTGCACGACGAGGCGGTGTAATAATGGCTTGTAATCACACCGAGATCGATTTCCAGATAGGGCTGACGCCAGAGCCTAGTTGTAGAGCTAGTGGTCGTCTACGCGGTGCAATGAATTTGCAGAGAGGCTGACGAATGAAAGATGCTAAGCTTAATTGAATGAATTTGCTTGGAGCAATGGACTCTGGGCGCTATTATAGGGAGTAGGAACTAGAACTTGGAAATTGTGGAATTACCAATTCGAATTTACCTTTTGTAGGTTTACCTAATACTTGTGAGACTGCGGATTGCTGGTTGGTAACTCCTAATGGAGTATGATTCTTTAATTATTTACTAATAATACTTTAGTTCTAGTTCTATTGTTGTCGCAATCATGAGTAATCTATAGTGGACGGATTATATGCACAAAAAACTGAATTATATGCGCATATATATGCACTGATTTTTTGGGAAATATGCACTAACTATACATGCACAAATATAGAATATATGCAGCAAAATATGCAAACAAATCTTAAATTATTAGATAAAAAGTATAAATGAATGCTTTATGAATTGTATTGCACAATACAGTCTTAATCCTGATTCACAATTAACAAATTTACTACTAATATACATATAAACTAAGTCTAGAAAATTGATATTATAAGATTATGACATATTTACATAATTACAATTAAATTATTCAAAATTTTCTAAAAAAAGAAAAAGTGAAACATAAGTAAAAGATATCCAGCTGAGAATTCTCGGTCTTATATTCATTGTACCCACTTTTACCAGCATTCGTGTATACAATGAATACCTACCGTTACCGTTACAAGGATTTCCCTAAAAATATTACAGTTTATTGGTTTGTTTATTTGCTTATTGTATTGTTTATTGCTTTTTCCGTTGCATTCTTCTATTTATTGCGGCCTCCTCCAATATTTGGGAATTATCAATGTGTGTTACCAAAAATTTCAGGATGTTTATCACTAGACAAGATCTTAAAAATACTGAAATATGTAATTATATGCAACTATTGTAAAAATATGTTTTAGAATGCCCAAATATGCAATATATGCAATTAGTAAAGAGTATTAATTAAGTGTAATCAATGTAATTCGTCCAGAAAATTGATTTTATCCAATACCTCTCAATAAATGCTCTATAACTATGGCGATTTTAAACAAGGAAAGTAACAGATTACCCACTAGTGGGTATAATTTTGAGGAAAGCCACTAGTGAGTATTTTTTTATTTATAACAATAATAATAACACACAACACTTTGGAAACTACTTCGATTGACATTTTAATTTAAAAATTTAAAGCATATGTCACTGTCAAATAATATTTTTTTAATAAATTTTTTCATTTATTAAGAGTTGTTGGATAAAATGTTATACTTCATTCGTGGGCAAAGTGGAATTACCCACTCGATAAATTTATCACACTCAGTCTTCGGCTTCGTGTGCTACAATTTCTTTCGTGGATAATTCCTTACTTTGCCCACTTATAAAGTAAATAACTATTATTTATATATAATCCGCTCTCTAGTAATCTATTTCAGTCCTGAAATACTTACAATTGTTGTAAAGTGTAATGTCTGCATAGTTTTCTAAAAACGTCATCTCTGTGACTCGACATCACTTAAAAATAATGAAATATGAAATTATGCCTGTGGAATGTTGTCCAGTGCCGGAGATATCACATTTCAGCCAGCGGGCTCGTTGTAATAAGTGGTGTGTATGTCAATAAAGAAGTTGTCATTTATTACGGCAGTTATCTTTGAGAATGTTAGTTTAGGCTTGCAGTTTTAGTACGATGTTATCTGAATTCTTGATTCATTCGAAAATATTTTATAAATTATGGAATGACAGAAATTGCTTCACATAATTTACACTATTTTATTGGTAGTTATTTTACGCAAAATTATTATTATTAATTATAGATTATTAAATGTTATAGATCATTAATTTAAATTCTTATTTTTGTTCCCACAAATAAGAAAAATAGTTTCAAATGTAAACGATAGTCTAATATTATTCGACATCTTTTTGAATTCAATTTATCGAACACAATGTTTATGATATATTTGCTAATCCTTGCAGTTTCAAAATATATTTTTAAAATTTAAATACAAAATCTGCTCTGAATATGACCTACCACCATATCCTGTAAGGGAGGTATGTCAGTGATTAAATCTGCAATTGCAGATCCACTCCAGTCCATTTTTATTTGGAACTAAATCCAATTTTGTGCTATTCTAACGTTGTTTGATCGGGAAGTTATGTGCTGGCCACATTAGATTATATTAAAATTGTGTGAGTGTGTCAGAGGTTAAATCTGCAATTGCAGATCCGCTCCAGTTAAGTTAGTCTTAGCTTATATATTTCAGAAATTCATGTTAAACTTTTTACCTCCCGCCACATCGTGTAAAAATCATGCTAAAAATACGGTAGTGAGTTTTCAGTGGATGAGCACGTTTTAGGGTCCCTAAAATACTATTTTAATAGGTTTGCGATGATGTCTGTGTGTGTATCTATCAGGTTGTGTGTGGATCTCTGGAGTTAGGGTTTCTCAAAAACTACTAAACTGAAAATTTTGATATTTTGTTATATCAATTGTATCCCGTTTGGAAGAGCTGATTAGTTTTTGGTGACAATCCAATAACCGGAAGTGGTAATTTACTTGAAGCCCTATTAAGTTATTTCAAAATATTTCAGTAAATTAATGTTTTGAAGACAATATTTGTTATTAGAATAACGTTTGGAATATTATTATCTACAATTCTTGTTTGAAACATTTTTCTCTTACTTTTAAAATAAATTTATTTGTTTTTAATAACTGCACATCATTTCAAATTATTTTATGACTTACATAACATTGCTGTCAAAAATTAGGTTTGTCATTTGGATAAGTAAATTTATCGTGAGTTTAAATTTCTTTATAACATTGGACATTAACTTGTGCTTTTTGAAAAAACAGATCAACGGTTGAAAATGTCATTATTTGACATGTGTCATAATTTTTTGAAGGGATGAGCGTTTCTTGATAGTGGTTCCTGCATTGTTTGATAAGAAATTTATGGCGGGAGGTATTGTGCTGCCCACAACAGATTTTTTACTTCCAAATTAGTGTTAAAATGACAGTTTTCAGTCTATTGATGACATCATAGTTAATAAGTAACAAACCTTACAGGTCATTTCAAATGAAGTTATTCTGGACTGTTAGTATAGTAGTAGTAGTAGTAGTAGAATAGTACTTTTAAGTATCAATAATCTGTAAAATTATTAATAATAAAGTTTAAAGTAGTTAAAAACGTATGTATGAAACTGAATACCCAATGGCGTGTTAATATATTTATTAATCTTCTAATCGCATAAATGAAACAATTACACATTTAAACAAACATATGATAGGTGTGGCCATATGGTGAATGTAATGTAAACTGTAAACACACCTTTACGCTAGTGCCACCCTTTAATTAGTATTAATATCGCGAAGTAGGCTCGGCACTCATTTGTTTAAATTTATTTTCCGCCATTCGGGAAAAGCACGCAACGAAACAAAACACTTAAATTATCCAAGCCTACTTGTTCATTTCATGATGAATTGCAACAGTTTTAAAATTGTATCTGGCAATTAACGTAATTGGATAAATTTACAGTTTTAAAATGAGTGATTCTATATGAGAAAGATATATATTTGTGTAATTATTTTTGGTTTAATACTGCATTGTATACTCCATGTTGAACTTACAGTTAAATTCATAATTAACCTCGTTAATTTAGTGAAATTAATTATGGTATAATATTAAATATGCCAATTACCGGATTTATGTTTCAGATTTAATTAATCTCAGCTATATATCATATTTATGTATAATTAGTAAAATTTGAATTTAGTGTGCAATTAAAAGTTTATTACAGATTTGTTAAAATATGCAAAATTATTAGTAAAAATTCGTTCAACCTATTCTATTTTACCCCCCAATTAAAAGGAAATTATAGTGCTGAAATGAACTTCATTTTTAAACGACAACCTTGTGATAAACTACTTTACCTTCGATTTGGATTATTGTTTTTGATTTGTATCTTTTTAACCCTTAACTGGTACAATAGGGTCTTCGAAGACCCTTTGTTTTTAAATCTAGTTGTTTAGTGTTAAAATATTAATTAATATCTAGTCTTTAAAACTTTGTATCTAGTAATACAAATATAGCTTTTATAATATTTAAAACGACACATATTTTTGACACTTCACAATTATTTGACACATAGATGTTAAAAATATTTTAGGTTTTGTTCCCAGTGTAACTAAGATTACTGAAATATATTATTAAATATATAATTTAGTTTTTCTCAAAATTAGAAGCATGTACAAGAAAAGTGCAAATAATATTTTATATTTCAAATATTCTTGCTAATATCTTTCATTTGAAGCTTTTTTTCAAAGCTGATTATATTTTTGAAAAAATGGAATTTATTGTTTTGTGTGTTTAGTAAACTTCCTCTTCCATGAAACTTATAAATTCCAAGTTCCGTTTACATATCTTGTCTCGTTCATGAGATATTACACACAGACATTCATCCATCCATCCATCCATCCATTCATCTATCCTCACACACAGACATCATTGAGAAATTGATCTTAAGGGATTCAGTGGACGTCAAAATATGTATTTCCGCAAAAATCTCGTCACCGATTTTTTTCATAATTCCAATACTTCCTTATACTTTGTATAAGAAAGTAAAAAACACTATACTAGTTAAGAGTTAAATAAACTATTAGATTTGTTTTTAATTTTGTTATATTCAAAAAGATGTGTATAATATTGGCTACAGTTTTTTTTTTCAAACAGTTTTCCAAAGTTTGTTCCTCGCCGCTATTTTCCTAAGTAAAATAAAGTATAGTAATCCAAGAACAGAGCTTGTAGAATCAGCCATTGTATTCACTTGTTTATCGCTATTAGACCAACCACAATTTAATATTAATTACTATGTTGCTGACCAAGCGTCTCTTAGAATAAATATCACGCTCTGGTATCTCTATTTAGATATCCTTCAGAATATCTATGACAACCATAGATTTCTTTGAAATCTGACCGCAATAAACAGATATATTCCGAGAATTATGAATCCTGTACGTGTTGATGGCATAAATATATAGAATTAAAGTTCCGTACTTGGAAATTATCAAATTTAATTTAATTCTGTGCAAGTGGTTTAATTAAATTAATTATGGAATTTGCTATTTTTAGAAATTCATTTCGCCAAAACCACAATATTGTATTTTATCTATTTACTACTGGCAGTTCTGAAAATGTTGGTTTTTGGACAACTATTAAACTGTATCTTTTTAAATACAACAAAATTATTTAATTTTCATAATTAATTTGTCCTAGCATTGGCAGCTGTACTGAAATGAAGTGACCTGTATTGAAATACTCACAAAACAAATTCATTTCGCACGATGCTTGCAATGTACCTCATATCCCTAGCAACAACAAACATACAATGAGCAGATTTCTCAGTGGTCGTAGAAAATATATTATTATATGAGGGATTATGATAGTCATTATTCACGAAGATGAAGTTTGCAAGTTATCCAAGTGAATAATCCCGAATATAATACTATACTTTTTCTACTCCTGTAAATTTGGAAATCACTTTTGAAAATGATCGAAACATTGAAAGCCGTCAACATAAAAATACGCAATAACAACTAACTATATGTCAAATGTCAGACGGCCATTGCTTGGTGATCCACATCACGTCTTTAAAATAACCGTGAATTATGGATTTCTGGTTCTGTGATTGGTCGAGAACAGTGAATTATGGATCATAATTCACTATCGCGAATTTAGGGTACTATAATTCATCGAAAAATTTGGAATAATGGGGATACAGGTGTAGAAAAAGGTATATTATTTAATTTACTGTTCATACGAAAAAGATAAATAAATAAAATAAGTGTTTGAGTGAAATTTGGATTACTTATTATAAATAAATATTAAAACAATTATAAAATAAAATACCATTAATTACATTTCTTCAGTGTATAGTTATCCATTTTTAATATTAAACTAAAGTTTTTTTGACAGTTCAAACGTCATGCATTTGTCAATTCCAAGGCCATCACTATAAAGATGCAATTGTTATAAAACTCTTAAATCGATTATTTCGAATACAAAACAAGCAAAATTAAATGTGTGTACTAACTTGGAAACATAATCTACAATATTTATTTGAAGCATTTTTGAAAAAAAATTCTGAATCAATTTTATCTGTAAAGCTGCCGAAATGACTTGAATCGTAATATAGGAAGCTTGGTACAGTAAACATTTGCCTACAACAGCAAACATTCATCTTATCTGTCTTTTGATGTGGGAGAAAGATACCTACCTACTTTTCAATTCACCGCAAGTTCTCGTTATAGAAAATTCATCTTCGTCTTGTGAATTTTCTAGTTCCTTTTATTCTTTCCTTTCGAAGAATCTACTATGGAAATATTGAAATTGTGGTTGGAATTTTGACTTGAATTTATTGTTCTGTGTTTACACACTATTCAGCATTCGTTCTTTATATTCTTTTGATTTTAAATTATTAAGTTTATTGTAGAAACACACCGAGAAATGCGAAAACGAAAAGTTAAATCATGTTTGAAATTTAGAGAGTTTTAGTTACGAGCTGAATGGATTTTGGTAGCAACTAATGACCGGAAATTGTTTTCTGGGCAAACCTAATTGATTTCGAAAAAAATTGAATTAGTTACAATTTTTCTGTCAAGCGATTTCCCTATTTTATACCGTTCAGTTGGTATTGGTCGTTCAGAGTAGATTAAACTTATTTTGTTATTTATTTTTATGTTTGTGACACATTTCCGTTTTACTTTACAACCACAAAATACACGATTTCTGTATTTTAAGTTGTTATTAAGTTGTTAACCAATAAGTCAATCGTCAACTTTCATGCTCAATGTCTATATAGACTACAGTAATATGTCTCTATCAGAAACCGTTTAAAAATGAAGTTCATTCCAGCACTAATAAAATGCCATTGTACTGCCGAAACATATCTTGAAATTAGTTCCAGCAGATTCAACTCACGTTCAACTGTTTCCTCATCATTACCTAAACTACCAAAAACAAACAAAAATACTAGTTACTATTTCTTCCGAGCCTAAACTTATCCAATTCATGGCCCGCTAAGATGACGAAGCGATTTAAAAGTCATTACAACAAACTTGTAAGCTTGCTACGCCGAAACAAAAGACGATCTACAAACTACACTACAAACAGTTGAACAGCAGTTCGGCGCAAGTAACTTGGAACAATAGACGTACGACCGTAGCTCACTTGTTAGGGAAACAACGAGGTTTTACTGTTATTGTTTATTTGTTGTTTGTAATTTTATGTTTTTAGCGAAATTCGCGAAACAAAATACAATCGAACTTTGATTTGCTACAAAACTATTTAAGTTATCGTGTTTTTTCACTTATTTTATTGCTTTCTTATATGTATACGATTTTGAGCAACCCAGTGTTGGCAACCGTTAAATAATTATTGTACAATTAAGATAATTTTGGCAGAATATTAACGTACTATAGTAAATTTGGACGCAACATGAAACAAAAATTGCAAGAAGAATTAACTAATTAATTCCGATGACGAAATTGAGGACAAAACACATAATTTTGAGTGTTATTTACGATAACTTCACTGTTCGAGGTTGGCAACACTGACTGTCAGTTTCAATTGACAACTGACAGATGTATAAACTTAACATATATTGTATTTTTTACAGTTTTTTCGAATTTTAGATTTCAAATAAAACTTAATATGTACCTCGGCACTGAAGTTCCTTTTTATCACTCACGTGGTTTATTTACGGGCCTCGGCAACTAAATTCCATATTCGTAATTTAAAAAATTGAATTTCAGTGCCTTGATACATAAATAACTATTATATTAAGACAGCTTCATTCTTTGGCTACAGAAATAAGTCAGTTTCATTTATTATAAATAATGATATTGTCTACCAAACTAATTATGCTGTATCTATCTTCATAGTTGTTTATAGCGTATTGTAAACAATTGATGTTACTTTCCCATAGATTGAACAGCGCTGTTGTTATACACAGTCATGAAATTTTCAAATACCATAATCCCCTTAACTGTAGTGTATTACATCCACGCAGAATATCACGATCTTACCCCACATCTGGGGGTGTAAAGCATCATAATTCATTGTCAAGTGCCATATTAATTAACAGGCTAATAGCGTCGTATCTTAATGGATATTTTAATGCTAGCGGCGAAATTAAATTTAGTAATATTACATGCAAATCGTTTTGTATTAAATTCAAGCGCTTAAGATTATATTGTTTTAGAAAGCATTACTTAAAGAGTTAAATAATGCCCTATTTTCGTTTCATTATAAAAGATTACTTTCACAAAATTAATTGTTTACTGTTATGTATTACTCATCTATTTTTATTGTTGTTCTCTTATATTACATTTGAATTTATACTGTAATATTTATTTATATTTTTCTTATATCTAAAAATTTTCATACATGTACTGTATATTTCATATATAATGAAAAGGCTAAGTGTAAGAACAGCGTAAGCTGAACTTTGACCAAATAAAATATAATAAAAAAATATTTGGTTTCACAGACATGGAAAAATTAACCAATCGAAATTTGGTGGAGGTGCCAACTTATTTTTTCTATTAATTTTATTTCTTTGATGCTGTAGCAGATAAGAACAATACAATCATAATAAATAATAGAATGACAAAATAGACAGACCTATAAATAGCAAACAGAATGAGGAAACCAAACAATATATACATAGTTTACAAGAAAACAAAATAATAAAACAAATGTCATTGTTTAATTACTTATCAAAAGGTCAACACATGTCATTTCACACCCAAATAACGTCGGCTACATAAACTAATTAATTATAATAATTATATCTCTTCACTCTCTATAATAATCTAGACCTCATAAAAGTGTCGTTGTTCCTACAACCAAGGAGCTACGACTACCCGTACAGATTTCTGAATAAATAAAAAGTCAAATAAGAACCTTAAACAACTAAAATAAAGAAGTGCTTTACAAAAAGAAAAATAAATTCCAATTAAAACTTCTTGCGCAAAATAAAAATTCAATCCAAAGTTCATTAGCAAAACAAACGAAAAGGCAATGAAAAGAAAAGTTTGAAAGTCCCTACAGGTTCAATTAATTTTATTTATTGATAAAATCAAAGCTAGCAGTTAAGTGGTTAGCATTCAACCTTTCATATTAGGGTGAAATTGGAGTAAAACTCAAGGAAATTATTTGAAATTATACAGATTCAAGTACCTTTAAGGATTTGAAATCGTTTTTATAAGAACTTATTTCTATTTTCAAATTTCAATAGTATATTGTGTTACTAGGACTAAATGTGATACTGAGCATGTTCCAAGCTATTTTTTTTTCAAATAGTAAATAGAATAAATCATTAAAAAGTTCCCAAAACTACAAAAAAATATTCTGTTATCCAGCAATTCTAGTTGCTGTTTTTTTATATTTGTTTTATTTTTAACTGTAAAATTATTGAATTAACCTAACTATTTTTCATAATATTTTACTTTGTCCGTCGCCAGAGTAGAAGTGTTGCCAAGGAAACACTTTTACGCCGACGGCTACAATATTGAACATCTGCTACTTGAATTTAACATACCTATATAACAACGTAATTTTATGACGTATGACGAAAAAATATTTTATCCAACACCTCTCAATAAATGCTCTATAACTATGACGATTTTAAACAAGGAAAGTAACAGATTACCCCCTAGTTATTAGAAAAGTCAATAGTGAGTAATTTTCTATTTATAACAATAATAATAACACACAACACCTTGGTAACTACTTCGATTGACATTTTAATTTAATAAATTTAAAGCAAATGTCACTGTCAAATAATATTGCTTTAATAAATTTTTTATTATTAAGAGATGTTGGATAAAACATTATATTTCACACGTGGGCAAAGTGGAATTACCCACTCGATAAAATTATCACACGGGTGTGATAAAATTTATCTTGTGGGTAATTCCTTACTTTGCCCACTTCGAAAGTAAATAACCATGGTCGAACTATAATCCAAAAGTCTTTTTAATTTTTTAAATTATTAAATAGGAGTGAAATTATCAAAGTGTTTAATTAACACGCTATACAATTTTTAACCTAATGAATTAATTACACGACTGAAACAAATTTCATTGACCTCCGTCCCATCTCGCAATTACAAAATCCCAAACGTATACCCTTTAATCAAACATTCATCATTTAACGCCCTTTTCCGCTTTATTTTTACATTTTACATTTTCACACATTCGCACCAACACATGTATACATTCATGTATGTGTCGTTGATTAGCCTGAATGGTCGTCAAAGTAATTAACTGTATTACCGGCCGCCCAGGGCTGCCAGCATGTCGATAATGTAGGGCAGCAGCTAGAGAGAGGTGGAAATAAACTGGAAGGACTTGGCAATTTTCTAGAAATAGGAAATTGAAATTCAATGATTGAGAGGATAGTAATTGGCTCACTATATTACGTAAGATACAGCGAGCAATCATTACATAGAAATTTTTTTTATTGTAACGCATTTTGAAATGTGAAATGTTTTTCGTTTTTGTTTAATTTGGTGAAAAATTTATAAAGTACTCCAATGAAAACATGCTGATAAAAAATGTAATGTAAATAGAGAGCGGATTATATGCAAAGTGCATATCTTTAAATAAAATCAATTTTCTGGGCGAATTACATTGATTACAGTTAATTAATACTAATTACTAATTGCATATATTGTATATTTGGGCATTCTTATGCATATTTTTACAAAAGTTGCATATAATTGCATATTTCAATATTTTTAAGACCTTGTCTAGTGATAAACATTCTGAAATTTCTGGTAATGCACATTGATTATTCCCAAACATTGGAGGAGGCCGCAATAAATATGCAACGAAAAAAGCAATAAACAATACAATAAGCAAATACACAAACCAATAAACTCTAATATTTCTAGGGGAATCCCTGTAACGGTAACGGTAGGTATTCATTGTATACACGAATGCTGCTAAAAGTGGGTACAATGAATATAAGACCGAGAATTCTCAGCTGGATATATCTTTTACTCATGTTTCACTTTTTTTTTTTTTTTAGAAAATTTTGAATAATTTGTTATTGTAATTATGTAAATATGTCATAATCTTATAATATCAAATTTCTAGACTTAGTTTATATGTATATTAGTAGTATATTTGTCTCGATATTTGTTAATTGTGAATCAGGATTAATACTGTATTGTACAATAAAATTGTATACTTTTTATCTAACAATTTAAGATTTTTTTTGCATATTTTGCTGCATATATTGTCATATTTGTGCATATACATTGCATATTTCCCAAAAAATCAGTGCATATATATGCGCAAATAATTCAGTTTTTCCGTGCATATAATCCACTCTCTAGTAATAACAATTAGCACTGATTATTGACAGATGACATTTACCGTGTTACCATTGTTTTGGTAAATTGTTTTATTTAAATTAAATATTTCATTATTTCAGGTAAGCGTCATAGCTTACTATTCTTTATACAATTAAGGATAATTAAAATGCTCGCCAATTTTTTTTTAATAATGCAAAATATGAATTATTTTACTTGACTATAAAGCAAATTTGTCGTACTTTTCAAATTTGTAAAACAATATAGTATATTCCATTCGAAATTTCAAAGTTGATATTAATTACTAGTAAACCGGAAACAATATCATGAATGTACATCCGCCATCAATTAGCTTATATGTTGTAGTATAAATCATGTTATGTGAAATAAACTGATATGTTGATAAATAAGCAAGCTATTTGCTGGAACCATTTGATTCAATTCATCATATTATCAGCAGAACAGTAGCTCAAATTCAATAACATTCCTCCATTGATTACTCTCCTATTCTGATACCCTCAGCATAAAACCTCATAACATTATAAAGTATAAACCATACGCTACATTCCAAACATTACAATCGCGCGTTCGTCCATTCGAGCTGCCTTCAACTAACGATGCCACAACGTCCCCCAGCTGACGCCCCAGCTGTTGGTAGAACTGTTGAAGTGTTGCTTCAGTCGTTCGGCCTCGCGATTGCAAATTGTGATGTTTGTTTTGTACTGGATTCTTCTGAAGATTGCTTCGGGTCAGCAGATGGTGCTAATGGAGATTTTATTGGATTTTTTGTTGGTGGAAAGGAAATTTGAATTCGTGAATGAAAATTGTACACAATTTTGTACACAGCGCTAATTCTTGAAGTTTTGTTTCAAAACTTTTTGAATATAACAATTTAACACAAATCAATTAATACTGAGGCATGCCTTAGAGTAAACTACCTCTTATGATTGATTGATTACTATTACAATTTAATCAGCTTGTATAACTTATACCATATTCCATTTGAAAATAATGAGAGTGAACAATAAATTAAAATGTGCAGAAATAGCTATGCGGCAAATAAATTCACCAAAAAAATAAAATATTACTTTACTATGATGTTCATAGAATGCCGCTCGCTTTATACCTAGAACGAAACTAACTTCTCGAACAATAGAAACACCGTTCTCTTCCGAACGGTATAACTTGGCGAATTGCAGTAATTTTGAATTTCTCTACTTTAGAGAAAAGTTATAAAAACTGCAGTCCACGTCAAAAAATATTCAATTTAAATGTACAAACGTTACAACACAAAAAATAGTTATTTGTATATCAAGGCATTAAAGTATAATTTTTTATTATGAATATGAAAACCATATGAGTAATAATACCTACATAGTTATTTATGTATCAAGGCACTGAAGTTCAATTTTTTATCACGAATATGGAATTTAGTTGGCGAGGCCCGTAATAAACCATGTGAGTGATAAAAAGGAATTTCAGTGCCGAGGTACATTTAAGTTTTATTTGAAACCTAAAATTCGGAAAAACTGTAAAAAAAATTACAATATAGGATAAGTTTATACATTTGTCAGTTGTCAATTGAAACTGACAGTCAGTATTACCAACCTCGAACATTGAAGTTATCGTAACACTCAAAATTATGTGTTTTGTCCTCAATTTCGTCATCGGAATTAATTAGTTAATTCTTCTTGCAAATCTTGTTTCATGTTACGTCCAAATTTACTATAGTACGTCAATATATCTGCCTAAATTATCCTAATTGTACAATAATTATTTAACGGTTGCCAACACTGGGTTGCTCAAAATCTTCGTATAATGGGTTACTTTAGTGACGATTTTTGAGCTTTTAAGGAAGATTTTTGAGCACTTTAGTGCCGATTTCAAAGAAATATATTTATTATGTACAAAGAAAGAGTAAAACAAAATTATTATAATAATTACATAAATAAATTTTAATATTAGACTTTGATGTTAAATATTATGAAAATTAAAAACACAGATAAGAATTTTAAAAATGTTTTGTTTATTTATTAAAGCTTTAAATTACATTTATCGATTGTTAATGTTCTGATAAGGAAATAAATCCCGGAATTTGATAATAATTGCGGCTTTTTAGAGATAACGTAGATAATACTGCTTTTATATTTGAATCATTTTTATATTTAGACTGATAAACCTTTTTATTTTCCTGTTTTATGCAATTTAGTTTATATCAGTTTATCAAGGGATTAAAAGATTTATTTATAAAGATATTTAAATAAATATTTTGCAATAATTATTGTCGTATTCTTTTACACATTTTGATATAAGTTGTGAAAATTGAAATGTGATATATAGAAATTTCAATGTCCCTTTTATCTCCCGTCATATCCGGTTAGGGAGGTATAGAAATCACGCTAAAAATTCCTAGTCTATCCAAATTTTTAGCTTGTTGCTATTGGAGACGGGCGACAAAATAAAATCAACTTTGCTTTAACAAAATCAAGCCCAAAAATCAATTTTCTATATCAATCGTCGGAAAAATAAGTTTAATTCATTATAACACTGAAATTTTATGTGAAATAAATTATGATGAAGAATTTAAAAGCACCAGAAAAGCATCTGAATGCCTTGTTCATAACAGATGATGTACAATTCTAATGTTCCCACGTTAAATTTTAAATACCTCTTGTTTCTCACAACGAACCGATCCCGTTGGTCTTGGTCTTCTACGGCGGGATAACAATCGGACAAGAGAAGTCTGAAGTGTCTCGTACAACACCCGAGGCCACGTAGCTGAGCGCGTATTCAATTGGAAAGAGATTTTATCGAAATATCGGGTGAAGAATTTGCCGGAGAATCGACTTGACATTTCAATTTACAGAAAGTGAATAATGTGTTTGCAATGTGAGATCTTGGGCGATCGCTTACGGATCAACTGTTCTGACGATTGAGTTTGAAGTTTTTACCTCCTCGCGTAAAAATTCGGTAGTGAGTTTTTAGAGAGTAGGATTTAAATAGTTCCGCGATGATGTCTGTGTGTTCGTCTGTCAGTCAAAAACTACTAAACTGAACATTTTAATATTTTGTATTTATCAATTGTATCCCTTTTGGAAGAGCTGATTAGTTTTTGTTGATAATCCAATAACCGGAAGTGGTAGTTTACTTGAAGCCCTATCAAGTTATTTTAAAATATCTCAGTAAATTATGGTTAAATGACAATGTTTGTTATTAGAATAATATTATTGTCTACAATTATTGTTTGAAACATTTTTCTCTTACTGTCTCCATTTACGAATTACAATACGTTATATAATAGTATATTCTACAACAAGTAATGGAATGGCACATATTCCACACGAGCAAAAGGTTTGCAAGTGTGTAATATGCCATTCCGTTACATGTTGTAGACTATACTTTCTATAACAAGATTTTGGAAATTATACAAAAATACAAATATAAAACTGTTGAAAACGTCAAACTCAAATAAATCAAATTCAAACAAACAGACGTAACCATAGCAACTGAATCAAGATACTTCATAAATCGCGCTAATATGCGGCTCTGATTCGTCGAAATTATTACATACGCGGCGTATGGAATGATAGTTGTTCCAATACAATTTTTAGGTTTGGAATGCGTAGTTTCCAAAACAGTGTTATAGAAATTTATATTTTGACATTTTTGTTTAAATCTGTTTACCTGTGCTATTTGAAATAACAAAAACTGTTGAAAAATGTTTATTTTTGGCATGTGTCATAATTTTTTGAAGGGATGAGCGTTTCTTGATAGTGGTAGTCCGTGTTCCTGCATCATTTGATGAGAAATCTATGGCGGGAAGTATTGTGCTGTCCACAACATATTTTTTGTACTTATTACGATATTGTGGATAAAATTCTATGACAATATTGCTTCGCAGTACTATAAAAATTACAATATTGCATAGTCCCATTTATCGAACTGAAATCAATCTGCTAAACGTGCAAATTAGTTTTTAAAATTCTAAAAAGATTAATCTTCGAAGAGCTCAAATGTCATCTCCATCCATCCAAAGACTGATTGGCCTTAGATGTCTTTGTAGCCTGGTGTATATTTAACCTGTCACTTGATACTATTCTCAGCTTCGCCTCCAAGTTTAAGAAATCTTCCCACTTCTGGTGGGCTGTGCAGCGGGATACAATGTCGAATTATTTGTCTGCTGTCTTCATGGAAAAGCAGTGGTTAAAAATAGATGCAGTGTAGTTGAAGCAATGCATAACAGATGGGGTTGAATGAATATACATGATCTGTAACTTATATACGACTACGTTTTAATTTTTTTTGATGCATTTCCTTAATACCACGAAGATTATTTTAACCCTCTATTGCATGAATTATAATTTTTTTTTAATAAGGGCTCATAAAAATTATTTTTCACAAAAGAAATATACATATATTTAAAATAAGTGTGTTACATAAATTTTTTTCTTAAAATAAAAAAAAAATTTTTTAAGTTTTATTCATTATTGGGAACATTATGAACAAATTCAACTTACAATAGAACTTTGGTCTATTGGGTCGGCTTTGCGTACTATACAAAATTGTTTAATAAACAACCTCTTCTAAGAAAACATAAGATAAAAAAAAATTTTGGAAATTTTGTGAAGGTGTATTTAGCTGTAATAAGCTGCTTCCTTCAAATTTTACATTTTCTATCTCAGTTTCTGTAATTATTCTTTTTCCACTTCAACTGTTTTTTATGTTGGCCAAATTGGGAGGAATGACCTAATTGGCAATTGACAAAGTGTGTATAATGTTCCCAAATGGTTACAACATGATTGCCATGAATGTAAACTGCATAAGAAAAGAAAAAAAGAATTTTAAATTTTATGTTCCCGATCGGGAACAGTATGCAATAGAGAGTTAACTTATGATTCGTCGTTACTAAGAATTGTAACCCAATTCAAAAATAAGTTGAAAGAAATTTTCGTATTTGAAATATGCCAAGAGCTTCGTTTTTAAGATTAATGGATATTCAATAAGTTTTTCGAGGCGCGGATGTTTTATTTGTTTTTCTCGCGTGTTTACGGACAGCGGAAACCGTAGCTGATGGCTGATAGATTTGTGTGAAATTGATATTCTGATTCAATTTCCTCTTCATTTCATTCGCTTACGAAGAAGTCGATATCCTTGTAGCCAATATTTGAAACTGATTCATTTTGAAATAACTACTTCTGATGTACAATTAGCAAAATAAATATTTACATTAATATATCACTCGAAATCGTACAGAAACATAAGCCCATATTCCCATCTCATGATTTAGAAATAAAGTTATTCAATTCTTTTTGAATTAATATAGGGCGAAATAGTGCTCTACTTGTAATCGTTTCCTAGGGATATTTATGGTTATAGGTTGGTATTACTGTTTTGCTATTGCTCTTGCAGTCAATGCGTTCAATATTAACTAGATTTTGGCAATTTTTTTGACCTAAATAGTTAAGTGAAAAAAATAACACCTCTCAATAAATGCTCTATAACTATGGCGATTTTAAACAAGGAAAGTAACAGATTACCCCCTAGTGGGTTTTGAGAAAAGTCACTAGTGAGTAATTTTTTATTTATAACAATAATAATAACACACAACACCTTGGTAACTACTTTGATTGGCATTTTAATTTAGAAAATATAAAGCATATGTCACTGTCAAATAATATTTCTTCAATAAATTTTGCATTTATTAAGAGATGTTGGATGAAGCATACTTCACAAGTGGGCAAAGTGGAATTACCCACTCGATAAAGTTATCACACGAGTGTGCTAAAATTTCTCTCGTGAGTAATTCCTTGTTTTGCCCTCTTGTAAAGTAAAGTACTATTAAATGATAAAATTGGGTCTATTCTCTTAAAAGTTGATACGATCCAACTTACTAATTGTGTTTATTTTTTGACGTTTCTTTAAACCAATGAAATTCTTTATTGTATGTCACCAATCCTGTCATTATTATACTGAGAATAATGCTCTTGTGATTATTCCCGGCAATATTCTCTGTAGCTTTTTGTTTTTGTTGATAGATGTCAGATGAATTAAATATAACTCGAGAGTTGGATAAATTAGAAAATAATTCTCCAGTATCTTTCTCAAACTTGTCGCCATTTGGCAATAGCCACTCAAGCCCTATGGGCTTTTGTGGCTATTGCCTGGCAACAAGATTTCGAAAGATCTGTCAAATTATTTTCAATTTATTCTCACTCTCTTGTTATATTATTACTGAGAAAAATTTATCGTCTTTTGACAGCTAATGAAATATTGTCCATCTCCATTAAATATGCAGTTTCGATGCAATTTTGTCACCATTAGCAAATTGCTACGATAACAATTCCGTTATAGAATTCGCTGCGCTCATGAGGCAAACTTCGAGTTCAAATGGGAAAAAGAAGCGCTTTCCTCTCTAGTTTGACAAATAACTATTATTTATATTAATAATATACCTCTTCAACGTATACCAAAATATATTGAAACAACCAACTGCTACATTCTTCTTTCTTCTTTGCAGAAAACATCGACAGCATCGCCGAATCCCTGTCCGACCTAGCTAAACAAGAAGGCTCCCGAGACAACATCTCCATCATAGTAATCTTCCTCAAAGATCCGTCAAAGATCGCCAAGAAACTCTCCGCAGACTGGGGTTGGACTGCCGGCCAAACACAAGACGTCACCATGGAGACAGGCGTCGACAACACCAACATCAACAACACCGCGTCCAACAACGCCTTCGATCTCTTCGACGTGTTCCAGAAACGAGGCAACCTTGATCACTTTGCCAGCGAACCCGAGATTAAATCCAACGGGACGGATGCTAAGAATAGTGAGTTGTATTTGTTTGATCGGCCGGCCAATGGGAAACGGCCAGCGGATGAGTTTGACGAGGAAGATGATGATTTTGGACCTGAGACTGATGTAGATACTGTTGATGATGTTTTGTTAAGTCCGAGTATTGCATCAGCGAAGGCGCTGGCCGAAGGAAATGGGAATAATAATGAGGATGAGGATAAGGTGAAGATGGATGTTTTGGATGTGGATCTGGAGTTGCAGAGACAACAGAGCAGCGAGTTTGAGCCAATGAGGGAAGCAAGAGAGGAAACGCCTACTCCGCCTGCTGATTCTGGTAAGCTTAAATTGTTTTTTTTTTTCTAAATTATTTACGAAATATTTTATTTTGCACTTCCGGGTTTAAGGATGTTCTAACCTTATTTCGAATATTTAGATTCATTCAATTTTTGAATTTCTAATGTGTCGGACAAATTAATCTTAACTTACGATTTGTGTAATTTACATTAGTTGTATTTAATGATCAAAATCATTACTTTGCAAAGTTATTATTGAATCCAATGGAAAGTTAATTTAGTTTCTTTGGATATTATTATGTCCAAGGTTTAACGTTTGACGAAGTGATCGTTTGAAAATACGACAAAAGTAATATAACCCAACATTAGACACGGACAAAACAATTAGAACATCCTTAAATGTCCTAATAATTTATTATTTCTTCCTGTGGACTGAAGTGTCAGTTTTAAGCTCGGATTGATCAAATTTCAAAATTTAATCCGAAGGGAATAATGCTATCGTTGTTATCATAGCTATCCATTTTCAACATTCGAGTGTATATTTTAAATCTTTTAAAATTAATCATTATTTATAATATTTTGCTGAGACGAGGGTTGGAAGTGCAACAAATAGTGTATATAACATAGAACTGAAGTACCCTTGGTATATAAACTATTATTTTACATCCATACTACGTAATTAACAGATAATCTATCTCATTTGAGCTTAATAATGGCTGATAGGAATGTGCAAAATAAACCGATTATTTTCATAACCGGTTATATTACATCGGTTAATCGATTATAAACCGATTCTGCTTCGAGTTCTATTTAACCTATTAACCGGTTATTAGAACCAATAACTGTACAACGGTTATTAATGATCAAAGATAAATAATTCATAAATATATATTTTAAATTTGCCGAGACAAGTAATATTGGAAATTGTAGATGACATAAATGTGCATATAAATAACGTGTGTAGTAATAAATTTAACCATAATGCCTGTTTTGCACGACGCAATTTACTGGCCAATAAATTGGCCAAGTTTTCGTATCAATAAATTGCTAATAACAAAAATATTGTTGTTAATTTTACACACGTCAAGTTATCTGTCAATTAATGTGATAAATTCGTACGACTAGTTTTTAACCAAACATGATGCAAAACACTTTAAAATTCAACCAATGGGAACAGTATTATATTGATAAAATCCCGTTACCCCGATAAATCCCCGTTTCCCCGATAAAATCCCGTTACTCCAATAAAATCTCGACCATTGATAAATACTCATAATTTGATCACAACTACTTCAAGAACGTTGTTTGAAGGTAACTGTGATAAAATTATTTCGAATTATGATAAGTTCCCCGGGAAATTATCACTTGTTGCTAAGTAACAGTTGTTGACAGTTAATTTAATATTTGATTTGTTTATTTCAAAGTGTCACTTTCACGGCAAGTGAATGAAATTAATAATAGTTATCGCAAAAAAATTTCTCACCGAATATCCCTCGATCATTGATAAATTTTCACAATTTGATCATTACTACCTCAAGAACGTAACTGTGATAAAATTATTTCGAAATTATCAATGGCCTAGGGATATTATAGTAGAGCTCTAGAAGAATGTAGGTATTCTCGTCCGCCATTTTGGGTCCATGTCATAAATAAAACAAGTTATTGGAATCCAGTTACTTAAAAAAAACATTTAAAATTTGTATCTGTCAAATTTGAAAACATATTTCTTGAAATTCTGTAAAATCCAACTACACAAATCATACGGTAATATATTAGAAAGTATTCTGTACACTTACCTGTTAGATATGAAATATAATAATTAAGAGAATGATGTATCACAATTATTAATCAATATCAACTTCAAATTTGACAGAAAAGAATTAAAGTAACTGGATTCCAATAATTTGTTTTATTTATGTCACTTGGACCCAAAATGGCGGATGAGAATACTTATATATTCTAGTGCCTTAATTATAGCTGAAAATGTCAGTAGTACCAACTTTGCTACTAAAATTTTTGAGTCAAGTTATAGGCACAAATATGACAAGTAACCCAAGCATATAAAAATTTGACTAATCTTCGAGAATTCCCTAAAAAATTAACGAAAAATAGCGATAGCACTAAAAAAAAATCACTGTTTCTATCGCTCGCTGTTCGTGGGATCATGAAAATTCCAAATAATCACTAAACCATCTGAAAATGCATGTAGAGCAGCCGAGCATAAGCGTAACAAACAATAGCATGAATATTCATATTTCCACATCGCTGTACGGTCCGGTTAATATTTTTAAGCCCTCATAAACTTTAATTATACGTCGTTCGATAATTTGGAACGCGGTGAATTCACCGGACAATTAGACACGCTTCATAAAGCATTTCCATTGCAATGCAAATCGCTATTCTTCCTCTTGTTCCGTCGACTCGAACGTATCAGACGGAGGAGAGAACTTCGCGCTTCGACGGCTCTCAGATTTTTTCTTTTACGTAAAAAAATAATGGATGTTATCTGTTGAACGTGTACTAGTCGGCTGGATCGTTGGCATTTTGTAAAAATATTAGTTTAATAAAAACGACCTCTTGAATGTTTCACATTGCTACACGTAATTCTTCGTCAGGAAAACAAATGAACAACATAAATAAGTAAATAGAAACGTATGATTTACATAACATAGGCAGCCATGTCTTGTTCAACTTATTACCTTCATTCTGATTCATTGTAGATTTCTATAGCTTCTCTTATGTCTAATGAGTTTGCCATTGGCACATTTCTAACTTGCTATTATTTTAGATTCTTCAAAATTTATTTGCCAAAGCAGATTCCTTTTTTCTTTTTAACCGTAATCTAATAGTATATTATGTACCGTGAACTGTAAGTGATAGTTTTTAGGTCTAGAATGTAGTTTGGGATGTCGAGACCCGTAGGGTCGAGATTTCCTAAACATTCGAGACCTAAAAAATCACTTATAGTTCGAGGTTAGTAAGATATTTTTTGCAATACCTGCGAAATTATAAGAAAAGGAAAAATAGGTATCAAAATTAACAGCTGTCAGATTGAGGTTAAAAATAAAATTTGAATGTTTTATATTTACTTACCGTCCACCATGAACGGCAAGTTTCACTTACCATCCACCGTGGACGGTAAGTAAATGATGTAACCATGGAAACCAATTAAGCAATAAAAGTTCCACTTACTATGTTTAAATTTTGTTATTAATGGGTAACTTACAGTACAGGTATTACAAAAATGAGTTGCCATCTAGCGGTTTATTTTCGAACACAAAGTAGAGTGAAGGTTTCATTAGAAATGCATTACGTCAAATGGGAATAACGATTTTTGGGATAAAAAATGACCGAAATTGTAGTTAAACACTTCGTTAAACAGTGTAAAAAAATCCACATAACAACAACATCATATAAAATCACAATGGCGACTAGTATTAATTAAACATTGCAAAACAGTTATAACAAGAAACTGTAACAACCTATCATGACTGTAGAATTAAATTAGAAATTTAGCGGTACAAAAAATAAAAAAAAAACTATGGTTGCCTCTGGACAAATAAATAAAATAAATATATCATCACGCCTTTTACCCATTACGGGTGTGGCACTCTGCTTACGCAGATCTCGGTAAGTGATATATTTTTTTCGTATGAAGTGCGGTTACCAGCCGTCAAATCATAGCCCACAAGGATGTTAGTGTTGCCAATTCGAAAAACACCCGTTGCATCCAATGAATAATAATCCTCATTAATAATTTCATCTTCAACTAATTATAACATCACTGGACCAATTTTTCATTTCACCCCCTAAAATTAACCCTTAATAAACATCATAATCACCTAATAAGTGTAGTCATCTCAAAAATTATTCATAGGTAATCTACCCCCTAAAGCATTCCACTAAATTACCCTTCTGTCCAATCGCATCCCAGTTCCCGATCTCCGATTGTCATTTGTCCGGGAGTGGTGGCAGCACTGAGCACTATGGGGTGTCAGGGAAGTCACGTGCTCGTGATACCGGAAAATAACGTGATAATCTACACCCTCAACCTTCCAAAAGGGGGGGTGAACTAAAGATAGAGATCTTTCTAGGGAATTTTTCTTCGTAATTTTGGTTTGTTTGATCATTATTAGATGGCAGGGTAAATTGTAAATTAAAGCGACTTAACATCTTTGGGAATGCGATTTGACGGCTGGAAGTCACATTTCACGAGGATATATTTATTTTATCAGTATTGGACAATTAAAACTATTTACAATAAAAATTGTTAACTGTTTCATAAAAGATAGTCTCAGAATAATAACAAAGTTATTAATTCACAGAGACCGGCCAAGCCAATCAATCGGTAACTACAGACGCGTTTCGCTCTTATTGGAGCTCATCAGTGTAGTGTAATCCGTCAACTGCTGTAAAGCAATGGCACCGATTGACTGGCTCAGCGAGATCTAAGATCCCAACAGATTGGTAAATGGTTCTGAGAAGTAAATAAATACTCCCAGAGCCATCTACCGTTCATAAACTTGAACAGAAGTAAATATTTTTATTCTGAGGCTATCTTCTATGAAAAAGTTGATAATTTTTATTGTCTTTGTTTTTAATATAACTGTTCTCGATTTTTGAAAAGATAAGATATGGAGGTCGTCCAAAAAAGATAATGAGAAAGACGTTACAGGAAATAGTAGGAGAAGAAAGGAAAAAGGGATTAAAAATAAATGAAACAAAAATTAAAATAATACTGCTCCAAAAATAGTTTGTTAATTCTCTCTCACTTATGCAAAGAGTTAGATAAACAAAATAGAATCTCTAAATGTATTCTTTCGCTAATAATAAATGCTCCAAGTCATCGATGAAGTATTTAACTGCACAGAAAGAAAATTGCACTTTGTAGTAATTAGTTAGATAGTTAATGAGCTTAGTATGTGGAGACAACTAAGACAAGAGCATCGAAAGATCAGAAAAGGTCAACGCTGGTGATTTAATCTTCAGCGAAGGAGTTCCAAATGACTCATTGTTTGTATTTAACAAAGTAATTAACATGATTAATGAAAATGATTCATTGTTTAACAATACTCAATCGCGTGATAATTATATACGAGGCTCCACGAGGAAATCTGATTATTTGTTAATCTGTGCATAAATTATTTAACTGTTTTTCCTTGCTGAAACAAAATAAAAATTATTTTTAGTAATAATATAACAAAAGAGTGAGAATGAATTGAAAATAATTTGACAGATCTTTCGAAAACTTATTGCCAAATGGCAACAAGTTTGAAAAAGATACTGGAGAATTATTTTCTAATTTATCGAATTCTCGACTTATATTTAATTAAATTAATTTTTTATTTCATCGTCAGGCACGTCATTAAATCTATCTTTTTTGCTCATTTTTACTTGTGTTGATGATACCTATCTGACATTTGACATATGTCAACAAAAAAACTACAGAGAATATTGCCGGGAATAATCACAAGAGCATTATTCTCAGTATAATAATGATAGGATTGGTTAAAACGCAGACACGTGACATAAAATAAAGCACTTCATTGGTTTTAAGAAACGTCAAACTTTATTTAAAGGACTATCAGGTTTTTTGGCATATCTCAGTAAAGAATAATTGTAAGATAAATTTTGTTATATTCAAAAAGATGTAAAATTTTTATTGGAAACTTTATTCTCTATTTTGTACCGTTTAAAAATAATAATTATTTTAAGTCTGAATACGGTCCTGTGAAACGTAGTCTCAATTGCATTATCGAATGCTGGAGTCTGGTTGACGTGTCGTCATGGCGACGGGCGCCGGGCGTCGCTGACGAGATGACGCCCAGTGACGTCATGAAAATGTGCATGAGAAATTTATTTCAGGCGACAGTTCGTAATTAATGTAAAACAATGACAATATTTTTCTTTTCGATCGGACGAAAACTGACTCCTTTTCGGTGTTTTTTCGAACCGCAAAGTACAATAATCCGGTATTTTAGATTATGATGAATAACAGTACGGGAATATCTTTTTTATACTCATGCATTGAAATTTGTTATTAACGTCCGAAATGTCCATTTCTCAGGTCTCCACCAGATAGACAACAGGGAAATTTCGACGAAAACATTTCTATTTCTAAAGCGTTTATTAATAAATTATATTTATTATAAAATAATATAGTATTTCAAACTTTCCTTTATATAATATTAATATAAACAATGATGGAATAAGAATGAAATTGAATTCATAAATAACAAATTTAATAACATTTTAAAGATTACTTTGTATTTTATATTGATGCTTCACTCCTGAGGATAACTTATCTGTAAGATCAGTAAATTGTTACATTATCTGGAACTACACAATATGACCCAATTATTTAAACGAGGATTGTGGTTATAATTTGACAAATGTTTATGATATCTGTACTAATAAGAAAATTTAATACAAGTTCATTTACCATTGACAACAAATACATGTTAAGAAAGTTCTGCACAATTTCAGATTTCACGAAATATCACTAAAAATTGGCATATACTTTTATTGTATTTCTATATAATATAAACCCTAAGAAACTCAATGCTGTAGAGCGCATCGTCGTATCTGTTAAATTTATATATAGAGATATGGCAATTTTCGATGTTTTTCGAAATGCTACTTTGAGTGGCTGCAACTCAAAATCTATTAAAGATATTGAAAAATAGACTCAGTTCTGTGCGTTTCATGCATTTTATTATAAATTAGCAAATTTTGAAAATTTTGAAATTTTTCGATTTTTCTCCCTAAATTTCGATAGGCGATAACTCGAAAAATATAAAAGATACAGACTTGCAGACTGGACCATTCGATTCACCTCGTCAAAATACATAAGTATGTAAAATTTCATTAAAATTGCTTTACGCATTATAGAGTTAGAGCAAAAAGTGCGAAAATGACGTTTTTGGCTAAAAACGTCAAAGGGTTACCCTTGACGTTTGGCCTGAAAAAGGCCATTTTCAGACTTTTTGCTCTAAAATTTCAACCCACCATCCGAATGTTCTGAAATTTTTAGGGTTTATGTATTTCGATGAGCTGAATCCAATGGTTTAGTCTGCAAGTTCGTATCTTGTTTATTATTTGATATATTGCTGATCGAAATTTTGAATAAAAATTCAAAAATTTTCAATTTTTCAAAAATTTATTATTTTGCTATAATATGCACGAATAACACAAAACTGAAGAGTATTTTTCGATATCTTGCGTAATTTTTGAGTTGCAGTTCCTCAAAGTTGCACTTCGAAAAACATCAAAAACCGCCATGTCTCGAAAAATTTAAGAGATATGATGATGCGCTCTGCACCACTGAGTTTTTTAGGGTTTATATTATATAGAAATACAATAAAAGTATATGCCAATTTTTAGTGATATTTCGTGAAGTACATCATATGAACTGTGTTTAAATGAGTAAGCAAAATGTTTTACGGAAATAAGAAATACAATAAATTTACAAGTAAATACGGTAAATATTATAAATATTTTAATTGTTTTCTAATATATTAGACAAATTAATTTGTGTGTTTATATTTATAGTGCAACTTTGACAATTATCAAAAGAAATTTTCTTATTTGTTCATAATTCAGATTTGAGGTAAAATTTGTGATATTCAAAAATATGTAATGAGTAATTTTTATTTAAAACTTTTGTGTATTTTCTATCTTGTAAGGGGGATGATGCTGGAAATATCATAATTTTTTGTTTAAATTCACACAATATTGATTATCTGGCTATGTTTCGAATTGTTATTTTGTCATTTATATTAAATATATATTTGAAATCGAACAAAAAATATATAATTATATCAAAACATAATTGGATACGCATGTCACATAATTGAGTTTCATATTTCATTATTATTCATACTCGGATAAATAAAACAGTTGAATAATCTATGGATTTGAATGAAATATTTGTTCAAATAAAATATATATTAATTTTCAATCATAATATTATAATAATAGTAAAATTAACACCATGATAATTTGATTCCTTAATTCCTTAGTTCGATTCCTAGTCGCGCAAAAATATACCGAGATCGATTTCGGGCGCAGTAGCTTTAGTACGTTAAAAAAAAATATACTGAAAATGTGAAATAATCCCAATTTTGAGTTATACAAATAAATCTACAACGAATATTTTACAAATAAATACATGATCACGCTATTTATACATCTTTGGTGTGGCACTCTGCTTTCGTAGATTTCGGTTTGTAAAATGCCGTCAAATAGCAACCCCTAATAATATTAATAGAGGATGAAATGTTTCAAAGCTGGTGATTTCTTTACGATGTTTTTGCTGCATTTTAAAAACACATCTGTAGGGTAATAAATTATTTGACTCCCTCTCTAAAAACACGAATTTAGTATCCATTTTAGTACCCTTAGTTCTTTAAAACTGTACAAATAGTAGTTTATTCTCTCTTAACGTTATTAGCACATAAATAATTTTAAGGATCTTTGCTTCCTTCTCATATATTTTTAGAACATTTCTTCAACTGTTAATTGGGGATAACCTATGTTAAAAATAAACCGGGTCTAGAATTAAAGGCCTATCAGGATTATTGGACATAACTTAAAGTATATAAATGAGATAGAGTACAATCTTTGAAACATTTTTCTATATTTTTTCAACACCTCTCAATAAATGCTCTATAACTATGGAGATTTTAAACAAGGAAAGTAACAGATTACCCACTAGTGGATATAATTTTGAGAAAAGCCACTAGTGAGTAATTTTCTATTTATAACAACAATAGGTTTGTTCCAAGTGGTCATTTCTGACAAGTTTGTGACAAATTTCAATGCGCCTTCGAAAAATGTGAACAAGTTAACTTTGAAACATAAGTTTCATTTCTTTTTTATGGCGAAAAATGTATGAATTTCTTTATTTATATTTATATTTATATTTAAGGTTAGCTGTCAAAACAAAAAATTAGCAAGCACATGCGCTTCATTCCATTTGCCGTTCCAGTCTATGTTTCAAACTTAACTTGTTTACATTTTTCGCAGGTCAGAAATGACAACTTGGAACAAACCTAGTAATAAAAACACACAACACCTTGGTAACTATTTCGATTGATATTTTAATTTATAAAATTTAAAACATATGTCACTGTCAAATAATATTTCTTTTATAAATTTAACATTGAGATGTTGGATAAAACGTTATATTTCTCACGTGGGCAAAGTGGAATTACCCACTCGATAGAATTATCACACAAGTGTGCTAAAATGTCTCTCGTGGGTAATTCCTTACTTTCCCCACTTGTAAAGTAAATAACTATTGTTGTTATCAGATTCAAAAACATTCTATTAAATGTGGAAATTGAAATGCATATTTTACGTGGAACCCAATTTTTAAAGTGAAATCGTTTTTATTTAAATTTTTTCTCATTTTCTTGTGGCTGAGATGTAATTTTTGACAATTGACTTTACCTGAATCACTTGGTAAAAATGAAAAAATAAAGTTTGAAACATGCATTTGTTTCCAACAAAAGAACATCATAATAATAAAACTGCTATCATGTGTCATTAAAATTATACATTTTAAACGAAAATCACATTAATTTTTTTAAGATATCACAATTTATGAATATCTTTCGACGATGCTAAACGTTTCAACGTCGTATTTTCAAACGAACACTTCGTCAAACATCAACTGTCAAACGTCAAACGCTGCACATAAGAATATCCAATGAAACTAAATGAATTTTCCATTGGATTCAATAATAACGTCAAAACGTAATGATTTTGATCATTAAATATAACTAATGTAAATTAAAATGACAACTGACAACATGTCAATTGTCAGTGAATTATTATTTTAAGGGCCGATATTTCCATCTGCGAATAAACTTCCGAATAAATTATTCGTCAAATAAATGAAAAAATATGCATCAAAAAATGACAGCTAGAACAATAAGTTTGAGCTATGATTTCGATGCGACATTTTTCATTTATTCGGCGTATAATTTATTCGGTATTCTATTCATAGATGGAAATACCGGCCCTAAAACCAACAAATTTTTAAACATAAAAGTATATTTAATATATCTAGCAGAGTGCAGGCCATGAAAGATGTAACATTGTCCGAATACGGTGTGAGATCGTAGGCGACTTACTTGCCATATTCGCACAACGGTGAATCATGCAGTTGCACTAATTTGCATGTTAGCGACATGTGTTCTGCATCACATGCATTTTGCATTAACTGGATTATGCTGTCCGCCATCACGATTCGCACTTGTTTATGTGATTCTATATTGTTATTACTGATGCTGTTTTGTTATTGTTGCTATTTGTTTTACAACTGCGTATAAATTGTGAGGTATTTGCATGATATGCGGCTGCCAGATGTGCGGACTCGTAAATGTCACGGGTTTTGAAGAGCTGAATTGTTTATTGAATTTTCGTGCATTATATTAAATATGTCATGAAATTAAAAAATATCTGGTGTGGCCAGCACATAACCTCCCGCTCAATACAACTCGTAAACAGTACAAAATAATATTTGATGATACAGAAACATACCTTCTTATTTGTTTATTTTCTATTTATATTCGAGAATTTTAATTTTATTTCGTATATTATTTAATTTTTTGACATATATTTCACTAAGAAAACAGCTTCACAAACACAATGACATGTGTCACGTTTCGTAAAAAATTGAAAATTTTTAAATGTTTCCATGGTATACTAGGAATGTAAGATTTGTGAAATCTAATTTCTTTATATTTTATTATCTCCGAAACTATTGAAAATTAAAAACATTAGTGTAATCAAAATAGATGTAAAATTAAATATTCTACAATTTTCAAAATAATATAAATTGTTGAAAAATTAAATTTAACCATGATTTTCACGGAAAACTATTAAGGGATTCTAGTGAACTGCTACTTCCGGTTGACCAATTTTATCCAAAATCTAATCAGCTCTTCATATACATATAAGAAGCAAAATTACTTAAAATTGTATTTTTTGGATGTATAGTATTTGAGTTATATGGCGAAAATAGTAAAATCGTATTGTAGGGACTCTAAAACGTGCTTATTCATTGAAAACTCACTACCCATTTTTTTTACTAAAAACAAAACCTCCCTTACCTAAAGGTAGGCGGGAGGTAACAATAAATAAATTTATCTGACAGCAAATAATCTAAATGTTTGCGCTGTTCAACTATTAAATTTAATTTCAATAATAATTGAAGTCTTTAGTTATACATAATATGTAACTGAATTTTAGTTATATTAACTAATAATACAGTAAAAGCAACCTAACTACATGTTGTACATAATTTTTCCTTGTGTATATTTTATATTTATAATAATTTTATTAACTTTCTTCCCTGAAACGTTTAATTTAACATTTCATTTGTAACTTTTTTGCTACTGATTGTATATTAGAAATAAATTTAATTTATTATTTTGTATGTCTAGTCAACTGCCACCAAAATGCACATTATCATAAACTTATAATTATAAAGTTTTATTACTCTATCTTTCTACATTCATGTTATAGCACCTACACACAAGAGTGTTAAAACCTCCTCTTCGTCCAAACAAACCAAAAGTCTAAACATAGCATTTTAAGTCCAACAAGACCCTCGTCATTTATCTTGAAAAAAGTAGGGCTGAAGTTTTCAAATTCCGTGTCAGACGACATGCGTTCCCCACCTGAAAGCAATCCGTCACCATGGCAACGCACTAACAAAAACAAGAGCGCGGTGCCTCATTGGAAAAATATTCCACGGCGATAAATAACACCGCAAAAGTGAGACGATGGCGACATCTGCGCGCAAGACGCCGGGCGTTGAAGATGAATTTCGTGGAATATTGCGGACGATGATATGTGCAAGCGGTCAGAGATGAATTAGGAAACTTATTTTTTTTACGACATGCTAGGGAACCCCACCGTTCTTCTCTCGAAATTGTGAGGAAAATGTGTTACCAAAAAATATATTATAAAAATTATAAATAAATTCCTAATTTTATTGAACGCTCTTATTTTAGCGATATACATAATTTAAATTGTCTTACAATTATGTCTTATATTTTTCTTTTTCTAAATTAAATCACAATTTGTTAACTTTAATTTATATTAAAGTTTGGTTTATTGGTAACACTGCTACACAGCTTTGCGTCTGATAACCTAACTTTTAACGTGTCAGTTGTGCTGTCAAAGTGTATTTTAGGTCCAAGCAAATCGTTTTTTGAAATATGTCGTGAAAAAAATGTTGTGTCTAACACGAGAGGAAAGCCCTACGCTCATAAGGCAAACTTCGAACTTGAGTTGGCGAAAGAAACGCTTTCCTCTCTAGTTTAACAATAGTATATTATATAACTAGTGCTGAAAGTTGGATATTTCACACGAGTGTGAAGTTTGACCCACGAGCCAAATGCGAGTGGTTTAATTACACGAATGAAAAATACTTTTCTATAACACTGTTTTGGAAACTGGGCATTCCACTACTAAAAATTGTTATGGAATCACTAACATTCCATATGGAATATTTTAGACGAATCAGAGCCACATATTAGCGCGATATATGAAGTATCCTGATTCAGTTTATGGTTACGTCTGTTTGTTTTAATTTTGTTTTTATTGTATTTGTATTTTTTGTATAATTTCCAAAATCTTGTTATAGAAAGTATAGTCTACAACGTGTAACGGAATGGCATATCCCACACTCGCAAACCGTAGCCCTCGCCTTCGGCTCGGACCACAAACTTTTTGCTCGCGTGGAATATGTGCCATTCCATTACTTGTTGTAGAATATACTATTTCAGCACGTGTTCTACACGATACTTTTCCGATCACCACAATTAAGTAACAAAAAACCAATATAAAATTTACATAAAAATATTATAACAGATTATGTTAATCATAAAAAATTATGTTAAAATTTGATAAATCAGGGTCCAACCTTCTTAATTTGTGTAAATTCAGCAAATTATCTGCAGTTGTCAAACTTTTAAATTCAAATTTTTAGGTTAGTTCGCTCAGTTATCGCAGCAGATAAAATCATATCACACAGTTGCGGACGCATCTGATTGGCTAACGAGCATTGCTTCTAAAATGCAATAACCAACTTTCAGTAATAGTTTGGCGTGTAAATTTATGTATTTTTCGTAGTTGTCATTATTTGACATGTATCATAAATTTTTGAAGGTATGAGCGTTTTTTGATAGTGGTGGTCCATATTCCTGCATCGTTTAATAATCTATACCAGTAGGTACTGTGCTACCTACAGCAGTCATAATAAATGACTTCCACAGATTTCGTCGTCGAAAAATAACTATTGTACATCGCACTATTACAATTCCTCTTCTCCCCAGTCCGTCCCTGCGCCATGCCTCCTCTTTCTCCAGCCTACTTATTTTTATCTGCCTCGGCCGTCCTCCTGCGCGGTCCAGGGCCGCGTGTTAATGAACCTCGCGCTGCAGCAGCCGACTCACGACACTCGAATGTCAGACGAGTTAAATGTGGCCCTCCCGAAATAGAACGCATGTGAGAAGTGACTGAAGACGCTGAGGAAAGGTTGCGCGCCGAGAACCTCACACTAGATATTTTATCGGGGATTATTGCTACGTGTAATACTATCGAATAGATAAGACGTATGTTATAGAAAAAAATCTGTTGTGGATAACACAATACCTTTCGGTACTAAAAAGTATTTGATGATACAGAAACATACCTTCTTGTTTGCTTATTTTCTATTTATATTTGACAAATTTTATTTTCTTTTCTATATTTATTTAATTTGTTGACATTTCACTAAGAAAACAGCTTCACAATCACAATGACATGTGTCACATTTCGTAAAAAAAATTTTAAGTGTTTCCATGGTGGGCATGGAATGGAAAATTTATGAAATTAATTTTTTTTATCCAACACCTCTCAGTAAATGTTCTATAACTATGGCGATTTTAAACAAGCAAAGTAACAGGTTACCCACTAGTGGGTATAATTTTGATGAAAGTCACTATTGAGTATTTTTTTATTTATAACAATAATAATAACACACAACACCTTGGTAACTACTTCGATTGACATTTTAATTTAAAAATTTATAGCATATGTCACTGTCAAATAATATGTGTTTAATAAATTTTTCATTTATTAAGAGGTGTTGGATAAAACGTTATACTTCACACGTGGCCAAAGTGGAAGTACCCACTCGATAAAATTATCACACTCAGCCTTTTTCTCGTGGGTAATTTCTTACTTTGCCCACTTGTAAAGTAAATAACAAATTATTTTCTATTTATATTTGAGAAATTTAATTTTATTTTGTATATTTATTTAATCTTTTGACATTTCACTAAGAAAACAGCTCACAATCAAAATGACATGTGTCACACTTCGTAAAAAATTTAAAATTTATTAAATTTAATTTTGTATGTATTATCTCTTTATCTAATGAAAATTAATGAAATTAGTGTAATCACAATAGATGTAAAAATAAATATTCTAAATTTTTTTATATAACATAAATTGTTGAAAAATTAAATTTGACCGTGTTTTTTTCAAGGAAAACTGTTAAGGGATTCTAGTAAACTGCTACTTCCGGTTGACCAATTATATCCAATCTAATCAGCTCTTCATATAAATATAAATAGCAAAAATTCACAAAATTGTATTTATTGGATTTATAGTATTTGAATTAATGCGAGACGAAAAAATCTCCACAATAATATTTTCCATATTCAAAATGTTTTCCTTAAACTTAGTGAGTTAGTATAATTTTAATTTTAGGTGTAGGTATATGTTACTAAAGGAATACTTTGGGCTATCCATTCCAATAATAAAAAGTACCCCTTTCCATTTAAGAATAATAACTTTTATTCCCCCCATTACATCCCCCTAATAATTTTATTTTACCAACCGTACTCGTATATATCTTTGCTGTATAACCTGTGTATTTATTTTGTCTCTGAAGTTATTAGTTAGCCAGCAAAACTAGTACAGCAATATCAAAAAATAGCAATGAAATTCATATATCCCACCTTTATACATTACTCTAATTTATCAACCTTACTCTAATGTGTCATCTTTACAGTCAAAGGTCGTTTACACTTATATTTACATTGGCTCTTACCCAAAATCCGTGTAACCACGAATGCTATCACCCCACTGGTCCATTTCAATGAAAATAATTACTAAGAGCCTGTACACAATTCCACGAATCCCCGTTTCCCTGGAGTAGTCGAGTATTTAAAACTCGAGTACTGGTCTGCAGCAAATGCATTATGCATAACGTTCAAGAGCTTTGGTATTAAATGTCTTTATGGTTCGTCGTTCAGTGAAATTACAATTCCTGAGCTTTGTGCTTTAGAGATGCTTTCGTTTTGCACAGAACTCGTAAACGTTGATGACTTCTGCGTTGTGAAATTAATATGTTATACATTTGTTTGATATTTTGAATATGAAATCCAGAATTAAATTCAAGGAAAGTGAAATTGTTTTGATTGCTTTCGTCAGTCCGCTGTGGAATTCTAACTTTTTAATATAGGGTGTACCAATATTTGACTAATATTTTGTTTTATTTTCAGGTAAGTCTACAATATTCAATTTCCACATTTTTTCAACATCATTTTGGTGAGTCAAATATTATTTTTATGTATGTATCTGCAGTATAATTAAATAGTATATTTTATAACTAGTGCTGAAAGTGTGAAATACCTTTTCAACACTTTTCCGACGACTACAATTAAGTAAAAAATAAAAAAAATATAAAATAAAAATATTAAAACAGTTTGTTAACATCATTGCTATCAGAATTCATCAAAAATTTATGATAAATCAGGGTCCAACCTTCTTAATCCTTGTAAATTCAGCAAATTTTCTGCAACGTCAAACTTTCAAAAACAAATTTTAAGGTTAGTTCACTAAGTTATCGCAGCGTGTGATAAAATCCATATCACACAGTTGCAGACGCATTTGATTGGCTAACGAGCTTTCATATCATACAGCATTGCTAGTGATGTGCAATGACCAACTTTCAGTAATAGTTTAGCGTGTGAATTTATGTACTTTTCGTACTTACAGGATTATTGAAAAACAACTTTATGTTCGACTCTATTATAATTACTTGTTTATGATATTGCTTAGCGTCTATAAAGAGGTTGTTTATGGACTAATCGAATAAAGTAAAAACAATAAACAACAGAAAAAAGCACTCTTGTAAATTATCAAATTTTATCGTGTATCAAATATAAGTGTTATTCCAAATTAAGAAAAATAATATATAATACAGTTGAACATAAAATATTGTATGTAATGCGTAAGGGTTTTAATGGTTAACCCTTTTATATATCTCGCTTTGCTGCCCTCGCTTGGCCTCTAAACTGTCTCGTCTGTAAAACCCTAAATTGTGGACTTGCTACATAAATATTTGTTATCCAACACCTCTCTAGAAATGCTCTATAACTATGGCGATTTTGAACAAGGAAAGTAACAGATTATCCACTAGTGGATTTAATTTTGAGGAAAGTCACTAGTGAGTATTTTTTTATTTATAACAATAATAATAACACACAACACCTTGGTAAATACTTCGATTGACATTTTAATTTAAAAATTTAAAACATAATATCATTGTCAAATAATATTTCTTTAATAAATGTTTCATTTATTAAGAAGTGTTGGATAAAATGTTATACTTCACACATGGGCAAAGTGGATTTATCCACTCGATAAAATTTTCACACGAGTTTGCTAAAATTTCTCTCGTGAGTAATTCCTTACTTTGCTCACTTGTAAAGTAAATAACTATTATTGCAAAAAGATAGAACATTAAATATATGAAAAATAATTTTAACACATGGCAAATTATCAGCAAATAGAGTAATACGGCCCACGAGTAACAGCATCCAGTGAAACAGTTTGTTAGTGGTCGCTCTTGCAAGGCAGAAAATATTCACAATGAGTTCTTCTCAGGTCAATTTTCTATATAGTTGTGTAAACGATTTGGAACCGAAAGAGCTTGTAAATAAAACCTATTTCCTATTGCTAACAGTTTTCGCTATTGTAGTTGAAATTGCAAGGTTTATAAGAGTCAAAGGAATGAACTTGTCGTATACTCTACTTGCACCTTTCCCGTGGCTTCGTCTGTTCGATGAGTACAAGCACACCCCCCATACATTATTTACCGCAATTTGCATTCCATTTGGAAGTTCTCATCAGAAACTTCTCGAATTCTTTTGTGTGTTAGGGAAAAACGCGTAGTATTTTTTGTGGTGCTTTTACTGGCAGTTAACACTGCTATCGAAAAAACCTTTTAGCGCTGACATAACGTACACTTTTCATCAGTACAGTTTTTAAAAATAAATTAGATTCCGTTTTTTGCTTTGAGAATTACAAATTAGTATTGTTCTCGCGTTCCTACAAATGCTCGCAGCAATTTTAATATTGCTGTCTACATATTTGCATGCAAATTTAGGAAGAATACTCTTCGGTTTTTTGTGGGGTATTCACAATATATATTATATATTGTAGCATTACCGTTTTCGTCTCGCCCTCATTCATTGTGACCAAAATTTGATTACGTAGTTATGAATTATTTTAGACAAGAAAATAATAGATAAAACATGCCGAAGACATCATGACGAATACCTCTCTGTTTTTCATTGAATTGGAATCAAACTCAATATGTATAGTATAGCGAGTATAGAGCCATCTATCCAACGAAAAATAATCGTGTAAAAGATTGTAAAGCCCCTAAGATTTATGCGTCTAAAAATTACTTTCTCTACAGCGTAGCATCGGCTCTATTTTAAGACAGGAAAGAAAGAAATCTTGAACGGTATTTCCTGTAGTTACAACCGTTCCGAAAAGATCAGCGAGCTACAAGATAACCCAATGACATTTCGAGAGTCTGATAGCTCGATAGCTGATATTGTTCACGCTGACTTCAAGAGAAATTCTTGGAATTGCTGTGATTGTTGGTCGAAGCTGTTGTTGTCGGATAGAATTGTAGTGTAATCGCAGATGAACGTAGCAAATGATATTTGTTTTAACGGAACTCAAATGAATAATTTGTATATGGATGTGTTGTTACGAAAGGCATTGAATGGAACGGATGGTGTACGTATTGGTGGACGTATAGAATCTGCGTTAGCTTATGCGGATGATGTTGTTGTGTTGGGTGAAACTGAGGAGCAATTGAGAAAAATTGTGAGCATAAATGAAGTAGGGAAAGGTTTAAATCTGCTATTGAATGTCGATAAATGTAAAGTGTTGGTGTTTGATAAGAATGATTTGGGGACTGATTGTAATGTTTCAGTGAATGAATTTGTATATTTGGGTAGTATGTTTTCAATGGATGGACGTAATGACCGGGAGATTGAAAGGCGGGTGTCTGCATGGTGCAAGGTAGTTCTGGGAACATTTGCTCTAAACCTGAATGTATCTAGAGATACTCGATTGAATGTTTATAATGGATGTATGGTTCTGAATGTTGGGTGTGGATGAAGAAGCATGAACGACGTATAACTGCTGTGGAAATGAGGTATTTGAGAGGAGACTGATCGTATTCGAAATACATTGGTGTATGATGAGTGTGAGATTGAGAAGAATGTTGTTAAGAAAGTGGGAGTGAGTCAGTTGAGGTGGCTTGGACATGTTGAGCGAATGTCGAATGAAAGGTTGGTGAAACTAATATATGTGGATGAGATTGATGGTTTGTTGCGTGAATGAATGATTCCGAGAGTGAAGAATAGACGAGCATGTATGAATGTGGACGAGGCGAAAGTGGTGGAATGTTTGGAGGAGATTGATTGTTGGTTGACTGTGTTTCTGGGTTTGTGCTACTCCACTTAGTGGGATATAGCATGATGTTATGGATGTATGTAGGTTGCTAAAACGTGCTCATCCACTGAAAACTCACTACCGAATTTTAGCATGATTCCTATACCTCCCTTACAGATATATGGAGAGAGGTAAAAAAGTTATATTGCTTTTGGTAATGCCCTCAATTAATTAATTAATTAATGGCGAGAAAAGATTCCAAAATTCTAGTATAAATTGAAAGTCGTTATAAATATGAATGAAGCGAAAGTTTGCATATATATCATAAAATTTTTGCACTGCAACCTCGATTAATCTTAGTTCATAATTTAAAAGCAAAAATCCCTAAACGAATATAACCACTTCACCAGAATTACCTGCTTGGTAACTATGTAAATTTGGTTCTAAATAAAACTTCATTACTTAATCCGTAAAGGAAAGCTAGAAACATAAATTTCACAAACCACAAATTGCAATTTTTTGCGAACCAGTTTGAAATATTTCAAATACGCAACTGGTGACAATACATGGTCAAATGAATGTGGAAGACATTCAAAGACAAAAACTGGTGCCTTTGGAGTTGTTTTATGTTTATCAGCATTTGTACGTGGGCCGAAAACGAATTACAATTTTATTGGAAGGATATGTCTGTCATTTTGCAGTATACTCCATTTTAAAATGAGAGAGAATCATAAATAAAATTTTACAACATTTATACGTTTGACTTTATTTTGATAATTATTTGACATATTACAGATGTTAAACTATTTTATTTTAGAATATATTTAATATCTAGTCTTTAAAACTTTCTAACTAACTATAGTATATTATTATAAGAGGGATTATGATAGTCATTATTCACGAAGATGAAGTTTGTGTCATTATCCGTAGGCGAGTGAAGCAAATCATCCGTGTGAATAATGACCATAATCCCGAATATAATACCATACTTTTTCTAATCCTATAAATTCGAAAATCATTTTTGAAAATAATCAAAATTCATTGAAAATACACGTTAAAAAAACCAACATACACGACAACTGACTACATGTCAACTGTCAGACGGCCGTTGCTTGGTGATCCACATCACGTCTTTAAAATAACCGTGAATTATAGATTTCTGGCTCTGTGATTGGTCGAGAAGAGTGAATTATGGGTACAATAATTAATCGAAAAAATTTAATTAATGTTTTTATAATATTTCAAACGACACTTATTTTTGACACTTCGATTATTGAATGTATAATTTTGTTTTGTTTAAAATTAGAAGCATGTACAAGAAAAGTGCAAACAATATTTTATATTCCAAATATTTTTGCTAGCATCTTTCATTTGAAACTTTTTTCACTGCTAAACCTTTAAAAAAATGGAATTGTTGTTTTGTGTCCAGTAAACTTCCTCTTCCCGTTTTTCAATTTCATTTAAAATCAACTCAGCTCTTCATATTTTCAAGAAACTAATAAATTCTAAGTTTCGTTTCCATATCTTGTCTCGTTCATGAGATATTGCGTTCACGAACATCCATCCACCCATCTTCACACACAGACATCATTGAGAAATTGGTGTTAACGGATTCATTGGACGTCAAAATATATATTTCCGCAAAAATCTTGTCAGCGATTTTTATCATGATTCCAATACTTCCTTTTACTTTGTATAGGAAAGTAAAAATGACAAAATTTAAGATAGAAATAAACTGAGTACAACAATTTTCCTTTTGTAGGGTCACAACAAATTTTTTAAAGTTATTCTAAAAGTATTAAATGTGCAATCTGGACTCTTAGCTACTGATAAATATATCCCAATTGATTAGCGTTCATACTTAGTAAATGAATTATCTTGTTTATGACATTATTAGACGGCACGAGCTACATTTCTAGAACAGTTAAAGTTTAACTTCACTTGATTGAATTCACAGTCGCGAACCACGTTCCAGCCATTAATATTACCGTTAATGTTTAGCCTATGACTAAATAACGGATGCGTAGCTGTTGATTTTCCTGTTTTTCTACTGCGTCTGTCTTTATGTAGTGTCATAGGATGTGATGAAATGATAGATTTGCCAATGTGTGGAATTCTTAAATCAATTTATAACCGACGATATAACTGGGTCCCAATACTTTTGTTGGAGATAAGAAATTCAGCTGATTTCACAGGGTGGATTTTTAAATATTCCATATGCGATAAAAATTACAATTTTGATCGATCGGTGATCAAATATCTGTTTTTACATTGGATACATAGAAGGATTATTGTCCTTCATACGCCACCGTAAACAAATCTGATATGTCCAGCACATAACCTCCCGCCCAATACTACTGTTAAACGGTACAAAGTAGTATTTGATGATACAGAAACATACCTACCTATTTATATTTTAGAAATTTAATTTTCTGTCAGATATTTATTTAATTTTTTGACATATATTTCACTAAGAAAACAGCTTCACAATCACAATGACATGTGTCGCATTTCGTAAAAAATTTAAATTTTTTAAGTGTTGTCATGAATTTAATTTAGATATTTTTAATTTAATGAATTAATTTATTAATTTATTAAATTTTAATGTTAATAATTAAAGGGATTAGCTTTTAATTAAAGATTTATAAGTTAAATAAAATATTTTTAAAAATGTAAGTTTAGAAATAGCTATCAATGATAATTTAATTTTCTATATTATTTTATATAATTTTAATTTTTTTTATAAATAAATAATTTTTATATGGAATGCAAGATTTGTGAATTTAATTTATTTATATTTTATTGTGTCTAAATCTAATGAAAATTAATAAAATTATTGCAATCAAACAGAAGTAAAATTAAATATTCTACAATTTTCAAAATAACAAAAATTATTAAAAAATTAAATTTAATCGTGTTTTTTCACGGAAACCTTTTTAGTGAACTGCTACTTCCGGTTGACCAATTTTATCCAAAATTTAATCAGCTCTTCATATAAATATAAGAAGCAAAAATACACAAAATTGTATTTTTTGGTATTACAGTATTTGAGTTATGCGAGACGAAAAAATTGCCACAGACTACACACACACACACATACACACACACACACATACATACATACATACATACATACATACATATACAGGGTGTTCAATTTAAGTGTGCCACCATTGCTATCTCGAGAACTATAAGAGCTACGAGGTCGGTTAAATTAGTAAACAATTTCTATATTATAAGACAATTAAAATGAGAGAAACTAGAATTTTTTTAGACCAGTGGTTCTCAAAATGCGGGGTGCAACTTTCTTATTTTAAATGGCAACCTATATTTTTTATTTGCTTATCCGATTCAGTATTTTTTTCTGAATTCAATGCTATTCACATGTAATGACCAAATAATACAAAATATTTGAGAAAAATGCAAAATTAAAAATGTATCATTTGCCTATACAAAGTTTGCCATGGAAGAAAACAAATAAATCAAACATTTGTTAATATCAGTTTTTTTGAAGTGTACTTCTGTGTTTCTGTATTGTAACAACAAAATGAATAATTATTCTCATAATTCCAGTTGTTGCAATTATTTACGCATGTGATTTATTGGTTTTCTTCCATGGCAATCTTTGTATGGGCATATTTAAATAAAAATGATATATTTCTAATTTTGCATTTTTCTCAAATATTTTGTATTATTTGGTCATTACACGTGGATATCGTTGAATTTAGAAAAAAATACTGAATCGGAAAAGCAAATAAAAAAAATAGGTTGCCATTTAAAATAAGAAAGTTGCACCCCATATTTTGAGAACCACTGGTTAAAAAAATATTTTTTAAGCTCATTAAAATTGTCTTTTAAAATTGAAATTGTTTGCTAATTTAACCAACCTTGTAGCTCTTATAGTTCTCGAGATAGCAATGGTGTCACACTTAAATTGAACACCCTGTATACCAACATAATGGCGAAATTATTATAACGAGAGCTAAGAATTTAATCGATTAAATTTGACATGTGTAGCTTATGCATAAAATTTTTTGTTGGTCAGATTTGTAATGAATATAATAATAGGTTTGTTCCAAGTGGTCATTTCTGACAAGTTTGTGACATGTTTGTGACAAATTTCAGTGCGCCTGCGAAAAATGTAAACAAGTTAAGTTTGAAACATAGACTGGAACGGCGAAAGGAATGAAGCGCATGTGCATACTCATTTTTTGTTTTGACAGCTAACCTTAAATATAAATATAAATAAAGAAATTCATACATTATTCGCCACAAAAAAGAAATGAAGTTTATGCTTCAAAGTTAACTTGTTTACATTTTTCGCAGGCGCACTGAAATTTGTCACAAACATGTTACAAACATGTCAGAAATGACCACTTGGAACAAACCTAATAATTGAAAACTTCCCAATTTTTTGACCAAAAACAATACCTCCTTTACCTAGAGGTAGGCGGGAGGTAAAAACCTGAAAAGTATTCAAATTAACTACCACTTTTGGTTGATGAATTGCTCCCAAAGCCTAATCAGCTCCTAAATTGACTCTCCTAATTCTAAATGTATAATTTGAAAAAGATATATTCATTATATTTTGACTTATCGTGAACGAAAATATTTGTGCGGAAAGCAACACTAAGTAATACTAAGTTGCAATGCAACATATAAAATTATATTAAAAATATGATGTCACCCAATTTAAGCTTCCGTCTAAATCTAAAGAAAATTATCACGACCAATAGACATCCTCATTATTCCACAAGAAGCAAAAATCAGCAAAGAGGGTATTAATCCTACGATATCATCGTTATCTTCCTATTCAAACCGAAGAAAGAATAAAACTTTTTATATAAATTGGTTAGCTCGTTAATGCCAAGACGTCTAGTCCAATTCCTTTAGAAATGTGTCTTGAAGTTACTGGCGAATTCCAGAGAAAGTTATAAAAATAACCGCGGAGATCAGATGAACGGAAAATATGTTTTGGCAAGAAAATGTTGTTGGGATTGTCTTTCAATTTTAGTTTTAGGTCAAGGTTTAATAACTGAGTGAGAATTAATTGTTTTAAGATGATATTGGGTGTTACAAAACTATTACGTGACGTGAATGTAGCTAGAGATGTCTCACGTGCTTTGTATAATGGTGTGAGGCCTTAAAGTGACTCCTTATGGATTTGCCCAGTAAAGTAAAAACAATAAACAATCAACAGAAAAGTCATTTCGAAATTATTTAATTTTTTTCATTTCATTATTATGTGTCAAATATAAATGTCATTCTAAACTAAGAAATATAATAATATATTTATTATATGAGGAATTATGATTCACGAAGATGAAGCCGTAGGCGAGTGATGCAAATCATCCGAGTGAACAATGACCATAATCCCAAATATAATACTATACTTTTCTACTCCTGTAAATTCGGAAATAACTTTTGAAAAGTCAACATAAAAATACACAATGATAACTGACTATATGTCAACTGTCAGATGGTCGTTGCTTGGTCCACATCACGTCTTTAAAATAACCGTGAATTATGTATTTGTGGCTCTGTGATTGGTCGAGAAGAGTGAATTATAAATCAATATTCACTATCGTGAATTATGGGTACTATAATTCATCGAAATAATTGAAAAACTGGGGATATATTTATACAGGAGTAGAAAATAGTTATTTACTTTACAAGTGGGTAAAGTAAGGAATTACCTACGAGAAAAACTTTAGTACACTCGTGTGATAATTTTATCGAGTGAGTAATTCCATTTTGTTCATGTGTGAAGTATAACGTTTTTTCCAACACCTCTTAATAAATGCAACATATATTAAAAATATATTATTTGACAATGACATATGCTTTAAGTTTTCTAAATTAAAATGTCAATCGAAGTAGTTACCAAGGTATATTATTGTTAGAAATAGAAAATTACTCACTAGTGACTTTTCTCAAAATTATACCCACTTAGTGGGAAATCTGTTACTTTCCTTGTTTAAAATCGCTACAGTTATACAGCATTTATTGAGAGGTGTTGGATAAAAAAATACTGTTAATAACGTGTATATATTGCTCTTTTATGTGTCTCGTCTATACAATCCTAAATTATGTACTTGTTACATAAATTTCTATTACGTTCTACTGTATTATAATCACTTGATATTGTTTAGTGACCAAAAAGTGGCTCTTTCTGGACTAGTCCGTACTAATATAGTAAAAACACGTATTATCAAAATAAACGACAAAATAAATTACATTCATTAACAAGCAAATTTATAAAAGGGATTAGCGCTAACTCCATTTTTATTATTACTCGTATAACTTCAATTTTCATTCTCACAACATAATTATTTTACCTAAGATTGTAATCAAGTTTGGTTAGTATAAAATTTGACACATTTTGATAATATAATTAATTTAGAATCGAAGTTACAGATGAATAAATAAAATAGAGTTAACGCTAATCGCTTTTAGGAATCTGCTTGTTAATAGTTAAGTAATTATATAGAAACAGCATTTTTAGTTACAGTAATTTTAATTATAAAATATATATTATAATTAAATGAAGTATAACTTTATGTTTCTGTATTCATTTGTTTTTTTTTTTTGTATTTATATTTATTTGATCAAAAATATTGCGAATTTAAAAACAGTTAATTATCTAGAATCATCCCGATTCCAATATTAAGTACCGAAATTAAATTCTATTTGGTATTGAATACTCAAATGGTAATGTAGACTTCTCCCTAAGTCAGTTCCATATATCTGTAAACAGTCTATACTTACACCTGCTCCATGCTCAGGTGAAATGTGAGCTGCTTGGTTCGTTCATTTAATGTCTGTTATTTCTCCCGTGGAACCTGGGCTGCTGTATTATGACCTCCGTGTATTTCGCGTTTTGTAAATAGAGGTTTTTATATTTCACGCAAAAAGCAGGCGTTACGAGGGAATAAATTGTGTTTGTTTAGGCTGTAAGAAGTAGGTTCATGTGTACTGAAATTTTTAAGTACTCGGGGATGTTTGGACTGCTTTTTTCGGGCAGCGGTGGTTTTTTGTAACTTATTTAAATAAATTAATGGTTTATCATCTCATCTTATAACACACACAGCTAGACAAAAAAATGGGACGCTTTTTATTAATCGTTTTGTTTAAATTTTGTTTAATTTTTGACTTTATTTTTATTAATTGTGTACTTTAAACTTTTTACAGACTATCATAAATTGTTTTATTATAATTTAACGGCATTCATAATAAATGTGTCCCATTTTTACATGCCTTAAATATACAGAGTATAGAATTGAAAAGCAAAAGTGTAAATATAAAAGTTTTGGCTTTGGCTACCGAAATATGAATATTTCACGATATATCAATCAAATTAAAATTAATATTTATTAAAAATATTTTAACGTAACCATAGATTAATTAAATAAACAAAAACGAAAAATATTTGATATTTTATAAATCAGTTTTTGAATATAAGAAAAGAACTTTAAAATTCGTCATATTATTACAATCTTTTACAAACATCATAATAAATAAATCTAAATCTGTTTTTTGAAATGTTAAATATTTTTCATATTTGTTTAATTTTCTATAATCGTATCACAATTTTTCTAACAAATATTATTTTTATTATGCATTTTAAAAATCTGAACTATTTTATTGCACTTTTATTAATTAATAGTTAAAAATACTTGTATGTTATTATATGGGGGATAATGATAGTCATTATTCACGAAGATGAAGCAAATCATCCTAGTGAATAATGATCATAATCCCGAATATAATACTATACTTTTTTACCTCCCGCCTACCTCTAGGTAAGGGAGGTATTGTTTTTGGTCAGAAAATTGGGTAGTGAGTTTTCAATGAATAAGCACGTTTTAGGGTCCCTACAATACGATTTTACTATTTTCGCGATGATGTCTGTATGTATGTATGTATGTATGTATGTATGTATGTATGTATGTATGTATGTATGTATGTATGTATGTGTGTGTGTGTGTGTAGTCTGTGGCAATTTTTTCGTCTCGCATAACTCAAATACTATAATACCAAAAAATACAATTTTTTGAATTATTGCTTCTTATATTTAAGTGAAGAGCTGATTAGATTTTGGATAAAATTGGTCAACCGGAAGTAGCAGTTTACTTAAAGCCTTTAACAGTTTTTCGTGAAAAACACGGTTAAATTTTCTTTTTCAACAATTTATGTTATTTTGAAAGTTGAAGAATATTTAATTCTACATTTGTTTTGATTACACTAATTTTAATAATTTTCATTAGATTTAGAGATAATAAAATATAAAGAAATTAGATTTCACAAATCTTGCATTCCTAGTACACCATGGAAAATTTTCAATTTTCTACGAAATGTGACACATGTCATTGTGATTGTGAAGCTGTTTTCTTAGTGAAATATGTGTCAAAAAATTAAATAAATATACGAAAGAAAATTAAAATTCTCAAATATAAATAGAAAATAAACAAATAAGAAGGTATGTTTCTGCATCACCAAATACTATTTTGTACCGTTTAAGAGTAGTATTGGGCGGAAGGTTATGTGCTGGCCACATCAGATTTTTTTTAATATCTCAGTAAATAAGTAGTATAGAACTAATTTTGCTGAATTCAATCAGATGTAGAATAATACTGACCAAAATTCTTATTTGAAACTTTTTTATATTTTATAATGTCACAAATAAATATCTGCAGGAGATTTTGTACTAGCAAGTCAGACTTTTTAACAGTTTTAAAACCAAACTTATCTATAAGACGTTAAAATATGTTTCTAGATATACCGTAGTATAAAAGCATAGACCATTCACTTCATTATATGTTGAGGTTTGTTCATTAAGCATACCGGAACTCTGAGTCATTTACTCATGAATTTTAAAAAATGCATTCCTGTGTCTGTCTGATGTGTGAGGTATTTGTTGGAAAATATCTACAAGCTGCTGTGGATACCACATGACTTTCTTAAACATATTAATCTGTATTTGAATGTTTAATAATTAATACACACTAGTAGAAGAAAATTTTTCAGATTCCACGAAAGTTCACTAAAAATTGTCATAGTCTTTTATTGTATTTCTATATAATATAAACCCTAAGAAACTCAGTGCTGCAGAGCGCATCGTCATATCTCTTAAATTTTTAGAGATATGGCAATTTTCGATGTTTTTCGAAATGCTACTTTGAGTGGCTGCAACTCAAAATCTACTAAAGGTATTTAAAAATGGACTCAGTTCTGTGTGTTTCATGCATTTTACTACAAATTAGCAAATTTTTCAAATTTTGAAATTTTTTGATTTTTTTTCCAAAATTTCGATACGCGATAACTCGAAAAATATAACAGATACAGACTTGCAGACTAGACCATTCGATTCAGCTCATCGAAATACATAAGTATGTAAAATTACATTAAAATTGCTTTGCGCGTTGAAGAGTTAGAGCAAAAAGTGTGAAAATGACGTTTTTGGCGAAAAACGTCAAAGGGTTAACCCTTGACGTTTGGCCCGAAAAAGGCCATTTTCAGACTTTTTGCTCTAAAATTTTAACCCGTAATCCGAATGTTCTGAAATTTTTAGGGTTTATGTATTTCGATGAGCTGAATCCAATGGTTTAGTCTGCAAGTTCGTATCTCGTTTATTATTTAAGTAATCGCTGTTCGAAATTTTGAAAAAAAATTCAAAAATTTTCGATTTTTTTAAAAATTGTTATTTTGCTATAATATGCACGAATAACATAAAACTGAAGAGTATTTCACGATATCTTGCGTAATTTTTGAGCTGCAGTTCCTCAAAGATGTACTTCGAAAAACAACAAAAACCGCCATATCTCGAAATATTTAAGAGATATGACGATGCGCTCTGCACCAGTGAGTTTTTTAGGGTTTATATTATATAGAAATGCAATAAAAGTATATGCCAATTTTCAGTGATATTTCGTGAAATTGAAGTACAACATATGAACTGTGTTTAAATGAGAAAAAATTTTGCAGTTATTCTTGCACTCTTAATGCTTACATAGTGTTACTAGCTTCATAAATATTAAAACAATTGCTGGTTGCATGTAATGACGTCATCCTTGGGTGCCATGTCAGCTATGTTCCATGTCTGTGAACTCTTTTTGATCGTCACATTTTTAATGTTATGTATGACCTTGAGTAACAGTTGAACCTGGGTTCGCATTGGTGATTAGATTTATTTTTATGAATTTCCGTTTATAATGATAACGTTGTGTACGAGTCAATTGTAACGGTAAGAAGAAAAAGAAGAAGCAAGACTTCCTCTTTGTTATTATATTTCCTGCGAGCAAAGCAATCAGTTATTTGGAAATCGAAGTATTATAGTAAATAAAGCAGTATTTGGCAACAGCCATGGCTGGTAGCGTTGAATCCTGTTCTTTTGATAATTTCAGTAGATGGGCAAAGAAAAAGATTCAAACGAAATATTAAATTGATAAAATTCTACACTAATGCAGTTACATTTAAATGAGTGTTCAAATGAATTAGAAATGCACAAGTTTCTAGCATTTGTTTGTCAATTATTGTGACAGCAAATAATGAGACCGTAAATTAAACACTACATAATTTATCGTTGAAATGCAGTTCATTTTGACGCAATGTCAAACACGACTATTTATTAATTGAATTCATGCAGAATGAAATGAAAAACGGTTACAATTCGGACGCAGTTTAATAACAACACATTGATATTTCAATCGCGTGATTATTGGTTATAAATAAAACTGCTTCGATATTGGCAAAATGTACAATAAATAGCAATAATTGCACATTAATTATTGAAGATATCGTTCGTGAATTGATATTTCTATTGTATATTTGTTTATATTTGACATTTTGTCTGCCATTTATTTTTTCATTTTTTTGTTTTTTTACTTTTTTATACAAAGTATAAGGAAGTATTGGAATTATGAAAAAATCGTTGACGAAACTTTAGCGGAAATACATATTTTGACGTCCATTGAATCCGTTAAGACCAATTTCTCACTGATGTCTGTGTGTGAGGATGGATGGATGTGCGTGTTCGCAATATCTTATGAACGAAACAAGATCTGTAAACGAAACTTGGAATTTATTAGTTTCATGAAAATATGAATAGCTGAGTACTGGACACGCAAAACAATGCATTCCATTTTTTTCAAAAATAAAATCAGCAGTGAAAAAAAGTTTCAAATGAAAGATGTTAGCAAAAATATTTAGAATATAAAATGTTATTTGCACTTTTCTTGTACATGCTTCTAATTTTGAGAAAAACTAAATTATATATTTAAGGATATATTTCAATAATCTTAGTAATAATGGAAACAAAAACTAAAACATTTTAACATCTATGTGTCAAAAGTGTCAAATAATTGTGAAGTGAATTATTGGTTGTCTAATGTATTCAGAATATAATTTCAATGACCTTGAAGTGAAGAAACGTTAAATAGAAGAATTCCTTTTTGAAGTGCACAAGAAATGATCGTTTTGTAGCTGTACTTTTTAATTGTCTCACGTACTTTCTCTAACTGTACCTGGTATCGCACGTTTTTATTTATGATGAGCTGACTGCGGAACAGTTGCCGTCTCAACAGCAATGGTAGCTGCTGTACTCCATTTTCACCACTTTTGATTTAAAATATTTGGAATTTTATAAAACAATGAAAATATACACATTAAATAATTTCATTTGCGATTTGTTGTTAAGAATTGTTAGTTATTGTTGAGAAATATATTGTGTCAATTCTGAATTTTTAACAAGAAATAGCTACTTACTTTACTAGTGGACAAAGTAACGGGAGACATTTTAGCACACTCGTGTGATAATTTTATCGAGTGGGTAATTCCACTTTGCCCACGTGTGAAGTATAACGTTTTATCCAACACCTCTTAATTCAAAATTTATTAAAGAAATATTATTTGACAGTGACATATGCTTTAAAATTTCTAAATTAAAATGTCAATCGAAGTAGTTACCAAGGTGTTGTGTGTTATTATTATTGTTATAAATATAAAATTACTCACTAGTACTTTTCTCAAAATTATACCCACTAGTGGGTAATCTGTTACTTTCCTTGTTTGAAATCGCCATAGTTATACAACATTCATTGAGAGGTGTTGAATAAAATAATGAAAAGCGTGATAGTAGCCTGCTATAACGCATCGCAAAGTATGTTCACTATATATAAAAACGTGCCGTATCAACAAACGTCTAGATAGGAGGAGAGAACTATATTTTTAAGCGTCAGTTTTTTTTGTGACACAAGGGAGACAAGGCTAGAAATATATCAGTGCGTGCTCATTTTTTACTGAATTAGAATAAGAATTCCAGACAAACTGACAAACAGTTTTTTGCAGTGTAGACTAAATTACATTGAAACCACAACAAAGTTAAATAGTTTCTACTTCTTATTTTGTATAAATCAAAGATAAATTTATAAAATTATTTAAATTTGTTTTAAATTTAAAGGGCCTAAAATGGAATAAAATACATATTTACAAACGATAGTTTTGATTTGAACAACTTAATTTTAACCTATAAAATGATAATCGAGAAAAAAAATTTAGGTTATAAATAGCTTTTTCCATTCCTGCTGAAATATTTGTTGAGCCATATCTCCAAAACTATAAAAGATATTTAAATTTCGCAAACAGCGTTATACGCGCCTTGACTTATAGTAACTTTCAAAATATAAAAGAGTTCAAAATATTTTGTAGTGCAGTGCTGATAAAATAATAGAAAAGCTCCTGCTGAAATATTTAAGTAGCCATATTTCTAAAACTATACCAAATATTTTAATTTTGTTGACAGTTTTGAATTCAGGATTAAAAGTTAAATGTTTTAGTGGAGCATCGTTAAATTTTATTGATTAATAATTTTTGCCTGTCGCCACATCCTGTAAAGGGAGGTATTGTGCTGCCCACAACTTTGTTGTATATTTCGTAGCGTTTATTTAATAATTAATGAACTAATCTTATTTTCTTTTGGCGAATAATAAATTCGAGCCTATCCTAGTTCACAAACGTCCTTCACATCCTTGTAGGTTAAGCCTAGCTATAAACATAATTCAGTAAAAATTCCTGTGATGCGAGAACCTTCTTCATGGCAGTTTCACGCAAAAATCGCGTTATAAACATTTAAATATAATTAAAACATTTCGCAGTCACGCTGCTCATTAGCTAATTGTGCTGATGCAGAAGAAGAGCACAGCAGCCATTAATAAATCACATTACCATAGAAAACATCAGACAGTCTGCTGGTGGTGGTGGAAGATGATGACGTATTTATTTGTAGGTCGTTTACTCGGTAACGGATAGCAATACCGGATGTGATGTTCGCTTGCTTTAAAAGTATTTTGTGGTTGAGTTTTTCAAGGGTGTGGTCTCTGCTAAACTTTTTTCAGTTTACAAATTTGTATTTAACAAACACTTTACAACAAAATTGTAAATATAAAGTTGTTCAGAATTTTAAAAATGCATGCAATAAGGCCCATTTGGTTTAGTAGGAAAAATATTTGACATTTTATAAAATATAAAACTTGTATGTTCAAATTTCTTTTCTACGTTTGTAAAATGTGTATTATTTATTTAAATATATAAAAGTTTATATCCATTTTAAAGAGAATTGTCTGAGGAATTCAGAGGTGTCCTCAAAATTAAAGTCCCATTCTTAGTTTTTAAGTTACCAGCCGTCAAAGTTGCTACAACCACATGTAAGTGTATGGCAGGTAAAAATTAGAACGATTTTTTTCTATTTCTTTTCTACGTTTTTAAAATGTGTATTATTTATTTAAATATATTAAAGTTTATATGCATTTTAAAGAGAATTGTCTGAGGAATTCAGAGGTGTCCTCAAAATTAAAGTCCCATTTTTAGTTTTGAAGTTACCAGCCGTCAAAGTTGTTACAACCACATGTAAGTGTATGGCAGGTAAAAATTAGAACGATTTTTTTCTATTTCATTTCTACGTTTTTAAAATGTGTATTATTTATTTAAATATATTAAAGTTTATATGCATTTTAAAGATAATTGTCTGAGGAATTCAGTTATGTCCTCAAAATTAAAGTCCCATTCTTAGTTTTTGAGTTACCAGCCGTCAAAGTTGCACAACCACATGTGCGGAAGGCAAACAGTTTTAGATTTATTTATTACAGTTAACCTATATTTAAATTGACACCTGTGTTTGTTTTAACACTACTGGGATATGTAATGCTTTATTGAGGTGCTCTGCCATTGCAGATCTTGCTTGAACCTTCCTCTATCTAACCATGTATGATTTATGTAATTTTGTTTTGTTTTAATCATATTTACCAGGTGTAGAATTAAAATGTAGCATGTATTGCTGTATCTTTTTACCTATTCACTTTACAGCAAAAGTGTAAATACAAAAGTTGTGCAGAATTTATAATGCATTCAATAAGGCCCATTTATTAATATTAATTAATTAATTAATAATTTTTGAAGCTAACGAAACAATTTTGAAATCACACATTTTCACGAAATGCTTCAAAATTTATCAAAAACAACTTCATAATTGTAGTCGTTATGAATTAAAAACATTTTTACAGCAACTATATTTGGATTAATTTTCTACTTGTCAAAAAATAAAGTCAAATTATTTAAATTTTTTAACTTTGAGCAGGCGTTGATAAAATATTGTACAATACTGCTCTTATCCCACTTATATCGTAAATATCTGTTAATGAATTAATTTATTTAACTGAAAGAAATGAAAAGAAATACACAGTAATAAATTTATAGACATAATTGACAAAATTTTGCCGTTAATTTGTGTTAATTTAACAAGTTTCCAATTTGTAAGTAACAAATTATTTTTATGTTATTAACATTTATGTTTATGTGCTTTTCACTAAATATTTTAGTAATTACACTGAAGCAGAACAATAAATCGTAGTTATTATAACAAATTAAGTTGTTATAAAGAATACAAACTTTCTGTTACAATTTCAAATTGATAAGTTCGCTAAATTTACTAGTTATTATTAACGAATCTATTTGCTAAATTTTATAAATCCAGCAACAATTTTTCTTGTTAAAAATTCAGAATTGACAAAATTTTAATTTAACAAATTATCATATTTGTTCAGATTGATAATTTAACACAATATATTTGTCATTATTAACTAAAAATATTTAACAAATCGCAAATCAATTTTTTACTGTGTATACTCTCAAATTCGCCATTATGTTATGACTTATTTATCATTTTGTGACTTCGTGTGAAAGAGGCATTAAATTTGCATACAGCAGTGAAATTTCTACATTGTATTTATTGTTGAAGTAATTCAAATTTCGTTACATTTAACTTCACGTTGTCGCCGTCATGCGCAGAGCGCTGATCACACCCGAAACCCACGCGCAGTGCGCACGCGCGCCAGCGACTAGCCGGCTGCTTGCAGTTTGCTTCGAATGCCGGTTGGGGATTGTTGTGTAGTGCTGTGTTCAAATCGCTATAAACTGTAGTTAAAGCCTTCAAAAACTATTGTGTAGGTTGTTTGTGAAGTTGTAATTGCTCGCAAGTGATACTGGTACGTAGTACACGTTTTATTTCTAGTGTGTAAGTGATTTTTGTGCGGAGAAACGATTTGTTTTCGGTGGTATTTGCTTGGCCAGGTGTGTGGTGCCGACGTACCTTTTAAGGCAGTATACTAGGCCCCTAAGAAAGTGTTCTATCTCTGAACGAAATTATTCATCCATTGTTGATTCATATTCTCGAGCCGCTACAGAAGTTTATTTTTAGCTACAACGTATCCGTTGGTGTTTTCCAAAATTATTCAAGTTTATTCTGGAACTATTATTAGAATTATTAGACTTTTTGACAGTTCTCAGTTATTTTAACATTCATTTTATGCTGAATCAACTACATCGGTTTTTATAGATATTAGTCAACAGTTTCTTGCGGTATTTCAATAGTTTCCTTGAAGAATAATTAGTTTCGTTGTTGAAACGCTAAACATCCAAAGTTCATTCAGTGAAATTCGTTATAAAATATTTGTTGATTCCTTAACAGTCGAGATTTTGAATTTTTTGTGAACAGGCGTTGCAAATAAAATCATTATGACGTAATGTAGTGGCTGGCCTCTAAATGTTAAATAGGCCCCGAACCCTCCTTTCTTCGGCAAGTTGACCGGGGTATTTGACCTGTTTTTACGCATTTATCTGTTCCTTCAGTTTTGCGGAACGGCTTATTGGAAATTGCATACTCGGTTATAACGAGAAGTTCAGGGAAATGTGATGACAATAGGTTACATCCTTATCTTATCAAATGTGCAATACATTCTCAAATATTTACTTTCCTATCATTTGCGTATTCATTTCAAACCATAATTGTACAAAATCTAATTAGTATGCACGATATTATTAATAGAGCATGTTATAATTTCTCTCTGATACAAATTTCTCCGTATTTTTCTATAAGTGAATCAGAAAAAGTTTTATGTTCTGATTAGCAAGGCTCCGTTATTCTTTTCAAAATAATTTATAGTCGTGAATGTCCAATAGAAATTGTTGTCCACAATGTTGATGCTGGTGGCCATGAATAAGATATTAGAAATTTATAAACGATTTAATTTCAAAGCAGTAGAACAAACACACTCGAGTTTTTGATTACTCGAGCAAAACTGTTTGACAACTGAGAATGAAATATACATGTACATTTTACTTAATAAGTTCAGCTACTATTACTCGAATTTCTCGAAAACTCGAACAGAAAACTATCTAAATTGAACACTACACTTTTAAAAAGTCTTAATTGTTATTCATTAAACCACAATGAATTTTTAAAATGTTGTGACTCCATTGTAAAGATATTGATGGATCACAAACAGTAGAGATTGTAAATAAATGTTTTATTTTATTGTTTAGAAAATTATTTAAATGGAATTAATACTTATTTATGTATCAAGGCACTGAAGTTAAATTTTGTATCACGAATATGGAATTTATAAACCATGTGAGTGATAAAAAGGAACTTCAGTGCCGAGGTACATATTAAGTTTTATTTGAAATCTAAAATTCGAAAAAACTGTAAAATAATTACAATATAGGTTAAGTTTATACATCTGTCAGTTGTCAAATGAAACTGACAGTCAGTGTTGCCAACCTCGAGAAGTGAATAACACTCAAAATTATGTGTTTTGTCCCCAATTTCGTCATCGGAATTAATTAGTTAATTCTTCTTGCAAATTTTGTTTCATGTTACGTCCAAATTTACTACAATACGTCAATATATCTGCCATAATCATCCTAATTGTACAATAATTATTTAACGGTTGCCAACACTGGGTTACTCAAAATCGTCGTATAATAGGTTACTTTAGTGACGATATTTTAGTCAAATGTTTTTGAATTTAAATTGCTTGATTTCGTTCAATATTTTAACTAGTTCTTATTTCGTATGTCCAATTAATTACGTTTTTATATTACTATAGTTATGTAATCATATTGGATCAAGGCTAAACTAGTTTTTTCTATTGTTACGTTAGGTTATGGTTACGTATTTTTATTTTTAGAAATCATTTTGATAATAATTGAATTGTTTAACATTTTGTGCATTTTATAATTTTTATTACTCATTTATTTATTTACTCTATATATTTTTACGCGTATATACAAATTATTAATAGAAAATGTAGCATAGGTGATTTCATAATACGAAATTATGAATTTATAAAAATACTTTAGTTCCGTGTTCCAAAAATGTAATCATCGTACTAAAATAATTTCAAAGTTATTAAAATAGATCTGTCCACTAATTTTGATGAAATTATTTTTGCAGTATTAATTATATTTAACTGTTTTACTTATTTATCCTTATTTGCTATTATTACCTCTTTCCTTCTTCTTCCATTATCATCTTTGGGGGCGCGATTTGACGGCTGCTAACCGAAATTCAAGCTCGCAAAAATATTCCAATTTTCTGAAGAGTTAATTGCTTAATAATATAGAAGTATTTTTTTACCTATACACTTTACAGCAAAACTGCAAATACAAAAGTTGATTATAATTTATAAGGTTCATTTGGTTACCTAAATATTAGTATTTCACAATATATCAATCAAATTAATATTTATTAGAAAATTGTAATATGACCATGGAAGGTTAAACAAAAACAAAATATGTTTGACATTTCATAAAACAATTTTAGATTTATTTATTTATTAAACAAAAAGAAAGAAATTACTATTTTTATCAACATAAAATTTCTAAAGATACATTTTTGAGATTTGACGTTTCTTAAATCTAATGAATTGATACATTGTATGTCACGTGTGTTTTAATCAATCCTGTCATTCTTATACTGAGAATAAAGCTCTTGTAATTATTGCTGGAAATAATCTCTGTAGCTTTTTTGTTTTTGTTGACAAATGTCAGTTGTCTAATAGTTATCATCAACACAAGTAAAAAATAAGCAAAAAAAGATGGATTTAGTGGCGTGCCTGATGATGAACTCAAAAAATAATCTAATTAAATATAACTCGACAGTTCGATAAATTAGAAAATAATTCTCCTGTATCTTTTTCAAACTTGTTGCCATTTGGCAACAAATTTTCGAAAGAACTGTCAAATTATTTCAATTTATCGAACTCTCGAGTTTATTATTACTGAAAATAATTCTTATTACTTAAAATTATGATGCCTACTAATTATTTAACGATAAACTTCATAAGTACAGTCTTACTAATTGTCCTATTATTCTGACAGACAGAATACATCCTTCTCTCTTCCTCTCAATATGTCCATCTTTCTCTATCATACTCCATCCTCTTGAAGTTATACAGAGAACAATGTATACTTGTGTTGTGTTCCTTTCGTTTAAGACAACAATGAACAACACAATAGCGTGTAATCTATGCCATGTAAACGTACAACGTGCCATTGGGCCGAATTCTCGAAAAGGGGGTGATTCTCAATAGGTATGGTTATTTTCAAAAGTGTTTTTCGAATTTACGGGAGTAGAAAAAGTATAGAATTATATTTGGGATTACGGTCATTATTCACACGAATGATTTGTGAATAATGACTATCATAATCTCTCATATAATAATATACTATTTAACGTGTGTCTGTAAATACGTAGTCGGTACTGTACCGTTCTAATTGGAGTACAGTCAGCAAAATAAATATTTAATCTCCCCAGATTCAAGTCAGACAATAGTTAGATCTCATACGATACTCATGTTTACTTAGGATGTCTGTATATTCGCGTATTCAAATGGCAAATATTTAGTAGTGCGCTAGTGGACCGCTTTGTATTCACAGACATAATTGCAGGAACAATTGGCGGTCTAAGCCAAGACGATGAGGATATTATTAGCGTTGGTGTCAAATTAAAACATGACGCTGAATTCCTGCAGGCATAATTAGTAGAGCATTTGAGTTAGACTTGATTAGTAGTTATTATACTTTGATAATTACCAATGTACATAATTTTATCAATAGTTATGTTTTATTTTATTCGATTACTCATTACAAATTTGAACAATCAGAATGTCTCATTTTCCATTGTTGCACATTTTAGATAAGTGATTAAACAGCAGCATGCTGTTTATTCGCGATTAAATTGAAGCTAGCTTTTATAAGCAAATTCAGAACATTTTGAAGGCATATTTAGCCGAATAATTAGTTGCAGAAGCAAGATACTTTCATGTTTTTTACCTTTACTGGTATTCTATGGCTTTAAACATACTGAATTATTCATTTCAAGCTATTTTTATTTATTAATTTTTGACATTTATTTAACAAGTAAAAAGAAAAACAAACAATTTGCTATAGTTACAATATAACAACAAATTTTTTTGGTGCCTTTTGCTTATGTGTGTACCGATTTATTTATGTGAAAATGTGTCAAAATCAACGTTTTAGTATAATTTCATCGCCAAAAATTAAAGTTTATACTATGAATTCATGAAATAATCTTGATATATACCCCTCGTGCTAAAGAATTGATTCGATTAAATTTGATGTCTAGCTTATTTACAAAATTTTGCTTTTAAAAAAGTGTTATCGTACATAATAATTTAAGATAAAATCTCTCAACCTGCTGTCTCGAGATTTTTTCAAATTATTATGTACTCAAACACTTTTTAAGCAAAATTTTTGCATGAGCTAGACATGTCAAATTTAATCGATTAAATTTTAGCACTTGTGATATAATTATTGAATATTTATTTTCATAAATCTGCAGTACAAATACCCTATATATTTGTTTGCAACATCTATCTGTCTCGGGGTTGTTTTTCTCTTTTATGACTACAAATAAGCGTTCCAGTATTAATATATTTCAGTGGTCTACCTACAAATCTACATGCAACAAGGTGCAACTTTAGCGTGGGTATATCTGTCTCTGTCTAACTATCACTTACGAATGACACTCCTCTAGACTTGACTGTATTATTCGGTTGAAAGTAAACTTTAAGCAGTTTGAGTTTATATCTCGCTGACATGTACAGAATTACTCCAAAGTTATGCCCCAGAACTGCATGAAAAACCGACATACGTTGTTGCTGGTCGCATGAGAAATATAAACGATACGAAATGAAGGACAGATATTATTATTGTTTACCTAAGACGTAGAGACTATAAAATTAGAATCTTCTCTATCAAATAAATAAAACCAGCTATATTGACGTTGATGTAGTGTGATATAAGGCAGTCAGAAAGGGCAAGGCTCTCTGTAAAGACAGACAGCGTCAACAGACACACCTGTTGAAAGTGGCGTTGCCCGGAGCGCTGTAGACCCGGAGTTAGACTCCGGAATCGATCAGGAACTGGGTTGGGTTCCGGCACTGTATACTATGTTTCCGGGAGATTGACACTGCTGTGCGAAAAGGAACGGGATATACTTTATTTCAGGAAAACATTTGACGACGCCACTATTATATAAAGCAGATTTGCATTTATCAGGAAAAATAAAATGCGTATTTTTTTTAGATTGAAAATCATCGATTAATTCTTATCATAATAAACTCTTCTATTTATTTATTTTTTTAAATTTTTTCGTGCGTCGTAAATACATTTTCTTTTTTCCTTCTGCTGTTGTTCCTCTTCTGCATCCAAAATTAATGCTATCATAGCCAATTCCACCACAAAAATAGGTAACACCTGACAGAAAAAAAATACTGAATGGAATTAAAAAAAAACATCTAATATTTATTTAATTCTTGTTTTGTAGGGTATGGATTTTTATCCAACACCTCTCAATAAATGCTCTATAACGATGGCGATTTTAAACAAGCAAAGTAACAGATTACACACTAGTGGTTTTAATTTTGGGAAAAGTCACTAGTGAGTATTTTTTTATTTATAACAATAATAATAACACACAACACCTTGATAACTACTTCGATTGTCATTTTAATTAAAAAATTTAAAGCATATGTCACTGTCAAATAATATTTCTTTAATAAATTTTTCATTTATTAAGAGGTGTTGGATAAAACGTTATACTTCACACGTGGGCAAAGTGGAATTACCCACTCGATAAAATTATCACACGAGTGTGCTAAAATTTCTCTCGTGGGTAATTCCTTACTTTGCCCACTTGTAAAGTAAATAACTTATTCAACACCTCTCAATAAATGCTCTATAACTACTGCAATTTTAAACAAGGAAAGTAACAGATTACCCACTAGTGGGTACAATTTAGAGGAAAGTCACTAGTGAGTAATTTTTTAATTATAAAAATAATAATAACACACAACACCTTGGTAACCACTTAGATATTTTAATTTAGATAAATTTAAAGCATATGTCACTGTCAAATAATATTTCTTTAATAAATTTAGAATTAAGAGGTGTTGGATAAAACGTTATACTTCACACGTGGGCAAAGTGGAATTCCCCACTCGAGAAATTATCACACGAGTGTGCTAAAGTTACTTACTTTGAACACTTGTAAAGTAAATAACTATTTCTAGGAAAATTCACATTTGCAAAACAAGATTTTTATCCTTAACTCTGCAGCCCTTAATATTTGGAGGGTGAGGGATCATTGAATGTTTAATTAAAAAATTTTTTTATCCGATGTGTAGTATTCGACATATTTTAGTGTCTTCAAATAATTTGAACACCCTGTATTGTGTGGACCATTTTATTTGACAAATAGGAAGAATGCAGTTCGATTTACTATTCTCTCGATGCATTTTGTTAAATATGCAATTAAACTAGCCACACTAATAGTCCAATTTAATAAAATAAAAATTCATTGGTCACTAAATACGGGCAGAAAAGTTTCTGGAAACATTTTGACGGCCGCTTCTAATATACATCTCTAATAACCAGTTCTCCAGCCCTTTTTGCATTTACATGAATCATGTTACATGATGTTAACAGTCTCGCATCTTAGGGTGTGGCCTCTCCTCGACCTTTCCCTTCTCATCGCTTCCGTTTCCGGTGTGCTGTCTGCGTTCATTTATTCCCGTCTGCTGGCTCCGGATCACTTTGTGTTCTGCAACTGATCCAAGCAGAAAGTAAAACGCAGAAAGTGCAAGAGAAACTTATTTTTTATTTAAAACTGTTTAGATTTATTGGTTCAGGAATAGTTTCTTAAAAGGGAAAGTACTGAATTTAAAATAAGTTTTTATTGGTGGTACGTTTGACGACGTGTTGGCGACATTTTGTATTATAAATCAGTGGTTGTAAACCTTTTTTCTTGACCGTATTCCTTAAAATATCTGCGCGTTTTTATAAAAGAAACAGTCATCCATTAGAGTTATGTTACAAACAAAAAAAATTCATTAAATATGTTTTCTCAGCAACCAAACATCATACAAAAAGACCTTTTATGGTTGAAGAACCGCAGCAGTATTCAAAAGTTTATGTATCATTTTACATTTTGAAGCAAAATACCTAAACATTCTTGGACAATATAACTTAAATGTCATTCGTGTCAAGGCAAATTATGTTTAAAATTGTCACACAACAAATTGAAATTTTTACCTCCCGCCTACCTCTAGTAAGGGAGGTATTGTTTTTGGTCAAAAAATGGGTAGTGAGTTTTCAATGAATCACGTTTTAGGTTCCCGTACAATTTTGTGTATTTTTGCTTCTTATAATGTGCTGAGTAGACGATAATATTTTTGTTATTGTTAATAATAATTGTATATTGTTATATGAGGGATTATGATAGTCAATATTCACGAAGATGAAGTTGCTAATCATTCTAGTGAATAATGACCATAATCCCGAATATAATTCTATACTTTTTCTACTCCTATAAATTCGGAAATCACTTTAGAAAATGATCGAAATTCGTTAAAAATACACAATGACAACTGACTACATGTCAACTGTCAGACGGGCGTTGCTTGGTGATCCACATCACGTCTTTAAAATAACCGGGAATTATGGGTATTATAATTCATCAAAAATATATGATTGATTTTTAAGTATTTCGTTGGTTCTTTGCTGTAAAAATCCTTGCAATAAAAATTCAACGAATATATACGTTTTGGTTTGGGTTTCTTTACTTTTTGCTTGAATTTGTATTCCACTCAACGCAGTGTTAACAACGCAAGGTTGAAAGAAATTTCCGGTGCGAATTTAAATAGAATTCTTTATCGAACGGAAAAGGAATATTTTATTTTCAGGATAAAGTCTGTTTAGCATATATTTTTGAGTAGAAAACAAGAAACAAATTATAAAATAAATATATTAACTATTGTGTTGTTTCATAATAATAATAAAAACTACATATAATTTTATAGTTTTATGGTACTTTCTATTTTAAATTCATGTAATGCAAGCCGCGCCCCCTGGACGTGACGTAGTTTTGGTGGATCCAATCGTGTCATACATATACTGTGAAATTACCAAATGTCACATTTAATACATTACTTTCAATCAACTGTTACTATAGTAATGACATATTCAACATTTTAGGTATTTTCTGTAGCATTAATTCTCCCAACGTCAATTTCCTATATCTTAAAACACACTACACCTCTTGCCAAAGCCAGCTTAGAAAATACGTAGATTTAAGATATTTATGGTTGTATTTTTGGCACACGAAACCCCAGACTGTTGCTTGAATGGTCTATTAGATTGTAAAGATGTTAAGTGTCGTTTAAACCAGTGACTCAACCATTACATTTTCAACCCTGGAGTGTTACACTAGGGCCTAAGAAACCCTACGATTTTCATCGCTTAACTTCGATACTGCTGTTGCAAAGTTTCTATAATTCTTAACAAATAATCAATAGGTAGAATCGCCTGTTATGAGAAAATAGTTTTTCTTTTCTTGGGGTTTCCCAGACCCCAGTGTAACGGTTATGTAACAAATCTACTACAAGCCCAACCCCAAATATATGTTATATACAAAATTGTATTATATGTTCTCACTTTTAGGCAGGGTTGGCAAATATCATGATATTTATATAAATATCAAAATATCATAATATCCGATATATATCGGATATATATCCGATATATATCCGATATATATCAGGAATTTCGTTCTTAGGCTATATGCAAAAAAAACATAAAACGTAAAATACCTTTATTTTTGTAAACAACAAAAATAAAACTTTAGTTTAAAATAACAAAAAACAAGACAAACATTATTATTATTTAAGTAACAAGAAATAACATTTTTCCTAAATATATTATATAAATAGTAAATACCTAAATGAGTAAATACTATTGTAGTTTGACATATGATATAAAATATTCATATTTTTATTTAAGTAACAAAAAATAACATTTTCCTAAATATTTATATTACATAAATATCAAAATAACTTGTCGTTTGACATGTTTTTAAGTTTCGCACAACCGGGCCAAAGTAATATCATCATCATCATCATTATCTTCACGTAACACGACTTCATCACTTTTTGAGAAGACCCAGTCCAAGCTTTTGGCTTTTTTATCGGTATTTTCATTTAAACATTTAAAAACAAATACTAGTTTACTCGCTTTTTCACTCTGGGTATTTATTTTGTAAAAAATTAATAAGTGATATATATCATGATATATATCAATCAATAAATATCGGATATATATCAAGATATATATCATGATATATATCACTTGATATATATCTGCCAACCCTGCTTTTAGGTAACAAAAGAAATTATAAATTTAATTATTGTTGAATATTATGCAATACTGATGTTATTTGAACATTTATTGCTACTTTCGAGGCTATTAATTATAATTTGTTTTAGAAATAAATACATTTATTGAAAGTAAAATAATTTGCGAAACTTTCCCATGGAGTGCACTATTTTATGTTCGAGCGTGTCAATTTTATCAACAAATTATTCGATTATTTATTACATTAATTATGTAAATAATTACTTTCTTGTACATAATATGAAGTGTAGTACCAATCGTAAAAATAGTCGATAACGATATTTTCACAGAATCTTAGTTATTAAGGCAAAAACCTTTTTTTTATTTTCGCTTTTCAGTTTGTTAAAAAGTTTATATTTTAATTTTTGTGGCTACCTATTTTTCTACACTTAGGGAAGTATTTAAAAAAAAAAATTCAAATGGAACTGACTTCGAGGTATACCCTATACAATAAAATAAAAGAATTATGGAAATCGGATAACCCAATAAAAAGTTATGCGTGGTTAAATCGGTTAACAGGTAAAAATTCATTCATTCCTTATTTTCCTACCCTTAGGGGTGGAATTTTATTTTCAAATTTAAACGGGACTAGCTTTGAGGTATAGCTTATCCATTAAAAAAAGAATCATCCAAATCGGACAACCCAGTACAAAGTTATGCGTGGTAGAATCGGTGTACAGGTAATCATATTTTCCTACTCTTAGGGGTAGAATTTTTATTTCAAATTTAATTGGGACCAACTTGGAGGTACACCCTACCCAATAACAAAAGAATCATAAAAATCGGAGTACTCTATAAAAAGTTATGCGTGGTCAAACAAAAAATATACGCGTCGTCTTGAAAATCTCTTTTTTTCGTCGGTTAGAAAAATGATGAGACACAAATTAGTATACTTGAATATATCACCTATGACATAAAATTTATATTTTGGGACAACAATCGAGGTACATATTGTGTTTTATTTGAAATCTAAATTTCGAAAAAACTGTAAAAAAATTGCAATATAGGTTAAGTTTATACATCTGTCAGTTGTCAATTGAAACTGACAGTCAGTGTTGCCAACCTCGAGAAGTGAATAACACTCAAAATTATGTGTTTTGTCCTCAATTTCGTCATCGGAATTAATTAGTTAATTCTTGCAAATTTTGTTTCATGTTACGTGTAAATTTACTCTAGTACGTCAATATATCTGCCAAAATTATCTTAATTGTACAATAATTATTTAATGGTTGCCAACACTGGGATGCTCAAAGTCGTCGTATAATGGGTTACTTTAGTGACGATTTCTGAGCTTTTAATGACGATTTTTCAGCACTTCAGTGCCGATTTCAAATAAATATTGATAATAGATAATTGAAATGTCTATTTTGTGTCAATTCAATTATTCTTTCCATACCTTTTCGTTTTTCGAAAACACAATTAGATTCATTTAAAATAATAATTTTGAAAGTTGTGTATTATTCCGTTCTATTATAAACTAACAAGTAAAATTCTTGTTATAATTTCTGTGAAACGAAGTCTTTCTAAAAAGTTTTGCGTGTCTTGGTTGCTCCAGCAACTCTGTAGATAGTTCTAGTGAAGATTCCCATTGTTTCTCAGGCTAACGACCTTTTAATTAATTTCTATGCCGTGGCAAATGGCTCTAAACTACCGCACAAATATTATCTCTTGTTATGTGAAATTTAATTAGATTTTAGCGTTTGGTAATTACTTTAAATCCATAAATTAAATCGTGGACTTTGAATTAAAATAGTTTATTTTGTTACTTTGTTATATTTTAAATGAGATTTAAATTTTTGTTTTCATTATTGTTTTTATTACATGAGTTATCTTTTATCTGGATTATTTTGTTTGCAAAGCAATAAAATGTTTGATTAATTTAATTAAATAAAAGGAATATTGCAAAGTTCAACGTTTTGAAATAAATTCAACAGATAAAAATTTCCGGCAACATACCAAAACAGTTTTTGTAGTTTTATTTATAGACCATTCGAGACATTTTGTGCCAGTTTTTCACAACTAGCCAAATTAAATACTACACTGTTTTATTGGACAAAAAAAATTTAATTTATTTCAAATATAGGAACAGTTACGAAGAAATTTTTAAATGAAAGTTTAAAGCCATAATATTTGGAATATAATGTTTAATATTGTTGGACAAAATATTGGGACGCTTAAGACAATCAAATTAAAGTGTAATAATAAAAAAACAATAATATTTTAATTAATTATCATAAACCTAAACAAAAAATCTGGTGTGGGCACCACACTACTTTCTTATACAAATAAAACCAACTGAACACGTAGACTTGTTCCTTGCGTATGACTTTATTTTGACAATTATTTGATATATAGATGTTAAACCTATTTAATTTTTTGTTCTCACTGTAACTATGATTTTATTTTAAAATAGATATTAATTAATAATGTCTAGTCTTCAAAACTTTCTAACTAATAATAGAAATATTACTTTTATAACATTTCACACGACACATATTTTTGACACTTCACAATTATTTGACGCGTTTGACACATGGATATTAAAAATATATTATCCAACACCTCTCAGTAAATGCTCTATTACTAAGACGATTTTAAACAAGCAAAGTAACAGATTACTCACTAGTGCATATAATTTTGAGAAAAGTCACTAGTGAGTATTTTTTTTTTAATATAAAACAGTAATAATAACACACAACACCTTGGTAACTACTTCGATTGATATTTTAATTTAGCAAATTTAAAGAATATGTCACTGTCAAATAATGTGTTTAATAAATTTTGCATTTAATAAGAGGTGTTGGATAAAACGTTATACTTCACACGTGGGTAATTCCTTGCTTTGCCCACTTGTAAAGTAAATTTTTGTTCCTTCCATTGTAGGTAACTAAAATTATTGAAATATACTCTTAAATATATAATTTAGTTTTTCTCAAAATTAGGAGCATGTACAAGAAAAGTGCAAATAACATTTTATATTCTTTAGACTTTTTTCACAGCTGTGGGATTCGAACTGAGGATCTCATGATCCACAGTCCAATTCGATACCACGGAGCTATTAACAATTAATAATAATAATACAAACAAATGCCCAAATATTGAGAAAATCTTATTACATATTTAAATTATGTTATTAATCATTACTGCACGTTATTTATTGTAGATTGACAATATTGAATTATTATTTTTGATGTTACAGTTTTGGACAGCAGCGGATTGGCTGACAATGTAGCTGAGAGTGGTGAAGATTCAGAAGACGAGTGGAATTATTATCGCGTGGACCCCAAACAAAAGGAAAGCACTGTTCCTTCTCTAGAAACTAATAATAAGGTATGAGGATTATTTTTAGTGGTTTAACACCCTTTCTTATGAAGCTTTGTAGATCCTTTTGTAGGAGTTTCTTTTTCTTCAAACTGTTGTAGATAACAGTTTTAAATCTTCTACTTCCTTTAGCCACGTTCATCTAGATTTTCCTAGTCTTAATTTTCCTCTTCTGGTTTTCTTTGTTACAAATTTAATTGAAATATTTTCTTTTGTTGTCCATATATGTCCAAGCCATCTAACTTTCTGTTTCTTATATTTTTCACTATGTTTTAAATATTACAGTAATAGATATGATAACTAGATACTCTAATTACCCTAATTTATATAAACCCAGTACAATAAAATATGCAACAAAAACTTTCAAAATTAATAAAGAAAATATTCAACAATCGTACTAGAATTATTTTAGTTATTTTTATTATGGATAAATCGTTGTCTTCACAGAAGAGGGTTTTTGGGGAGTGGTTTGGAGGTAATATACCGAGATCCAAAATTTTTTAAGGAATTATACCAAATAAATTCAACGCTCGAGTAATATTCGATTGATTATTTCCTGAATTAAATATAAATAAATAAATAAAGATTTTTATTTAATAAATGCATTTATTAAGAGATGTTGGATAAAACGTTATACTTCACACGTGGGCAAAATGGAATTACCCACTCGATAAAATTAACACACGAATCTGATGTTAAAATGTCTTACTTTACCCACTTGTAAAGTAAATAACTATTATCTACAATCACTGTTAAAAATGGTACTTTTAATGATTGCTTAGCAAGATACAAGTGTCAATTTTGACACTGGTGTTAAAAGTAAGCACCGTGTAATAAATAAATAAATAAATTCATGGCTCGAGTTACAAACTTTTATGTACGACCGTTGTTAAAAGTGATCATTTTAACGATTGTTTAGCAAGATAAAAGTGTCACTCTGACACTGGTGTTAAAAGTAACATAGCAACAATTATTGTTACTTTTAACACGTAGCTGACGATTTATATCAATAAATCAACAAATATAACCCTACCTATCGAAATATCAATCTATGATTTTTAGTATTTATTAATACACTAGAAAGATGATAGATACAATTTTGTATGGTTTCACAAACTCGTAAAATGTCACATTTAACACTTGTATCATAAATAACTATTGTTTTAAATCTGTAAAAAATAATATAAAAATAATGGCATAGTAAATAAATAAACAAATGTGATTTCTGAATCTCATGGTTGCTTTGGAAAATAATAAACATTTGCCATTATTCAATTGTCAGTTTGACAGTTATTACAAAGTGATAAGAAATTTATTCTCTTAACAAAACAGATAAACAAATTGGTTAATACTTCATTGAAGACTGAATTATGAAACCTCAACCAGTGAGTTTAGAACAACCGAAACTGTGCTCCCCTAGAATGGAAGGCCCCTTTATCCAGGTTTAAAACACAACTTCATTTTGAAGTGTATTTCTAATAAAAGTATTGTCAGGTTTCCCCGGGCTCGCCTCTGCACGACGACATGTCCCAGTTGAACCCGGACGCCAAGGAGTTCGTGCCGGTGTCTCCCACGCGGACTGCAGTCTCCCCGGCTCCGTACTCGCGAGACCTCTTGGACGACGCCCTCATAGCGCAGAGTCCACGACGTGCTGTTCCCATGGACATCTCTGTGCCCTCGCCCAATGAGTTTCAACTCGAGGCCAAGCAGAGACCCTCAGAGATCTTCGACGACGAATTCGAAGAGGAAAAGACGCAAAATCAAAATGTAAGTGAACTAAGTGTTGTCTAAAGTTTTTATTGGTGTTTGTAACATTTTCACTTCGATTCATCGATTAACAAAATGTTTAAATACTTAAGAATCTATGGGGTAGTTAATCGGAGAACTTAAATTATGTCAAGAATAGTAAGTTTCCATTTTAGGGTCCCTAGAATACGATTTTAATAGTTTCGCGATGATGTCTGTGTGTGTGTCTGTCTGCCAGTCAGTCTGTCAAAAACTACTAAACTAAAAATTGTGATATTTTGTATAAATCAATTGTATCCCCTTTGGAAGAGCTGATTAGTTTTTCGTGATAATCCAATAACCGGAAGTGGTAATTTACTTGAAGCCCTATCAAGATATTTTCAAATATCTCAGTAAATTATGGTTAATTGACGACCAAATACAATTATTGTTTGAAACATTTTTCTCTTACTGTCTCCATTTACGAATTACAACACGTTAAAGAAAACTATATTTTGACATTTTCGTTTAAATCATGCTTTTTGAAATAACAAAACTTCGCTTGAAAAATGTCTATTTTTGACATGTGTCATAAGTGAAAGCTACATTTTTGAAGGGATGAGCGTTTTTTGATAGTGGTGGTCCGTGTTCCTGCTTCATTTGATAAGAAATGCATATAAGTATTTCTATTTTAATGATTATTTATTTCATTTCTATAATGTCAAAAGAGAAAAGAACTAGGATTCGAAAATTTATTGGAAATAATATTAAAATACAAAATAATTTGTTTTCATTAAATACCTATAGTCATGATACGTATAAAACTCTTTTTAACAAAAAAATACAGATGAAATAAATTTAAATTACAGTTAAATATTAAACTGGTGCAGATGGCCATAAAAAGATACATCATTTTTGTGGCAACGTAGATTCAGCTGCGTGTTAACTTATCAAGTGTTTCTTGATTGTTAGGGCCACCAATTATCTTCCCAAGAAATCATGCAGAACTTACTTAACGGCAAAGACGTGAGCGAAATCGAATTCCATCCATCCAACTACGCAAAACCAAACGACAACTATTTCGAAAACAATTTAATCGAGAATCAAAACCAAGAGACTGAAACATCTAAAGAGAACATCACACCCTCCGAAGAACACCCAACAGAATCCTCTCTTTCCCCGATGAGGGACGAGTCAGATTTCGCCACCTTTGTTCCTAAACCTCAGGACCCAATGAGCATGTCCTTCTACCAGGACAAGGACGAGGAGGTTGGCTTCAGTTCCAATCCTTTCGACCTCAACAAAGTCCAATTGTTACCAGATAACGTCGATGAGTTTATTCAACGTTCCACTGAAGTCGAGTCGCCATTGGCTGTTCCTTTATCACCAACCGTGGAAACTGTCTCCCCTGTACAGTCAGAACAAGAAGTTGAACATGTTAAGTCGCAAGAAGAATCGGTGTTATCTCCAGAACCCAGTGAAACCAGTGATGCACTGTTATCAAGCAAATCTCCTGCTCCTGAAGAATCAAAATCACCGCTTCCAGAAGAAAAGTCACCCGTTCCTGAAATCTGCAAAATTGCTTCTCCGATGCCGGAAGATGATGTTTCAAAATCTCCATTTGAAGTCGAGGAAAATAAGTCACTAGTGGAAATTGCAAACTCGCAAAGTCCCATTTGCGAAATTTCCAAATCTCCTACTAGCCAACTTTCCCCAAGTCCACTTGGTGAAATTTCCCCAAGTCCTGTTTGCGAAACTTCCCCAAGCCCAGTTCGCGAAGTTTCGCCAAATCCAGTTTGCGAAATTACCCCAAGTCCAGTCTGTGAAATTTCCCCAAGTCCAGTCTGTGAAGTTTCCCCAAGTCCAGTCTGTGAAATTTCCCCAAGCCCAGTTCGCGAAGTTTCGCCAAATCCAGTTTGCGAAATTACCCCAAGTCCTGTCTGTGAAATTTCCCCAAGTCCAGTCTGTGAAGTTTCCCCAAGTCCAGTCTGTGAAGTTTCCCCAGATCCAGTTTGCGAAATTACCCCAAGTCCAGTCTGTGAAGTTTCCCCAAGTCCAGTCTGTGAAATTACCCCAAGTCCAGTTTGTGAAGTTTCCCCAAGTCCAGTCTGTGAAATTACCCCAAGTCCAGTCTGTGAAGTTTCCCCAAGTCCAGTCTGTGAAATTACCCCAAGTCCAGTCTGTGAAGTTTCCCCAAATCCAGTTTGCGAAATTGCAAAGTCTCCCCTGTTAGAAATCTCAAAATCCCCAATTCTGGATGTGCATTCTCCAATGGAATTATCATCTCCAGTTGGACCATTGTCCCCAAAATCTCCAATTCCAGAACTTACTGGATTGGTGTCTCCAGATATAACTGCTTCTATTAAGGACGAAAATATTTCTGGAGAAATTAGCGAAACTGCCAAGTCTCCAGTTTTGGATGATATACTTAAATCGCCCATCCAGGAACTGGAAAATGAACTTGCAAAGTCGCCGGTTTTGGAAAAGGTTGCAGAAAGTCCGCTTGAGGTTTCGGAACAAATTAAAGAAGCTTCGCAAAATGTGGAACAAACTCTGTCAGAATTAGTGGAACAAACTGCGGATTTAATCAATCAAGTTAGTGACGACATCCAAATGAAAATTGGAGACGAAGAATCGAAACTGCAAGAACTGATTTCCGATGCGATTGAAGATGTGACAATTGAACACAAAGAACCGGAAATTGTTGAAGCAAAGTGCCCAGTTTTGGAAGAATTGAAAAAGGAAGTCGAAGAACAAATCGTGGATATTGTGCAAGAAGCGAGTGCAGTCACCAGCGAGGCACAGGAAGTTGTCAAAGACGTCATAGAAAATGTCACTAACGAAATGAACAGTTTAATCGATGTTTGCACAAAACAAGAAATTAAGGAACCGGAAAATATTAATATTTCCACAATAACAATTGCAAGCGGAATTGCACCCTCCGAAATATTTAATTCGTTCTTGGAACGGTCCACAGTACCGGAAGTGACTTCACCTTTAAGTCCAAGCGAGGCTCCAAACGAGGAGTTAGAAAAATTCCAAACGGAACCTCCAGAATCTTGGAAACAAAACCTGGAGATTAAATGCGAAACAATTAAGCCTGAATTCGCTGTCCACACAATGGCTTCACCATCGGAAGAGAGTAAAGGGACAGATACACCTCCTCCAACTCCAGTTGTAGTAATCGAAGAACCGGAACTGAAACAAAAAAGTCCGGAACCTCAACAAATAGTCGAAGCGGTAGAAAACTTAAAAACAGTCATTCCTACTGAAACCAAGGAGAAACCATCAGCTAAACCAGCGGCTAAACCAACTGGAAAACCATCTCCAATCACCAAAAAACCACTAGCTAGTAAACCATCTCCTACAAGTCCGAGTAAACCGCTACCGGGCAAAACCACCACAACCACTGTTAAGAAAACTACAACTGCACCCAAAACCACTCCAGCTCCCAAACCACCAACTCCAAGACTCTCAAAGACTTCAACCACCCCGACGGCTAGTCCCAGAACCGCTACCACTCCGAGAACCACTCCGAAACCAGCGGAGAAGAAACCACTCACTAACGGAGATGTTAAACCAGCTGCAAGAACTAGTTTGTTGAAGAAGACATCTACGACAACCACAGCGACTAAGACAACTTCAGCAGCTCCCAAGTTGAGTCCCACCAAACCGGCGACCTCTAGACCGAGCAGTGTTGCCACGTCGAAGCCTGCACCTAGACCTGCAGCCACGGCCACGGCGCCCAAACCCAGACCGGCCTCCCTCACGGCGAAGACTTCCACGGCCGCTGCCGCCACTACAAAAGTAAGTTTGACGAAACTGTTAAATTGTCGGAAGTGTCAAACTAATAATTCCTTGCAGACGGCACCAAGCAGACCCAGTTCGTCCACCAGGCCTGCCACCACAGCCACAACTACAGCCAGACCAAAACCACCAACAAGTACCCTAGCTTCAAGGTCTCGGCTAACTGCTGCTGCGAAACCGGCTTCCAAAGCGCCCGACACTGAAAAACAAATCAAAGAGACTGCGAACAAGCAGCTGTCTGCTGCAAGAACCACCTCGAGCAGAACGACCACCGCCTCCGCGGCGAAGACGGCCCCTGCTGCGCGGAAGATCGACTCCAAGGTAGGAACACTCACTAAACTCATTTATTTGTTTATTTACTGTCAGCAGATTTCGGTATTTTTTATTTGTTTTCAAACGAAATTGCTCTCAATGCCAAAAGTAAAAATTGTTTTTTATTAACTTTTTACTTGAATTTCTCGAACACAAATTGGCGGGTGTATTTTTAATAAGTTTAGAAATAGGAGGATCATATTGCGAGCTGATTAGATTTTGGTAGCAGACTAGAAAATGGTAGTTTATTTAAAAGTCTATCAAGTTGAACATTATCCTTTGCAAACTCAATTTGCGAGTCGAATGGAAAACGTTCCTGAATTATTTTGGAGAAAAATTCTTCAAGTTAATCTTGTAGAAATAAATAGAAACAGTTTGTATCTAGTAGGAAAAGTGATACATTCCCGGACGAACCGTAGACGAGTCCTGATTTTTGATCGGTTTATATTCGATAATTAGTTATTTTATATTTCATTTATAAACGTCAAACAACCAACAAGACCTAAAAATATTGCGTTGTTTTAATAAAAATATTTCTATTTTTCACAAACGTCAAATTCATTTGAGAAGCTAAATCGTACGGGAATACTCGATTGAGTGTTTATAATGGTGTGTTAGTGCCTACTGAATGTTGGGTGTGGATGAAGAAGCATGAACAACGTATAACTGTTGTGGAAATGAGGTATCTGAGAGGAGAGTGATTGAGGAATACATTGGTGTATGGTAAGTGTGAGATTGAGAAGAATGTTGTTAAGAAAGTGGGAGTGAGTCAGTTGAGGTGATTTGGACATTTTGAAAGGTTGATGAAACTTATACCGGGTGTCTCTCTTAAAGGTGTACATGGGAGATTAACATGGGAAATCAGTTTTTTGCGTGCTGTTGCTCGGTGCTCTATCGGACAACAATGATTGTACTACGAATCGAAAGATATCATTTTTCTGAATAAAATGATGTAAAATACATTACAATTCAGTAGTAATTTGGTTCCGTAAATTAATTTTTAAATTTTGAAAATCCTCCGATTTATTCAGTTTTTATCGAAAATAAATGTAGTTACCTATGACTGTTTTGTTTTGATTTCTGTCAAGCTATTTATTTGACGTTTCTGTCAATTTGTAAAATATGGTTATATTCAGTAATGACAAGCGTACTTTTATAATTTTTGCGTAAAGATTTTATTAAATAAATTAAAGTCTAAAAACCAGTTTTCTTTAAATAATATCAATTTATTAAGAGTTAAGTTTTTTTTAAATCGATGACAAAAAATTTCATTTTTATTAGCTCTGTTTTGTATATCTTCACAAAATATTCTTCCACTTTCTACGTCAAATGGAAAAAAGTTCTTAATTGCAGTGCATTTTGTAGAAATAAAAAGAACTTTTTTTAAAAAAATATGAACGATGTACACCCAATTCATTTCCAAAAAATCTAGTGCTATACGAAGGATCTACATTTATCATTCCTAAAACCCTTTCTTCCAATAAAGCACGTTCTTCTGCTCTTGCTAAATTGCAATTACTAAGCTCACGTGTATTTTTCGTGGATACTAGCATTTGTGGTTGCACTTGGATCTCGCACTCTGAGCTAACTATTTCCTCCAAAAAATAGTTTTACTATAAAAATACGCTCTTCAGTAGTATAACTAGCCATATTTTTACAAATTGTCTTAAACAAGTCCAAAAGTCAGCAACGTCAAATAAATAGCTTGACAGAAATCAAAACAAAACAGTCATGGATGACTATATTTATTTACGATAAAAATTGAATAAACCGGAGAATTCTCAAAATTTAAAAATTAATTTACGGAACCAAATTACCAATAAATAGTAGTGTATTTTACATCGTTTGATTCAGAAAAATGATATTTTTCGATTGGTACCACAATGATTGTTGTCCGATAGAACACCGAGCAACAGCACGCAAAAAACTGATTTCCCATGTTAATCTCCTATGTACACCTTTAAGACAGACACCCGGTATATGCGGGTGAGAGGAATGAGTGGTTGGGTATGAATGATGGTTTGTTGCGTGAACGAATGATGTATGAATGTGGACGAGGCGAAAGTTTGTAAGAGATTGATTGTTGGTTGTGAGATCGTGTTATCCCACTTAGTTGGATATAGCGTGTATGTACTTTGCCAGTGTCCGGAAAAGATATTCCCGTACTGTTATTTATCGTAACCTACTAACGACAACAAATACCGGATTAGCGTACTTTGCGGCTCGAAAACACACCGGAAGGAGTCAGTTTATTTTTCTCTAAAATAATGTTCCCAAATATTTCTGTGTAAATTTACAGAAAATTGCTGATAGAAAATTAAATTTTCTATCAGTTTTTCCTGATGCATTTTTCTCTAAAATAATTCAGTATCATTTGAGAATGACACAAACTAAATTTAATTGCATTTTTTAAATTTGTAATCACTGTTATGCTGTTAAACGATCATGCATAATTTTTGAGAGAAATACTTCAAGTAAATCTGATAAAGAATTTAATTTTCTATGAGTTTTATTCCAAGCATTTTGCCACAAATAATTCAGGAACATTTCATAGCAATTTCACATTTCAACTATTTGGTCGAAAATACTTCAAAACTTTTTCATTTATGATACGGACTAATTTCGGCTTGGTTATTTGGAGGGCCAAATTAAAAGCTAATCAGTTTTTGGCAATAAACCTTTCAACTAAAATGATTGTATGTTAAGACTTCGTTAACTTCCCGAACAACAACAACCCGAACGACCACAACGACCCTAAAATCCACGACCAAGAAACCAACAGAAGTAACCAGAACAACAGTAACAAAAACCAAAACCGCTGTCGCCAAACCGTCCGCAGAGCAGAACGGCGTGGTGAACGTCATCCAGGAGATCACCACCACGATCGTGAGCGATGATCCGCAGCTGTTGAAGGACAACTCGCCCGTCGATAATGTAGACATCGATAACTCGAAACTCCCAATCACTGCAGACTGATTCGAACCCAATAGGCTGTTTTAACATTTAACGATTCGTTGGATGTTGGAATAAAGTTACGTTGTATTTATTGGGACTTTGTGTTTATATTATTATTAATATTTATGTTTTTATTATTTTTAGTTTGTCTATTGAATAACATTTGAGTTTTATTAGCTTGGCTTCGGTACGCTAATATGTGATTATTTTAAAAACATTGGCGTCAAGTTTCTTGTAAATATTTCTAACAGTTTTTTATGTTTTATAATTCTTGCATTTTTATCTTTCGGTGCTACGTAAAACACGCAATTCAAATTTGAATATTTAATCACTTTGGAGTTTCAATTTCATCTATCAAAAAAGCAAATTTGAATCGCGTTAAATTTTTATACCCTAACTACTCTTTTTATATTTTGCCGATTTACATTGAATGCGCATAGAGCACCCCTACTTTATTTCAGAAAGTAATCGATAAACAAAAAGATTACAAAGTCTATTTCATCGAGTTATTAATAATAGCAATCCTGGATGAGCTATTATTATTTAACTTTTCGCGCTAAATCTGAAGTCTAACAATGTTACTGACTGGAATTTCCTAAGTGTCTTTTGTTTGCTTACGGTTTTGAGTTAAATTTTAGTTAGTAATGTTAGTTTCTAGATCAAAGATAGTTAATTTAAGTTTGTACTACACCAATACAGTTAATTTTACAGTTAAATCTCAATAGCTGCTTGATGTTTTCGAATAGCGCTTATATACGTCAATATATGGTATTAGTATTGCACAGGTCAAACAATTATAATATACTGGCCTTCCTTTTTGATAATACTTAACTTTAAATGCATAGTTAGATTTTATATATGAAATATACATTATATATGTAATCGGTAATATCAGAATGAAATTTTGTTCTTATTTATTTTGTGTAATTATTTGTATTATTTAATATATTTAAGATAATTGCAGCACATGAAGTAATATTAAAATTAATAAAATCTTTATATAGAAAACGCAAACACATGTTTTGTCAATTATTTTTAGGTTATTTAGGTTATTTTCAAAACAGCTCTAGAGATGAAATAACATCAAGATCAACGCGGGACACCGTGCATGTGAGTCAATTCATTTTAATTATTTATTTCATTTCTTAAACACTGTTTTGTTTAAAATATGTTTAGCTTGCAACTAAATAATGTAATCTGTTGAATAATCTGAATATTATAAAACTATAAACGTATGAATTCAAAATTTTCTGGAAAGCTTTATAATATTGGAAATCATAATTTTTAAATGTCTTGTAAATTTGGAAATCACTTTTGAAAATAACGAAATTCGTTGAAAACACTTTGAAAATCGTCAACATAAAAATACACAATGTCAACTCACATTGCTTGGTGTTCCACATCACGTCTTAAAATAACCGTGAGTTATGGATTTCTGGCTCTGTGATTGGTCGACAAGAGTAAATTATGGGTAGTAAAATTCATCGAAATAATGGAGATGGAGATATATTGAATCATACTCTATTATTTAAAAAATATATATAATAGTAGTAAATATATATTATAAAGTATTTACCACCTGAAGTATATAAGAATAAAGGTGTCCCTGAACTGTCTGGAAGAAGAGGAAGAATAACTCTGCAAGATGCGTCTAGGAGTCCATCCGCTGACCTATGAAAGATATCATCCCTAAATATTTTCTGGAGGCTTGGCTTTCAGGTTCGTATAAAATATTTTTACTAAAAAAATAGTTTTTGGATAATAAAATTTATCTGAAACATTTTACAGAAAAATGTTTAGGGTGAAACGTGTAGATTATTAATTTTGCTATATATTTTATTTGAACCATTTTTCTCTAAAATAATTAGTACAGTCTCAGTAGCGTTGAAACGATAGAACTGTCTAAAAAGACCAAAAACACAATAAAAATGAAATCGTATATATGGAAGGGGGACTGTTAAATCTAAACGAAGTGTTAAATATAATAATGATTTCCGCAGAACCAGAAACAGAAGTGGTAGCCACCCACTAAACAAACAAAATTTTATCTAATTTTAAAATATTTATTTATCAACTGATTAAAGTATTTACTCTCAGATCTCTGGACCTTCCAGTGCAGCATCTTCAAGTAGCGGACATCGTCACCATCGTGAACATCTCCAGAGGCAACCTGGAGCATCCGGGAAGCAGAACCAACGCAGGCTGCCCCCCAACACCAATGTAAGAATTTAAATATGTTTTATGTCTGCATCAACAATAAATATAACAAATATAGTTGATAAAAATTAGATTAAAACACATTTAAAATTTAGTCCGAAATAATTGTTTTTTGTGACGGTTTCTAATTGTATTTTTGTGTGTTTCTAGTGACAGTTTGCTGCAGGGATGCAAGGCGAGGAAGGAATGAGTAGGAAGCAGCCCTTCGCGCACCACAGCACCCCCAGGAAGCTGCACCAGGCATTGTTGAAATATTAATTTGTAAAATGTAATAATATGTCAATAATGAAATGTATTCTGTTTGAAAATATCAATAAATGTGTTTAAAATGATTTATGTTGTTTTATTTATATCAAGGAAATAATATTTGTAAAATTAAGGGATGAAAAATCTCTATTATTTATTTTAAATCTGGTAGCAACTTATCCAGTAGTAAAAAACCAATGACCAAGGCGTAATTTCAATTTTTAATACTGCTAGTGCCATCTCTTATATTATTTTATAACTACAGGTTCCCAAAACTGAAAAATTGTCGATGTTTTTTGTTAATTGAATACATCACCTAATAATGGTTCACAAATTTCCTAAGAGATGGCAGCACTATCGGATGTGAAAAAATCAATTAGTGGATTTGTTCACACTAATTGATTTCATCATGGTTCACAAATGTACTAAGAGATGGCGCAACTATCGGATGTGAAAAAATCAATTAGTGGATTTGTTCACATTTGAAAAACAACAAAATCACTAATTGATTTTTTCACATCCGATAGTGCTGCCATCTCTTAGTACATTTGTGAACCATGATAAAATCAATTAGTGATTTCGTTGTTTTTTCAAATGTGAACAAATCCACTAATTGATTTTTTCACATCCGATAGTGGCGCCATCTCTTAGTACATTTGTGAACCATGATGAAATCAATTAGTGATTTGTTTTTTCAAATGTGAATAAATCCACTAATTGATTTTTTCACATCCGATAGTTGCGCCATCTCTTAGTACATTTGTGAACCATGATGAAATCAATTAGTGTGAACAAATCCACTAATTGATTTTTTCACATCCGATAGTGCTGTCATCTCTTAGTACATTTGTGAACCATTATGAAGTGAAGTATTCAATTAACAAATCACTAATTGATGAGGGTATGCCCTACGCCCTTGTCCTTCTAGTATGTTACAAAGGGTGGCGTGACAAACTAATATAAACTGCAGGGGAGCCCCCAATTTCATTATTTTTGCGATATGTCTTACCGTTTCCGAGATATGAGGGTTTAAAGATTTTAAACGCATCCCCTAAGATATCCACCCTATTATCAACTTTTTGGGTGTTTTTTCTCGCTGATCAAATAGAACAGGACTTTATAAAAGACCAATTTTTTCAGATTTGCAATATCTGTTACCGTTTCAAAGATACAACCCTTAGAAAATTAAATAGAGCAATCACAGATCTACCCTATTATCAAGTTTTTGGGTATTTTTTCTCGCTGATCAGATAGAACAGGGCTGTATCTCGAGACATTTTTTTCAGATCCGCAATATCTCCTACGGTTTCAAAGATACAACCCTTAGTAAATTAAACAATCCTAAAATATCTACCCTATTATCAAGTTTTTGGGAGTTTTTTCTCACTAATCAGAATGTGCTAGGCAATAACTCGGGAACGTTTTTACGCATTTTCGATATCTTTTACCATTTAGAAGATACAGCCCTTTAAAAAGTAACTTTTTAAGGGCAGTTTCTCTTAATTGGTTGGTGATATCGAAAATTCGATTAAACCTTCCCGAGATATTACCTAGCACATTCTAATTAGTGAGAAAAAACACCCAAATACTTGATAATAGGGTAGATATTTTAGGGGATGCGTTTTAAATCTTTCAATCTAAAGGGTAATTAAACAAAACAAGGAAAAAGAAGAGTACATTTAGTAAACACAAGTATAATTTTACATATTTTTTGCAGTAAATTAATATTTCTTACAAAATATATACATATAAACAATAAATATCATAAACAAAATAAAATTTCCGCAATGACCATTTTTAATTTGTCAATATCTTCTTAATTAACAATAATAAATTAACAAATGTAATATGTCCTAACTCTACGACTAAATAAGGGATGAAAATTTTAAACTGGACAATTGTAGCTTGAATTGTTTAAGATTTATCAACAATAGAAATATATCCGCTATGACAGGTATATGAGCATTTTTGTATTGCCTGTATCTTGTTAATTAACAATAATAAATTAACAAATGTGATATGTCCCAACTCTACGACTAATTAAGGGATGAAAATTGCAAACTGGACAATTGTAGCTTGAATTGTTTAAGAATTATCAACAATAGGAAAATATCCGCCATGACAGGTAGATGAGCATTTTTATATTGCCTGTATCTTGATAATTAACAATAATAAATTAACAAATATAATATGTCCTAACTCTACGACTAATTAAGGGATGAAAATTTTAAACTGGACAATTGTAGCTTGAATTGTTTAAGATTTATCAACAATAGAAAAATATCCGCCATGACAGGTAGACGAGCATATTTATACTGTTTGTATCTTGTTAATTAACAATAATAAATTAACAAATGTGATATGTCCCAACTCTACGACTAATTAAGGGATGAAAATTTCAAACTGGACAATTGTAACTCAAATAGTTCGCAAGAAATATGCAAAACAATAATTTCAAAATGGCGTCATTCACAAAAATTTTATTTTGGTAATAAGTCAGTAATGTTTTGCAATATTCTAACAAATCTACTTATTCTTAATACTAGACACCATGTTTCATCCATCTTAGTCAAAATTGATGCCCTAGTTTTAAAACTTTTTGAGATATTAACAAAATAAAAAAATTTATTATGACGTCAAATCGTATATTTTTATTTCTTCAATATCTCAAGTATTTTTTACAAAATATTAATAAATCTAACAATTCTTAATGATATAGTTTCCAAGGAATCTATAATTTCAATCATTGGAATGATAACTTAATTAGTTTATAAGTTATTAAACAACTGAATATATTCTTCCTGATGTGCAGACGTTCATCCTTGAGGAAGCTGCTGCAGCTATTTATCTCGGGCCCGCAGGTGTGTCGTCTGTTCTAGAAGTTGATCGACTGTGGATAGTTGTATCACCAGAACTCAGCAGAATCATGAGGAACCCAGTGAACAATATTATCATCTGCACCCTGGAAAATGCAAATCAAATGTAAAAAAAATAATTTTATAAATAAATACATAGATTAAAACAAAATTTAAATTAATTACTTATTAATATATATTGGAATAAATAAATTACAACATTTTGAAGTATGAAGAAGCTCCAGAACAATCTTCACATTTGACAGTTTCAGATGAAAACCATTCAATACGTTTTTAGAACTATCATTACGGCCGTAGAAGATCTACCAGATGGTTCCATTTCGCAGAAGTATTTGTAATTGTAATCTACAAAATAGAACATAAAATTAGTAAATGTTTACATCAACAAATAGGTTAACTGTTTATTTTGTTTTATTTACCTACGTCCTTTTGTTATTAGGCAGACAGTCAAGCAATGTTTTGACTACTCAATTCCTCTGGATTTCATACCAGTTATGAAATAATTCTTGCACGTTATCTCGTAGACTTTAATTTGATAGCTGGTAACTAAAGATCATGCTAGAAGATGTTGATGGTTGAGATCTTTAGTTGTATACTTGCAACATTAACATTTGAGTGATTGACGTGATAATATATTTATTTTACAGCTCGACTACTGCCTTAAAAGAACCCTAAAAGCAAAAGAATTGCCTATTATAATGTTTAATACTATTCTGCAGCAATAACTAGAAACAAAATGACAAAACAATAACAGTTATAAACAATTATTACCGTAAATGGGAATATTAGGATATCTGTTCTATTTTCTAAGTACTCCTACAGGTCCTTGCACAATATTAAAACACAATTTCAAAGCTAAACGAATAGAAATACAACGAAAACACTTAAAATGTCATCAAACTGTAACGAAATTATTAAACAACACAGCCATTTGCAATAAAATGTCATTGCCAATTAGTAATAACAGATACCTAATTAACAATCCTACAGATGACGCTAGGGTACTTGAAACAACAAGACTAACCAATTATTTCAAGATATTTTGTAAAATAAACACAACGGAAACATTATTTTGCAATTGAATTCGTCCTGAATCATATTCTGCCCTACTTTCAGGAGATTTCAACGCCTATTCAGCGCACGAATACATCACAGCATCTTCAGAAACCTTCAGCTGTGCATTTACCACAGCCTGTGTTTAAAAATGTCATTGTTATTAATAATATAAAAGGTATTTGAATTTATTTATTTATAATTAATTCAATACAACTTTTGACAATCTCATGATGTCTTACACAAGTCTTAAAAACATTTTTAAATGAGTGATGTGAAATAAATGATTTTAAATCATATCGATTCAAATTTCAAATTAGAACGCATTGCGCAGAATCCAAGTTATTGATTTTTCGAAAGAGTGTGGAATTTGAAATATGCGGAAGTAGATCACAACATATAGTGTACAAATTTGGCAGGAGATGGCAGAATGGATCTCGCCCTAAGATCGACAAAAAAGTTTTTGGCGATTTATAGACAAACGGTTGACTTTACAAAAAAGTCGTAATGAAAGAAAATACTCGTTAATTTTTTCTATATCGGTTTTATTTCGAGCAATTTTTTGTACAATGAATTTTTTGTTCCATTTGTGTCAAGGTACTTTATATTAATCAAATAATGATTTAAATCGCTGTAAATAAATTATTTGAAGTTTCTTTTACCTTCTAGCAACATTTAGCGATATTATCTAATATGTTTCAGTAATTTTTACCCTAAATAATATGTTAAAAACATTATTTTTCGACATGGTGTTCCGCTGTATACAATATTCATTATCTCTGAAATTAAGGCTCAAATAAAAAATTGTTTCAAATAAAAATGCTTAATTTAACTATTCTGAACAACTTTTATTAAAAGTATTTTTCCGTTAAGTCCACCAATTTCGAGAAAATCACTGTCATATATAGTAATAATTTTGTGCGCGAGATGGCGACAGAAAGCTCGTTTGAAGTTTCCTGAAATCAGTTTTTTGTCATTTCTGGGTAAACGATAAACTTTACAAAGAAATCGTAATGAAAGAAAATACTCTTTAATTTTTTCTCTATCGTTTTTATTTGAAGCATTTTTTTGTACAATGAATTTTTTGTTCCATTTCTGCGAACGCGCCTTATTTTAATCAAATTTTAATTTAAATCACCCTAAATAAATTATTTGAAGCTCATTTTACATTCTAGCAACATTTAGCAATATCATATAATGTGTTTCAGCAATTGTTACCCTAAATAATATGTTAAAAACAATATTTTTCGACATGGTGATCCGTTTTATACAATATTCATTATCTTTGAAATTAAGGCCCAAATAGAAAAAAGTTTTAAATAAAAATGCTTAATTTAACTATTTTAAACACCTTTTATTGGAAGTATTTTCCTGTAAAGTCCACCAATTTCGAGAAAATCACTGTCATATATAGTAATAATTTTTTGCGAGAGATGGCGGCAGAAAGCTCGTTTGAAGTATCCTGAAATCAGTTTTTTGTAATTTCTGGGTAAACGATAAACTTTACAAGAAAATCGTAATGAAAGAAAATACTCGTTAATTTTTTCTCTATCAGTTTTATTTGATGTATTTTTTTGTATAATGAATTTTTTGTTTCATTTTTGAGAATGTGCAATATTTTAATCAAAGTTTAATTTAAATCACTTTAAATAAATTATTTTAAGCTCAATTTACCTTCTAGCAACATTTAGCGATATCATATAATGCATTTCAGTAATTGTTACCCTAAATAATATGTTAAAAACAATACTTTTTGGATATGGTGTTCCGTTTTTTACAATATTCATTATCTTTGAAATTAAGGCTCAAATAGAAAAAAGTTTCAAATAAAAATTCTTAATTTAACTATTTTCAACAACTTTTATTGGAAGTATTTTCCCGTAAACTCCACCGGTTTTGATAAAATCACTGTCATATATAGTAATAATATTGTGCGAGAGATGGCGCCAGAAATCTCGTTTGAAGTTTCCTGAAATCAGTTTTTTGCAATTTCTGGGTAAACGATAAACTTTACAAGGAAATTGTAATGACAGAAAAAAATCGTTAATTTTTTCTCTATCGGTTTTATTTGAAATATTTTTTTGTACAATGAATTTTTTATTCCCTTTTTGAGAATGAGACTTATTTTAATCATATTTTAATTTAAATCGTTGTAAATAAATTATTTGAAGCTTCTTTTACCTTCTAGCAATATTTAGGGATATCATATAATGTGTTTCAGTAATTTTTCCCTAAATAATATGTTAAAAACTATGTTTTTGGCATATATAACAAAATTTAGCACATTTTAAAACAGTTAACAACAATTTTTTGGAGTTGATTGCAATACTAGTGAGTTTACAATAAAACTGTATTAAAATTAATTGTACAATATTTAATTTCCAATAACTTTTACTTGAACCATTTTACGATTAAAGAAGAAAAATTTTCACCGCAAAAGTTTAGCTAAGAATACCAGAGAGTCAGCGCGTAGGTCTCTGGCATTTGGTAGCCGGAATGTGCGGGCTCAAGATGCTACGGATATTATAAGTATTGCTACTCGCATATAGTAAAGGATTTGTTTAAAATATATCAGTATGAATCTCTTGGATTGCAAGGGTAGCAGGGGTTAAATAAAATAAAGTTTAAATTGTTTTGTGTATTAGAAACAATTTATTTTCTGCTTTAAAGCATATATTTACAATTTATAATGTATGTTTATTACAAATATATTAAAGATAGAGATTATAAATGATAAAATTGAACATGATAATTTTTTTATAACAAAATAAAATATATTACTATTAAAAATTTATTTCTCTATTTTGCAATCTAAATATATTTCTGGGTAAAAAGCGATTATTATAAATTAAAATACATATATATTGGTTGATAATTTGTTTTATTTTGTTGACGATGTATACATATTTGTTCATTGGTAATTTGATTTATTTTGTTGACAATGTTTACATATGTTCAATTTCTAGTATATACAATTTAGTTATTTGTATATACAACATTTCAATTTGAAATGTAAAGCCTGGATCAGTCGCCTGCATTGACAAGAGAGAGAAGGCTGACCTCACCCCCGGAAATTCCTCCCTTAGCCCTCCAGGAAAACTCTCTGCAAAACCTGAAGTAGGGGTGCGGCTTCATCGCTGCTGTAACTGTATCTATAAACACACAAAAGAAAATTAGAAACAATAAAAATAAATGTATAAATAGTTAAAACTAGGTTTTTAAAAAATAAGCAGAACTTAAATATTAAATAAAAATTCTGATTATTTTTTTTAGGAATAAAAATAATTTTCGTACATCGTAGTTACTGGCAGCGGGCGTCGGTCCTGATGAATCTGTTGCCAGAGGGTTTTGAGCCCTCCAGGTGTAGATGTTGATGTTGATTACGTTGTCCAAGATGATGCAGGCTTCGATGACGATGTCCAAGATGATGTAAAAAAAGCTTTAAAGCGCACTACCTCAGCAAAAGCTGGGTACCTTTGACCTGCATAAGCTAGGCGCGGACGAAAGTCCAGATGGTCGGGGTGGGATGATGAAGTTCGGTGGATGTGCTGTAATCATAAAAACAATGTATTAGTAAAAAAGAATTGGAAGAAAAGTTTAGAAACGTACATAATTAAAACAATTATCACAATAAATCCTGATGAAAAGAGATCTGAAACATAAACTCAAAATAAAAGGCAGTAAAATTGTACAAGAGAACAAGTTATGGCCATCATTCATTCAGCACACACCATTCACACCATTCATCCCACAGCACACCCCCATCGTTGGCTTCAATGATGGTTTCAATGATGGTTTCAATGATGGTTTCATTTCTTGCCTGTCTAGCCCTACCTAACTGTTTCCGAACAGTAGCTAACTTACAATCTAGGGCGCAAGTGACTCTACGACAACAACCGGAGCGTGTTGTCAATTAGCAAAACGTTACACTTTGCCGGTGTACGCCCCTCCCATGGAGGAAATACGCCTAGTTACGCGGGTGCATTACGGGGCTTGGCGACTATACTATTGCACAATAGTTTTCATCACGGCGTGACTCACGCACCTCTTGAAGCCTCGCAATGGGAACAAAGGACTACTCTACGCCTATTGAACAATGGTATGAAGCCTTACACCCCTACGATAACACACACGTCGCGGTGCACCGGCACATCCCGGACCGACAACATCTCCAGAGAACTTTGGCAAATACTCGCCTAAGTCGTTGTTTCGTTGCACTAGGTTGAACCCCACGTAGAGGCAGTTCTCTGGGATGCTTTGCGCCCCTTTCGCGATCCCTCCACCCAGCGGTACAAATTTCGCGAACAGAATTTATGATGGTCTTCTAAGAAGACAGAATACGCGACGCGAGTTTGCTCTGAGACGGACGAGCGGCGAGTGAACGAACAAATTGAAAAGGAATTTCAAACACCGATTTTATCGCGCTGCTGTGGTACTCCACTCTACGTTCACTTGTATTCCTTCAATGTGTTAGAAGGAGATGAAAGTATCGAAAACATCCGTCTACACTAACAACAGCTTATTTATATTTGAGCTGGCCACTAATGATTCCTGTTGAAGCGACGATGCAATCATATGAAATACTAAGTAAGCCTAATTGATTTGACCTGAATAATAAAATTTAAAATAAGAATAGAATAAGATGATAAAAATACATTTGCTGTATTCAATGTTATCAAAAAAGTAAATAATTGTTTATTGAAATACAGTAATTGTTTCACGTTGAATATTATTAAATATTTATAGATTTACAATCTAATTTCCATATGACAACCAATACAAAATGATTGCAAGGCATGTCAATCCATTGTAAAATGCATTTCTTATAAAACCGAGCATTTTAAATGTCTTAATAAACAGCATTTGATTTTTTAACATAAAATAAACATTTATCATGAGATCGGCTTCAAAAACCAAAGAATATTACTTCGGCGAACAGACCTATTCAGATTCATTAAAGATAATTAAATTAAATCGTCCGTACACAGCACTGAGTTGCATGGAACATAGACTTGGTTTTCGACAATTTTAAAAACAAATAATAATGTATATATTATAGGGGATACATCTATTATAGGGGATGGAAAACAAGAGCAATATTTTTTAAAATGCTCCAGTTTCAAGGGTTAAATATTAAAAAATTCACTAGACACAGACTTAACAACTATACTCCTGGATTTAGGGTAGTTTTTGATACAATTATCTAAAATTGTTTTGATATTCTTTGGGTGATACATTTATTTTATGAGTAGATCTTAAAAACACGTAGGCCATGGCAGCTCAATGTGCTAGAGTGTAACTAGCATTTATTTTTTAAGACTGAATTATTTGCTAACATTTGGCAGAAATCATATTAAAATTTAAAAAGAATTAATTTTTATTTGAAGCATTTTTCTCTAAAATAGCTCAGAAACACTTGGCAGCACCATTTGTATGATTGCAACAATGTTTTAACTGATTACAACAATCAAAACATTGTCAAACGTTTCTGCATCATTTTAGAGAAAAATATTTCAAGTAAAACAGATAGACAATTCATTCCTCTACAAGATTTATTTGAAGCATTTTTCTCTATAATTGTCTAGAAACATTTAGCAGCACATTTTATATGATTACAACAATGTTTTAACTGATTACAACAATCAAAACATTGTCAAACGTTTCTGAATCATTTTAGAGAAAAATATTTCAAGTAAAACAGATAGACAATTCAATTCTCTACAAGATTTATTTGAAACATTTTTCTTTAAAATAGCCCAGAAACATTTGGCAGCACCATTGGTATGATTGCAACAATGCTTAAACTGATTAAATAATCAAACGTATTTGAATCATTTTACATAAAAATGCTTCAAGTAAAACAATGAGAAAATTCAATTCCCTACTAGATTTATTTGAATCATTTTTCTCTAAAATAGTCCAGAATCACCTGGCAGCACCATTTGTATGATTGCAACAATGTTTAACTGATTACAACAATCAAAACATTACCAAACGTTTCTGAATCATTTATTAAAAACTGCAATTTCTGTATTCTTCATTTATTTTCATGTTATTTTTGGTCCATCAACCACAATCCGTCAAAATTTCATGGATTTTTTACAGTGACTTGTACATTGCAATGTCAGATGAAGTACATATTTAGTTGGGTTCGTTCACTCCCATGAATTTTGATTTGGAAATTCAAATTTGAATAAATTATTTCTTACAATTATTCTTATCGAAAAACAAAACAATTATTACAGTAAGGTCTTTGAACATTCTAGTATTTATATATGTGGATGAAAAGGATAGCTAAAACATTAAACTATAAAAAAATATTCGTTGAAGTCTAGTTTCAGAACTTTGTTACTGTGTCTCTCATTCCCATGAACGACTAAAGTAATGAAAATAATTATTTGTAAATATGATCATCTATAACATACTAAGTTTATTTTCAATTTGAATTTACAGTTTTTGAGAAACATAAAAATGTACCAAAAACACACTTTTTGGTATATTTTTATTTGTTATTGTTATATACTGATGGTTAGGTGGTCGAAATGATACTCAGCATATAACTAAATGATGTTTATTAATTCAATAACTGTATATATATTTTACAAATATTATGACACATGTATTTATTTATTTATATATAATTGTCATTTTTATTCAAGTGTTTTTATAAAATATTATGATCAAGTTGTATCCAACATCTCCCCTTTTAATAAATGACGTAGTCATCGCGAAAACGTGTGGGAAGATTTATGGTTCTTCTAGGACGTTCTTCTACTACGTTGTTTGGTGCTCCTTGTTGAATATCCTGATCGTGTAAACTATTTTCATTAATGAAATTGTCTAAAGCAGTTTCGTCAATATCATTTTCTTCTGCTGTTTGATCATTTGATGTGATATTAAATTCCTCCAATAACAAACCTAAATTTAATTGCAAATCGGTTTTATCATTTGAATTCTCGAATCTTTTTATCAGTTGATTTGCATGGGAACGAATGAGATGATTTTTGGTTGCTGAATCTAGAAAAACGTTGTATACTGTGTTTCCTACTCTTTCTATAATTGTACCAGCTGACCATTTCCAGGAATTATTTAGATAAATTTTTGCAAATACTTTATCACCTCTTTCAAATGATTTTTCAACTGCTCCATGTTTCTTATTAAATTGTATATTTTGTTTTTCATTTACAATTTGTTTCCCCGATTTAGTTGGACGCAATAAATCTAAAGTTGTACGAACTTTTCGTCCAAGCATTATTTCGGCAGGCGATTTATTATTAATTTGTTTGTTTGGTGTGTAGCGATAAGTTGCTAAAAATATATTTAAAGCTTGTTCCAATCCCTCCTCCCCTTTTATTTTTGAAATGGCTCTTTTGAAAATATCGACAAATATTTCCGCTTGTCCATTGGATTGAGGATGGTAAGGTGGTGTTCTCAAATGTTCTATTCCATTTTGTTCACAAAATTCTTGGAAAATATGACCAGTAAATTGTGTACCATTATCTGATACAATGGTTTTGGGTAGACCAAATCTACTAAAAACTTGTTGTAAAAATTTAATTGTTGTCAATGCTGTAGTATGTTTCGTCATAAAAATTTCTGGCCATTTACTATGTGCGTCTACAATAACTAAAAAGAAATAATCTTCAATTGGCCCTGCATAATCAATATGAATTCTTTCCATTGGATGTTCTGTTAAAGGCCAAGAATGAAGAATATTTTTAACTGGAGATTTCCTTGCTTTGGCACATTTAATACATTCTTTGACAAAAGTTTCAATGTCTTCATCAATCTTTGGCCAAAATACATAACTTCTTGCAATTGCTTTCATTCTCTCAATACCTGGATGACCCTTGTGTAATTCTTTGAGAATATTTTTTCTATATTTCTCTGGAATAACAATTCTTTCATTAAACATTAAACAATCCTTAACTAGTAAAAGTGAATCTCTTCTAGCAAAGTATGGTTGAATGTTTTCATCTATTTCCTTTTTATTTGTTGGCCAGCCACTGTTCATATATTTTATGACTTGTTGTAAGATTGGATTCTCTCTAGTTTCACACTGAATTTCTTGGAACTTGATAGGTATTTTATTAAAAGATTCTGTTTGAATTTTGTTAATAGATGTTTCCCAATATACTAAAGCAATAATAAATTCTTCATCAATCCGAATTTTAGAATTTATTAATCTTGACAAAACATCAGCATAACCAAATGAATCAGTTGAAATATATCGAATATCAAAATCATACCTCATCAATGTTAATGCCCAACGTTGTAATCTATTGGCAGTGTAAATTGGAATACCTTTCTTGTTTCCAAAAATATGAAGTAGTGGTTTATGATCAGTCTCCAATGTGAATCTGCGAGATAATAACATTTTGTGAAATTTAGTAACGGCAAAAATTAAACCAAGTGCTTCTTTTTCAATTTGGCTAAATTTTTGTTCTGTTTTTGTTAATGTTCTCGATGCGTGATAAATTGCTTTTCTACGGCCATCTGGAAATTCATGAAAAATGACCGCACCAATTCCACGATTACTTGCATCTGCTGCTACAATAATGGGTAAGTTTGGATTAAAATGAGTTAACAGCAGATCACTTTGTAGGATATTCTTGATTTTGTTAAATGATTCATCACAAGCTTTAGACCATTTAAAATCAACATTTTTATGTAATAATTGGTCTAGTGGACATCTAAGTTGTTGTAATTTATGAACAAATTTACCATAATAATTAATTGCACCCAAAAATGCACGAACTTCTGAAATATTTGAAGGAATGGGCATATCTTTAATTCCTTGAATTTTCGCTGGATCTGGTGCCAGACCACTTGATGAAACAATGTGACCTAGTAATTTTACTTCACGCATGAAAAATTGACATTTTTCTGGTTTAAGGACAAAACCATAATCAGATATGCGTTGAAATAAAATGTTTAAATGATGAAAATGTTGTAATTCATCAGCACTTGCCACTATTAAATCATCCAGATATGCATTTACAAAAGGAAGATCTGCAATCATAGCATCGATGATTTTCTGGAATTCACCCGGAGCTGATTTCACTCCAAAAGGAAGGCGCAAATATTTATATAGTCCACGATGTGTAGTTATCACTAACAATTCTTGTGATTCTTCTTCAACTTCAAGTTGAAAATATGCATCTGAAAAGTCAATACAAGAAAATAATGATTTACCAGACATTTTAGCAAAGATATCATCTGGTAATGGAATTGGATGTTGATTTGATTCCAAAGCATTGTTGAGTCCTGTTGAATAATCAGCACAAATTCTTATTTTTCCATTTGGTTTGCTGACTACTACAATTGGTGCTGCCCAAGATGAGAAATCTACTGGTGTAATGATTCCTAGATTTTCTAATCTTTGTAATTCGCAGTCTATCTTTGGCAATGCAGCATATGATACTGGACGTTTCTTCATGTAAACTGGTTTCGCATCAGGTTTTAGGTGTAATTTAATTTTTGTTTTTGTGCATAGGCCCAATGTTTTGCTGAAAATTTTTGGAAATTTTTCAATTAATTGCTTTGTATAGTCATTCGGTAATGGTGATGATGACGTGACTGAATTACAGACTGAATTCAATGGAATTGACCACAGATCAAATAATTTAATCCATTTTATTCCAAATAAATTTAAGTTTGGAATTTTTGTTACAAAACATTTTCCTTGTTTTGTAATTCCATTTAATTTAATATTACAGCTGAATTCATCAGTAATTTCCAATCGATGACCTGTAGCACTACTAGCTGCAAAAGATGTAGGTGTTTTAACTGGTTTACCAATTTGTTCCCACATTTCTTCGGTGATGATCGATATATCACTTGCTGTATCTAGTTGCAATTTTATTGGGTGATTGTTGATTTCTACATTTATGTATTTTCGATCATCAACATAATTAACTTTGTTTATTGAAATTACAACTTGAGATTTAGCCTTATTATCATAGTTCTTTATCTGATTATTATTTTTAAATTTATTGCTTGATTTTGATTTAGATGCGCTACTACAATATCCCTCTTTATGACCAAATTGACTACAGTCTTTGCATTTATTATTACGAAAATTACAGTACTTTGCAAAATGCATTTGGCCACAATTCCAACATGGATATTTAGGTTTTTGCTCTTTCTTATTTTCATCTGATCGCTTTGTTTGATACTGTTTTTGTTGATATTGTACCTTGTTTATATTAGGTTTAGCTGAATTTTCAATTAATGCTGTATCTGTTTTTACAGAAATTAAGCGTTGGCATTCGCTAATCAGTGTGTTTAAAGTAACTTCGTTAGTGTCATTACTTTTATCTAATATTTGTAATAACCGTGTGCGTGCTTCAAAATCTTTCGGTGACTTTAAACCACAAATAAAGATTAGACATTTGAAATGTTCTATTGATAATTTTCCAAATTCAAATTCTTCACATGCACGATTAACAATGCCCGCGTATGTAATATAATCATCATATTCTTTCTTAATGAGTTGCAAGCAGTTAAATCTTTTATTAAAAATTGTAGTTTGTGGACATAATATTTGTTTAAGACATTTTACCGTTGTTTCCAAATTATTTTCCTTTGGTGTCTTTGGTAAAATATAATTAACATATTTGGTGTGTGATTTTAAGTCTAACTTACGTAACAACAAACGAACTTTAGCAGAATCATCCAATTTATTTGTTTCTGCATTAATAACATCTTCATATCGTTCATACCATTTATCGAATGTTAACCCATTATCTGGATCGTAGACAAATTGCTGCATACTGTTTGATAATGATTCGATAACAAGTTCTGCATGATTATCGGAAGAAATTATTTTTAATTTTTCCTCAGCTTTCCCCTTGGTCATACTTGATATTAATTCTGCAAATAATTGTTGTTGTTGTTTTTGGTTTTCCTGCATTTGCAGCAACACTTTTTCCAAAATTTGTTCCATTGCAATATGAAACAATTTTATTAAACAGGTTCACAATTCTCGTCGCCAATTTGTTTTCGCGATGACTACGTCATTTATTAAAAGGGGAGATGTTGGATACAACTTGATCATAATATTTTATAAAAACACTTGAATAAAAATGACAATCATATAAAAATAAATAAATACATGTGTCATAATATTTGTAAAATATATATACAGTTATTGAATTAATAAACATCATTTAGTTATATGCTGAGTATCATTTCGACCACCTAACCATCAGTATATAACAAATTGGCGACGAGAATTGTGAACCTGTTTAATAAATTGTTTCATATTGCAATGGAACAAATTTTGGAAAAAGTGTTGCTGCAAATGCAGGAAAACCAAAAACAACAACAACAATTATTTGCAGAATTAATATCAAGTATGACCAAGGGGAAAGCTGAGGAAAAATTAAAAATAATTTCTTCCGAAAATAATGCAGAACTTGTTATCGAATCATTATCAAACAGTATGCAGCAATTTGTCTACGATCCAGATAATGGGTTAACATTCGATAAATGGTATGAACGATATGAAGATGTTATTAATGCAGAAACAAATAAATTGGATGATTCTGCTAAAGTTCGTTTGTTGTTACGTAAGTTAGACTTAAAATCACACACCAAATATGTTAATTATATTTTACCAAAGACACCAAAGGAAAATAATTTGGAAACAACGGTAAAATGTCTTAAACAAATATTATGTCCACAAACTACAATTTTTAATAAAAGATTTAACTGCTTGCAACTCATTAAGAAAGAATATGATGATTATATTACATACGCGGGCATTGTTAATCGTGCATGTGAAGAATTTGAATTTGGAAAATTATCAATAGAACATTTCAAATGTCTAATCTTTATTTGTGGTTTAAAGTCACCGAAAGATTTTGAAGCACGCACACGGTTATTACAAATATTAGATAAAAGTAATGACACTAACGAAGTTACTTTAAACACACTGATTAGCGAATGCCAACGCTTAATTTCTGTAAAAACAGATACAGCATTAATTGAAAATTCAGCTAAACCTAATATAAACAAGGTACAATATCAACAAAAACAGTATCAAACAAAGCGATCAGATGAAAATAAGAAAGAGCAAAAACCTAAATATCCATGTTGGAATTGTGGCCAAATGCATTTTGCAAAGTACTGTAATTTTCGTAATAATAAATGCAAAGACTGTAGTCAATTTGGTCATAAAGAGGGATATTGTAGTAGCGCATCTAAATCAAAATCAAGCAATAAATTTAAAAATAATAATCAGATAAAGAACTATGATAATAAGGCTAAATCTCAAGTTGTAATTTCAATAAACAAAGTTAATTATGTTGATGATCGAAAATACATAAATGTAGAAATCAACAATCACCCAATAAAATTGCAACTAGATACAGCAAGTGATATATCGATCATCACCGAAGAAATGTGGGAACAAATTGGTAAACCAGTTAAAACACCTACATCTTTTGCAGCTAGTAGTGCTACAGGTCATCGATTGGAAATTACTGATGAATTCAGCTGTAATATTAAATTAAATGGAATTACAAAACAAGGAAAATGTTTTGTAACAAAAATTCCAAACTTAAATTTATTTGGAATAAAATGGATTAAATTATTTGATCTGTGGTCAATTCCATTGAATTCAGTCTGTAATTCAGTCACGTCATCATCACCATTACCGAATGACTATACAAAGCAATTAATTGAAAAATTTCCAAAAATTTTCAGCAAAACATTGGGCCTATGCACAAAAACAAAAATTAAATTACACCTAAAACCTGATGCGAAACCAGTTTACATGAAGAAACGTCCAGTATCATATGCTGCATTGCCAAAGATAGACTGCGAATTACAAAGATTAGAAAATCTAGGAATCATTACACCAGTAGATTTCTCATCTTGGGCAGCACCAATTGTAGTAGTCAGCAAACCAAATGGAAAAATAAGAATTTGTGCTGATTATTCAACAGGACTCAACAATGCTTTGGAATCAAATCAACATCCAATTCCATTACCAGATGATATCTTTGCTAAAATGTCTGGTAAATCATTATTTTCTTGTATTGACTTTTCAGATGCATATTTTCAACTTGAAGTTGAAGAAGAATCACAAGAATTGTTAGTGATAACTACACATCGTGGACTATATAAATATTTGCGCCTTCCTTTTGGAGTGAAATCAGCTCCGGGTGAATTCCAGAAAATCATCGATGCTATGATTGCAGATCTTCCTTTTGTAAATGCATATCTGGATGATTTAATAGTGGCAAGTGCTGATGAATTACAACATTTTCATCATTTAAACATTTTATTTCAACGCATATCTGATTATGGTTTTGTCCTTAAACCAGAAAAATGTCAATTTTTCATGCGTGAAGTAAAATTACTAGGTCACATTGTTTCATCAAGTGGTCTGGCACCAGATCCAGCGAAAATTCAAGGAATTAAAGATATGCCCATTCCTTCAAATATTTCAGAAGTTCGTGCATTTTTGGGTGCAATTAATTATTATGGTAAATTTGTTCATAAATTACAACAACTTAGATGTCCACTAGACCAATTATTACATAAAAATGTTGATTTTAAATGGTCTAAAGCTTGTGATGAATCATTTAACAAAATCAAGAATATCCTACAAAGTGATCTGCTGTTAACTCATTTTAATCCAAACTTACCCATTATTGTAGCAGCAGATGCAAGTAATCGTGGAATTGGTGCGGTCATTTTTCATGAATTTCCAGATGGCCGTAGAAAAGCAATTTATCACGCATCGAGAACATTAACAAAAACAGAACAAAAATTTAGCCAAATTGAAAAAGAAGCACTTGGTTTAATTTTTGCCGTTACTAAATTTCACAAAATGTTATTATCTCGCAGATTCACATTGGAGACTGATCATAAACCACTACTTCATATTTTTGGAAACAAGAAAGGTATTCCAATTTACACTGCCAATAGATTACAACGTTGGGCATTAACATTGATGAGGTATGATTTTGATATTCGATATATTTCAACTGATTCATTTGGTTATGCTGATGTTTTGTCAAGATTAATAAATTCTAAAATTCGGATTGATGAAGAATTTATTATTGCTTTAGTATATTGGGAAACATCTATTAACAAAATTCAAACAGAATCTTTTAATAAAATACCTATCAAGTTCCAAGAAATTCAGTGTGAAACTAGAGAGAATCCAATCTTACAACAAGTCATAAAATATATGAACAGTGGCTGGCCAACAAATAAAAAGGAAATAGATGAAAACATTCAACCATACTTTGCTAGAAGAGATTCACTTTTACTAGTTAAGGATTGTTTAATGTTTAATGAAAGAATTGTTATTCCAGAGAAATATAGAAAAAATATTCTCAAAGAATTACACAAGGGTCATCCAGGTATTGAGAGAATGAAAGCAATTGCAAGAAGTTATGTATTTTGGCCAAAGATTGATGAAGACATTGAAACTTTTGTCAAAGAATGTATTAAATGTGCCAAAGCAAGGAAATCTCCAGTTAAAAATATTCTTCATTCTTGGCCTTTAACAGAACATCCAATGGAAAGAATTCATATTGATTATGCAGGGCCAATTGAAGATTATTTCTTTTTAGTTATTGTAGACGCACATAGTAAATGGCCAGAAATTTTTATGACGAAACATACTACAGCATTGACAACAATTAAATTTTTACAACAAGTTTTTAGTAGATTTGGTCTACCCAAAACCATTGTATCAGATAATGGTACACAATTTACTGGTCATATTTTCCAAGAATTTTGTGAACAAAATGGAATAGAACATTTGAGAACACCACCTTACCATCCTCAATCCAATGGACAAGCGGAAATATTTGTCGATATTTTCAAAAGAGCCATTTCAAAAATAAAAGGGGAGGAGGGATTGGAACAAGCTTTAAATATATTTTTAGCAACTTATCGCTACACACCAAACAAACAAATTAATAATAAATCGCCTGCCGAAATAATGCTTGGACGAAAAGTTCGTACAACTTTAGATTTATTGCGTCCAACTAAATCGGGGAAACAAATTGTAAATGAAAAACAAAATATACAATTTAATAAGAAACATGGAGCAGTTGAAAAATCATTTGAAAGAGGTGATAAAGTATTTGCAAAAATTTATCTAAATAATACTTTAGTTATAAATAAACAAATTATTTGCATTACTTACTGTAGTCGTTCATGGGAATGTATGGCATATATTTTACTACTTTGGAAATTATGTTCATGTGTAATTTATAAACAAAATTAGCTTTTTAAAATTTATTACAAAACTTTGGACTTTTATCTACTAATGTAGGTATAAAACATTATTATATATAATTTATTATAATAAGAATATATTGTTTCAAAATAGTTATGATCATTTTGCGCTCTCTTCAGCCCATATGGTTGAAATTCATATGATTTTCTAGTTTATTTTAGCTCTTGTTGATGGTTATGTACTCCCTCCATAATACTCCACATTGGCGTAGAATTACCACATGCAACCAAAATTATTATTTCGGCTTACACAATTATATATTGTTGGAAATAATTATATTTGATAAAATAGAATTATAAACTATCATTACAATATTATAATTAAATTTTACATGATTCAGTTAGTAAATAATATGTTTGTCCCCTCTAGAAAATCTCGTTAGTACGACTTTATTCCGTCTGTAATGGCGTAATGTCGGTTCGTGTCGTTGACTGTCAGTCTCTGTAAGTTTTTGTTGTTTTTGTCATATTTCCGTGTAGTGTTTAATATAATTTACGTCTAATATAATCTACAAATTCTGCTTATTAATTTGATGTGTATAAAGTGTGCCTAACACAAAAGATAAGTACATAAATCAGTGCACATGGTCTCTTCCCGCCAAAAGTATCACATGATGGTTAGTGTTTGGTAAGCCATCTTGTTCGTGAGCTTTCTGTCATTCGACGCATGGTGTACCGGTCGTTCTTTCTCGTGTTGTTTTCATGTAATAAACTGTAGTTTAATCAAATTGAAGTGTTTAATAGCTTCTGCTAGTTTTGCTAAAGAAATTAAGGTATAATAAGTAAAGTATACTTAAAGATTAAGTGGTAAAAACTTGGTAGAATTAAAATCTGATATGCGCAAGTTTCAATGCATGCTTTGTTTATCACAAGTACAAGAACCTGTTGACTGTCTTTTTAATTAAATCGGTATACGGTACGGAGAACGATATATTTCGTGACTATTAAACATTGTGTAGTGTTTGTGAAATCCAGTGGAACCTTTGAGAAGCCGTCTTCGACGTTGAGGCTGAAGGTAAGTGCTTATTTTTACCTCCCACGTAGCTGATTAGATTTTTATAATCCATGAATCCGAAGTGTTAGGTTACATGCAACAAACAATCAATCATACCTAACCTCTTATTCCTCGGACGCCCACGCAATAATTCACCATCAAAATATCAGTTGATATCTGCAAAAGATGGTCAAACTACTTCTTCATCCACAACCAACAGTTAGGCTTTTACACACTATTATAAACACTCAATAGAGCATCTTTAAATACATTAATAATTCGAGCAAGTGTACCCAGAATACCCAATACCTTGCACCTTGCAGACACCCGCATTTCAATCTCCCAGTTAATACGTCCATCTCTCGAAAACATACTCAAATATATAAACATTACAATCAGTCACCAAATCATTCTTCTCAAACACCAACACGACATTCAATATCAGATTTAAACCTTCCTCTACTTCATTTATACAATTTTTATTAATACAAATGAAAGATATTGTTTTCTGTGTCTGTACATAAAATTTAAATTATTATAACAGTTGATTTTAGTTTAAAAGTAATTTGCATAAAATTGTATCGTCAATTTGTTTGTTGCAATCAGACAAACGTTGCTGCCAGGTGTATCTGGACTATTTTAGAAAAAAACACTTCAAATAAATCTTGTATAGAATTGAATTGTCTATCTGTTTTACTTGAAACATTTTTTTCTAAAATGATTCAGAAACGTTTGATTGTTGTAATCAGTTAAAGCATTGTTGCAATCATACAAATGGTGCTGCCAAATGTTTCTGGGCTAGTTTAGAGAAAAACGCTTGAAATAAATCTTGTAGAGAATTAAATTGTCTATCTGTTTTACTTGAAGCATTTTTCTCTAAAATGATTCAGAAACATTTAATTGTTGTAATCAGTTAAAGCATTGTTGCAATCATACAAATGGTGCTGCCAAATTTTTCTGGGCTAGTTTAGAGAAAAACGCTTCAAATAAATCTGGTAGAGAATTAAATTGTCTTTCTGTTTTACTTGAAACATTTTTCTCTCAAATGATTCAGAAACGTTTAATTGTTGCAATCAGTTAAAGCATTGTCGCAATCATACAAATGGTGCTGCCAAATGTTTCTGGGCTAGTTTAGATAAAAACACTTCAAATAAATCTTGTAGAGAATTAAATTGGCTATCTGTTTTACTTGAATCATTTTTCTATAAATGTTTTCATTTTGGTTTAAAAGTGTCTTACATAAAATTTGAGGTCTGTGTTTTGACGGTACAGCTATAGAAAAGTTGTACATTGCCTGAATACGTCCCTGCGTATATAGCTAGCCAAATATAGTAAATAAATATTTCTAGTAGTCTAAATAACTACAAATAGAATAGCCCATTCAATTATGTTTAAATTTATTTTAGTAATAAATATCGTATCTTTTTCGTTATCGGAAATATTTTAAAAGCCACGCCTACTTAAGTGAATGCTTCCTCATTATTTGGAGGTTGACATTTGAAAGTTCCTTTTACTACTTGTCAGGTTAGAAGCCAGCAGCCAACATGGCATCAAATTTAAATTACCGCACAGTGTACGCTTTTGCAAGAGAAATGCATCCAAAAACAGTACAAAGTGATATACAATATGGCACTGCAGGTTTTAGAACAAAGTAAGAAAAATAATTAATTAGTTTGTCTTAATTACTTCACGATCTATTCTTTAGAGCCACAAATTTGGGCTATGTTATGTACCGTATGGGTTTGTTGTCCGTTTTGCGAGCTAAATACAAAAAAGGTTGGTGAAAATGTTATTCTAACCTCACCTTTAAGGCTAAGTTTAATAATTTTCCAGCTGCGATTGGGCTTATGATAACTGCATCGCATAATCCAGAACCTGATAATGGTGTGAAACTAGTTGATCCTCACGGCGAAATGCTAGAACAAAGTTGGGAGAAATTAGCAACAAGACTTGCTAATATTCCCGATGATAATTTAGCAAACACAGTAGAGGAAATTGTTAAGGAATACGACATAGACATGAATGAAAAAGTGTATATTTTCATTGGTAAAGATACCAGACCCAGTAGTCCGAGTTTGGCCAAATGTGCCATAGATGGTGTCCTAGCTTTAGGGGGTCGTCCGATGGACTATGGAATAGTAACAACGCCTATGTTACATTATTTTGTTACTTGTAGAAACACTAACGGCAAATATGGGGACCCTAATGAAGATGGATACTATATTAAGCTAGTTTCGGCGTTTAAAAAACTGCGCGGTGATGTTTTTAGCAAAGGAAATTATGTACCTAAAGTTTTGTATGATGGAGCAAATGGTGTTGGGGCTAAAAAGATTAAAATCTTCCAAGATCGATTAGGAGATTGTATTGAAATTAAATTGTTTAACGACGCTGCAATTGGATCAGGGAAATTAAATTATTTGGTACGTTATTGCCAAATATTCCTGAACGTTTTTACTGTCTAAAATGATTCATTAAGCATTGAATCAGTTATAGTTGATTCGGGAACGTATAACAATAAAAAAACACCCCCCCCCCCCCTATATACTATTCAGTTTTATTGCATTTTCAGCGTATTTAGCTTCTAAAATAATTTCTGATTGATTTCGTTGTTGTAATCAGACAAATAGAGCTACCAAGCGTTTCTAAATATTTTTAGAGAAAAATGTTTCAAATTAAAATTGTAGATAATTAAATTTGCTATCTGTTTTATTTGAAGCATTTTTTTCTAAATTGTTTCAGAAATGTTTGATTGTTGCAATCAGATAAATGGTGCTGCCAGGTGTTTCTGGACTATTTTAGGGAAAAATGCTTCAAATAAATCTTGTAGAGAATTGAATTGTCTATCTGTTTTACTTGAAGCATTTTTCTCTAAAATGTTTTAGAAACGTTTGACAATGTTTTGATTGTTGCAATCTATTAAAACATTGTTGCGATCAGATAAATGGCGCTGCCAGGTGTTTCTAGACTATTTTAGAGAAAAATGCTTCAAATAAATCTTGTAGAGAATTGAATTGTCTATCTGTTTTATTTGAAACATTTTTCTCTAAAATGATTCAAAAACGTTTGGTAATGTTTTGATTGTTGTAATCAGTTAAACATTGTTGCAATCACAAAAATGGTGCTGCCAAATGTTTCTGGGCTATTTTAGAGAAAAATGATTCAAATAAACCTTGTAGAGAATTGAATTGTCTATCTGTTTTATTTGAAACATTTTTCTCTAAAATGATTCAGAAACGTTTGGTATTGTTTTGATTGTTGAAATCAGTTAAACGTTGTTGCAATCATACAAATGGTGCTGCCAAATATTTCTGGGCTATTTTAGAGAAAATTGCTTCAATTAAATCTTATAGAGAATTGAATTTTCTCAATGTTTTACTTGAAGAATTTTTCTGTAAAATGATTCAGAAACGTTTGATTGTTGTGATCAGTTAAAGCATTGTTGCAATTGCTGCCAAATATTTCTGGACTGTTTTAGAGAAAAATGCTTCAAATAAATCTTGTAGAGAATTGAATTGTCTATCAGTTTTACTTGAAGCAATTTTCTCTAAAATAATTCGGAAACGTTTGACAATGCTTTGATTGTTGTAATCTATTAATACATTAATTGCAATCAGACAAATTGTGCTGCTAAATGTTGCTGGGTTATTTTAGAGAAAAATGCTTCAAATAAAACTTGTAGAGATTTAAATTCTACATTGGAATCAACCAACTGATTACAGTTTCATTATTTTATTGCTGCTGAATTTACTTTCAAAGTTACTACAAAATTTTTCCCGAAACTGAGCTTAATTTTGATTGCTATATTTTCCGAAAGCTTCAAAAGTTCTTCGATTGACTGACTATTTTTTAGTGTGGGGCAGATTTTGTAAAGGTCCAGCAAAAACGTCCGGATGAAATTCCACTTGAACCAAATGCCCGATGTGTTTCTGTAGACGGAGACGCTGATAGAATAGTTTATTATTACACAGACGAAAATTCTAAATTTCATCTGTTAGATGGAGATAGAATTGCTACTTTAGTAGCTGATTATCTGAAAGAACTATTGGAAAAAAGTAAAATTGATTTAGTTTTGGGTCTGGTACAAACTGCTTACGCGAATGGAGCTTCTACTAAATACATTTCCAATGTTTTGGTGGGTGAAATTAATAATATTTAGATTGGAATTTTGGAATATTTATGAATTTGAATTGTAGAAAGTTCAAGTTGATTGCGTTCCAACTGGGGTCAAACATTTGCATCATAAGGCTTTGTCTTATGATATTGGGGTTTATTTTGAGGCCAATGGACATGGAACTGTCATTTTTAGCCAAAAGGCCAAACAGACCATTAAAGAAAAGGCTAGAAATGATAGGTAGGTCTTTAAAAATTATTTACTCGTATTTTTATTATTATTAATTGTCTTATGCGCTTTGGGTTTGTTTTGAGAAGTTTACAAGGATCTGTAGTTGCAGAGCAGCAAAATATTCGTTGATAAATATTCTTGAATTGTTTCGTAATATTGTTTATGTTCGGCTGTATTATTATTGTTTGTTTATGGTATTGTTTAGCGGGCATAAAGTGCCTCTTTGCGAACTTGTGCGATAAAGTAAAAGTCATAAATATTTATGTAACAAGTACGTAATTTGGGGTTTTATGTACGAGACAGTTTAGGGGCACACAAAAGGACGAATCAATAATACTTTATTATGTACATGTTACATACAATATTGCAGATTATTTTACTAAGCTTAGAATGACAATTATATTTGACACATGAAAAAAAAATTAATTTAGTTTCTGTTGTGCGGTTACCAAGTTGTTTATTGTTTTTACTTTATCAGACTAGTACATAAAGAGCCACTTTATGGACGCTAAACAATATCATAAGCAAGTGATTATAATACAGTCGAACATAAAATAAATTAAAAAGTAATCACTTAGAATTTTTTTTACCATTTTCTTAAACAAAATTATTTGAAGAATCATATTTGAGTTACGTTTATTTAATCTGCAATTGCATACTGCTTCTTAAATTGGTTGTGACCACTGAAATATAATAATACTGGAACGCTAACTGATGTATAAAATGTGTGGCAAAAGAGACATCTAGTTATTGGGCTGTTTGTCTTTGTTGTACAATGTTTTCAACCCTTAACCGGTATAGTGATTTTTTATAACATAACTGTAGGTAAAAATGGAAATTTACAAGAATTCTTCATGTTATATTTACATCTATTTAAACAAAACATGCATAAAACTAAAGAAAATACCAGTTAAGGGTTGAATATCAGCAAATGTTAGACAAATAGGTAGTTTTTTTTTTCGGAATAAAAATTAGTTTTATTAAAAACTTTTTGTCAAATAGTGCAGAGGAAACAGAAAAAAAAGCAGCCGAGAATCTATTGACTCTAATAGATGTTATTAACGAAACAGTAGGAGACGCAATTTCTGACATGCTTTTAGTAGAAACTATCCTACATGCTAAAGGTTGGGACTGTAAAGATTGGGAATCTTGTTACACCGATTTACCAAATCGGCAACTTAAAGTTTTGGTCCAGGTTGGTCCCAAACATCAATGTGACCATAAAAAATATTTTAAAACATATAAATATTTTAGGATCGTTCTATTATACAAACAACAAACGCAGAAAGAACCTGCTCTTCTCCAGAAGGTCTACAGACTGCAATTGATGACCTAGTGGCTAAATATGCCCAGGGGAGAGCGTTTGTAAGGCCCTCAGGCACTGAAGATGTGGTTAGGGTTTATGCTGAGGCAGATACTCAAGAAAATTGTGATAGTTTGGCTCGTGAAGTAGCTGTTAAAGTTTATGAGTTAGCTGGTGGTGTTGGTGACAGACCCTAGATCCCTAATTATTTTAGAGAAAAATGCTTCGAATAAAACTTGTAGAGAACTAAATTATCTATCGTTTTTGTTTGAAACATTTTTCTCTAAAATGGTTCCAGAACGTTTGACAGTTTTGATTGTTACAATCAATCAAAATTTAGTTGCAACCAGACAAAAGGTACTGCCAGGCGTTCCTGAATCATTTTAGAGAAAAATGCTTCAAGTAAAACTTGTAGACAACTAAATTTTCTATTGATTTTACTTGAAACATTTTTCTCTAAAATGCTTCCGGAACGTTTGACAGCTTTGATTGTTACAATTAATCAAAATTTAGTTGCAACCAGACAAAAGATACTGCCAGGCGTTCCTGAATCATTTTAGAGAAAAATGCTTCAAGTAAAACTTGTAGACAACTAAATTTTCTATTGATTTTACTTGAAACATTTTTCTCTAAAATGCTTCCGGAACGTTTGACAGCTTTGATTGTTACAATCAATCAAAATTTAGTTGCAACCAGACAAAAGATACTGCCAGGCGTTCCTGAATCATTTTAGAGAAAAATGCTTCAAGTAAAACTTGTAGACAACTAAATTATCTATCGGTTTTACTAGAAACATTTTTCTCTAATATGGTTCCGGAACGTTTGGCAACACTTTGATTGGACAACAATTTGTTCGATTGTTGCAATCAATCAAAATTTGTTGCAACCAGACAAAAGGTACTGCCAGGCGTTCCTGAATCATTTTAGAGAAAAATGCTTCAAGTAAAACTTGTAGACAACTAAATTATGTACCAGATTTATTTAAAACATTTTTCTCTAAAATAATTCAGAACCGTTTGACAACGATTTGATTGTTGCAATCAGACAAATGGTGCTGCCAAACGTTCCTGCATTATTTTAGTGAAAAATGCTTCAAGTAAAACTTGTAGACAATTAAATTATGTAACGGTTTTACTTGAAGCATTTTTATCTAAAACGATTTTTGAACTTGATTGTTGCAATCAATCAAAACATTGTTGTCAAACCTTTCCGAATCGTTTTAGAGAAAAATGTTTCATTCAAGACTTGTAGAGAACTTAATTATGTAGAAGTTTTACTTGAAACATTTTTGTCTAAAATGATTCAGGAATGTTTGATTGTTGCAATCAATCACCTTGTAGTTTTTATTTCAGCTGTAATAATTATATAATTAATTAAATAGAACCCTAAGGAAGCATGGCGTAATTATATTTCAAAATGGACCATAATATTATAGAATAATGGTGTAGGTATCATTAAAATACATAAGCATGAAAAATACACAAAATTCCATGAAATGTTAGTACCACGAAATATTTCCTTGCCTTACACAATTTCATTTCGTGCGTCTAATATTTCAAACTTAATGACTACAACTGCCATTTTAACTATCAATTATTGTTTAATATTGTACCTAATATTGATTTATTGTACAACGATTTATTTTAATTTTTTATATTTATTGTTGTAATCATTTTTGTATAAAGGAATTATTAAATGTATTACCTTTTAAACTCGACTTTTCTTATCAGTCTATCACCTTGATTTTAATCCTGTAAAAGATGACTAAGTATTATTTTTACATTTATATATTTTATATAAAAAATTAATACAATAAATGATAATTTGAAATACATATTACATGAAATATACATTAAATATTATTTAAAAATCACGAAATATAAAGTAACAAAACTATGATAACAACTGATTTGAAATCGTGAATTTATTTCTATTCATTAAAAACCGTAAAATTAAAGTACATTGTGTAGTAATTATTTTAGAGAAAAATTAAACATTTTTCTCCAAATATATTTCAGCGATACTTCCAAAGTATGAAGAGATAAAAGTAAATATTTGTACTCGAAAAACATTTACAAAACATATATTAATGAATAGGGTAACACTACTACAAAAAATTTAATTGCAATAATTGTCTTATTTAATAGTTTAATAGATTTCAACAAAATTTACTTTATATAACACAAGATAATATCTAAAAGTAGTAATAAATAAAATTTCAAATGCGTATAATAACTCCTTTCGTGCAAAGAAGATGCAAAATTATCAAAATAAATTTTGTACTATTTACAATTAGAAAAAAATGATAATTAATGCATCTTCTAGTATTAAATATTTAGCAGAAAAGGGTTAGAAATGTGATGCATAACTATTTATACTGTTCATTTAATTCATTCTTAAAACAGTTTTTTAAGATTTGGTTTTAAGAAAAATTTAAATATGTAAATATCTTACGTAGATGAGTTTACAAAACAGAGCTGTTTAGGGTTTCTGAATCATTTTAGAGAAAAAAGTTTCAAGTAAAACTTGTAGACAATAAAATTATCTATCAGGTTTACTTGAAGCTTATTTCTGTAAAATCTAAAAATTCGATCAAAATCATTCAACAATTGATTACAACAATGCAATCTTTATATTACTGCCAAACGTTTCTCATACGATTTAGGGAAAAATGTTTCAAGTAAAACTTGTAGACAATAAAATTATCTATCAGGTTTACTTGAAACTTTTTTCTTTAAAATGTAAAAATTTGATAAAAATCATTCATCAATTCCTTGATTACAACAATGCAATCTTTATACTACCGCCAAACGTTTCTCAAACATTTTAGAGAAAAATGTTTCAAGTAAAACTTGTAGACAATAAAATTATCTATCAGGTTTACTTGAAGCTTTTTTCTGTAAAATGTAAAATTTGATAAAAATCATTCAAAAATTCCTTGATTACAACAATGCAATATTTATACTACTGCCAAACGTTTCTCATACATTTTAGAGAAAAATGTTTCAAATAAAACTTGTAGACAATAAAAGTATCTATTAGGTTTACTTGAAACTTTTTTCTTTAAAATGTAAAAATGTGATAAAAATCATTCATCAATTCCTTGATTACAACAATACAATCTTTATACTACTGCTAAACGTTTCTCAAACATTTTAGAGAAAAATGTTTCAAGTAAAACTTGTAGACAATTTAATTCTTTACACTTATTATTTGAAGCATTTTTCTCTAAAATGATTCAGACACCCTGTACAGCTCAAAATGTATCAACTCGCCCAACTCAAACCATAATCGACAGTTAGAAATAAAGAATTGCGTGAGTAAATTGAGTAGTCTTTGGTATATAAATATTGACAACTTATAATGATATTATAACACCATTAGATATGTTTATACAAATCTACCACTGAAGTAACTTAGTTTTGTAGATCACAATTAAATTTCAGTCCTAGTAAAGTGAGTTAGAGACTATACAACATTAATGTATCTTAAGAAATTATTAGACAATCATTTTTAAAATGAATACAACAAAAATTAAACGTTACTTTAATAAAAACTGACATTCACATTATTTAACATTATGCAATTTGATCTGACAGCACAACTGACAATATTTGCATGCAAAATAATTATTTGGATCCCCAAATTTGGACAAGTGTCCATACTTTAAATTGCAACCAAAAGTTACTGAAACATTGTAGAGAAAAATGCTTCAAGTAAAACAGATAGATAATTTAATTGTTTACAAGTTTTACTTGAAACATTTTTCTCTCAAAACATTCGGGAATGTTTGGTAGCGCAAAACCATTGATTACAACAATACCTAAATAGTTGACATGACTGTAAAACGTTTCAGAGTCATTTTAGAGAAAAATGTTTCAAGTAAAACAGGTAGATAATGTAATTGTCTACAAGTTTTATTTGAAGCATTTTTCTCTAAAAAAATTCTGAAACGCCTGACAGCACTATATGTCTGATTGCAATAATACAATTCGTTGATTACAACAATGCCTAGTTTGCAGGGCTGCCAAACCTTTCTGAATTCTTTTAGAGAAAAATGCTTCAAGTAAAACAGGTAGATAATTTAATTGTCTACAAGTTTTATTTGAAGCATTTTTCTCTAAAATAATTCAGGACCGTTTCACAATGTAAACTATTTAGTAATTATTGTAATCAGGAGAGGTATTTTTATTTTGTGCCATCTAACGTTTCTGAGTCATTTTAGAGAAAAATGTTTCAAGTAAAACAGGTAGATAATTGAATTGTCTACAAGTTTTATTTGAAGCATTTTTCTCTAAAATAATTCAGGAACGTTAGACGGCACAAAATAAAAATACCTCTCTTGATTGCAATAATGACTAAATAGTTTACATTGTTGTGAAACGTTTCTGAGTTATTTTAGAGAGAAATGCTTCAAGTAAAACAGGTAGATAATTTAATTCTCTACTAGATTTATTTGAAGCATTTTTCTGTAAAATATTATATATTTATATTGCACTTATTTAAAAATTACATTTACTGCATGCAAACTTATCAGTTGTGCAGTTCGAGATTGCTAAGAATTATTATCTGACAACAATGAAGTAAAGGCTCACATTAGTTAATATCGAAAAAATAAGAGGCACAATAGACTAAACATCACTATCTGCATCAGTTTCACTTTTTGGCTGGCCGAAATTTCTCGTAATGCTCTCACTCATCGACCGAATATTCGCCAAATTAATATCGTCCGTAGGAACAGAAAAATAGTTCAATCTGTCTAAATCTGGAACAGCGTTTATATCGTCGTCTGTTCGGTAACAATTATCGTATTCAGAATCGTAGAGAGCGCTGAGAGAGTCCAGGGACATCATGGCGTCGGAGTCGAAGATTCTGGAGCTGGCTCTAGAAGATATGCTGGTGTTGTCATCCATGTCGCCGTCGTGACCGTGCTCATTGTACATTGAATTTACGTCGCTGAGCGCTCCTGGTGGAAATAAAATACTAGTAGCATTTTTGAGGGGCGCTACCTCCAAAACTAATCGAGATAATTAATTTCTGTTTGAAAATTTGGATTCCTCATAGTTTTTTGTGTAAACACAAGTATTTTTAGGACAATTTGTCGGACCATAATTATTTTATTGCACCATGTCTGAAAAATGGCCAAACGGTTGTTTCATTTGGAAAACTTTCTGATTCAGTTGGACGTATCTTATAAACTAGCAGAGATAATTACAATCTGATTGAAAATTTGGATTCCTCATAGCTTTTTGTATATACTCAAGTATTTTAAAGACAATTTGTCGGACCATAATTATTTTATTGCACCATAATTGAAAAATGGTCAAACGGTTGTTGCTCTTTGGAAAACCTTTTGAGTCAGTTCGTTGTATCTTAAAAACTAGCAGAGATAATTGCAATCTGATTGAAAATTTGGATTCCTCAGGATGTTCTACATATATCTAAATATATTTTATGATGTTTCAACGAAAAATAAAATATTTAAAAAATAAAATCTAAAAGTTCATCCGATCAAATTTACCCAAAAAATTTTTTTCTTCAAAAATACCAAATTCTCTGTTATAATATAGTACTCAACGTCCTGATTTCAAATTTGAAGTCCGCACTTTTCTATCTCTTCTAAAACTCGAGATATCGCCCGTTGAAAATTAAAATAAATATTCAGTTTTTACCCTATAACTCAAAAAATAAAAAAGATACAAAGTTCTACCCTACGCCATTCGATTCCGCGTAAAAAGTTCTATAAGTATGTAAAGTTTCATTAAAATCGCCCCATGGGGCGAAGCGCTACAATAAAAAGTTTGAAAATGGCCCAAAATCAGCAAAACGTCAAGGGTATTTTTTCGAAAAAATTCAAAGTCTCAGAATTTTTATTTATATACCCTATCAGCCTAATTTCGACCTGAAACTTCCAAAAAATTTGGTTTGGGCGAGATCTGAGCTTTAGTTTTTGAGATATTGGCGATTTTATGATATTCGAAGCGACGGCAGAAGCAGCCGTGAAATGTATTATGACTCATAACTTAAAAACGTGAAGAAATAATTAAAATCTGGTTTCACCAGTGTATTCAGCATGGTTTACTTGTAGAATCGGTGAAGTTTTATATTGGTATCTCAAAAATTACCAACTTTATGAGAGAGGAAATATGAGTGAAAAAATATTGAGAAAAGTCCAACTTTCAAAGGCTGTATCTTTTCAACCAATAAAGATATTTTAAATCTGATTGGTCGACTGGATTCCTTATACTTTAATTAACCATAGACACCATAGTTTATTTTTATTTTGATGTGTCCTACCTTCAGCATCAGTTAGACCTGTTTCATTTAACATTGACACGTTTTCAAGGGCTGGGTCATCAGTAGTGTATCCTGTAGACTCCCTATCCGCTAATAGCGGTTCTGACGCACCTCCATCTTCATCATCTTCGCTCCATTCTGATTGGCTACCAGCCGCATGTTTATGATCAGAGTCTTTGGCTAGATGATCTGCCTCTTCTGCTGCCTCCTGCAAAAATATTTGCACTTATTCATCTGAATAAAATCGTTGTAATTTTTGTTAATTCTTCTCAAATTAATTACCATGTCATCGCAGTCTAGTTCATCCAGCGGCTTGTATTCAAACAATTTGGTTAAACCAGCAAACAACACAAAATAATTTAGTTTTACCTGTTCTAATCTTCTTTCTTCTTGCTCAAAGCTTTCTAAATCCGTGTCGTCATCTTTCTTCAAATTGTAGTCAGCTGAGAGGCAAGTTTCGTCCATTGTTGCAAATTGGGGAATCAATGGAGGTCTAAACAATATTTTATCATTACTGTAATGTCTAAATACTACCTGTTTATACTATTTAGTCAGTCAACAAGTCAGTAATGTTATGTTATTATATTTTGAATTGCTAAACGTTCCTGAATCATTTTAGAGAAAAATGTTTCAAGTAAAACAGATAGATAATTTTGTTGTCTACAAGATTCACTTGAAGCATTTATCTCTAAAAAAATTCAGAAGCGCTTGGCAGCACCATTTATCTGATAGCAACAATGTCGTTATTGATTACAACAATTAAAAAGTTGTCTAAAAAATTATTTTATCATTTATCTGATTGCAACGATATCGAGATTGAATACAACATACAAAGAGTTGTTAAACATTCCTGAATCATTTTAGAGAAAAATACAGATTCTACAAGTTCTACTTGAAGCATTTTTCTCTAAATTAAATTTAAAAACGATTGAAAGCACCATTTGTCTGATTGCAACAATACCGATATTGATTACAACAATAAAATACAATTAATAATCGCTTGTCTGATTGCAACATATAAGTTTGCAATGATGTACAACGTTCATGAATTATTTTAGAGAGAAATGTTTCAAGTAAAACAGATAGAGAATTTAATTGTCTACAAGTTTTATTTGAAGCATTTTTCTTTAAAAAAATTCAGAAACGCTTGGCAACACCATTTATCTGATTGCAACAATGTCGTGATTGATTACAACAATCATAGTGTTGTTTAGAGTTCCTGAAACATTTTAGAGAAAAATGTTTCAAATAAAACTTGTTGACAATCTAGTTGTCTTCAAGTTTTATTTGAAGCATTTTCCTCTAAAACAATCGAGGAACAAATGAGAACGCTTTTTTTTTTGAGTGTTGCAAGCGATGAAATTTTATTTAAAACTCCAGACTTACAGTACATGTATTAATTGTCAAATTAACTGTGAGTTATTATCGTAAAGTGTGGTAGTCTTTAGTTAGTACAAAGTTAGTAAGGCGTTAGTAAATTGTGCATTTCTAAACGTTTAATTTCGCGTGACATGAGTATATACACAATGCGAGCGCAAATGAAACAGTGCCTGCGATGATTGGACATAAAGCAGCAAGGAAGTCCCAGCAACAAAATCAACAGTGGTGTTGTAAAAGCGATGGCTTGAACCTTCATTTCATGCTTACCGTGTACAGCCAGCCATGGTCATGAACGAATGATAGCTCCTATCCTAAACATTCAGCCACGCAACAAACATACACGAATGATTCTAGCAAACTCTAACAATTTTAAAGGGGGCCACTCGCGATTAATTATTTGTTTGCAGGCCTGAATGATTTAAGAGAAAACTACTTCAAATAAAACAGATAATTTAGTTTTATACAAGTTTTACTTAAAGCATTTTTCTCTAAAAGAATTCTGAAATGCCCTGCTGCAAAACTTTGTTGATTACAACAATCCATAATTTGCAGAGTTCTCACATACTTCTGAATTATTTTAGGGTAAAACGCTTCAAATAAAATCGATAGAAAATTCAGTTGTCTACAAGTTTTACTTGAAGCATTTTTCTCTATAAAATTCCGGGAACGCTTGAGAGCACTATTTGTCTGAAGACAACAAAACTGTGATTACAATTCGTTAATTGTAATAATACCTAGTTTGTAGCGCTCTGAAATCTTCCTGAATTATTTTAGGAGAAAATGTTTTAAATAAAACAGATAGATAATTTAGTTGTCTACAAGTTTACTTGAAGCATTTTTCCTTAAAAAAATTCTGAAACGCCTGACAGCACTATATGTCTGATTGCAATAATACAATTCGTTGATTACAACAATCCATAGTTTTGCAGGGCTGCCTAACCTTCCTGAATCATTTTAGAGAAAAATGTTTCAAATAAAACAGATAGATAATTGAATTGTCTACAAGTTTTACTTGAAGCATTTTTCCCTAAAATTATTCAGTAATGCATGGTAGCTCCATTTAATTAATTGCGCTAAATACGCTGAAAATGCAATAAAAATGAAACACTATAGGGGGGGGGGGGTCTTTTCTGCTGATTTATACGTTACAATTTATTGATAAATACACAAGTGGCTCCAAGTGCTTTTAAATTTTAAATCAATTTATTTCACGAGTGTTATTTATTTTTTAGTAAGTTAGTCGTGTTACTAATCAAGCACACACACTCTACACCCACCTGGCCGTCATCCCCGGCGATGTGCCCCCACTGGGGAAGTCTCTGGGTAGGCTCATGACCTTTTGCACCTTATTTCCTTCCGGCGAATCGGGCGTAGTGACTCGGCTACGTTTCAGGGAACTTTCCTTGCTGCTTTCTCTGCCACAGTCGCTCGTCGGCTCTAACCTATGTTGTTGTTGTCCATGTTGGTCAACGTCCAGCACCAGGTTGTTCAACTCGTCTTGTTGTTTTCGCGCGAGAGCTTGGATGGCAGCTAAGCCTACTTGATGCGTAAGCGGAGAACTGCTATTGTTATTTAGAGCTATTCTGTAAGAAATATTCTTTCGTCGGTAATGACCTCTACTTCTTCAACTAACACGAAAATATTTGATAGTGTTTGTTTAACTACAACGAAACCCTGATGCAAATTTTCACTCGATATCGCAAACAGCTTAAAAGGTACAAACGTTTAAAGTTTCATCTAGAATTGACTAATCAAGACAATTTGTTTTATCAACTTTGAGAGGTTGCATCTTCAAAACTAGACTAGATACTTTATCGCGGTTCTCATTTTATGATTCAGCAAACTTTCTTTTATAAAATAGGTTATTTTGGTTCACTTTAACCAAGGGATAAATTCCCTAGCACATAAAATCTAATACGTGGTAAAAACTGTTAAGTTAATTTTGATATGTTACAAGTTTCAAAGGCTTCAACAAAAAAACTAAACCAAATACGAATTTCCGGTGTACATATTCGGATTCAGCAACCTTTTTTGTATATCCCTAATTTTTATTATTAATTATGAATTGTAGAAAAATTATTTATACGACATACGCGTCGAAAGAACGAATCCTTTATTTAAAAAAAAAAAAACAGCAAATTCTGTATTCTTCATTTATTTTCATGTTCTTTATGGTCCAACAACCTCCATCCGTCAAAATTTCATGGATTTGTTACAGTGACTTGTACATTGTAATGTCAGATGAAGTACATATTTTCGTTGGGTTCGTTCACTCCCGTGAATTTTGTTTCGCAAATTCAAATTTGTATAAATTATTTCTTACAATTGTTCTTATCGAAATACAAAACAATTATTACTGTGAAGTCTTTGAACATTCTAGTATTTATATATGTGGATGAAAAAGATAACTGAAACATTAAACTATAAAAAAATATTCGTTGAAGTCTAGTTGGTCAAAAATTCAGAACTTTGTTACTGTGTCTCTCATTCCCATGAACGACTACAGTAATGAAAATAATTCGTATATTTATAAATATGATCATTTATAACATACTAAGTTTATTTTCAATTTGAATTTACAGTTTTTGAGAAACAAATAAAAATATACCAAAAAACACACTTTTTGGTATATTTTTATTTGTTTCTCAAAAACTGTAAGTTCATATAAAAAATAAATGTAGTATGTTATAGACGATCTTATTTATAAATATACAAATTATTTGCATTACTGTAATCGTTCATGGGAATGTGTGGCATAATATTTTACTACTTTGAAAATTATGTTCATGTATAATTTGTAAACAAAATTAGCTTTTTTAAATTGATTACAAAACTTTGGACTTTTATCTACTAATGTAGGTATAGAACATTATATGTTTCATTTATTATAATATATTATTTCAAAATAGTCATGTTCATCTTGCGCTATCTTCAGCCCGTATGGTTGACCTTAATTGCTGAATTGTATACTTTTATAGTAGGGTATTATAAGTTCCAGAGGTTGTATTTCCGGAACTAGACTAGCTACGCATTTCCGGTGTACAAATTTAGATTCAGCGAACTTTTTTCTTTCAGTCTAGACTTAAATATATTGTGAATAGTGTTTAAATGATTAGAAATTCATTACCGAAGAACTCAAACTCTTACAGAACATCACCAAAAAATAAAACGAAAAAATAGATCATACCTTCCAACAACTAATTGTTGTTCTCCTAATCCAGGTAGATGGTTGACGTTCTTCAGTTCTTCCAAGGACATAATGTCCTTCATCTGGTGTCCAAGTTCGTTTTTCGGAGGGTTGTTCTTGAGGAGATTCTGTTCATCCAACAGTTTCTGTATTTCTCGTTCGAAGGGTCCTGGAATTTTATTGGCTGCTTCAGCAATTAGTACTTCATTCATTACTTTAGTATTTAGCGGAGAGCGTTGCTTATCGTTAAGAGTAAACGGCGATAATTGCTTTTGATAATTAGCTACCATATCTTTTTTGTCAGTTTGGCTAGAGCCATCTTTCTTGAGGGACTTTTCTTTGACGTAGAGTTCATCCAAAGAAGTCTCTTTCAACTCTTCAACTTCTTTGAAACTGGGCGAACGTTTGCAGTTTACTAGGTTAATTTTATTCAAGTCTATCACATTGTCACTACTGTTTTTAGTCCCTACCCCTATGTATTTATCTAAACTTCTTTGTTTAACAATTACTTTAGATGGTAATTTGCCGTTGGCACTACATGCTCGTATTAATGAAGGAGGCTTTTGTTGTCGACGACCGATAAATTCGAAACTGGTACAACTGTCACCTTTATAACTTTCGTCGCCATCTTGTAATGGCGGACTTGACATCAAGGATGAGTCGATGGTGTTAGTTCCTGCTGCTAACGCCAGGAGCGTTGCTGGCGGGAGTGACTCGTTAACTGTTGATGTTTTTCCTCCTAAATACACAAAATATCAACCATTCCATCTACTAGTACACCTTCAATTAAATAGAAAATTGTATTCAGTGCCGGGTGACCTTGAAAACACAGTTTAATGGGACGTGGAAGTGCGTTTATCTTATACTTTGTATAAGTAAAAAAAGTAACAGATTTTTTTCCAAAATTAGCTTGGAAAAGAATCCTAAACGATGTTCCCAAATGTAAGAATACAAAATAACCTACATACATACATAACATTACGCTATGTTCCACTTAGTGGGGTAGCAACACAGTCAACCAACAATCAATCTCCTCCAAACATTCCACCACTTTCGCCTCGTCCACATTCATACATCATTCGTTCACGCAACAAACCATCAATCATACCCAACCAGTTATTCCTCGGACGCCCACGCAATCGTTCACCCACATATATTAGTTTCATTCGACATTCGCTCAACATGTCCAAACCACCTCAACTGACTTACTCCCACTTTCTTAACAACATTCTTCTCAATCTTACACTCATCCTACACCAATGTATTCTGTATATGATCACGTCTCGTATACCCATACACTCCTCTCAAATATCTCATTTCTACAGCAGTTATACGTCGTTCATACTTCTTCATCCACATCCAACATACAAAATAATATATAATAAAATTTAATACAATAAAATATATATTAGTTAATGGGATAAATAGCTTTTTATATTTATCAAGTTTTCTTGTCTTGGGAAATGGAAAATAATTCTTGTCTTGATTTTAAGACAAGACCAAGAGTATATCTTGATTCCTCGCTTCCACGTTTCGTTGACCAAATAAAGTGGTCCATTAAACTGCGTTTTCAAGGTCACCGGAGTCTGACCAGCACTTGTAAATATTTTTCGCTTTAGTTTTTCGCGAGGGTAACAAAAAAAATCTTTGTCTCTTACCATTCTTTCCCGAGTTGGAGTTGCTCCTTTCGCAACTGCTGGGCTTATGAGGACTTTGTCCCCATCTTTGTCCACTTCCGCTACTGTTATTCGTATGTTTGCTATGACTGGAAGGACTGAAGCTTCTAGAACTGACCACCGGAACTGACATCGAGTCTTGAGTAGCTGCTGTACTTCCGTTACTTGCCGAAGGCATGAAACACTGCGGAGGGATGTAGTCTAGACTAGCTCTCGGCGAAGTTTCAGGAGATGAACATGGGTTGACTTGGATATCTGAAGGATACAACCATTGCTTTGCATTGCTGTCAGCGTGGAGCGGAGGACTTGGGCTAGGGCTTAAATCTGCATCAGTTGTTCGACTGAAGCTTTCATCAGACGAACTTATACTCGGGGAATGGTTCAGCGAGCTGATTTCATCAGCAGATGAATGTATTCTTTGCTGAACACCACTGCAGACGTATAATCCACTAGATCCTTGAAGACTCTCGTCGGAATAATGTCGTTGGAGATGATATAGAGGATTGTGATGATTTGACCGAAGCTTAGAACGAACACTTGCTTCTGAGGTCTTCTCTGGAGTTCTCTGGTCGAACCTCAGAGGAAGAGGAGGTAGCAAGGGATGTTGATGAGGCGGAGGGTTCGGATGATACTTCTTGTTATGGTGCGGCGAATCTTTCGTTGGAGGTTTTGGCAGCGGTTTCAAATATGGCTTAATGTTATTGGGTTGAGGACCTCGTGGCCAAGGAGGTATATACCTCATGTCTCCTCTTTGACCATTGAACCCATTTTTATGAGGTGGTAATGGAGGTGGAGGTAATTCTTGGCACGCTCTTTGGCTTTGAGGTTGAGGACCATTTGTTGGTAAAAGAGGTTCTGATTCTCCGTTATGGGCTGGTTCACGGAGTGGAGGAAGACGCGTAGCTGTAACCGGAACCACTCTGGGAATTATATTATAGTTTCCGCTCAGTGGAGTTGTTGTGCTAGAAGGAGGTGTATCTAAAGAGTATGATCTTGTAGGTTGATGGTGTTTTGACCTTGATGTGCTATCTTGATGAAGAAGTGCTAACGGTGTTGCTACTCCTCCATACATTGACCCAATCCCTGAGGTACTAGTCCTCATATTGTTGAGGTCTTCAACTCTTATAGTGCCAGGTTGTTTTCGATCTGTCAAGAAGTACGTTGTCATGTCTCCTTTGCCCTTCACTTTGACCTTCCCTCGACATTGAAACTCATATGGATAGTTCTTCAACACTTGGTAAACTTCTTCAGTAACCTGGGTATGATTTGGTAACCCGGTAGAGTCCATCCGACTTGCTACGTTGACAGTGTTACCCCAAATGTCATACTGAGGTTTTCTAGCTCCTATTACGCCAGCAACTACTGGGCCAATATTAATTCCTAACAAAATTTACCATTACAATCCTATTGATTTTTTTAAAAATTGGTTTCTTACCAACTCGAAGCATAAAGTTGTTGTAAGAATTCTCGTTAATATTTAGAAGTTTGTCCCTCATGGCAAAGACGAATTCGACAAGAGTACTAAGGTATAAACCTGCGGTACTTTCATCGTCGTCCAGGATTCGAAGGTCAGGCATTAAACCAACTGCTGCCATGTAGGTAGAACCAACTGTTTTGATTTTGTCGATTGCTTTGAATCGTTCTTCTCCTAAGAGCTACCATAAAAACATATACAGCATTAGCTACTGATTAAGATAACTATAGAATGATTTAGTAAACAAATAAAAGAATTTTGGTTCAAATAAGTAATGCCCGGTTTTTTAAACAGTGCTACCAACAACAGTGCTACCAACATTTGCCTTAAGAAGTTTGCTTATCTAGCGCACGTCCAAAATGTTACGAACAAAATATTGTCAAGAACATCTTAGTTATGACGATTTTTGATAAGTATTTTTTTCTGTTTTGCATTTCTTTTGATGTATAATAAGTCTAATGAGTTAGATGATTAAATATATTACCTCATCAAAGTCTGCGATGATCTCATTGAGTAGTCTTAAACACTCAACTCCTTGATTGTTGCCGTCCAGCTCCATGTAGAACTCATGGTAGTTGGTGATGGAAGCAAAGACAACACCAACTCTTGAATAGCTTTGATGGTATAAATCCTGAGACAGAGTGTTCTAAGCACACGGAATCCGTGACGCAAAGAAAGACGGATTTTGGGTAGCAGGAAAGGAAGAAAATGACAGCGATTAATGTTGTATAAAGCAGCATAAACTATTTCTCTACTTGCAAAACCAAAATGCACGTAGCAATGATATTAATACTGAAGGGAATGATTCCAACCTACTTAGTCACAGTTTCCAACTTACCATGTTACTCCTAAACTGGTTGTCCAGGAAATGGGTAGCTACGTGAGCCGGAAGTAGATTGAAAAGTATTCGTTTGTTGCTATGTTGTAAAGCATCCATTTCTCGTTTCTCTTCATTGGCTTGGATTTGCCATAAGAAGTCGAGACGAGCAGTCCATTCGACTTGTCTTCCATGAATCATAACAGCAAGTAGAAACATCAACACATACACCACTCCAAGGACATGGGTTGGTATTACTGAAGACACTCTTTTGTCGTAACAATGGAATAAGTCTACATGTGATAGCTCGATTAACAGAATGTAAACTGTTGACATTATCAATAAAAGTATTGCTTTTAAAGCTATGGGTAATCGCAAGAAAATTGCCACTGCTAAATACCCCAAAGTACAAGACAATACAATGTATTGGGGCAAAGGGCACGCCCTGTGGTCATTCCCAATTCCATTTGAGCTATCCAAAGTTATATTAGACGTACTGTGAGGTATACAAGACGTCTCACTTCGACACGTAAACACATTAACTTGTGCTACAGTATAAACCAAAACTATTGTGAAAACTGTTATAGCCAAACGTAAGACAAAACTTTGAGATATATCCCAGAGGATCCATCGTAATCGAACAGCTAAAAGAAGCATCAAAACCACGCTTATCCAAATAAATGCAGTGACAAAAAGAAGGAGCAGGATTATAGTACGAGGAAGAACTACAGCTTGAAGACCTCCTATGAGGAGAAGAAGAACCAAGGCGCAAGCTAGCGAGCTGCTGAATCCCACGTCCAGGTCGTCGTGGTACTGAAAGGAAAAGTTTAATAAGTAACAGTAAACAACAACAAAATATTCGAAATATTTATGTGAAAATGTCAATTTAATCTCCCATAATACTAGTTGCTGACTGGGTGACTGGAATTCTTCAAACAGACGTAGAAAACCATAGAAAAATACCTAATAGCTGGAAATTCAAAAATATCTAGTTTATACTATCGAAGAGTTAGTGCTTACATTAAATGTATGTTTCTGAATGTTGGGTGTGGATGAACAAGCATAAGTGATCGTGTCCGAAATACATTGGCGTATGGTGAATTGTAAATTGAGAAGAATGTCGAATGAAAAGTTGTGGAAACTATTATATGCGGGTGAATGATTGATGGTTTGTTGCGTGAACGAATGTGGACGAGGCGAAAGTGGTGGAATGTTTGCAAGAGATTGATTGTTGATTGACTGTGTTTCTTGATTCGTATTACTCCACTGAGTGCGATATAGCGTGTCGTTATTGTCAATAAATAACATAAATACTCAAATTTTCATTAAATTTTACCAGAAAAATCTATTTTGATTTGGAATTGATTGGTTATTGTCATTTATACACTGGCGGAATAAATAACGACAAATTAAAAATGACACAAATTTTTGAGCTCTGTTCGTTTTAAAGAAAAATGCTTCACCTAAGACTGATAGAGAATTTAATTGTCTACAAGTTTTGCTTGAAACATTTTTCCCTAAAAACATCCAGAAACGTTTGGCAGCACCATTTATTTGATTACAACAATACCGTTTTGATTACAACAATAAATGGTTGTCTAATCTTTCTGAATTATTTTAGAGAAAAATGCTTCTACTAAAACTAATAGAGAATTTAATTGTCTATAAGTTTTACTTGAAGCATTTTTCCTTAAAAGCATCCAGAAACGTTTAGCAGCACCATTTATTTGATTACAACAATACCGTTTTTATTACAAAAATTAATGGCTGTCAAATCTTTCTGAATTGTTTTAGAGAAAAATGCTTCAACTAAAACTGATAGAGAATTTAATTATTTACAGAGAGAAAACGTCAGGTTTTTAACATATTTTTTACAATAGATTAAATGAGCATTAGGAGAAAGATAATTCTTTACAACAAAGGTTATTTTTAATTGGTTAATTACTACACGAAAAAAATCATTGATTTTCTGAGAGCTGTCAAACGTTACTAAATCGTTTTAGAGAAAAATGTTTCAAGTAAAACTGATAGATAATTTAGTTGTCTACAAGTTTTACTTGAAGCTTTTTTCTCTAAAAAAATTCAGGATTGCCTGGTAGCACCATTTATCTAGTCAACAAAACTTTGATTTAAATTCGTTGATTGCAACAATCCCTAGTTTGCAGCGCTTTCAAACCTTTAGGAATAATTTAAGAGAAAAATACTTCAAATAAAACTGCTAGATAATTAAGTTGTCTACAAGTTTTACTTGAAGCATTTTTCCCTAAAAACATCCAGAATCGTTTGGCAGCACTATTTATTTGATTGCAACAATACCGTTATTGATTACAACATTAATTATTTGTCAAACCTTTATGAATCTCTGAAACTGTTAGAGTATTTAATTATCTTCAAGTTTTACTTGAAGCATTTTTCTCTAAAGTAATTCTGGAATGTGTGACAACTCCATAGACAATTTAAGAATTTTGTTTGATATATTAACAATATAAACAAGATATTCTTGAATTTGCAACTAATACTTTTCATACATATTTGAAGAATTCCAGTCAATGACAACATGTATTATGTCATTTTATATTTTCATTTTCGAATTAGAAACCGGAATAATATATTAAGAAAGTTTTGTTACATACCTGATTTTCCTTAGATCGATCTTTAAAACATAAAGTTGCCATATTAACATGAGTACTCTTCTCTCTGTCAACACTTCTTGCTTCAATTGCTTGCGCCAAATACTTATTGACCCTATTGGATGGTTGATGATACACACTGGAATGACGTTTCTTGAATGGCCTCTTGAACTTTTCGGTAACTTTATTCTACAACGGAAACATACCAGAAGGTTAGAGCAATGAAGAAGCTTCCGGTAGAAACAGTTGAGGAAAAATCTGCTACCTGAACCTGTGTTGCGAAATGTAATGAATTTGACCCTAAAGTGGTTTGTGTTGAAGATGATCTAGTAAAGAAGCAATGATTTGTTGGTATCGTTGACCAAAAAGATGAACTTTGTTATGAATATGTTTGTGACTGATCTAAAAAATCTACAACTAATCAAAAATGCAAGTCTAGATGATTAAAATGGGATTGAAAGGAGAAAACTAGAAAACTAAGACAAACCAAACGCTTTGCGAAGTGCGAGTGAACAGGAAAGCATTGACATTGTCCAGGAAGAAATAGAATCGTTTTTTTTTCCCTAGGGCTGTTCTCTAATTGTTATTATTTTATTATAATTATCTGCAATTTTTAAAAGTCTTAATTGTTATTCATTAAGCCTCAAAGATTTTTTTAAAATGTTGAATAGAATTAAAATAACTTTCCATGGCAAATAATTAAAATATACATGAATTCCATTTATTTCTGGTAGAAACATAAATAAACTGTAAGATTATTTTAGTCAAATGTTTGATTACCACTGATAAATTTTGCTAACCTCTATCATTCAACAAGCCTTTAATTTCGTTGAGTCGACCTAAAGTAATATTTATTAATTAGAAATGTATGTATTTAAATTATTTAATTATTTTGATAAATACTTTGACGTCATTGTAGAGGACTTTAAAACTCAAATATCTTAATAATTAATAATATATTTTAAACTTCTGTTATATCTAGTACGATGTAGAATATGAATGATATATTTGCCATTTTGTGGGTCTTATATTAGGCACAACATTTAAAGAACAGCCCTTTTATTGAAGTATAAACGATTTATCAAGTGCTCGAACAATTTGTGAAATGAAATTGTAGCTGGTCCATTTTGATAATCACTACCTCAAATAATAATTCTGTTTTAAAATTTGGATTCTTCATAATTTTCTTATTGTTCCATTTGAACTTATGAACTTTCTAAGTGACTGTACAAAAGTTTTCAATGTCAGTTAGCGTTTCAGTATTTAGTTATTTTCAAATCACTCAAAAAAAAAATTAAATGGATAATATTTCAAAAGCGATCTCATCAATATGGACCAACTAAACGGGTAGGGAGTGTTGGTGAAGTGATTGAACTCTCCGGTGTTGATGCAGTGCAAGGCGTGAAGCTGCAGCCCCAGGTTCGACTCACTTTGTTGGCGATCTCCCTAAGACTGGCCGCATCAGGCGGAGTATACGGCCCTTGGGCCATGGGCTCCGCGTGCAGGATTCGCTGAAGATCTAGGACCTACAAGCCACACCCACCACTACTGAACACCACGCCCAAAATACCAAAGAATACTCTAAACTATCTTTTAACTTAATTGGATGTACCTCCAGATCTCTAGAGCAAAGTAGATAGAATAGGCAACAAAATTCGATGAAGAGTAACTGTCAACGGGCTGTCAAATGTTCCTCAGCTACATTAGAGAGAAAAGTTCCAAATGAAAAAGATTGCCAATTAAGTTTTCTACAAGTTTTACTTGAAGCATTTTTCCCTAAAATCATTCAGGAAAGTTTTAAAGCACAATTTGTCTGATTGCAACATTCCTGTTTCGATTACAACAATCAGATGAATGTCTAACCTTTCTGAATCGTATGAGAGAAAAATATTTCAAGTAAAACTAATAGAGAAATTTATTGTCTACAAGTTTTACTTGAAGCATTTTTCTCTAAAATATTTAAGGAATATTTGGCAGTACCATTTATCTGATTATGCAACAAAATCGTCATTGATTGCAATCAGCTGGTTGCCAAACCTTTCTGAATCGTTTTAGAGAAAAATGTTTCAACAAAAACTGATAGAGAACTTAATTATCTACAAGTTTTACTCGAAGCATTTTTCTCTAAAATAATTTAGGAATGTTTGACAGTACCATTTATCTGATTGTGCAAAAATATCATCATTGATTACAATCAAATGGTTGTCAAACCTTTCTGAATCGTTTTAGAGAAAAATGTTTCAACCAAAACTGATAGAGAACTTAATTATCTACAAGTTTTACTCGAAGCATTTTTCTCTAAAATAATTCAGGAATGTTTGGCAGTACCATTTGCCTGATAGCAACAATGTCGTGTTAAATACAGCAATCAGATGGATGCCAAGCCATTCTGAATCGTTTTAGAGAAAAATGTTTCAACTAAACCTGGTAGAGAATTTAATTGCCTACAAGTTTTATTTGAAGCATTTTTCTTTAAAATGATACAGTAACATTTGACAGCACCATTTGTTTAATTGCAACATTGTTGTGTTGATTACAACAATCAGATGGATTTCAAGCCATTCTGAATCGTTTTAGATAAAAATGCTTCAGGAACGTTTGACAGCACCATTTATTTAATTGCAACAAACAATTAGTTGATTGCAACAATCAAACGGTTCTGAATTGTTTTAGAGGAAAATGCTTCAACTAAAACCGATAGAAAATTTAATTATTTACAAGTTTTACTTGAAGAGTTTTTCTCTAAACTAATTCAGGAACATTTGAGAACACAAATAAGCTATACTTCATCGTATTTTGATATTTATTTTGAACTATATAATAGATACCATCATCTACAAACAAATATATTTGATTGAAATAGTTTAACTTTAAGTCTCAGAAAATATCTACTATAATATCATAAAGAATTAAGCGAAATAAATCTACTAATACTTATGAAATTTAACGAAACTTATAATGTGCAGTATAGTGTATTTTCATTGAGATAGTTAAGTTTAAGTACCTATAAATCTGGTTAGTGGTTGGTGTACTGTGTGTCATAGTTAAAATGAGGTTTAAAATATCTACTAGTAAATTATAGCATGCGGCTAACTACTGTACTATTTATTACCTACAATCTACGAAGCAGAAAACTGTTGATTACAACAATAAATTGTTTCACAGGGCATACAGACCCCCCCTCCTATAGGCGATCTAGTTTTTATTGCATTTTCAGCGTATTTAGATAGATTTGATTGAACAACCTGACAAATGGTGTTACCAGGCGTTTCTGAATCATTTTAGAGAAAAATGTTTCAAATAAAACCGATAGAAAATTTAATTTTCTACAAGTTTTACTTGAAACATTTTTCTCTAAAAAAATTCAGAAACGCTTGGCACTACAAAAAGAAATATTGGAACCTAATTGATATATTATGGATGTAAATTAATTCAAGAGATAATATTCAACCGTCACACATTTTCGGCAATAATTACTACATAATGTGAGACCGGAAGTTCGGTTGGCTAGCTTTCTAGAGCAGAGAAAAGCCTCTTCCGCTATTATTACTTTATATACTAAAAATTTATTGTTGTTTTAATCTGGGTACTAATAGAAATAAGCTACTCACCACAGAAATATAATTAGTAGAATTATAAATACAAAGTTACGATTTGCGACGTACTTACGACATGCTAGGAGTGCATTTTGCTTGTGAGATAGAAAGAGATACACTTACCACATCCTAAACACAAATAACACCGATATTAGGTGAGCATGCAACAGACAAGGATAGGAAATGTGCAGTTGTGGGTCATTTTAGGGGAAAATGCTTCAAATAAATCTTGTAGGGAGTTTAATTTTCTACAAGTTTTACTTGAAGCATTTTTTTGTAAAATGTACCATTAAGTATGTGAGCCTTCTTAAAAAATGTACTCCAAAATATTTACATTTCGTTACTCTATGAGAAATAACTCCTTGCAAATTAATCAAAATCTAACAAATCATACATCAATAGATAGAGGAAGATTCAACGAATATTTTGATATATAAAACATCCCAAAATATTCTTGTGGGTTCTGAATTTTGTCACCAAAACATTCACAGTTCATCTATAATGTTCAGGGACCAATTTTGTGTTTCAATGGCTCTCAAAATACACTTAAACACACAAAACATCGACATTCAATCAAGTGCCATATTCCACTCAGTAAGTTAACCATTATTCGCTACTATAAGTGCTCTTTAGATTGTGTGGCATTGTTTCACAAGTGTGTAGAATTGAAAATGTTGTACAGGTCGAGCGGAAAGTCTGTTTAGAAAATAATCGAACTTTATCATTATTTTTACAGATTTGTTCCTCTCTATTATTTACGAACTTTTCCATTTCGCAAAGCAGTCCTTTGAAATGATCTATGACGGTTTTGTTTTGATAAAAATCTGCAATTTTTTTTGGGTTTCTGTAAAAGTGTACGTTGCATCGCTGCAGATAACAATATCACGAAAACTAAACGATATATCAACAATCAAAATGTCCGATTATTTTGTAAACATACCTCTTATATTAAAACGTTTATTTATAACAACAACAGCAATGTAAACGTGTTACAAATCTAATAAGTGTCAGTTTTTTGGGTCAAAACTCAAGTAGACTTTATTGCATTGACAGTTCTATTCATTAAGGCCCTTTTGAAGGGCTGACATCCCTTTGAGACCCTTGAGTTTAAATGAAATCTCCAACGAGACAGCAGTGTGCTATTTACTCTACTAGCCTATAAATATACTTGTTCTTATATAATTAATTTTTTCGTGATAACATTTACGTGAATATATTACGAAAATTGTAGATAATTCATGTTATATTTATGGAAATTATACTTAAGTAGACGCTATGAAAAATTGTAGATTGTAAAACAAGATTCGTTAAAAGGAAAATATTTTTACAACCTTCTATTTTAATAAATTTTGTAAGAACAACTGGTTAAGGGTGATTAACTATTCCAATGAAATATGCTTTGTAAAAGATGCAAACCATTTGATTGTTGCAATCAGAGATTTCTCAATCGTTTTAGGGAAAAATGCTTCTAGTAAAACTTGTACGCAATTAAATTTCCTACAGAATTTATTCGAAAGATTTTTCGTTAAAATGATTCAGAAACATTTTATACCGTTTTGATTGTTGCAATCAATTACGGCATTGTTGTAATCAGACAAATGGTACTATCAAACGTTCCTGGATTATTTTAGAGGAAAATGCTTCAAGTAAAACCTGTAGACAATTAAATTGTCTATCTGTTTTATTTGAAACATTTTTCGCTAAAATAATCCAGGAACACTTTAAACCGTTTTAATTGTTGTAATCAATTACGGCAATGTTGTAATCAGACAAATGGTGCTACCAAACGTTTCTGGATTATTTTAGAGGAAAATGCTTCAAGTAAAACCTGTAGAAAATTAAATAATCTATCTGCTTTATTTGAAACATTTTTCGCTAAAATGGCCTAGAAACATTTTACACCGTTTTGATTGCTGTAATCAATTACGGCATTGTTGTAATCAGATAAATGGTGCTGTTAAACGTTTCTGGATTATTTTAGAGGAAAATGCTTCAAGTAAAACTTGTAGACAATTAAATTGTCTATCTGTTTTATTTGAAACATTTTTCGCTAAAATAATCCAGGAACATTTTAAACCGTTTTGATTGTTGTAATCAATTACGGCATTATTGTAATCAGACAAATAGTGCCATCAAATGTTTCTAAATTATTTTAGAGGAAAATGCTTCAAATAAAACTTGTAGACAATTAAATTATCTACCAGTTTTATTTGAAACATTTTTCGCTTAAATGACCTAGAAACATTTTGCACCGTTTTGATTGTTGTAATTAATTTTGGAATTGTTGCAATCAAACAAATGGTACTATCAATCATTTCTGAATAGTTTTAGGGGAAAATACTTCAAGTAAAACTTGTAGACAATTAAACTCTCTCTCTGTTTTACTTGAAGCATTTTTCTCTAAAACAACTGCGAAACATTTTATAGTTAGTTAATCACCCTTGTATTACGTTTGAAAGAAAACGACATCATAAATATCATCAACTCACCTTTCTGGTGGCGTTGGCCTTCAAATCTCCAGGCTGCAGGGCCATATTGCTGAAGGGCACTTCCATGGAGTACTTAATACTGTGAAGAAGCTGCACCACCACGTTGGAGACGTTCTTGAAGCTCAGTTTCCTCCTCTGGGCAGCACCGAGTGCAGAACGAACCTGAAGCGTGTTGAACAACAACGGCTGAAATAAGTGGGCACATAGCTTGGGGTTAGTCACAACGGGGCCTGGGGAGAGGAGCATGCTGGTGGTGATGTTTGTGCACGTGGTGATACCTTCAAACATGCACTGCTGGACGAAGAAGGATTAGGAAGTTTAAAGAGTTTGGGATTTTTGGAAAATGTAGACACTGGAGAACTTTACATACATCTTTGAGGAAGTACAAATTGCAGACAAATTGAGGGGGGAAACAGATAAATGTTCAGAGTAATAGGCGTGTTAAAGGCGTGGTTAAAGTGTAGTATTAAGAATAGTTTTGCGGTAAAGGCGCGTTATTATATTATAATTTTATTCTATATTTCATTTGAGAATGACAATTATATTTTTACAAGCTTAAATCAGCAATATTAACTTGATTTCACAAAAATCCGCTATTACACACGACAGAAACATGAATATGTCAGTTTGAATAGTTGAAAACAGCGTTTACTATGTTGTTTCAAGCTAAATCAGCAATTTTAACTTGATTTTGCAAAAATTCGCTATTACAGACGACAGAAACATGGATATGACAGTTTGAATAGTTGAAAAAAGGATTTTCCATGTTTTTGCAAACTAAAAATTACAATTGGGGTCTCTGTTGACCCCACTGTACCAATTACGTTGATTTTATAACTAACATGTCTCGGTGTTTTTAACTGAAAGTGAGTTGTATATTTTAATTATCAAGAACGAAGATGAAAATGACGAAATACAAAAGATGATGCTAATATTTCTAATGCAGACAACAAAAACACATTTCAAATGAAACAGATTCAGAAAGAGGTGCAGATGGAAGTAAAAAATGTGATGTATTCGGGTATGTTAATTTGTAATTTGTCCCGTTTGGCCCCTGAAAATTATTTTTGGCAGTTTTACGCCCCAATAACCAAGGGGCTGCAATATTGTTTTTTCCTGAATGTTAATATTATTTTATTTAGTTTTGTACATGTTCTGTTTAAATAGATGTAAATAAAGATATTACATCAAGTTTTCTCGCAAATTTTACTTGCATTTTGCAGTGGAGTCAATAAATACCCCACTGTACCAGTTACGTTTTATAAAACCACTATACCAGTTAAGGGTTAAATAAACTATTAGATTTTTTAACGTTTATAGCGTACATTCTCAAATGAAGTATAGTAAACAGCCCTCAAGTACGTTTAAAAAGAAACCTGTCATATATAAATATTGGGCATTGGAAATTTTTGACAAATATATAGAAATTTGCGGTAAAGGTTCTTTCATACTTTTAATTTGAGAGATGCTTAACAATCCTTTAGATTTTAGTGGACTGTACTTTACTAAAGGTTGGTTTTGAATACAAGTTGTTTGGAAAGTGACATCTAAAAAACTGCTTTTTTGGTTCAACTTCAATACACAGAAACATATTCGGGATCTAAATTATCAACACACATAATTGAATATACGTTTCTATCTGATTACCCTTACAAATTGAGTTAAGGGTGGCATTCAAAAGGACGTCTAGCCAAAGATAGATCCAAAAAGACAGTTATATAGGTTTATAAGTTGAAATCATGCATATATTCATCATTATTAATCATCAATACACCGAAACGTTCAGAAGAATGGGTACAAAACAGTTCAACATATAATACATCACAGGAACGTTCTTTGGTCGTACCTCATGGTAGTGTAAATCACAGGCAATTGTTGGATTGGAATAAATGACAAAAAACGTAACAAAACTTTGTTGGTATTATACATTGTTTAACTTCATATATAATTTTATATTTTGTATCATTTAAAATTAAAATTTGTGGGAGGTTATGTGCTGGGCACATCATATTATTGCGTATAGAAATTAACAATGATGGAAATTGGTTTCTACTAATTTACTACTAACTAAAAGGTGTAGTTATTATTCTATCATTCTACTAAGCATAGATATAAATTATCCGAATTATTTTCAAATATTAAACGATTAAAATCATATCTAGGGAATTTATTGTTAAAAACTACCCAACATACCTTCCTCCGTCTAGCAGGTGGCACAATAAAATACGTGGTAACACTATTATCTCTCAAATACTGGTTCCTTGTTCCTCCATGTCCTGGTTCAACTTCATATTCCCCGCTGAGATAGTCTAAAGTTGCTTGGGTAATGTGTACCCGCCCTGGTTCGCCACCAGCCTCCATGTTGTTGGCAAGAGTGACGTCATTTGACCAGACGTCATACTGCCATTTGCGGAGCCCTAGGACTCCACAAAGTACCCGTCCAGAATGTATTCCAACTCTCATGTTTAGTTGGACATCGGTTGCTTCGACCACAGAACTGGAAGAGGTCGATAAATATGATATCCTTGTAAAGGATAACATAAGATATATGTTTATTTGTTAAACACACTCTGGGGATTTCAAATTTTCAAACCGATTTTAAATATCTTTTATAGTTTTGGAGATATTTTCAATTGAATTTGAGGTTATCAAGAATTGCTCATATTTTGTTTATAAATTAATTAAATAATTATCCCTGGACAAAATTCGCTTAAAATATGTAAACTTATAAAAAAAAACATCAAGAAATTCAAATTTGAAAACAGAACTGAATTTTCTATGCTCGTTTTTGAGTTACTGCCAAGTAAAGTTGATAAAATAATAACTTACGCGATGGCGTCTATCATATCTAAGCCCATTTCGACTGTACAATGCGCATGATCAGATCGCGGATCCGGAAGTCCAGAAACACAATAGTAACAGTCCCCCAGGATTTTTATTCTTAAACAGTGGTTATCCTGAAACAGAAATTCAATTAATCATTTTTTACCTCTTAATGATTTGATTACAACAATAAATTGAGGCAACAATTAAAAGGTTCTGGATCACTTTAGAGAAAAATGCTTCAAATAAAAACGATAGATAATTTAGTTCTCTACAAGTTTTGCTTGAAGCATTTTTCTCTTAAATAATTCAGAAACGACCTACAGAATATTTTGTCCGAAGACAGCAAAACTGTGGTTGATTACAACAATCCCTAGTCTGCAGGGCTCTCAAACCTTCCAGAATTATTTGAAGGTAAAATACTTCAAATAAAATCGATAGATTATTTAGTTGTCTACAAGTTTTACTTGAAGCATTTTTCTTTTAAATAATTTAGAAGCGTCTAGCACTACCATTTGTCTAATTGAAACAATATAACTGTTGATTACAACAATACAAAGTTTACAGGGCTCTCAAACCTTTCTGTAGCATTTTAGAGAAAAATGCTTCAAATAAAATCGATAGATAATTTAGTTACCTACAAGTTTTACTTGAAGCATTTTTCTCTAAAAAAATTCAGAAACCTTCAGCAGTACAAAATACAAATACTTACATTTGCAAGTTGATCAAATCTCCCAAAAAGCTCGTTGAGTAATCGAACCAATTCTTGGGCGGTACATTGCGATGCTAAGACGGTAAACCCTACGATATCAGCAAACAGGATGCTGGAACACCCACATCATACAGAAAAATAAATAAGGTATTCGTGAAAACAGCAGGGAATAAATCAGAGAATCATTAATTTCATTTTGAGCGTTATTTGCTGTTCGCTCGATTTTCGTTGATGCCGAGAATTAGTTTTCATCAGAAAGTATAAATTATAATACTTTAAAAAAGTATATTGATACCTGAATATAATTTACTGAATGTTAGTTTCCCAAGCATGTCAAAATAATCAATTAAAACACATATTATCAATAAATCATTCAAATTTATCGATAAATTCTTATTTTAATGACTGTATGTCAAACTGTATCCTATATTTCACTAAATTACTAATTAACTACTAAAACGACTTCTCTGTTAAGCTACTAATAACATTGAAGTATACTCAATACTAAGTATTTGAACGGTTCAATAATATAGTCAATATAATATTAATATGTATATGCATAACAAATTCAAATACAAATGTAAACTTGTGTTATAAAATATTTTATTATCCCTTTGGGAACAATGTATTACATTGACAATATGTTCAAAATAATTAAAATCTAATGACTAAATACCATGCTACTTACAAATATATTAAATAGTTTTATGTAAACCACATTTTAACCAAAATTAAAACAATGAATGATGTCAACTTCTGCCATTGCCATAATCTTTTAAATTTTATGTAAAAAAATTATGAATTATAATTGTCTGTTTAGTGGTATTTGAGAAATTCTGCACATGCATTCATCCATCGACACACACAGATATCCTGCAGTAGTAAAAATGAGCTCTTAGGGTATCAAAAAGTGTATATCCTTTTTGGCGGGAGTTAAAAATTAATTCATTTCTCGACAGCTTAAAAAAAAAAATACGCAACTTTAAGAAGCAGTATCTCTAAAACAATACAAGATAAATTAATTATGTTTTTAAATTCGGAATATTGGATGCTTTCTCTGTCTGTACATATATTTTTTATTAATTTTCACTAAGTATAAATATTAGTTTTTGATTTAATTACAATTTTTCGCGAAATCTTCCAGTAATACTTTTGATCGCTTGAAACTCAAAAACTATTTGAGATATTTCAAATCTGATTAGACTGGCGAATTCAGCAAGATTCAATTGACAAATAACCAAAATTTTATTATGTTATCTCTTTTAATATCCGTTTTATACTAGTGTAAATACAAAGGAAAATTACCTAAATTATGAATGAAATATTCGGTCTCTAGTTCAAAGCATCAAAGGATAAACAAAGGAAAAGAGTTCCTAACTTTTCTAATAAGTTTGAGAGAGACAACCAGCGTCGCGACGGCCGAAGTGGCGACGCCTATGAATAACAAACTGCACCGAAGCACGCACATGACGCAGGCTGGTTTCCGGTGAGGTCTACGACACTTCCGGTTCCCCCTTTTTCTGCACACCCCTCTTATAAGTAGCCGTTAGTGTTGTAGTGTTGTAAACAAGACAAAAAACACTGCTCGCAATTGTTTAAATGTCACAAATTTATTCCAAAAATGTCACGGAATAATATTTAAATGTACAAAAAAATATTAAAATTTGCTTTGCATTTTTCACAAATACACAACTCACGCTCGACAATTGGAAACACAGTTTTCATTTTAATTGGAACGCATAAAATGTCCCATCAATTAAAATAGTTATATCTTACCTAACATTTTCGTGTTTCTGAATGTAAATCTTATGGAACTGTCCTTCTACAGGTGATATGATATCGTTTTTCATCTCCATGGCAACGTGTTGTGGTAATACTGACAGCAACAAACGTTCCTGTAAGAAAAAATAATTGTTTAATTGTAAGCATTGCTGTCAAACCTGTCAAAATAGTTCATTTGTCTGATTACAACAATCAAATCGTTCACGAACCAGCTTAGACCTTAAACGCGCTGAAAATGCAATAAAAACGAAATAGTATATGAGGGGGGGTCTCATGTTTTGAGTGCAATATGAACAACGTTGCTATTTATAATAATAATAGTATCTGTAAAGATTATACGACAGTATATTTCTTTGATGATTAAAGTGCTTCTCACGATATATCTCATGAATGAATGCATGTGTCTCTGAATCGTAAATGCCGTTCTAAGAATAAAAAGAGAGCAAAATTCCGGTCAAAGAAAACAGTTTTGCATTCCTATGACATTCCAAATCAATCTCACACTTCTAAAAACAATTAGATATTTAATCACTCCCATCACATGCCAGGTGATGTGTGTAGAATTAATTAAACTACTCTATTAAATAGTTAACAGCAATGTAATACAAATGCGTAATCACAATTTGATGTAATCAGATAAATGGTGCTGTTGGGCGTTTCTGAATTTTTTTAGAGGAAAATGTTTCAAGTAAAACTTGTAGACAACTAAATTATCTATCGTTTTTATTTGAAGCATTTTTCCCTAAAATAATTCAGAAAGATATAAGAGCGCTGTAAACTCAATATTGTTGTAATCAACGAATTTTTTATTGTTGCAAATAGACAAATAGCGCTGTCAAGCGTTTCTGAGTTATTTTAGAGAAAAATGTTTCAAGTAATACTTGTAGACAACTAAATTATCTATCGTTTTTATTTGAAGCATTTTTCCCTGAAATGATTCAGAAAAATATAAGAGCGCTGTAAACCCAATATTGTTGTAATCAACGAATTTTCTACTGTTGCAATCAGACAAATAGTGCTACCAAGCGTTTCTGAGTTATTTTAGAGAAAAATGTTTCAGGTAAGACTTGTAGACAACTAAATTATCTATCGTTTTTATTTGAAGCATTTTTCCCTAAAATAATTCATAAAGATACAAGAAATCAACGAATTTTTAATTGTTGCAATCAGACAAATGGCGCTGCTAAGCGTTTCCGAGTTATTTTAGAGAAAAATGCTTCAAGTAAAACTTGTAGACAACTAAATACTCTATCGTTTTTATTTGAGGCATTTTTTCCTTAAATGATTCAGAAATATAGAAGAGCGTTGTAAACTCGCTATTGTTGCAATCAACGAAATTTGATTGTTGCAATCAGACAAATAGTGCTACCAAGTATTCCAGGATCATTTCAGAGAAAAATACTTCAAGTAAAACTTGTAGACTACTAAATTATCTTCGAGTTTTATTTGAAGTATTTTTCTCTGAAACAATTCAGAATCATTTAGCAACGATTTAATTGTAGCAATTAAACGTTAACATAGTTAGTTATTCGTATGCAGTTTATAACGCGATTAGGTACTTCGGCACGCTAATAACCAATTATCAATAATCAATCGATAACGGAAATGCGTTTGATATACCACAACGACTCATGATGGTCATCAGCGCCTGATATAGTCTAATAACAACATTTTTTCTGAGAATTCAATAGTTTTTTTTTTAATTACAGATTGTTGCTGTCCGAATTCCTTGACGACTTCTGCAATTTAGTAAGTACTTTTTGAAGTAATCTTAGTAATTTTAGAGAAAACTCTTTCAAATAAAACTGATAGATTATTTTGTTGTCAACAAGTTTTACTTGAAGCATTTTTCTCTAAAATTATTGGGGAACGAATGTCAACACAAAATAACAGTTGCCCTTGTCCGGAAAATGGGTCATGAACATGACATTTGTTTTGCTTTCCTGTGGGGCTTAAATATCGTAGCATCGCAGGGTTCCGAAAATACATACACAAAAGGCAAAAGCAATTAGGAAAATCAAATTTATTGTTTGGACAATGAAAGTTAACGAAATTTGAAAGGCCATATCTAGAGAATTTGAAGAGATATTAAAACGCGGTTTGAAAATTTGGATTCTTCATAGTTTAATTAATAATAAAACATATAGTGTAGTGTAATATTTATATTTCTTCCCCCCCAAAATCGTCTATTCCTCCCAGTCCACATTATTTATAAAAACTGAGAATATTTCACTTACCAGTTTTTCATTTTCGTCTTCCATTTCGAGTCTAGCAGCGATGCAATTTCTAGTGTCCAGAAAAGCCTTTCTTTGGGCATGTTCCATCAAATTATGCATAAAAATCCCGACAATGTTCACACAGAGAAAGACGACAACGTTTGCTGTAATCTAGAACAGAAAAAAACAAACTTTGGTACAATGTATCTCAAAAACTAAAAGAGATAATTAAATTCTGTTGCGCTCTTTGAAATCCTTGAAGTTTCCTTTATAAGCTTGCTTATTTTTATTCAAATTCACCAAAGGGTACATTTAGTACGAGCGATTAAATGACAATCGGCAAATTTTACAAAAAATGTTTGCTATTAATAATACCAACTTTGGTACATTGTATCTCAAAAATTAAAAGAGATAATAAAATTCTGTTGGGCTCTTTGAAATCCTTGAAGTTTCCTTTATAACATTGCTTATTTTTATTTAAATTCACCAAAGGGTACATTTAGTATAAGCGATTAAATGTCAAGCGGCAAATTTTACAAAAAATGTTTGCCATTAATAATACTAACAACTAGACAACTAGAGTCTGTAAATCTACTATCATCTGATTGAAGTTGAGATTAAACTAGCCGTCAATTCGGTTACAAATTCTCTGGCAATATCTCTTGGTCGATGACGTGTATACATATAATTTATAATCAAATTATTTGTCCAGATAATCGTGTTCTGAAGCCGTTACGTTCTGGATGATAAATTAACCGAAACACGTTCTCTACATAACGAATAATCAATGGAAACATTGCCCAAGGTTGTCTAGTAGATTTCTCTAAAATATTCCAGAAACATTTTTGATTGTTGCAATCAAATTGTTGTATTGTTGTAATCAAAAGACAAATGGTGCGGTCAGCTTTTCATGAATCATTTTAGAGAAAAATGCTTGAAGTTAAACTTGTAGGCAACTTAATTATCTAACGGTTTTATTTGAAGCATTTTTCTCTAAAATGATTCAGAAAGCTTTGACAGTCCTGCAAACTGGAGATTGTAACAATCAACGAATTGTAATTTCGGTTTTTTTGCAATCAGACAAATGGTGCTCCCAAGCGTTCCTGTATTATTTAAGAGAAAAATGCTTCAAATAAAACTTGTAGACAACTAAATTATCTATCAATTTTATTTGAAACAATTTTCTCTTAAATGATTCAGAAAGCTTTGAGAGCACTGCAAACTGGAGATTGTAACAATCAACGAATTGTAATTTCGGTTTTTTTGCAATCAGACAAATGGTGCTCCCAAGCGTTCCTGTATTATTTAAGAGAAAAATGTTTCAAGTAAAACTTGTAGACAACTAAATTATCTATCAATTTTATTTGAAGCATTTTTCTCTAAAATGATTCAGAAAGATGTAATAGCGTTGTAAACTCGCTATTGTTGCAATCAACGAATTTTTGATTGTTGCAATCAGACAAATAGTGCTTCCAAGTATGCCAGGATCATTTTAGAGAAAAATACTTGATAGCAATGCAAACTTTATATTGTGCAATAAAGGATTTCAAGACCCCCCTCAGTTACTATTAAGTTTTTATTGCATTTTCAGTTTATTTAGGCTCTTGAATCAATTAAATTAACTAATCTGTTTAACAATATTAATTTTAAATGGATTGTGTAATATACCAAATAGAATTTTGATTTTGATTTAATTAAATTTCATAATTTAATAATAATTGATGGATGAATAATGCGAAGGTATATCCAGTAATTTGTTTAAAGTTATTTGTATTCCATTTTAAATGTCAGGCTAATGAATTAATTCAATATAAATTTGAAAATTCCTGAATTTATATTGAATTGCGAAAGGCAAATTTGTTTAATAAAAACTGACACACTAACAAGTATAATTACCAGCTACATGTTTTTTATTTTCTAATACTGATTTGAACGAAGAGCAAAACAATTTGATTCCTAACTCGGGTCCAACTATTAATTAAGAGTGACAGCACTGTAATTATCGTGTCCAGCGAAAAATGAACATTGCACGATGCTTGACAACCGTTTGATATGTTCATTAATTGGTAGCCGAATTTCATGCTACCGTATAGCCTACCAAAACCCAAAGGACTGTAATAAAACGATTAAACATCCCTTTAATTGCGTTTATACAGAAATCTCGTAATACGCCAATTTTCTACAGAATGTGTAACAACCAAATGAGCTATCTTATAGTACCAAATATGTACGAAAATATTTTTTTAAACCAGTGAGTCTTAAGCTACAACTCAAAGTTATATATTTTTGAAAGTTTTGGTGTATATTTTTTAGGCTTATTTGATAGAATATTAAACTTTGCAATCATTTTAAATCACAAAAAATTGAGAAAAATTCAAATGAGACTAATGGTGTTGCCAAATGTTTCTGAATTATTTTTGGGAAAAATGCTTCAAGTAAAACTTGTAGACAACTAAATTATCTACCAGTTTCATTTGAAGCATATTTCTCTAAAATGATTTAGTAAGGTTTCAAAGCACTGCAAACTGAGGATTGTTGTAATCAACGAATTGAAATTATAGTTTTGTTGCCTTCAAACAAATGATGCTGCCGGGAGCTTTGGAATTTTTTTTAGAGAAAAATGCTTCAAGTAAAACTTGTAGAAAACTAAATTTCCTATCGTTTTCATTTGAAGCATTTTTCCCTAACATCCTTCAGAAACGTTTAACAATGCTACAAACTAGGTATTGTTGTAATCAACGTATTGTATTGTTGCAATCAGAAAAAAGTTGCTGGCAGGAGTTTCTTAGTTAATTTAGAGGAAAATGCTTCAAGTAAGACTTGTAGACAACTAAATTATCTACCAGTTTTACTTGAAGCATTTTTCCCTAAAATAATTCTGAAAAGTTTGAGAGCGCTACAAACTAAGAATTGTTGCAATAAAGGAATTGTATTATTGTTGGCATCATATAAATAGATAACTAAATTTTCTATCTGTTTTGCTAGAAGTATTTACTTCAATTAAATTTTTCTCAATATTTTTGTTTCATATTTTTAATTTTATGGGTGTAAATCATTTTATTTTGATTCTTCGGATTTTGATTACTGTACTATAATTATAGTTCCAATTCTCTTACCTGTTGCCATGTTAAATGAAGGAATTCGCTGCTAACCACTGCAGAAACAGTCAAATGCACAATTGGTAGTGCAAAGCCAAAAACTGCTGCAACCCAAGTCTTCAAAGGCATCATAGCATAAGCTAGAAACACTACAAAAACTATTTGCCATGCTCCTTCGACAATAACCCTTCTAGTTTCAACCCTTAAAGGCCCTGCGCCCCCATCGTCCGCTAGGGGCAAAGCCAACCCACAAAAAGTCGCGCAGAAGAACAGAATCGCGTAACAAACCCACAACAAATAAGCATCTTGCATTAACTTCGTATTCAAAAACGCTAACAGCAACGCGAAAAGTAGACAATGTACAGCGTGATAAACATTTTGGGCAGTCGGAGCCTGAGCGTAGGCAAAACTTAAGTTTGCCAATAAAGCAGTAAGAAGAACAAAGAGCCCTACAACACTAGCGACCGAAGAATGTTGCAATTTGAAGATGTATCTTTGATAGAGTGATTCTAATTCGTCGTTTTCAAAACGGTGACGATTTAATAGACGACTGAGAGCTAGTTTGCGATGAGAGTTCATCGCTTTGACACTGTGGTCCATCTTGATGGCTGGTTTGATCTTCTTCGAGTGTTAATCATCTAGGGTAGATTTCTTTGCGTCTTCGGGCCATCACTGAAACAAAGAAAATATTATTAGTGATGTATCTCGAAAACTATGTTTGCAATCAACGTATTGTAATCAGCACATTGTTGGCATAAGACAAATAGAGCTGCCAGACGATTTTAAGTTATTTTAGGGAAAAATGTTTCAAATAAAACTTGTAGACAACTAAATTATCTATCTGTTTTATTTGAAGTATTTTTCCATAAAATGATTCAAAAAGATTTGGGAGCACTGCAAACTAAGAATTGTTGTAATCAACGAATTGTAATCACCACTTTGTTGGCATCAGATAAATTGTGCTGCCAGACGATTTTAAGTTATTTTAGGGAAAAATGTTTCAAATAAAACTTGTAGACAACTAAATTATCTATCTATTTAATTTGAAGTATTTTTCCATAAAATGATTCAGAACAATTTGGGAGCACTGCAAAATAAAGATTGTTGTAATCAACGAATTGTAATCATATTATTATTGCTTTCAAATAAATAATGCTGCTGTTCCTGATATATATTTAAGAGAAAAATGCTTCAAGTGAAACATATAAACATATATTATAACCCATTATTCATAATGCATCTTAAAGATTATTTTATAATTCTTTCCGTCCAAGACATACGTTGAGATAAACATGTTTGAAGAGCCGTATCTCAAAAACTATTCTAGTTATCCAAATGCGGTTTGAAAATTTGAATTCCTCAAGATTTCTTCTATACGTCCCTAAAATTTCAACTCTCTACAGCAGCCAGTTACAGCGGTTAACACCTCCGTTATAAAATAACTTTTTAATCCATAATTCCCCTATAAACTCTTGTCATTCCTCGCAATTTCTATCCATTCATCCGCGATGAAATTGAATCCTGAATCAATGAGCGCTTTGAACCATCGTTCGAGCACCATTCATCCCAATCGGGCTCAGAGAAAGGCTTACTGAAACACCGGCACAATATTGACATGCATGAAACAACGTTTTCATTGTGTGGAACAATAATGTAGCAGACAATTGAAAACTTGATAGGAAAATTGTTTGGTTGTGAAAGAAAACTTTATAGAGGAAAATTATAATTTGGGACGCATTTTAGAGAAAAATACTTCAAGTAAAACTTGTAGACAACTAAATTATTTATCTGTTTCATTTGAAGCATTTTTCAATAAAATTATTCAGAAGGATTTGAGAGCTCTGTAAACTAAGGATTGTTGCAATCAACGATTTGTAATCACCACATTGTTGGCTTAAGACAAATAGAGCTGCCAGACGATACTAAATTATTTTAGAGAAAAATGTTTCAAGTAAAACTTATAGACTACTAAATTATCTATCTGTTTTATTTGAAGCATTTTTCAGTAAAATTATTCAGAAGGATTTGAGAGCGCTGTAAACTAAGGATTGTTGCAATCAACGAATTGTAATTACCACATTGTTGGCATCAGATAAATTTTGCTGCCAGACGATTTTAAATTATTTTAGGGAAAAATGCTTCAAGTAAAACTTGTAGACAACTAAATTATCTATCTTTTTTATTTGAAATATTTTTCCATAAAATGATTTAGAAAGATTTGAGAGGACTGCAAACTTAGGATTGTTGTAATCAACGAATTGTAATCATAATATTATTGCGTTCAAATAAATAATGCTGCTGTTCGTTCTTGAAATATATTTAAGAGAAAAATGCTTCAAGTGAAACATGCAGAGAATTAAATTATCTATCTGTTTTACTTGAAGCATTTTCCTCTAAAATGATTTATAAAGACATAACAAACCAAAATAATCTAAACATAATGAAGACAGGTAATAAAATGTACCCAAAAGCAAAACAAATATCGCTATATATATTCTTTTATTCTCTGTTATCTCCAACATTTTCCCTCATCAAAAATGGACGTTTTCTGTATAAAAACCAACTAAAATATGTAAATATGGTTACGCGAAAAGGAAAGATCAAATATCGGCTGATCGCTTGTGAAACCAATACAATAAAGGTTATATTACCAAGCTGTAAGCGATCGCAGAATTTCTGAATATATTTTCGTCAAAAAAATTGAATTTTATTTGGTTTAAATTAACCAGAAATGTGTAATATTTGTCTGTAAAAGCTTACGAGACAAATTAATCTGTAATTAGAACAATTCATCCTGTGACGACGTTTTGTAGATGTTCCTAACGAAGGATAATCCTAAAATCCGCTCCTGATAACTAAAATTTTCAACACTGATTACCAAAAAACCTTTTTAGCAACAATACAGTTAGAAATACATACATTTTCTAAAGTAACTTCCATTTGTATTATGATTGATAGTCTCATAATAAAGTTGTAATTTTTTTTCGCAGTGTTGAAATGTAAATAACTTAGTATTGCTTCACCAATACCTAATACAGTGTGAAAGTCGTGTATTCAATTATTTTAACAGTGGCGTTGTTTTAAATTTATGTTTGTATTAATTAAGCTATGTTTTTTAAATGACAGCTCTGATTTAATTAATTGTTGCCAAGAAATATAAAATATACAGGGTATTTTACATGTCAAATAATGCTTATGCCATTTTCTGTATCCCATTTTAGTGAAAAATGTTTCAAATAAACATATTTAATTTTCTACTTCCTTTAGCCATGTTGCTCTGGGTCTACCTCGCCTTTTTCTTCCTCCTGATCTCTATTCTACTTCTGATTCTTTTCTTCTGCTTTTCATACATGTTCAAGCCATCTGACTCTCTGCAAATCTTTTTCATAAGTCTTGTTCTATTTCATAGTTCTGTATTCGTTTTCTGGTATTTATACTGGTCCTAATATTGTTCTAACACTACTTTCTTATACAAATAAAACCAACTAAACACGTATGACTGGTTCCTTGCGTATGACTTTATTTTAAAAATTACCATTGACAACAAATACATGTTAAGAAAGTTCTGCCCAATTTCAGATTTCACGAAATATCACTAAAAATTGGCACATACTTTTATTGTATTTCTATATAATATAAACCCTAATAAACTCAATGCTGTAGAGCGCATCGTCATATCTCTTAAATTTATAGAGATATGGCAATTTTCGATGTTTTTCTAAATGCTACTTTGAGTGGCTGCAACTCAAAATCTATTAAAGATATTGAAAAATAGACTCAGTTCTGTGCGTTTCATGCATTTTATTACAAATTAGCAAATTTTGAAAATTTTGAAATTTTTCGAATTTTTCCACAAATTTCGATAGGCGATAACTCGAAAAATATAAAAGATACAGACTCGCAGAGTGGACCATTCGATTCAGCTCGTCAAAATACATAAGTATGTAAAATTTCATTAAAATTACTTTACGCGTTATTGAGTTAGAGCAAAAAGTGTGAAAATGGCGTTTTTTGTCCCGAAAGTCAATAGGTACCCCTTGACGTTTGGCCTGAAAAAGGCCATTTTCAGACTTTTTGCTCTAAAATTTCAACCCACCATCCGAATGTTCTGAAATTTTCAGGGTTTATGTATTTCGATGAGCTGAATCCAATGGTTTAGTCTGCAAGTTCGTATCTAGTTTATTATTTGAGATATCGTTGATCGAAATTTTGGAAAAAAATTCAAAAATTTTCAATTTTTCAAAAATTTGTTATATTACTATAATATGCACGAATAACACAAAACTGAAGAGTATTTTTCGATATCTTGCGTAATTTTTGAGTTGCAGTTCCTCAAAGTTGCATATCGAAAAACATCAAAAACCGCCATATCTCGAAAAATTTAAGAGATATGATGATGCGCTCTGCACCAGTGAGTTTTTTAGGGTTTATATTATAAAGAAATACAATAAAAGTGTATGCTAATTTTTAGTGATATTTCGTGAAATTGAAGTACAACTGTTTTTAAATGAGTAAGAATGTTTTACGGACGCTTTAATTAATATAATAATAATAGTTTATGTAACAAGGACATAATTTAGGCTAATAAATAAAACGAGTCTCTAAAGCCCGATTATGTAGAACTGTATGGAAAATATTTTGAAAAAAAATGTAATTTTTGACGTGTCATAATTGAAAACTATTTTTTAAAGGGATGAGTATTTCTTGATAATTGTGGTACGTGTTCCTGCATTGTTCGATAATAAATCTGTCGGGAGGTACTGTGCTACCCACAACAGACTTTTTGTCAATCACAGTCTTAGTTTTTTATCTTCAGCTAAAATTGTCCTTGATTTCTGCCTTTTCTTCTCCTGTTTTTATTTTCGAAATGACAAACAGTAAATCTATAAAATTAGTCTACAACAATACCTTGATTACAACAATAAACGATATTTTCTAGGCTGCCCCAAAGAATTGAATATTGTTTAGTTGGTATGTGTCTAAAGCTTCCTTGGGGGAGCTTTCAGAAGCTCTGGAGGGTCAAAAACAATTTCAGAGGAAATCTGTTTCATCTGTCAAATATGTGACGAGATTCAGCAATTCTTGCACGTATAGAACTATATATTAAATGTAAACGAAGTTGTTTTGGTACTTTGTACATAAAATCAATTAATAGCCAAGGGTTAATTTAAATCCGGAAGCCCGGAAATAGCTTCCTTTAATCCGGAAGTTCATCTCGTTAGAAGTAGCAAGATAAAAAATATTGGAAAACTTCCTTTGAACACAATTATTCTTCAGAATTTATTTTATAAATATATAAATAAAAATATTGCTGTAGCACAAATTCAATTTTGTAGTCGTGAATCAAAGGCCCTTACAGAAATGTTAATAATGTCATACTTTTAAATATATCACATCAATAAGAAACTCCGTCTAGCTTTCCATTTGATATCGCGACAGAAATAATAAATCGTTTTGTACTTTTTCTCTTTCATTTCTTCTTTGTGTTCCTCCAGTTTCATTCTCAACGACGTTTATAAAAATGATTTGTTTATTTAAATGATCTTTTTGTCATCATCTTCTAGACAGTTTTTAGTAGAGTTTAAATTAATATCACTTTAGCAAAACAGCTCATTGTTCGTTCATTAGGGATATTCATTATTTTAACAGTCACCCCTAACTAAATTGTCTAGTTTTATACTTAGTCATCAACACGAAATTACACCCCTGTTTATGTGTCTAAAGAGGTTCAACCCTTAACGATACACCGGGTGAAGAATAAGCTAATGAGAGCGTTTAACATTATATAAACCAACTAATTTTCGCTATTTTACTGGAACAATTTTTTATACAAAGATTCGGAAATGTTTAATTGTTGTAATTCGACAAATTGTGCCCCCATACGCCCTTGAAATTTTTTAGAGAAAAATGCTTCAAGTTAAACTTGTAGACAATTAAATTTTCTACAAGTTTTATTGGAAGCATTTTTCCCTAAAATGATTCAGAAATGTTTGACAGGGCTGTAAACTAGTTATTGTTGCAATCAACAAATTGTAATCACTACATTGTTGGCATCAGATAAATGGTGCTACCAGACGTTTCTGAGTATTTTTAGAGAAAAATGCTTCAAGTAAATTATGTAGACAATTAAATTATCTATCTTTTTTACTTGAAATATTTTTTTCTAAAATGATTCAGGACGATTTCAGGGATTGTTGCAATCAACGAAATATTATCACAATCACCAAGTACTTGCCATAAAAGAAATGGTACTGCCAATCGTTTCTAAATTGTTTTAGAGAAAAATGCTTCAAGTAAAACTTGTAGACAACTAAATTATCTATGTGTTTTATTTGAAATATTTTTCCCTTAAATTATTCAGGTCTATTTGAGAGCGTTTTAAATTTTGGATTGTTGCAATCAACGTATTGTAATCACCACGTTGTTGGCATTAGACAAATGGTACTGTCAGGTGTTTCAAAATTAATTTTAAGAAAAATACTTCAAGTGTAACTTTTAGACAAATAAATTATGTGTTTTATTTGAAATATTTTTCCCTAAAATGATTTAGGACCGTTTGAGAGCATTTTAAACTTGGAATTGTTGCAGTAAGCGTATTGTAATAACTACGTTTTTGGCATCAGACAAATGATAGTGCTAAACATTTCTATATTGTTTTAGAGAAAAATGTTTTAAGTAAAACTTGTAGACATCTAAATTATCTATCGATTTTATTATAAACATTTTTTCCTAAAATGATTTAGAAAGGATTTAGAGCGTTTCAAACTTGGGATTGTTGCAATCAACGAATTGTAATCACCACAATTTTGGCATCGAACAAATTATGCTGCCAAACATTTCTAAAACATTTTAGGGAAAAATGCTTCAAGTAAAACTTGTAGACAACTAAATTATCTATAAATTTTATTCGAAACATTGATCTCTAAAATGATTTAAGTAGCGTTTACAACGCTTTGATTATTCTGCAACTTAAGTTCAACAACCTATCAACTCCTGCATAGACCCCAAACAAATAAACAATTCAATGCAACTTCACTCTTTGTCAATTTTCCGCGAGTAGGAAGTATGAAGTTAGCGTGAAGCACAAACTGAAGCCTTCAGCATGAACTGAAACAAAACGGCGGAAGGGGAACAAGGATCGATATTTTCTACTCGACGTCCACATGAGTTTAGGAATTGAATTTAAAGATAGAAAAATGTTCGCACATGCTTGAACGTTGAAATCAAAGCAGTGTACATTATTTATTTATTTTGGAATCGTTAAATCTGAGATGAAATTAGGAACAGTGTCACTAGAACGTGGTAAAGACACATATAACTAGGAGGATATAAATAGTAACCAGTTCTACAGATGTTTAACTTCTTTACAAAAATTTATTATTATATCTTTTCTTGTTCAAGAATTATTCTATACTCTGGTGTACGAAATAAAAATGCTTTTATTAGTTCAATTTGCGACTGCTTTCTGGCATAACCTTTGATGTACCAATTTGTTTATTTTTTTACTCAAAATATTCAAAAGGATTTAAACTGTTTGACTCGTTCAAATAATTTGAAAATAACTAAATTACATTTTATACATTAAATCCAGTCTTTTCTGAAATATAATTCTCCAATACTGGAACTGTATATTGAATGATAAATTTTAAGTGTGCAATTATTTGCTCCCCTGATTATTTTAGAGCAAAAGTTTATTTAGATTTTATCCAGAGAAAAAAATTCTGTATCAATTGATACTATTGTTTATAAATTTCCATTGTCCGGAAAAGGAGAAATTGTTTAAACTTATTATTAAATAGAAATGTTTTAATGGTTTTATTTCCAATACCAACAAACCAATAATTGATTACAACAATGTAATTTGGCAAATTGAGTATAGGGCTTCTTTTTGCCTCCCGCCACATCTTGTAAAAATTCGGTAGTGAGTTTTCAGAGGATTAGCACGTTTTAGGATCAAGTTATTTTAAAATATCTCAGTAAATTATGGTTTAATAAAATTTTGTTATTAGAATAATGTTTCAAATATTATTTCCAAATACTATTCTATATTTCAGTGGATTCCGGCATTTATTTCTAAGATTATTTTTTGACGTTTCTTTAAACCAATGAAATGCTTTATTGTATGTCACGTGTCTGCGTTTTAACCAATCCTGCAATTATTATACTGAGAATAGTGCTCTTGTGATTATTCCCGGGAATATTCTCTGTATCTTTTTTGTTTTTGTTGACAGATGTCAGATAGTTATCAACACAAGTAAAAATGTGCAAAAAATAGATTTAGTGGCGTGCCTGATGATGAAATCAAAAAATAATCTAATTAAATATAACTCGAGATTTCGATAAATTAGAAAATATCTTTCTCAAACTTATTGCCATTTGCTTTTGTGGCTATTGCCTGGCAACAATTTTTCGAAAGATCTGTCAAATTATTTTCAATTTATTCTCACTCTCTTGTTATATTATTACTGAGAATATTTTGGCTAAACTAATTGGAATAATTGATGAACTAATTTAATTATTTGTACCATCTGTTGGCTATACTGCTAAACATATGTCGTTACTTGCTCCATTAACTTCAACATTACGTACGTCATATATTATTATTTGTTTTCTAACAACTTGATTTAGGATTTAGAGGCTCTTGCCAAACTGTTATTAGAGTAATTAAAATTATAATTATGCTATGAAACATGAAAATTAATTTAGGTAATTAATTTTTCCCCAAAGATATTTTATCCTGCTGACCCTATTACTATTCTGATAGGACGAAGGTCAAAGGTTAGTATAACTATGAGGTAATTCTAATTAACTTTATGCGAGAGAACTAACCAACATACTTTATTCAAAGGCTTCTAAGTTTGCTAATTAAATTACATGATTATGTGACAGTTCTACCAACCACAAAACGCAAAAAGAAACCCAGGGTTATAATAATCCTAGTACATGCTTTAAAATATCTCTAAAACGAAAATTGTAAACTTCAAAACATGCTAGTACTTTTACATATTTCTTTTTTCCTTTTTGTATTTAATCCCAGACTGGGCCCTAATTTGGCGAATTAATCGTCCATGCAAGATATATAGACTGATCGCTCGACTGAGCTTCCGGACTTTTCCGGAAATTTATGCCAACTTACCGGACTTACGACGCGTGGAAAGTCCGGTGGAACAATTCACAAAATGATATTTTTATGTGTATTGTAATCTCTGGGATTAATTTCTGTTCTCAAAGTCTAGTTAACGGTAAAAACCGGTTGGTTTAACCGGATATCGGATGGCTTGCCACCGGAAATTAGGTGATGGATAGATTTAGCTCTAAAATTAAATCTCCTTTCATTTCCTGATAAACTTTGTTTAAATACTTTTTGCTGTTAGTTTATTTTATTCTGGGAAACGTCACTCAATTATTTTAGAGGAAAATGCTTTAAGTAGCACTTGTAGACAACTACATTTTGTATCTGTTTTATTTGAAGCATTTTTCTCTAAAATCATTCAGAAATATTTAACTTGATATTGTTGTAATCAACGAATTATATTGTTGCAATCAGTCAAATAGTACTGTCAGATGTTTCTGAATTATTTTAGAGAAATATGCTTCAAGTAAAAATTGTAGACACCTTAATTCTCTATCTGTTTTATTTGAAGCATTTTTCTCTAAAATCAATCAGAAACGTTTTACAGCGCTGCAAACTATCTATTGTTGCAATCAACGAATTGTATTGTTGCAATCAAACAAATTGTACTGCCAGGCGTTTCTGAATTATTTTGGAGAAAAATGCTTCAAGTAAAACTTGTAGATAACTAAATTCTCTATCTGTTTTAGTTGAAGCATTTTTCTCTAAAACCATGCAAAAACATTTTACAGCGCTGCAAACTATGTATTATTACAATCAACGAATTGTATTGTTGCAATCAAACAAATTGTACTGCCAGACGTTTCTGAATTATTTTAGAAAAAAATGCTTCAATAAAAAATTGTAGACACCTAAATTCTCTATCTGTTTTATTTGAAGCATTTTTCTCTAAAACCATGCAAAAACATTTTACAGCGCAGTAAATTATGTATTGTTGCAATCAACGAATTGTATTGTTGCAATCAAACAAATTGTACTTCCAAGCGTTTCTGAGTTATTTTAGAGAAAAATGCTTTAAGTAAAACTTGTAGATAACTAAATTTGCAACCTGTTTTATTTAAAGCATTTTTCTCTAAAATCATTCAGAAACGTTTTACAGCGCTGCAAACTATGTATTATTGCAATCAACGAATTGTATTGTTGCAATCAAACAATATACTGCCAGGCGTTTCAGAATTATTTTAGAAAAAAATGCTTCAATAAAAAATTGTAGACACCTAAATTCTCTATCTGTTTCATTTGAAGCATATTTCTCTAAAATCAATCAGATTCGTTTGACAGCGCTGCAAACTAGCTATTGTTGCAATCAACGAATTGTATTGTTGCAATCAAACAAATTGTACTGTCAGGCGTTTCTGAGTTATTTTAGAGAAAAATGCTTCAAGTAAATCTTGTAGACAACTAAATTTGCTACCTGTTTTATTTGAAGCATTTTTCTGTAAAGCAATTCAGGAAGGTTTGGCTCAGCAAAATAAAATGCATGGACTCTTCACTTTTAATTTAAAACGGTTTATCTCTTTGGCTATAAATCACAGGCAATTATCGACAACGCCTAGACTTCTAAGAGCAAATACATTAGCGGAGACGACCGAGTACTGAATGGTTATTTATACACCGGATTTAGTAAGAATTGAGCGTATTTTTAGATAGGTTTCTTAAGTTGAATTGAGTTATTATTATGCTTGAATAATCATACAATAACGTAGCATGTTTTGGCGCCTAACATTACTTGCAAACCATCTTCTTGATTACAACAATTGCCCTGTTTATATTTAGATCATCTTGTTTACGCCTTTTGCAAGTTAATTAATAAAATGATGAATGTGAAAATATTTCTTGGCTTGAATAATTCATTTTGAAAACCTGATGGTTCAAACATTTTATATGCAAAAACTGTCTAGTCCAATGACGTCAATAAGACATGTTAAGAATTTTAAAATTAATTAACCCTGCTTGGAGGACAATGTTTACCTAACCATTTCACACGTACGTGTGAAATATGTTAATTTTGCCTTCAAATATTTACTAAAAGTCAATTCATTGTTTTTATTTTATATAAATATCAACAAAAGTATTTGAAAATGAATGAAGACTGTCGTGAGCTGTAATTAAATATAAAATATAATCGATCATATTTTCTTTCTTTGTCTATCAAACAATCGTGGAGACACGTGTATATTTACTCACGTGTCAAATAACAATGGATGATCTTGACAGTTAATCAATACTAAATACTGCAATGAACCCTTCATATAATTGGCTGTAACTTCGAAACTAGACTAAGTACGGACATGCGCTTTTCAAATTTGGATTCTGTAGACTTTTTTCTATAAGTGTGAATATTTTTATTGTATTGTTACAACGGGTACAGTTATAAAAAAAAATAAACATGAACTCCGGCAATTTGAGGCAAAAAAAATTTAACATTAAACTTTGAGGCCCTGTAAATAAAAAACTAGGCTAAGTACGGACCTGCTCTCCTCAAATTTAGATTCCCTGGACTTTTCTGTATACGTGTGAATAGTTTTGTTGATTTCTATTATGAAATAAATTTTCTGCGGCATAAAATATGGATAAGCATTTACATCGCTTTAAATCAAAAACGTTCCATCTTCTAGTTAAGGTTTTCTTTTATTGTTTGTGCTAAAACATCCCAGAAAAGCGGTCAACGGTAATTACTTCCACTTGACCGTACCCCCTTTAGATTTTTCCGGAAAATGACCCTCATTAATTACTATACTCTATGATCCAGATGCTGGAAATTTCTGTACAAAGTGAAACGTCTCTTAGTGGAGTATTTTTAGCTGGTATCAATTCCGGTTAAATTACCGGTTCACTGAGCGGTAATTAACACCCTGTGATCACTGGATGGGAAGGTCTAGTCAGCTGAACTACATGCGTCCCTTTGGTGGGACGATTTTCCCTAAGTTACCCTATTTGTGAACATGGTACATGCATGTAAACATGTTAGATAGGTGCTGTTTTGTACTGTGCAGGATTTGGTCTAATGGATTTTAACAGTAAAATGGTTCAAGTAAAACTTGTAGAAAATTTAATGGTTTACTAGTTTTACATGAAGCATTTTTCTCTAAAGCAATTCAGAAACGCATAATAGCACAATTTATCTGACTGCAACAAAATTGTGATTGCAACAATACCTACTTTTGCAGCTCCCTCAAGCCTTTCTAAATCATTTTAGGGAAAACTGCTTCAAATAAAAACGATAGATAATTTAGTTGTTTACATGTTTTACTTGAAACATTTTTCTCTAAAACAATTCAGAAACGCCTGGTAACGCCATTTGTCTGATTGCAGCAATGCAATTCGTTGATTACAACAATACCTAGTTCGCAGCGCTGTCAAACGTCCCTGGAGCAATTTAGAGAAAAATGCTTCAAATACAACAGATAGATAATTTAATAGTCTCCAAGTTTTACTTGAAGCATTTTTCTCTAAAACTATTCAGAACCGCCTAGTAGCACAATTTATCTGATTGCAACAAAATTGTGAAAACCATTCATTGATTACAACAATCCCTACTTTGCAGCTCCCTCAAGCCTTTCTAAATCGTTTTAGGGAAAAATGCTTCAAATAAAAACGATAGATAATATAGTTGTCTATAAGTTTTACTTGAAACATATTTCTCTAAAACAATTCAGAAATGCCTGGTAATACCATTTGTCTGATTGCAACAATACAATTCGTTGATTACAACAATACCTAGTTTGCAACGCTGTCAAACGTTCCTGAATCAATTTAGAGAAAAATGCTTTAAATAAAACAGATAGATAATTTAATTTTCTACAAGTTGTACTTGAAGCATTTTTCTCTAAAATAATTCAGAAACATTTTATACCGTCCTGAATAACTACAATAATTCGTTATTAAAAATCTATTAGCCGGATATATGTAGTTATTTATTTAATATTCAACTTAAAATGTCAACCAATCAGATTGATTGATAGTACAGTCATAATAAAAAATCGTTTAATACATAAATATTATAAGAGTAGGTTCACGTATGAATTTTTTAACATACATATTAATAAGCCGATTGCATAACTGTAATACGATATTATGGGTGTTGTATGTATAAGTATGATAGCGGTACATTCACTGACAAAAGCATACTTGTACATTTTCAACGTAATTGGCTAAAATTAGAAAGAAAATTAAAATAATAATGGCAGTTAAGATGTGCGTTACTAAAAACTATTCAATTTATTTATATCAGATTTTTTAAAGATTTGTAGTTTGAATTTACTCAATATTCGATCAAGATTAGTAGTTGATTCATTCAAGATAGTTGTTGAACTTTAAATTGGACGTACTTATGTTCAAGACTGTACTCACACACACATACATAAGTCTATACATTGAATTTTCTATAAGCAAATCACGCCAGTATCTGAAGTTACACATTTCATTATACTAGGCGAGTTCTACATCTCTCAGTGAAAGATTTTTGCAGAATAGTAAATTTAACTCTATTCAATTTGATTGCAGATGAATTGAATTGTATTATTTTTTTACAGATAATAAAATCTCTTAAGAATTTCTTGCTTTCGTGCAAAAACTTAAATGTTTGATATAAAATAAACAGCCAGACGAATATTCAAAGCTGTAGTGAACCTGAAAAATCATGAAAAACTTATTTCTATTTATAGTTCTGATACCACATTCGCGGCCTTGGTTTTTACTTGAAATATAAAGAACTCAACGAAATATTATTTACAAACATAATACTACCTGTTTTACCAAAACTATTTACAATATTTGCGAGAGAAATACTGTATATTTCACAAACATAAACTGTATTACTAATACAACAGCTATTGCTTTACCATTGTAACGTTTCTATTACCTAAAATCCTGAATTTAAATCTGACAGCATGTATTTATTAGGGCCTTATCGATTTCTCTGGCCCAGTTACGCACGAACGCACAATACTGTGTTAATACTAAATATGTTCGTTAGTTAGCACGCCCCAGTTCAAATCCCGGTTGTGTAGGGAGCTCAAACATACCTTAAAAGATTCCTAAAGACTTTCTGAACAATATAAAAAAAAATTCGATAAAATCGATCTTGTGGTTTCGAAGTTATCAACCAAGGAACACATTTTCGTTGTATTGTCAAAATATTATAAATCATTGCTGAAGAACGATTTGTATATTAAAACATGTGTTCTTCAAAGTTGGCTTGAACTATTGGCTACGTCGTCATTCATTTTCAAGACATTGTAGCGTGTTTTTGAAATATTAGACCTGCAAAATATGAAAATAGCATATAGTGTTTATTTAGGTTTGGGTATATTTGAAAACAATTTTAATTTAAACTTGTTGGAAGGTTGTCAAATGCATCATTTAGTTTTGTTGACGTTTGACAAAGATCTTTTTGTCTTGTACAAATATTCACAAATTATTAATATATTTTATGTAAAGTAAAAATAGATGTGAATAAATAAGTAAATATATAAATTGTTTGACATAAGATTTCAATTGATTTGGATTACTGTATCAATAAACTAATATTTGTACAACGTAAACAGATTAAAATGTGCTTAATAAACCTGTCAAACATTAAATATATCTATCGATTTACCTAGAAAGTAAATAACAATTTTAAAACGAAATTGATGAGCCCAAAATGGATTTTGTGCTGTCAAACGTTCCAAAACTGTTTTCGGGAAAAATACATTAAGTACACTTTCGGTTTTACTTGAAGCATTTTTCTCTAAAATAATTCAGATACATTCAACAGCACCTTTTGTCCGATTACAACAAACAATTCATTGATTGCAATAATCAATTCATTTATTGCAATAATTAAACGTTCCTGAAGCATTTTAGGGAAAAATGCTTCAAGTAAAACGGATAGACAATTTAATTTTCTACAAGTTTTACTTGAAACATTTTTCTCTAAAATTATTCAGAAACATCCAGCAGCACTTTTTGTCCGATTGCAACAAACAATTCATTGATTACAACAATCAATTCATTCTTTGCAATAATCAAACGTTCCCGAATCATTTTAGTGAAAAATGCTTCATGTAAAATTAATAGACAATTTAATTTTCTACAAGTTTTACTTGAAACATTTTTCTCTAAAATGATTCAGATACATCTAGCAGCACTTTTGTCCGATTGCAACAAACAATTTATTGATTGTAACAATCAATTCAATTATTGCTATAATTAAACGTTTCCGAATCATTTTAGAGAAAAATGCTTCAAGTAAAACTGATAGATAGTTTAATTTTCTACAAGTTTTACTTGAAACATTTTTCTCTAAAATTATTCAGATTTACTTGGTAGCACCATTTGTCTGATTGCAACAATCAAATTGTTTTAGAACCTAAATACGATAAGAATGTAATAAAAACGAAACAGTACAGGGGGGGGGGGGGGCTTATTATCATGTGTGTGTGTGTTGTTATACTGTAGGAAACAGATATAAAATAGTACTCATCATGTAGAATTGTAGATAATAATGTTTTTATTCACTTATCAGAACATTTGCACTATATTTCGTCATTTTGCTATTTCAAACACTGATAAAAATATATTTCATGTCATCAAACTATTATACGACCTTCTAGCTTCCGCTTTCATAAAAAATCGCGTTTTAAAATAAATATATTACTTTACAGCAAAATGCTTCAAATAAAACAGATAGAAAATGTTATTTTCTACGAATTTTGCATCAATGTTTTTCCATAAAATAATTCAGAAGTTCAAAATAAAAATTGCTATTTTTAATCGGCTTTTTTCAGTTAGTCGCATCATCAAGGTTCAAACATCATTGCTTATTATTTACTTGCGTGACCTATGTTGACAAATATTACAGCATTACACACTACTACACGAGGCAGCAGATACTATGAGGTCAATGCCGTTTGTTTACAAGACATCGTTTTGGCATTCACAATGGAATAGAGGGAGAGTACATTTTTCGCCCTCGAACGTGACTGAATTTTTTTAGAGGAAAATGCTTCAAGTATAACTTGTAGACAACAAAATTATCTGTCGGTTTTATTTGAAACATTTTTCTCTAAAATGATTCAGGAAGGTATGAGAGTCCTGGAAAATTAGCTATTGTTGCAATCAACGAATTGTAATTTCGGTTTTATTGCAATCATACAAATGGTGTTCCCAAGCATTCCTAGATCTTTTTAGAGAAAAATGATGCAAGTAAAACTTGTAGACAACTAAATTATCTATCGGTTTTATTAGAAACATTTTTCTCTAAAATGATTCAGGAAGGTATGAGAGTCCTGGAAAATTAGCTATTGTTGCAATCAACGAATTGTAATTTCGGTTTTATTGCAATCAGACAAATGATGTTCCCAAGCATTCCTGGATTTTTTTAGAGAAAAATTCTTCAAGTAAAACTTGTAGACAACTAAATTATCTATTGTTTTTATTTGAAGCATTTTTCTCTAGAATGATTCAGGAAGGTATTAAAGTACTGCAAATTAGAAATTATTGCACTCCAGGAATTGTAATTTCGGTTTTATTGCAATCATACAAATGGTGCTCCCAAACGTTCCTGAATATTTTTAGAGAAAAATGCTTCAAGTTAAACTTGTAGACAACTTAATTATCTATCAGTTTTACTTGAAGCATTTTTTTCTAAAATGATTTCTAAAGCTTTGAGAGCACGGCAAACTTGGGATTGTTGCAATCAACGAATTTAAATCAAAGTTTTGTTGCCTAGATAAATGGTGCTACCAGGCATTCCTAAATTTTTTAGAGAAAAAAGCTTCAAGTAAAACTTGTAGACAACTAAATTATCTATCAGTTGTACTTGAAACATTTTTCTCTAAAACGATTTAGTAACGTTTGACAGCTCTCAGAAAATCAATGATTTTTTTCGTGTCGTAATTAACCAATTAAAAATAACCTTTGTTGTATAGAATTATCTTTCACCTTACGCTCATTTAATCTATTGTAAAAAATATGATAAAAACCTGACATTTCCTCTCAGTCCAACCTAATTCTTGAAATATTTCTTCAAAACCAAAATCTACCACCATCGCGTGAGTAGCAGCAACAAATTACCCATTTGGCCTCTGACCTTTTGCATTGCTATTCCAAATATTCGATTCTGCAAATCTTTAGTTTAAAACTTGTTGGTTTGCGGCCCACGTACAATTTAACATGAAAAGAAAGTTTGTAAATAGGACGTTTTACTTGGTCTAATTTAAAAAATAAAGAGATTTGTTTCTTGATTACAACAATCAAATGTTGGTAGATTATTTTAAAGAAAAATTACCCAATAGTGGGGCATGTAAATTAAACAATTTATACACCGTTGGAAAGAGGAATATTTAAGCTAAATTTTGATATATAATTCATCTACTATATTTTCTGCGGTTTGATTTAAAGACGTCTGAAGAAATAGGAAGATTTCGTTTACAGTTTGTAAGAAGCCAGGTGGACATACTTGCTTTCGACCAAGGATAACTCCACTCTGGGACAAATAAATTAAATAAATTATATATATTTGGAAAGAGGAAGGTTCAGGCTACATTTTGATGTATAATTTATTTCCCAAATATTATCTGGTTTTTCTTGAGCAAGTCTGAAAAATAGGAAAATTTATAGTGTGTGCGCAACTTAGTGGACATACTTGCATTTGAGCAAGGATTACTCCACTCCAGTACGTCTAAATCAAATGAATTATATATGGATAGAAAGAAGAAGGTTCAGGCTACAATTTAGTGTATAATTCATATCCTGGACGTTCTTCTTATTTTCCCTGAGGAAGCAAGAAAAAGTTAAATGATTTGGTAACAGTTTGCGAGAAGCCCAATAGACATACCATCACATTCTCAGCTATAACTCTACTTTGGGGTAACTAAATTTTATGAGTTACACATCATTAAAAAGAGGAAAGTTCAGGCTACATTTTGATGTATTATTTTTGCCCCCTACCCAAAAGGAACCTAAAGAAAATTATAGGTCAATTACTAATTTTTTTCCCGTCGATATCTTCGAAACCAACCATCGTAGAGCACTCAACAATACATCATTCGAAAGCTTAAAGAGTTCCCTTTTTAACAAAAAAAACCCTCAACCCTCTACCCCGCCCCCCTCCGATTCACTAGCGTTAGAAAGTGAAGCTTAACTTTGTAAAGCTAACAACAGCATGAGAATTATTGTACAGCCTATACTATTAACTTTAATCGTATGATTTAAACGATGCTTTCAGTAAAATTATAGTTAGTTGCAAGATAATTATTCTCAGAGAACCTGTTTTATTTTTTGTGTTATAGCTTTTAAATTATTGACTTAATTCTGTCGAAACCAACAAGCAGAATTAGTTATATATCTAAGTATATTTCTCGTTAATTTTCTATTAAATATAATAGCTACATAATGTTGTTTCTATGTACTTTGTTACAGCAGAAGTGTAGTTTCTAACTATACCAATATATATTGTCAGAATAATTGTTGCATTTGTTCACGACGCATATAATATTATGTACAAATCACTAGAAAAGCTGTGTCTTTATCTCAGCAACAAGGATGGAAACCTTACCTACGATGTGTAGGCGACACGTTGATTTATCGCTATTTTTGATGGTTGACGCAACTCACTCGAATTGAGGACATACTATCTTAAACCGCATTAACTTTGTGCCAATAGTTTATGTTTTATTCAGTAGCTTAGTTATGCTGCCACTAAATCAACGATAACTCTACTTTGGGGTAACTAAATTAAATGAATTATACATCGTTTAAAAGAGGAAGATTCAGGCTACAATTTGGTATATAATTCGTATTTTGCACCTTACCACATTTTCTTTGAGGAAGGAAAAGATTTGGTAAAAATTTGTAAGAAGCCCAGGGGACATATCATCACTTTCTTAGCAATAATTTTACTTTGGGGAAACTAAATTAAATAATTTATACATCATTGAATAGAGGAAGGCTCAGGCTATATTTTGGTGTATAATTCGTATTCTGGGCGTTCTCACATTTACCATAAGGAATATAGAAGAATTTAAGACATTTCGTTGCAATTTGCAAGAAGCCCAGTTAACATACCATTACTTTCTCAAATATAACTCCATTCTAAGACGACCAAATTAAATGAATTATATATGGTTAGAAAGAAGAAGGTTCAGGCTACAATTTGGTGTATAATTTGTATTCCGGGCGTTTTCACATTTTCCTTGAAGACGCAAGAAGAAACTAAGATATTTTGTAACAGTTTACGAGAAGCCAAGTAGACATACCATCATATTCGCTGCAATAACTCTGCTTTGGAAGAAATAAATAAAATAAATTATACATTGTTAAAAAGAGGAAGATTCAGGCTATATTTTGGTATATAATTCGTATTCTGGGCGTTCTCACATTTTCCTTGAGGAGTCTAGAAGAAATTAAAGGATTTCGATGCAATTTGCAAGAAGCCCAGTAAATACACCATTACTTTTTCAACTATAACTCTACTCCTAGACGATTAAATTAAATGAATTATATATGGTTAGAAAGAAGAAGATTCAGGCTACAATTTGGTGTATAATTTGTTTTCCGGACGTTCTCACATTTTCCTTGAGGAAGCAAGAAAAATTTAACATATTTTGTAACACTATACTAGAAGCCAAGTAGACATACCATCACATTCTCAGCAATAACTCTACTTTGGAGTAATTAAATTAAATAAATTATACATTGTTAAAAAGAAGAAAGTTCAGGCTTTATTTTCTTGTATAATTCAACCCCCCTACCCTATCAGAACCTAATGCAAATCGTAGTTCTATTTATTGATTATTCATTATAGTCGTGTGTCTGTGACTGGTACAATTCTCCTTTTAACTCAAGTTCTGTCGAAAGACAAAGTGCATACATTTATCTATATTGATTTTCAGGGGTCATTGTGCTGAATTCATGCTGGTTTACGATGCATTTTAAAAATTAAATTACTTTTAACCCCTAGACAATATAAATCTGTTAAAATAATTAATATTTTATGGCGAAATTATGAGAATAATAGCGATTATTTTCCAGCGTTATCGCTGTAATTTTATGATGAAAAAGTTAAATATATTTTCGCGTGCTCCTAATTTTCTTTAAGGCTATAAATATGAGAATTAGCTGGAAAAATGAGGGAGGTATTGATTAGTTGAATTACTTTGAGTTGCCCAACTTTCCTGGGCTATTTTACAGAAAAATACTTCAAGTAAAACTTGTTCAAAATTAAATTTTCTATCTGTTTTATTTGAAACATTTTTCTCTAAAATGATTCACAAACGTTCGGCAACGATTTAATTGTTGCAATGCTTTTAGATAAATTGTACTATACTGGGTGTTCCTGATTTTTTTTTAGAGAAAAATGCTTCAAGTAAATCTTGTAGAAAATTAAATTTCCTATCGCTTTTACTTGAAGCATTTTTCTCTAAAATAATTGAAAAACGATTGATAGCGTCTCAAATGTATTGTTGTAATCAAGTCATTGTTGTAATCAATTATTTTAGGTACTAGTTTAACCCTAAGTTTATCTGTGAATAAGCAAGTATAAAACTAAAAAGTTTTTGATTCCGATGCAGTATTTCGTTGTCTACAACTTTTATTTGAAGCATTTTTCTCTAAACTAATCAGGAAATTTGTAATAATATAAAAACTAAATTACCGTCGCCTTTGCGAAGCTTTGCGAAGCTATGCATCACAGATATAAATAAGATGATTTTTATGGAGTAATTTTAAGACTGATTAATTTTGGCAGCTTCTGTCCAACATATGCCAAATTTCAAAAGACTGACGGACAGTTTAACACTTAATTCATTATCTTTATTTATACTTTGCGTCAATGTATTTATTTAATGTCAGGTACAGTTTCTTGCAATGCACGAAGAAGTAATCAAGTTCTTCCTTACGAATTAATATTTAATTATGATTTACAGGCAGTAAAAAAGTACACTAATACTTAATATTTGATGATACGAAATGCAAAAGCAGAAAATGATTCTGAATATTGCAGTTCAGCACATTTTCCAATAATGTGCACGAAATGTGCGCTTTGGATATTCAATAAAACCCAAAAAGATGCTTACAGCATAAAAGCTTTTATGAATAGAAGCGTTGTACACGATTCACACATGGATTTCTTAAAAATAGACTGATGTGGGCAGCACATAACCACCCGCAATTTTTGAACAGTCCATATAGAAAAATGCTCATTCCTTCAATTATAACACATTTTTCAACAGTAGTTTTGTTTTTTCAAAAATAATAGGTTAGCAGATTAAACGAAAATGTCAAAATATAATTTTTCTTATACGTGTTGTAATTCGTAAATGGTGACAGTAAGAAGAAATATTTCAAACTACAATTGTAGATAATAATATTTCACACATTATTCTAATAACAACATGTATTATTATACTATAATTTACTGAGATATTTCACAATAACTTCATAGGCCAATTCGTAACACAAACATCAAAAATCTAAATTTGAATTTGAAGCTTCATTAAATTTTGAGTTATTTTTATATGTCTCTCCAGACAAATTATTGTTAAACATATTTTAATTGATTTTATTTGTTACAGGTTGATTTCAAAGTGCCTTAAGGGTAAGTCTGTTTTAAAATAAATAATATTAAGGGTATAAAAATATTTCAAAGTTGTAAATTAGCGTCTATTCAAAAGATAGTTGAACCTATCTGCTGTTCTATTAAACCTAGTTGTGTATGATGACATAATGAAGTCGCGTTAATATAAATCGTTTTGCGTTGTAAATAATTTCGCACTTCAGTTCAGTAGCGTCCAGGATTTTTTTCAATACAATTCTACAAAACCTTGTATAGATGTCAAAGGAAAATTTGTTGAGCAAATTACGTTTTTATATCGCTAACGTGTTCATAAACACGTTAACAATTATAAAAACAAATAACATCAGTCAATCGCGTGTTTTTCTGTCTATCTAGTTACATTTAAAGTTACTGACTACCAGATATGGCAATGGACTTGTATCTGTATTACAAGCACGTATACTGAAGGCTCGTAGTCGCCAACAGCTAAATCTTGCGAGAAATGTTGTTGAATTACTTGTTAAAGCATTGTTGAATGAATTAAAGTATTGTAGGAACGGTTGTGTGAAGTCAATTGTTGTAATCAACATTTTTATGTAGTTTTAAAGATTGTACGAAATAAATACACAACTATAAGAAAATATTACATAATATTCTAGAAGTAAACTGCGTTTCAGTGTAGGGCAGAAGGCGTTGACCTTTCCCGGTGTGTGTCATTAATTAGTTGAGCCTAGGCCCTTGAGCAGAACGCGGAGAAAAGGGCAAGAACAACTTTCACGAACCATGATTTTTACATGGTAATATTAGCTTCCCTGATTTTTTTAGGGAAAAATGCTTCAAGTAAATATGGTAGGAAATTTATATTTCCACAAGTTTTACTTGAAGCATTTTTCTCTAAAATAATTCAGGAATGTCTGGCAGCACCATTTTCAGATTACAACAATAGAATTTGTTGATTACAACAATACTTAGATTGTAGTGCTGTCAAACGTTCCGACTATACCAACTTTCCATTGCTGTGAAACGTTCCCTAATCATTTTAGAGAAAAATGTTTCAAACAAAACAGATAGGAAATTTAGTTTTCTACAAGTTTTACTTGAAGCATTTTTCTCTAAAATAATTCAGGAACGCCTGGCAGCATCATTTGTCTGCTTGCAACAATACAATTTATTGATTGCAACAATAACAAGTTTTGCAGCGCTGTAAATCGTTGCCTAATAATTTTAGAGAAAAATGTTTCAAACAAAACAGATAGGAAATTTAGTTTTCTATAAGTTTTACTTGAAGTATTTTTCTCTAAAATAATTCAGGAACGCCTGGCAGCACCATTTTTCTGATTGCAACAATACAATTTGTTGATTGCAACAATAACAAGCTTTGCAGCGCTTTCAAACGTTCCCTAATGATTTTAGAGAAAAATGTTTCAAATAAATCTGGTAGGAAATTTAATTTTCTACAAGTTTTACTTGAAGTATTTTTCTCTAAAATAATTCAGGAACGCCTGACAGCACCATTTGTCTGCTTGCAACAATACAATTTGTTGATTGCAACAATAACAAGCTTTGCAGCGCTTTTAAACGTTCCCTAATAATTTTAGAGAAAAATGTTTCAAATAAATCTGGTAGGAAATTAATTTTTCTACAAGTTTTACTTGAAACATTTTTCTGTAAAAAAATTCAGGAACCTTTGGCAGCTCGAAATATAGCACAGTGCTCGTTTATTTTTAGCACTAAATGTAGTACGAAGGTATTTATTTTTAATGAACTTTAATGTTATCCATAAAATTTACCATCTGCCATTTGGCTACCCCACGTGTGGCCAGTGTTTAATCGATTTGGTAGGGCTAGCTGAATTGGATATAATCCAAAAACTGAAATGTGAAAACTTTCAGCAGAATTGCACACTACTGGTGAAATATGAAAAAACGGTAATAAATTTTAACTATTTCGTTTCATTTCAATATCTTTTTTATTACCAAAAAAACTGTCGTTAATTAGTGCTTTAATTAATCTTTGTATGCAAAATAAAGTGTTCATTTCAAGGTTTATAATTTCGTCATTTGAAAGGCTTGAAGATCAGTATAATTGAGAGCTACGTTTGTTTGTTTATTCGTTGTTTCTTTGTTTGTTTTGTCCCCTGAGTGTCGTGTAGTCTTGTTTCTGATGTTCTTTTGTTTCCTTGTTGGGATGCTGTGCTGTTTGATCTTCTTTTTTATAGTTGTTATTTGTTTTTGCACACATATACGATCAATTTGTTCTGTATTATTTCCTCCTGTCAAAGGGAGGTATAGGAATCGTGAAAAAAAAATAGAATTCTTTTCTAGTTTTTTTTCACGAGGATGTCTCTGTGTGTATGGATGGACGAATGTATGTATGTATGAGAAAACTAACTTCATAACAGTAGTATTGTTTGCCAAATCTATGCAGAAAGTACTTATGCAAATTATCCAATGCATAACTATGCAAACAATTGGTAGTTACGAGTTGACGTGCATGGAATAACTTTATGGGTTTACTTTGCAATGAACACGATTGTTGCAACAGATATGCAACTGCAGATCTCTACAGTTTGTCGTTATTGTATTATTTCTGTCTGGGAATTGTCGTTGTTCTGCTGTCATACTGGGAAGTTCTTTTACTTCCTGTTTTTCCAGTAAGCTGACGATGCTGTTTCCGTTTTCCTTTACTCACGTTCTGCTGAGCAAGATCTAACAAATTGGCGAGATTTTTTGCAGAAATTGTGGTCGGAGAGGTGTTGGCAAATTACAAAACTGTTTGCATTTTGTTACTTTGCTACTCTTTGTAAACCACACGATTCTTCGATTGTTGAAATTTCGTTTAGTTTTCGTTATATTGTAGTTTGTAACGTTCATGGCATCAAAGCATTTCTAATGGAAAAATCCAGGACTATTTCGCGAAATGAAAAAGTGTATAGAGAAGCGAGTTATTTTAGGGTCCAACAATCTATAAAATTAATAATAAACTCCGTTTATTTTCTGAACCAGACCTTGTATATCCTAGAGGATAGAAACTAACCACCCAGTAAACAAGGTTGGTATCCCTGACAGCTAGAATGGACAATCTAGCTGCAACATCGCATTATATCCTTGTTTGTGTGGGTGGTTGCTTTTGCTATCTTGACAACGGGATCAGTTGGACAGTTTCTCCTTTTTCCTGTTTGAGTTCCTCTTTAGATAGGCTTTGGTTAGACTTGGAGATAAGGAATATTGTCTTTGTTTACAACTTAACTGTGTATCAAGTCCGAGTACTGAATTCTCTAAAAGGATTGTTGCAATCAATGAATTTGGTGTTGTAATCAGACCCTCCCCCCCATGTACTGTTTCGTTTTTATTGCATTTTTAGCGTATTTAGCTTGTAAGCTAATTTGATTGTTGTAATCAGACTAAAGTTGCTGCCAGGCTTTTCTGAATCATTTTAGAGAAAAATGTTCTGTACTTTTGATTGTTGTAATCAGAAATGTTGCTTGTATTTGCATCTAATCAAGTAGAAATATACTCCTCGCCTTAGAGTAGTGCTCTAACCGGTTTTCTTAAGACAGAGATTACAATCATCATCTCAAGATATATTACTAGTTAGACCGTATTCATAAGAAAGAACGCTATTATAATTAAAAACACACGCCGTGAGAAACAATTCTTTTCCCAATATCTGTCACCCGCAGTTCAATTCTTTAGAAGTAATTTTATTGTATTCAAAGTTGAAGAAACAAACTTAGAAAACTGAAAACGATTACATTAAAAACTTGGGCACAACTGAGCCCGCTCAATGTTGGAGAAATACGTGAATCGCTTTGAAATTGTTAAGTCTTCTACCAGACGTCTTATTTCCTTACGACACAAACACCAATTTCCTTTGGGGTTCTGATCTGCAATGCGTATTCTGTCTACTGTTGAAGTTAAACCTATTCAGAATTATACGGCAGTTTAATGGTATCAACAAAGATTTCAGAGAAAAATGCTTCAAGTAAAACTGATAGATAATTTAGTTGTCTGCAAGTTTTACTCGACACATTTTTCTCTAAAATAGTTTAGAATCGCCTGGCAACACCATTTATCTGAAGGCAATTACAATTAGTTGATTGCAACAATCTTTAGTTTGCAGCGCTCTCAACAGTCTTGAATAATTTTAGAGAAAAATGTTTCAAATGAAAACGATAGGAAATTTAATTGTCTATATGTTTAATTTGAAGCATTTTTTCTAAGGGTATTCAGAAACGTCTAGTAGCACCATTTGTCTAATGCCAGAAACGTGGTGATTACAATTCCTTGATTACAACAATCCCAAGTTTGCAGGACTGTCAAACCTTCCTGTATCATTTTAGGGAAAAATGCTTCAAATAAAACAGGTAGATAATTTAGTTGTCTACAAGTTTTACTTAAAGCATTTTTCTCTAAAGGAATTCAGAAACGTCTGGCATCACCATTTGTCTAATGCCAGGTACGTAGTGATTACAATTCCTTGATTGCAACAATCCCTAGTTTGCAGGGCTGTCAAACCTTCCTGTATCATTTTAGGAAAAAATGTTTCAAATAAAACAGGTAGAAAATTTAGTTGTCTACAAGTTTTACTTGAAGCATTTTTCTCTAGAAAAATTCAGGAACGCTTGATAGCACCATTTATCAGATTACAACAATTAAACGTTTCTGAAAGATTTCTATAGCATTTCAAGTTACAAATCCATATGTAGACGATAGTCAAATGATCGTAGGTACGTAAGTAGACTTAACTGACGTAACGTAAACGTTGTAAGCTCCCTAATGCATTATGTATTGATTACTTAACGTAAGGAACTGTAAACATACTGTTGAACTTCTCCAGAAAAGCAAATCGGAAATGGTACAAATAAAAGATTCGGGGAAAACAAATTTTATTATCGGTAATTTAAGAAATGAAAAATTTGTTTTCAAAATTAGTAAGGATTCAATTTCATCCTACAAAAAAGGCAAAAGGACATATTTCCTTTTCATATATGATCCGATATTCAATCTTAAAGCTTATAGAAGACCCGGCTTACAATAATCCTAGCTTTTTGCATTTCAGTCTTGTAACCTTTATAAGATGCTGATTGTTTAGTAGTAATTTCAATTCAACTGTAAATATTATTTCTTTTTCGGTACATTCTTATCGTATCTACTTCAAAGAATAAATTCTTTTGTACAAAGCAAATAAAGCTCTGTTTACACTATGAAATGTACATAAAGTATTTATATATACGGAACTGACTTCCATAATATATTTAATGTTATAGACCGATATTTTAGAGATAAGAATGTATTTTTCAAGTAGAATTTCAATGCTAAACATTGATAATTTTCAATAATACTTATTAGAGTTTAAAGCCAGGAATTTTAATTTGTTTTTCATTTATTAGGCTCATTATTTGTGTTTATTTTTGTAGGACATAACATTAATTTATGACGTCAATATTTTGTTGATTTCTTAAAAGCATGTTGAATTTTTTTTTATGTAATTCTTTCAGTTATCTATGTAATAGAGTATTGTATATAGATAATACTACTAGAATCAATTAAAATAATCATGAATAATTATTGTAATCAGTGTTTTTACCAACTAGTAGAATTGTCGTAACTATTCATAATTTTGAAAATATATATTATCCATTATATGAACCGTTAGTTGAAATAGATATTTTAATGCAGTATAAATGAAAATAATTTATTCAAAAACGATTAACGAATAATAATACAAAGCTAAGTAAGTTATAGTGTAAAATACGTACCTTTAAGCATATCCTACTGATGATTTTTCACATGTGTTTCGAATAATAATCCAAAAATAAAATTCCAACCAAACAAAAATCGAAATTTCTCTTCAGATACACCCTGCTTTTGTCTAGCCAAAACACTAACAAAGTAATTACAGCACTTTGAAGAAACGACAATAAACAAACATAATTTCACTTAAAAAATAAAAAACAACACAAAATCACTGGCACTGCAAGTGATCAAAAACACTGGAGATAAAAACGAGAGATGAATAATTCGCGACTGCAAAAGACAAACGATTCGCGAGCAGAGATGCCGACAACTGACAATCGGAGGACTAACACACGTTCTTGCATGGAAGGGAAGCATTGACTTTACAGGGACGTAAAACGATCCAGCCGACATCTCTTGACAGAGAAACCAACCGCGGTTTCAGACTGATTCGATCGCTAATTCTGTTAAAATTTTCATCGAATATATAGAGCATTTTATTACTAGCACTAGCATGTGTTGCTGAATCGATTTAGAGAAAAATGCTTCAAGTAAAACTTGTAGAAAACTAAATTATCTATCTGTTTTATTTGAAGCATTTTTCTCTAAAATGGAACAGGAACGTTTCACAGCTATGCAAACTAAATATTGTTGTAAGCAATTAATTCTAGTTGTGATTGTTGTTTCTTTACGTTCCCTAATTATTTTAGAGAAAAATACTTCAAGTGAAACTTGTAGAAAACTAAGTTATCTATCAGTTTTATTTGAAGCATTTTTCTCTAGAATGATCCAGGAACGTTTCACGGCCATGCAAACTAAATATTGTTGTAATCAACGAATTCTAGTAGTGATTGTTGCTTCTATACGTTCCCCAATTATTTTAGAAAAAAATGCTTCAAGTAAAACTTGTAGAAAACTAAATTATCTATCAGTTTTACTTGAAGCATTTTTCTCTAAAATGGTCCAGGAACGTTTCACAGCCATGCAAACTAAATATTGTTGCAATCAACGAATTCTAGTCGTGCTTGTTGCTTTCAGACGTTCCCTAATTATTTTAGAGAAAAATGCTTCAAGTAGAATTATATTTTCTATCAGTTTTATTTGAAGCATTTTTCTCTAAAAAGGTCCAGACAGTTTTTAGAGCGATGCAAACTATAACAGCTTAATAACACAATACTATTTCGTTTTTATTGCATTTCCAGCGTATTTAGGTTTTAATCAAACAAATGGTTTTACTGGGCGTTTCTGAATTATTTTATCGAAAAATGTTTTAAATCAAACTTGTAGACATTTAAATTCTCTACATGTTTTACTTGAAGAACTTTTATCTAAAATAATTCAGGAAAAGTTTTAAAGCGATACAAATTTGAATTGTTGCAATCAATTAGAGTACTTTATTGTAATCAGACAAATGGTACTGCTAGGCATTTCTGAGTAGTTTTAGAGAAAAATACTTCAAGTAAAACTTGTAGACAACTAAATTATCTACCAGTTTTATTCGAAACATTTTTCTCTAAAATGATTCAGGTTCTTGTGACATCGTTTTGATTGTTGTAATCAATCACAATATTGTTGTAATCAGATAAATGGTGCCGTCAAGTGTAATAGTTTTAGAGAAAAATGCTTCAAGTAATTCTTGTAGATAATTAAGTATTTGTTTTGTTCGAAGTGTTAGAAGGAAAATAGATAATATAAAAACGATTTATTTATTCGTAATAAAATGTTATATAAAATTTGTGCAAAATACATAATGTGCTTACAATATATTTTATAAAGTAATCTCAATTTAAAAATACGTAAAGATCTTCTGTTGCTTTTCTATGCAGCTGCAACAACATAAAAATAATTTGTCAAATAAAATAATACTAGAAGTGGACGGAAAATTAATATTTTAGTAGAGAAAATAAAATTAATCCTAACAATAAGAGAGTTAGTTGATAACTATACAATCATTTGTACAAAATTATTATCGTTCTACTACATGCTGCTAAATGGACGGAACAAATTAAAAATTAGAACATTATCTGGTGATGGAATGTTTAAAATTCACAACAGTTTAAGGCAGTAGATCAACAATCATTCATCTTTCACTCTCTCCAAAACACTAAAGCTATAACCCCGGCTATAACGACTCCCGCCGCTTGTAACGACAACGTCAAAGAGGCAGCACCTGCATTACACTGAACAATTCGTTCAGCTCGCATGAAATCTGGTCCAAGATATCGTGCATAATGTCTCTCATCTTCTTCGATGACTCTCAGCTGTTGAGTGGCATCCTGGAAGATGAGGTCAGCGAATGGAGGAATGGAATAGAACATGCTGAAACTAAAACACAAACAGGAATTTTGGAAATTAACACTTTTAAAGATATTTAGTCGAACCTGAATTCGTTTGTATCTTTTCGACCGTAGAATTGTTGGGCGTATATGAAGAGATTTATAAAGGCGTTTATTTCGGTTTCGTTGTATCCGTATCCGCCTCTGGTTACCACTGCATTTGCCTTAACTTTGCCTAGATTGCATCTTTTGAATTCGTTGACTTCGGCTCTGGTTCCTATTGAATACAAGAGGTAAATTAAGGATCTTTCATCTTGTGTGACTTTGCCCACTCGCGTGAGTGAAACTCTTAGTTTCTTCACTCGTATTGTAATATAATATTGTTGTAGATTCTTTATAACTTTCTTTGTTGTGAAGTGACAGTTATTTTTGTTAATTTTTTGGAGTTTTGTGATTTTGTAATCTTTGGTTAAATTAACAAAATGAAGAGGAACTAATTTGTGAAAAGTGTAGTGTGAAGCAATAAATTGGCCAAGTTATCTTGTCAATAAATTGCCAAGAAAAAAATTATTGCAGTTCGTTTTATACACATCAAGTTTTTCGTCAATTTATCTACTAATACTACCAATATTTTTTTTACGATCATTTAGAAATCTGCTCATTGTATGTTTGATGTTGCTAACGAAATGAGGTACATTGCAAGCATCGTGCGAAATGAATATGTTTTGTGTGCATTTCAGTGCCTTTGCTAAGATACTTATTTAGAATGTCAAATATTGGAATGGTGAAATTAATTAGGAAATAATATCGTGGAATGTCTATTTCATACTCGTATGAAATGAGTACCATTTCATGCTTATTGTACAATATATTATTGGTTCAAGCTATTCGTAAAAAAATGGCAAACTAACCAAAACATAAACTGAGTGGTCGGCAATGACTAAATACCTCTAGAATTCCTTAAACAATTGGCCCAACAATAGAACATGTTCTAATTCGTCAACATATTAAGTATCAAGAACAGTAAGACCAGTTTATCAACAATGCAAGAACATGAGGTTATGCGCAATAGACCAAAGAAATCTTACCATCTGGGCAAAGAAGTTCAAAGTCATCAGGTAGTGCATCTCTCACCCACCACTCTCTTCGTTTCCCTCCAGTGTTTTCCATAACAGTCGTATGTTTAACAAAAGCCACATCGCCACCACCCTCCACAAGACATCTGAAGGCCCCTGTGTACCCATAATAGTCTTCAGAAGCATCTCTTCGGCAATACCTAAAGCTCGTTCCATGACACAAATCACACATATTGTCATAAGGAAGTCCCGTGTTGTATTCTGTGCTTAAAGCACCGGGAACGCAGCTTTTTGTAAAGTATTCTGCTGCGGCCCTAATACTATTACATCCATAAGGACGGATCCATCCATTGGCCAATAGATAGGCCATTGGATAGACCCAACCTGCCGCTGTGTTGATTCCAGTGTGACAAGTATATTTTCCTAAGCATTAACATGTAAATTAATAAATTGTAAAGGTTATTTGATTAGTTTACTACCTTTAAGGTAAGTTAAATCAGTGCTAGGATCATCTTCTCGGCTGACAGCAACTACATAGTACTCTGGTTTGCCCAAATTGTACACCTCGCTGATGAAGGGCACTAGGTCAAACGTCAACCCTGCTGTGTAGATGTCCCCTGCGTCTAACACAGCGACATCCGCTAAACCTGACTTTATACTTTGCATACATTGCATTTGAGAATGGCCGTTGTAGCAGATCATCTCTGGTTTTAAAAGTTGTGCTTTCATTGCAGTCTGGAAGAATTAACAGTTGTCAATCAAATTATTTTATGTGCTAATTCACCCACGATTTGTATGAAACAATACAAGAACACGGACCACCACTATCAAACGTTATTTGTTTAATATCTGGATGTTTATTTGACTGTGGTGTTTATTGTAAAGTGTAAAAAATACTTGAAATCTCAGTCTTATCTATCGTTTTTGTTTGAAACATTTTTCTCTAAAATGATCTGGGAACGTTTGATTGTTGTAATCAAGTACTGTTTGTTGTAATCAGACAAATGGTTCTGCCAGATGTTCCTGAATTATTTTAGAAGAAAATGCTTCAAATAAAACTTGTAGACAACTAAATTATCTTAGGTTTTTATTTGAAGTATTTTTCTTTAAAATGATCTGGGAAAGTTTGATTGTTGCAATCAAATACTGTTTGTTGTAATCAGACAAATGGTTCTGCTAGATGTTCCTGAATTATTTTAGAAGAAAATGCTTCAAATACAACTTGTAGACAACTAAATTATCTATCGTTCTTATTAGAAATATTTTTCTCTAAAATGATCTGGGAACGTTTTATTGTTGCAATCAAATAATGTTTGTTGTAATCAGACAAATGGTTCTGCTAGATGTTCCTAAATTATTTTAGAAGAAAATGCTTCAAATAAAACTTGTAGACAGCTAAATTATCTATCGTTTTTATTTGAAGTATTTTTCCCTAAAATAATTCAGAAACATTTGAGAACGGTTTGATTGTTGTAATCAACCACAATACATAAATGGTGCTCTCAAACGTTTCTGAATAGTATTAGATAAAAATATAATAATATAAAAGAATATAGAACTATAACATACACTGCCAGGCGAATATTTGAAATGAAAGGAATGTCAGAAAAAACTTGAAATTTCCTGCAATTTTATTTTTAGCTTCGAAACTGTAATTCGCGGTTTTGTTTTTTACCGTAACTTGCGCGATAAAAATTGACTGAAATAATATTTTAAATATTATTCTCAACATACTACTACTCGTTTTAACAAAGTTTGTGTTTTATTTTGTGTATAACTGTAGTATTACCTATCGCAAAAATATATACTGGAATATAATATAATCGGACAAATGATGCTCGAGGGCATTTATGAATTATTTTTATTTATTATTATTTACTTAAATGTTTCATCCATATCGTAGAAGAAGTAGCACATGGTAAACATTTCATCTTACCCTCATTTTGATGCATTTTTCATGTTCAGCATCTGAAGTAACACATAATGTCATTCTATTGACAGTACATTTCCTAACATCAAGAATAATGTCTAAACTCTTTTCTAAATACCCAGAATAAGTTTGCTGTAGTTCAGTTAAAGATACTAAGTTAGCAGCGGCATCCTGCAAAACCATCAAAATATAATTCGGTTTGTTAATAATTATTAGTTTTATAATACCTCAAATAGAAGATTGTGTTCAACGCCATATTTGGGAACCGATTCAAAAAGGTCGAATTTTTCGTATAAAATATTAGATTCAGTTGTAGAAGTTGTCTTTTCAGTATCATATTCGTTTTGATTGAAGTTATTATTTCTGTTAAAACTACGATTAAAATATTCCCGATTTGTAGGTATTTCAAACTGATTTGTAGTATTATATCGATTCCCAAAATATCTATCGTTATCACTCTGTCTTTTAAACCGACTATACTGATCGCGATTTCCATAATTTTGATTGTCATATCGATTGGAATTCTTCCAATCGTCATCTTTACGGGTATTATTGTCCGTATGAGAATACAGCGCAGCGGCCTTTTCTAAAAATTTTTGATACTTCTGACGTTGTTCTGGACTAGCTGCAGATGTTGTTACCACTGCTTGGGTTGGGGCTGTGCCCCAATTACAAGAACGGTATTCTGAAATTGGTTGCCGAGTGCCATCTCGACAGAGAAGTTCGAAAGTGTCTTTCGTAACACCCGCTAAAGACAAAACACATTTAGATTTGATTTTATTGTTGTAATCAATCAAAGTATTGTTGTAATCAAAAATTATTCATTGTTGTAATCACACAGAAAAACATGAATTGTTACAATAGCAAAATTTATCTTACGTATTTTAGATATTTAGAATAACAATATTTATAATAGAACTATGATATCATGTTACTAATATAAATATTGTTATTGTAAATATCTAAATTGCTGTCACTATACGTCAGATAAATTTGTGCTATTGCTATTAGAAGAGAAAAAATATTGTTAGCTTGAAAAGAATTGAAATACCAGGAAAATTGAGACCTGTGTTTAATAATGATAAAGAAGAACAACAGTATTAAAATACAAAAAGGAGGAACACAAAAAATTGAAGAAAAATAAAGGAGTACGGCAAGAAGATTTATAATCAGAAACTATGATTAATTGGCTTTAAATATCTAAAGAGAAAAATTGAAAAAAACATATTACTCATAAGAAAATGAAGTCACAAAACACAAAAAGATGTTACAGGAAATACTAGTAGAAAGAAATAAAATGATCCCATTTTTAAACGAAATAAAGAACAGTTAACAAGATTTAAGAACGGAACGAAAAATAAAGATATCAAAAAACTAATACAGAACTATGAAATAGAACAAGATTTGTAAGGAGAAAACACAGTGAAAAAGATCAACCAACAAAGACATACATAGAGAGCAAAAGAGAAAATTATCCGTAGTATAATGAAGACGGAAGGAAGTAGAGGAAGATTTAAAGGATCTACTTACTAAATTCTTCGTCATGTGCTGTCATAGCTTCAACAGTAGTATGAGACAAAAACGCAATTTCTCCAGCCTCTAAAAGACATCTAAAAGCACCTTGGAAACCAGCATAGGGATCAGAACTAGTGCATTTGCCTCCAGGAATTTTTCCAATACACAATTTACACAATTTATCTGAATTATCTCCAATAGGATTATATTTATCAATCAAAGAATTGATTGCACAAGACGGACCAAAGAAATTGATAGCAGATTTAACGTGATTGTTGCAATCAATAACTTCTAACCCTCCTTCGTGCATTAACTAAAAGAAGAATGGTTTAACAATTGTGAAGATAGCTTTAAGATGATGGTGTTACCGTATGGATGGGTATCACCCAACCTGCAAGAGAACCAACTTCAGAGAAACAAGCTTTCTTCCCGCGAAGATCTCTTAAAGACGAAACTTCTCGAAGAGTGTTCTTCTTGACGACAGCTACGGAATAATAGGTTTTGAATCCTCCTTCGTACATTTCTTGCATGATAGGCACTAGAGAATGGTATCGACCACCTATGAAGACCTGTCCAGGGTCTAAAGTAGTTAAATGTACCTTTTCTTCATCTAGAAGAGTCATACATTCATCTTTGTTGAAGGCCTGACGAAAAAAACAATTAGTATTTTGTGCGTACTTAAAATTTTTTCATATGTACCTGTTTGCATTCTAGCTTAAAAGAAAGATACCCTACTTTGATTTTATCCCTTTCAATGGCCTGTCCAAAATTTTCACATTTCTTTTGCTCATATTTACTAACAGTACACCAAATCACATTTTCTACTTCTGAGGTGTTAGGTTTCTTTTCTGTACCGTAATTGTAATTGTGTAAATTGTAATAACTTTGCCCTAAAATTTAAACAATTAAATGACAACGACTAACCAAAAAATGAATGAATCACCTTTTGTTAAATAGTTCGTTAAACATACTGCTAAAATTACACAAAATTTTACACTAATAAAATACATTTTAAAACTTAAAATATGTCATGAATAAGTTAAGAAATGATTAGAAAAACATATTTGTTTGTAGACGATTAGTCAACTAACTGAATCAAGACAACACGCCCAGTAATCTTAGTCTTTACTGAGCATGCTCTAAAACCTGTTGAATTGTTTTAACAGGGTTGTATTGGGGAGGAATTCGTCTACTAGATAAAGACGATCAATATCATTGAATTCAAAACTTATGTTACAATGTACTTTACTTTCGATTTATCACATTTTGTAGGGGAGGATGACCTTGAAAACACAGTTTGATGGGTCATTTTATTCAATGTGGAACGGAGCTTATCTTCATATAAGTTCCATTAAAAATGAGTAGTGTAATTTGCGATTGTCGAGCGTGAGTTGTGTAGGTTTAGGGTTTGTTAGAGGAAAGTGAGAGAAAAGCTAGTTAACCTACAGATAAATTTCACATCATTATGAATGTTTAACCAGAGATACTAAAATAAGCTCTTTTATAAATATATAATATATATGATTTAATTAGTTTTTGGTGATAATCCAATAACCAGAAGTGGTAGTTTTCTTGAAGCCCTATCAAGTTATTTTAAAATATCTCAATAAATTGTGGTTTAATGCAAATTTTGTTATTAGAATAATGTTTCATATATTATTATCTACAATTATTGTTTGAAACATTTTTCTCTTACTGTCACCATTTACGAATTACAATACGTTAAAGAAAATTTATATTTTGATATTTTCGTTTAAATCTGCTAACCTGTTTTTTGAAAAAACAAGAAACGGTTGAAAACTGTCGCTTTTTGACATGTGTCATAATGTTTTAAAAGGATGAGCGTTTCTTGATAGTGGTGATCCGTGTTCCTGCATTGTTCGATAAAAAATCTATGGCGGGAGGTATTGTAATTTTTCTGAACGTATTACCGCGTAAATCCCCACTCCAACTAGAACCATGGCTTGCATGCGTCTGCCCGCACCTGCATTCCCCTTGCCGCTAATAAGTGCATTCTATCAGAATTGTTTCGAAAGTTAGTCAATACCCCCCTGTATCGTTTTAACGTCGTTAATGAATAATAATTGCAATCTACTTTTGTAGCATATTTCATATTTCATTTGTTAGTCAAACTTTATTTTTGAAGTAAAGAATGTCAATTTCATTCTAAATTTTCTTAGTGCTGAATATATGGTTTGTATCTTGTGGCTACTTTCATGTGTATTGTGCAGTGATAGTAAAATTTCCAGTAGTGGCATAAAATGGAATCTACAGAATTGTCAATTGACATTTGATTGACAAATACTATCACCTGATTTAAATCAAATCGAAAATACACCATTAATAATCTTGAATGAATATGTAAAATAATAGCCTTGAAAAAACGTTCTTTATTTTTAACATACGCATTTAATCAAGAACCACGTCATTTTTACAAATCATCGCTCAAATTTATGATACGTTGTAGCAGCCAACACAGAGATGTCTTCGTCGGTAGAATCCAGTCAAAGAGATGCGGGCGAACCCAGTGGAACTGGAGGAACAGCAGGCGGTGAAGAAGACAAGAAAGACGATCGAATGTTCGAATGCAATATTTGTTTAGACACAGCCAGAGATGCTGTGGTTAGCATGTGTGGACATTTATTCTGGTAGGTTCTTCTAAAAAAGTTAAATCATACCTTACAAGATACTTTCAGTTGGCCTTGTCTTCATCAATGGTTAGAAACACGACCAAATCGTCAGGTTTGTCCAGTGTGCAAAGCTGCCATTAGCAAAGAAAAAGTTGTCCCTCTTTATGGTCGAGGTTCTACCAAACAGGAGGACCCACGAGAAAAGGTTCCTCCTAGACCTGCAGGACAACGTTCCGAGCCAGAACCTGGGTCTCCATTTCAAGGTTTTGGGTTTGGAGATGGCGGTTTTCATATGAGCTTTGGAATTGGGGCATTTCCTTTTGGGTTCTTTACAAGTACGTTCAATTTTGGAGAACCTCGTCCTAGTGCAGGTAAGAAGATTTATAACAGTATGTAACAAAAATGTAACTTTCTTAATGTTAAACTGACGTAATACCTCTTGTTGTTAACTGGAATTCCTCAAACACTAGTGGAAAAGTCGTTGTTAGTTGCAAATTCATTAAATCATACTTGGAAACCCTATTTTATTTATTTATTATTTATGTATTATTTATTTAGATTACAGGAAAACGGTAGGTCTAACTGTGAAATGCGAAATTGTATGTTAAAAATTTCTGGAACGTTTTTGAGCACAATTGCAACAATAAAAACAAGTCTGAATCATTTAAGTAGCTAAATACGCTGAATATGCAATAAAAACGAAACAGTATATGGGGGGGGGGGGGGTCTATTCTCAGTATTATTTGATTACAACAATCAAATTGTTCTGATATGTCTACAATAAATTTTTACTTTTTTCTTATTTGTTCCGTCATTGTAGAAATGTCAATAAACAATCAATTCTAACTTTTTTTCTGGTAAAATTTAATGATTTTTGATGTTTCATTGACTATCTACTAATGGCGACTTTTCCATAGTTTTCCTCACACATATTTCAAGAAAATATTCCCTGTGGACATTGAGAGAGTTAAACATAAAATTTTTATTACATACTGTAATTTCTTCTTGCTGTACTTTGTGCTAGATTCTAGACCTGTTTGTTGTAGCACCTCGAGGAACACCTCAACACGCTGAAGAACAATTCCTGTCGAAAATTTTCCTTTGGGTTGCCATTATCTTTATTTTCTGGCTGTTGTTAGCATAAAATATATTTTCCATTTACAAAGAAACGACTATAAACTAGGTTTTAACTTTTTAAATACTATGGTAAATGGTCGCAGGTGTTGGTTTTGAACAAATATTTTACCGTTTTTGATTCTTGTGACAGTTACACATGTTATTTTTAAAGACTGTTACATATATAATTATTGATATTTAATTTAATCAGTGTACATATATTATATATAGATTCTGGAAAGTTATCTGTTGGGTGGTTCAGTTGTTAAACAGATACTTTTATATAATTATAGTTTATTAAGTAGAACAATAAAACATTCATAAAAATATTGCCTTTCTTCGTTTTATAAAATCCATTGTTGTCATCAACGTATTTCATTGTTGTAATCAAAACATTTCATTCTTGTAATTGAAGCGTTTCATTGTTGTAATCAATACGAGTTTGGTTGCTATAGGAATAAACAAGTAATCAACATAGTTTTCTGTACAGGTAAGCAGTATTTCTTTAATATTTTGTTGTATAATGTCTTTAATAATCATTTTGATTTGTTGTTATTGGGTGAAGTAGGCAAAGGTTTAAATCGGTAATTGAATGTCGATAAATATTGCTTTTCTTCGTTTTATAAAATCTTTTGTTGTCATTAACGAATTTCATTGTTGTAATCAAAACATTTCATTGTTGTAATCAATACATTTCATTGTTGTAATCAATACGAGTTTGGTTGCTATAGGAATAAACAAGTAATCAACATAGTTTGCTGTACAGGTAAGCAGTATTTCTTTAATATTTTGTTGTATAATGTATTTAATAATCATTTTTATTTGTTGTTATTGGGTGAAGTAAGTAAAGGTTTAATCTGTAATTGAATGTCGATAAATGTAAAGTGTTGGGTAGTATGTTTTCGAGAGATTGAAAGGCGGGTGTGTCTGCAAGGTATTGGGTGCTCTGGGTACATTTATTCGAAATGTGAATGTATTTAGAGATGCTCGATTGAGTGTTTATAATAATGTTAAGTGCCTGAATGTTGAGTGTGGATAAAGAAACATGAACTGTTGTACAAATGAGATATTTTAGAAGATAAATTTTGTTAAACAAATTGTAGTAGTAGATTAGCCGTTTCAAAGGTTGGTGAAACAAATATATGCGGGTGAATGATTGCGTGGGCGTTCGAGGAATAAGTGGTCGGACATAATATGTATGTATTACAATATCTAGCAACCAAAATAACAAAAACACATTTGACACTTTAAATACTTACGTCAACCTGGATTAAAGTAATTAGAACGTCCAGAATGTCGTCTAAACTAACATCAAAACCATCGACAGCTAGTAAAGGTAGTAGTTTAGTTCAACTAGAAGACGAAAGTTGATGATTTCATTATTTTATGCTGAGTGGTTTCTTTTCTTTATGTATTGTAAGAAACCCTAAATAATGTCAGTCCTTTCTTAGGTATTAATACCCTACCAATTGTTAGATTTGAAAATTGTTTGGTTCAAAATAGATAGAACTGTCAACTTTCATACTCTAGCTAAACTATAAAATGAATTTAAGAACGCAGTGCTGAAAAAAGTGTAGGATCTTTCAGTGCTGGAGAACGTTCGAAATCTACAATTGCTAGACTTCGAACTCAACGTCTCTTCAAGAGACGAAACGAACTTAAAATAGTGTTAGACAGCGCAGATGTCACCCCAAACGTGTTAACCCCCCTTAGTTCTTTTAACAAACCAACCACGAAAGACAAAAAGAGTAACTCACATATTGATATAATGAAATCTGGCACTACCACAGGTATTTTCACAAAATTTATGTCCCTTTTTGTAGTTAAAGTTGTGGCCTGATGATTTTAATAGGTGATGGTGTATTTAGTACATTAGCAGCTTCAACTCTTAACTTACAAACTCAAATCCAGTCAATTAATGTGTCAATGTTCACCTCCCATACAACTTCTTCAAGTATAATCAAAACAGATGAATGTTTAATCAGTCACGATAGTATTTCTTGGTTGAAGGAATCCGACGAAGACTTTGAAGCCGTCAGCGAAGTCCCTGAAAAAGTAGAAACGATGATGCCGAATAAAGTCAGTATAATCTTAACAGAAACTCCTGTTATGTACTTGTACGAATTACCCAGCGTTTCTGCAGAGAAAGACACAGAAGAAGGCATAAAAGTTGAACAAGAAAATGAACGTTACGATTATTTAACAATCGGAAAAGGACGTAACAGGAAAACAACAAACGCGGAAATACAAACTAATGACAGTGTACTAAAAACTAGATTTACCCAAGCTGAAAGAGGCAAACGAAAGAATAGTTATTCTTTTGCTTCTGGTTGGGATATGTTAGACACTTATAATGGAATATCCCAGATACCCCAAGGGAAAACAATTTTTAAAAAGGTCCCAATTGAATCTGATCCCGATTACCCAAAATATTTAGAATTGCTCAATCAGCAAATGATTAGTTTAATCCACAAACCAAATTTTCAAAATGCAGTTATTGTTATGGAAAGAATTCTAGCTAATAACGTCTATAACGAACAACAAAAACGTTTTAGAGGTCTAATAGAGCAAGACCCTTTTCGACCTGACATAGAATTCAAATATAATCTTGACCTATTATGGACTTTTAAAAACGCGAACACCGAAGGGCATCCAGTTACTTCCATGCATTGGAATCCGGTAAATCAGGATATTTTGGCTGTTGGGTACGGGAAGTTTTTTTATAACGAGCAAAAGAATGGATTTGTTTATTGTTGGAACATAAAAAATCCAACACAACCTGAAAGAGAAGTGTATTATAGTAAACCCGTAACTTCCGTAGCATTTAGTAGCTTTACACCTAATATACTCGCGGTTGGACTGTACGATGGTCATGTTCAGATATTGGATATTACCACGAAAGATGTGACGTTAATAGCAATAACTGCAAGTAACTTTTCTCCATCACATACCCCAATTTGGCAAGTCGCTTGGTTACCTCCTGATGAATACAATCCATCGGAAGAAATTCTAGTTGTTGTTGGGGAAGATGGACGAATATCCAAATTGAGTCGAAGTAAAACTATTGAACTTATATCTACACCCTTAATGAAGACCTTACCAATTGAAGGCAAACTAAAAGGTGTTTACCAACCTCGACATTGTCCTATTACCGATGTACCATTGAATAAATGTTCTGCTGCTTTATTGATTACCAAACATCCAACAGATCAAAATCAGTATTTTATAGGAACTGACGAAGGTACAATACATAGATGTTCTAAATACTTTGTCAATCAACATATTGACATGTTTATGGCACATAATGGACCTGTGTATTCTTGTCAGTTCTCTCCGTTTTGTAGCAAAGTAAGTAAAAATTTACGATTTGTTTGCTTTATTGTTGTAATCAAGGAAATTTGCTACGAATTGTACCTGTAAATTTCAGAGTGCCATAACTCGGTTGCATCTAGTTGAAATTGGGTGAGTCTTTGAGTTTTAGCAACTTTGAAATGTTTTCTTCAATGTGATGCTAGTCAATATGATATCAAATCCATTACACCCCCTCCCACCCCCATATAAAAAAAATGTTCCTGATGTCAAAAATGTCCAACTTTGACAGCTCGTACGCAGTGCCAAAAAAATCGTTGACTTAATTGACCAACAGGGAATTAAACTTCAATAATAGTCCTTCAAGTTTATACAATTTTTAAGGACCTACGATGATTTGGCCAGAAGTTATTAATTTTTTTGTAAAAAAGGTATTTTTTGCCGTAACTTGAATCGTTTCGTACCAAAATCATTTAATCTGTGTGCAATAACCTTTTATTAAATAAAAGAGCAATACTTTTTGCGTATTGAATGTCCATTTATCGCGTTTACAAAAGTTTTCTAAAACGTAACAGGAAAATTTTTGAAAAATTCACAATTTTGCACCAAATTTTCGTAGGTATTCGGAACATGAGAAACTAAAAGGAAAATGTTTGAACTTTATTGCCCTGTTTGCCAATTGAGTCTACGATTTTTTTGACACTGCGTACGAGCTGTCATTTGGACATTTTTTTAAATGGGGGTGGAAGGGGGTGTATTTGATTTGATATCATATTGACTAGCATCACATTGAAGAGAACATTTCAAAGTTTCTAAAACTCAAAGAATCATCCAATTTCAACTAAAAGCAATCGAGTTATGGCACTTTGAAATTTAGCCATCTTTGGTGCATTTTTTTTTTCTTCGAGTTTAGAATACATTATAATTTTGTTGATTACAACAATGAACATTGCATTTGTAGATGTTTTTGACGTGTGGGGCAGATTGGTGCATAAATATTTGGACCGAAAATATCCAAAAACCGATGATAACTTTGTCGAAGACAATGGAAGCTGTGGAAGGTGCTTGTTGGAGTCCAATGAACTCTACAATTATTGCCAACATTGTTGGACAGGAAATAAAAATTTGGGACATCCAAAGACGAACATATTCGCCAGCAGTAATACACAAATCTCCTACTGGCTGTCGAAATACTTTAATACAATTTACCAAATCTGGTCGGAATTTGGTCGTGGCAGACATTGAAGGAAACGTACATATATTTTCTTTGGAAGATATGCCATTTCCTCCGTTTTACCAAGCGGAAATGTTGATTAACGTCTTGAAGAAAACTTTGGTTACAAAACAAGATATTAGGGAACAAATTGACACTATATGTTTTTAAATTGTAAATATATAATATTTAATATAATGGCATACTCATACAAATCTTAAATTAATTACAAGTATACAATATAATTATTATGTACACTATATTATAATAATAAAAATAATATGTACAAATATTTTCACTAGTAAAGTTATATTAAACTTTTGATCCACTCGTCTTCCCATTTGAATCATTTCCAATAGTCACGTGAGTAACAAAAGGTCCTCTGAGTCTTACAGGGTGCTGCGATGGTACATACCTTGGGTAGGGCGGCGTAGGGCCCCCATGATAGGCCCTAGCCCTCTGTTGGGAGTATAGGTGTCTTTGAGAGTGATGTTGGTGACTTTGTTGCTGGTTTTGATGATGTCTTGGTAAGGAATTCGAATTGACGTCATTGGTTTGGTGAGGTGGTGTATTTGGGACGGTTGGTCGACCTCTGTTTTGGTGCATTAGTGATTGGATACTTTCGTATTCGTAGAAGTTTGAGACCGGGCGTTGAAGCTCGGACCGTGGTTGACGTTGAGAATGGTACTGGTGTTGTTTTCGACTGTAAAAATTTTAAATTACTTTGTTGGCTTGAAACACCCTAATGTAGTTGTGAAACCAGTGTGACACGATTAATTTTAATGTCAATGTACATGAAAAACTTTTTGACAGATAATTTAACTTCAATACAAAGTAAGTCGTAAAGAAAAAAACAATTTTATCGATTTGACAGCGGATAACTTTTTGCAAGTTATTTACTTTTCTCCTAGCAACCAGATCAAAACACTAACTACATTAATGTCATTTGAATTATATCTCAAAACAATGATATATAATAATATTTTCACCAATTGCACTTTTAAATAAACCTTTTCATATTAATAATGTTGTTAAATTATCTCGCCGAATTACACTCGAGCATTTTATTTTCTTCCGATAAATTTCAGTTTTCAACTCAACCTTGTCAGCTACCAGCAATTTGACTCGAAAACTGTTTAAAAATAAAATCACTCCACCTACGGTGTCATGACAGTTTTCTTGTCCAATTGCTGTAAGGTTACAAGGTTTTGTACAAACAGAAATGTATCCGGCAAAAGAAAAAACTCTTGTGTAATTATAGTTGACAATTTAACCGATGAAATAAAACTGAAAAACGAAAAATAAAATAAACCTTTTTAACCTAATAACTAAGCTCCTAAACTAAGGTAAGTAACTAATTTTGAACCAAACAAACAATCAAAATTAGTTACATTAACTAATGACTAAAAGTTTTTATTTTATTTTTCGCTTTTCAATTCCTTTTTTCGTGGCTACTTATTTTCCTACCCTTAGGACTGAAATTTCTGTTTCAAATTTAAATGGGACCAACTTCAAGGTCCCCTATCCAATAAAAAAATAATCATCAAAATCGGATAACCCAGTACAAAGTTATGCGTGGTAGAATTGGTCAACACTTGGTGCCCAATTTTCCTACCCTTAAGGGTGAATTTTTTTTTTCAAATTTAAATGGTATCAACTTCGATACATACCCTATCCAATTAAAGAAGAATCATCGAAATCGGATAACCCAGTAAAAAGTTATGCTTGGTAAAATCGGTTAACAGGTGAAAATTTAGTGGTTGAATAATTATTTATCCCATATTTTCCTACTCTTATGAGTGAAATTTCTGTTTCAAATTTAAATGGGACCAACTTCAAGGTATACCCTATCCAATAAAAAAAGAATCATTAAAATCGGATAACCCAGTACAAAGTTATGCGTGGTAGAATTGGTCAACAGTTGGTGCCCAATTTTCCTACCCTTAAGTGTGCAATTTTTTTTCAAATTTAAATGGTATCAACTTCGATGTATACCCTATCCAATTAAAGAAGAATCATCGAAATCGAATAACCCAGTACAAAGTTATGCGTGGTAAAATCGGTTACAGGTCAAAATTCATTTTCCTATCCTTAGGGATGAAATTTAATTTTCAAAAATAAATGGGCCCATCTTCGAAGTATACCCTATACAATAAAAAACGAATCATCAAAATCGGATTACTCTGTAAAAAGTTATGCGTGTTCAAACATAAAACAACACGCGTTGCCAAAAATGTACATTAAAATTGATCGTGTGATACAGGCTTGAACGAAGAATAATTCATGCACTTAGATAAAGATGCAAAAACAAAGAAGGCTGTGCATACCTTTCTTCCTCAACCTTTAACCTCTGTTGCTGAACTTGTATCCGCATCTGCACTATCTGATCAGACAACTGATCTTTGCGGGTGCTTGGGGGGAAAAATACAAAATGTTATTTACAAATCACATGAAAGAAGACATTTAACATGCTTTAATTTTGTTAGTTTAGCGCAAATTGTGCAAGAAATAGATTAGTTTGGTTTGAAAGTAGAGAAAAATAGCACCCAATTCCTTTTCAATTATTTTTTTGTTTCCATTGTTGCAATCAATTTCTATATGTTTTAAGATGCAATATGTAGTGTCATCTGTAGTTAAATACCTTAACTGGTGTTGGAGCTCGTCGTAGTTAACGTAATGGTTGAAACGACCCGGATCTGCAATTCCAGATCGACTTCCGGGTCGGCCCATTTGTCCGTAGCTGTCGTATTGGCCAGGATGATCTAGTCTCTGAAAAAAAAAAACGCGAATTCTAATACATTTAAACATAATAAATTTAAAATATAATGTCTAAAAATAACTTGAAAATGTATATTCCTCTTTTAGAAACCTTCAATTATTTGATATCAAACACGGAAAAATTATAATAACTATTAAACTTTGACGATCGTTCAAAAGTAATGTATTTAATTTTTGTTGTCTTCTCCTTGTGACCACTGAAATATATTAATACTGGAATGACAACTGACGTTGAAAATGCAAGCCGAGAGAGACAGCTAGTCGTTGGACAAACTGTCTTTGTTGTACTGTCCACTTAGAAAGTTAAGAAAATAAAAATAATGATTAATGATTGAACAATACACAACTTTTATACCAGCATGTACAAGTGTTAGACAAAGAAGGGTGGCCCTACAACATCTATTAGTTTCTGGCTCATATTTCGCTTTCATAAAAGCATACAAGTTAGCGTGTTCCAGTATTACTATATTTCAATGGTAAAGACCTTTAATTTGATACCAAACTCGATGGAATTCAAATAACTGATATAAAAACAATTGACGATCGTCCAATAATATTTTTGGCCAATTATTTACAACATTTTGTGTTTTACTTTTATTTCGTAACATTTTTTCGTAGCTGATTTAATATTCGTAATAAATATAATTTATTGTTTTGTATAGTTATGAAGTTTTCTCTTTCATGAGTTATACGGGCACACATCCATACATACATCCATCCACACAGAGATCAAGAAGAAAATATTTTGTGTTGCAAGTTTTATTGCAATAACTTTTATTAGTAATATTTTTTCGTAGCTGATTTTATATTCGAAATAAATAGAATTTATTGTTTTGAATTGTTATGAAGTTTTCTCTTTTATGAGAAACATCCATCCATACATACATCCACACAGAGATCAATTCGAAAATGTTCTTAATGTAATGTGAAACATGTAATTGTTATAATTTTGTATTTGAAATCAGTGTTAAAGAACGTCAAAATCGTCATTAAAAGCTCTGAAATTGGCAATAAGTGTGATTTTGAGCAATGCAGTGTTGGCAACTTTACAATATTTATTTTACAATTAGTATAATTTCGTCAGATGTAGGATATACGATAGTTAATTGGTACGTAAAATGAAACAATATCTGCAAGAAGAATGAACTAATTGATTCCGATGAAAAAGTTGAGAATAAACACATAGAGTATTTTTTGCTTTAAGTCCAATGTGTGAGGTTGGCAATACTGAGTGCATGAGACTTCAATGCCTACATAAACAACTATTATACTAAATATGAGTGCAGGCATTTTGAATGTAACAGCAGTTTTGATTGGTTAGATTTGGCATGTAGGTATTTAGCAACAGTAGTTTTCATTGCTTCGCTTTAGCAGCTGCGTTGACTAACGTAGTCCATACGTGAGTAGTTTTGTCTGTCATTGCTCGGTAGTTGCCAATTCGATCTAGAAGTGTCTGTGACTAGTGTTGTGTTTTACAGTTTAAAAGTAAATAACTAGCATAATTTGTTCAAACAGTGTTTGCAAATATTTTAAAAGTGTAGTTAAGTGTTTTGACAATACCTAGAAGGTTATTTGAAGGTGAATAAAATGAGTAAACGGTAAGTTACCTGTCTGATAACTTCTTCGTAATGTTCCTCGCGATCTTCGTTCGGATATTGTCCATGTCTATCAGCATGTCTTTGTTGATGTTGGCTTCTAAGTTGATGAACTTTTTCCGATCTCGAAACCATATTTTCATTCCTTCTATCATTGTCGTCTCTGATGTAGTATTTATTAGCTGAAACAACAGTAACACCTTCCGACGAAATAATAGATTGTTGATGACGATTTCTGTCCTCAGCAATATCTGACTGATGGTCTGAAGGTTCTATTTCTTCTGGGTTTTCAAGATGGTTTTCTAGACTTGAACCTGAGTCAGTCTTACGATGTTTTCCAAAACGAAACATCGAACCAATTCCTTTAAGTATTCCAGGTTTCTTTTTCCCTGATTTGTGTTTGCCATCTAATACAGCGTTTAGAGAACTTTGTCGGGGACCTCCTCGTACGTTTGTAAAACCATCAACTTCTCTTTCGTTCTGGATGTCTGTGTGGCCTTCTGGCGGATCTAGAAGCCAATGTTTCTTCGCGTTGGTTTCTGTTCGATGGTCAGGGTCTACCACGGCTGCGCGGAAGGATTCGTCACAACCGCGACCTCGAATGACCTTGAGAGCGTTTTGGTTGCCTCGGTAGCTGTAAGCTGGGTCCGCTTCTTCTTGCATTTGGATCTAAGAGATTTGGCAATGAGTATTAATTGTACTGGAACGCCTATTGACGAGCCAACAGCTCGCTTAGAAAGTTGATATTATATAGAAAATATTTTATCCAACACCTCCTATAACTATGACGATTTTAAACAAGGAAAGTAACAGGTTTTGAGAAAAGTCACTAGTGAGTAATTTTCTATTTATAACAATAATAATAACACACAACACTTTGGTAACTACTTCGATTGACATTTTAATTTAAAAATTTAAAGTATGTGTCACTGTCAAATAATATTTCTTTAATAAATTTTTGATTTATTAAGAGGTGTTGGATAAAACGTTATACTTCACCCAAAATGGGCAAAGTGGAATTACCCACTTGTAAGGTAAATAACTATTATGTTCGACTGTATAATAACTAATTTATGATATTCTTTGGTGTGCATAAAGCGATTCTTTATGGACTAGTGCGATAAAGTAAAAACAATAAACAATAATTAACTCGGTAATCAAACTACAGAAAGAAAGCACATTTCGAAATTATGAATTTTTTTCTGTCGTTGCCATGGGTCAAAAATAATTTTCATTCTAAATTAATGTTTTACAAGATCAATACATTTTTCTTGACCAATAAATTAGCCAATTTATTTATATATTTCAGGCTCGTTTTTCGTTTCCTTTAAGGTCAAACATACGCGCCGAAAGAATAAATCCTTTATTTTTTTAAAAAACAGCAAATTCTGTTTTCTTCATTTATTTTCATGTTCTTTATGGTCCAACAACCTCCATCCGTCAAAATTTCATGGATTTTTACAGTGACTTGTACATTGCAATGTCAGATGAAGTACATATTTTCGTTGGGTTCGTTCACTCCCATGAATTTTGTTTTGCAAATTCAAATTTGAATAAATTATTTCTTACAATTATTCTTATCGAAAAACAAAACAATTATTACAGTAAGGTCTTTGAACATTCTAGTATTTATATATGTAGATGAAAAGGATAGCTGAAACATTAAACTATAAAAAAATATTCGTTGAAGTCTAGTTGGTCAAAAATTCAGAACTTTGTTACTGTGTCTCTCATTCCCATGAACGACTAGAGTAATGCAAATAATTCGTATGTTTATAAATATGATCATCTATAACATACTAAGTTTATTTTCAATTTGAATTTACAGTTTTTGAGAAACAAATAAATATATATAAAAAAACACACTTTTTGGTATATTTTTGTTTGTTTCTCAAAAACTGTAAATTCAAATTGAAAATAAACTTAGTATGTTATAGACGATCATATTTAAAAATATACAAATTATTTGCATTACTGTAGTCGTTCATGGGAATGTGTGACATATATTTTACTACTTTGAAAATTATGTTCATGTATAATTTGTAAATAAAATTAGCTTTTTAAAATTGATTACAAAACTTTGGACTTTTATCTACAAATGTAGGTATAAAACATTATATGTTTCATTTATTATAATATTGATATATTGTTTCAAAAAAGTCATGTTCATTCAGCCCGTATTACAAGTTATCGGTCCAGTATACTACATATCAATGGATATATCTTACCTCTTGTACCATAGTCTGCAGAGACTCCAAACTCGAAGATTTCTTCATACCTAGTGATGGTCCAAGTTGTCCTAATTTATCAGCATCTAAAGATAATAATCACCCAATAATAAATACTCTTGGTCGATTGTAGAATAATAAAAATTGGTCTTACATTCAGGATGATGAATCGGTGATCTATTTAAGCTTATGATAGATTCCACAGAACCAACACGGACAAGATTAGCTGCATATTAACACACAATTAGCACACATGCGACATATACGTTAACAATTATTTATATTAGTTACAAACAATGAGAAATGTTCAGTAATCTTTGTTGTCTTCAATGTAATAAGGGCTTCAATAGAATTGCAAAATGACAAATAAAACGTAGATATAATACAAGTCTACAAAATGTTATTAAGTATTAAAATATTTGAGTTTTAAAGTTAGCAATTCTGGTGTCATTGTGCTTCTTTCTCGCACACCTATTCTATTCTAAATTCTTTGTACTTCTCTTATTATTGAGCTGTCAGATTGTGGAAATGTCAAATGATTTTTGGTTTGTTTTAAATTCACTAAATACCACAAATCATACTTGTGTCAAATCACGTGGTTAAGTCTTTACAACAAAGTTAAAGACATGTTGAATGACATAGATTAGCAAAAGTGGTTATTAAACGTGTGACTAAGATAATCTTACAGTTTATTTATGTTTTTTTCTGGAATAAATTTTTATTATTTTCCACAAAAAGTTATTTTATCCAACACCTCTCAATAAATGCTCTATAACTATGGCGATTTTAAACAAGGAAACTAACAGATTACCCACTAGTGGGTATAATTTTGAGAAAACCCACTAGTGAGTATTTTTTTTATTTATAACATTAATAATAACACACAACACCTTGGTAACTACTTCGATTGACATTTTAATTTAAAAAATTTAAAGCTTATGTCACTGTCAAATAATATTTCTTTAATAAATTTTGCATTTATTAAGAGATGTTGGATAAAACGTTATATTTCACACGTGGGCAAAGTGGAATTACCCACTCGATAAAATTATCACACGAGTGTGATATAAATTTCTCTCGTGGGTAATTCCTTACTTTGTCCACTTGTAAAGTAAATAACTGTTAATTCCATTTAAATAATTTTCTGAACAATAAAGCAAAATATTTTTTGTGTCTACAATTATTTACAATCCCTAGTGTTTGATATCCCCAACAAAAGACAACTCTGACGTCATGATATAAAAAAAAATCATTGTGTCTTAATGAGTAACAATTAAGACTTTTTAAAACTGTCCATTATTATAAAGAAATTTAACTGCCACTTAAATTTACATTGTCAAAAATTTAATTGCCATTTGAATAATTAGATGAAAATTTAGTACGAAAGTATGACGTATAACTTGTATGTATTTTGACATATTTATGTTAAACCTGATTAATTTTTTCTTCTCATTGTAACTATGATTTTATTATAAAATAAGTATTAATTAATAGCTTGTCTTTAAAACTGTCTAATTAATAATACAAATATTGCTTTTATAATATTTCAAACGACACTACAAAATTATTTGACTTATAGATTTTTAAAATGTTTTAGTTATTGTTCTATTATTATTGAATATATTATTTAGTTTTTCTCAAAATTAGAAGCATGTATAAGAAAAGTACAAATAACATTTTATATTCCAAATATTTTTGCTAACATCTTTCAATTTGAAACTTTTTTTCCTATCTGATTCTATTTTTGAAAAAAATAGTATTTATTGTTTTCCGGTTTTTCAATTTCATTCAAAATCCATCCATCCATCCTCACACACACACACATCATTGAGAAATTGTTCTAAACGGATTCAAAACGTCAAAATATTTCCACAAAAATCTCAACGAGTTTTTTTATTATTCCATTACTTATACTTTTTATAAAAAAATAAAAAAAAAAATAGTGAGGCCCCCATTTTATTTGAATTATTTTGATTGTTGCAATTAACTTACCACCATCTTTAGGCTTCTGCTTTTCTCTTTCTTCCCTCAATTTCTTGTTCCTTTGATACGTTCCAGTATTTTTAGCATCTAAAGTAGCATGTCTTTTTTCCGACATACTCTGCCGTCCAAAAGCATCTCTTGAAAACCCAGCTGAAGGATTTTCTAAAGACAATTGACTTGCATACGTCACATCCGTATTAGGTTGTGAAGAATCTCCACTTTTGTCGCATACACTGCTAGTTACACTAGCTTTTCCATCGGGTTCTATTTCATTGCGATTCTCTAAAGCCTTCAACTCTTTTGGGTACTCTTCCTCGATGATGACTGTCTCACCAGAAGGAAGATTAACCGTTGGACTAATCATTTTATCTGAATTAATCGTGTTTAGCAACATGCTTGTGTTCCATGTATCGTGCGTTGCCATATAATAGCTTTCATTTCGGAGATTAGGATTTATATTTTTCGATTGACCTGTAATTCTGTCGATTACAGGATTCCAACTATTAATGTAACTGTTGGATTTGTGCAAGGAATGATTGCTATTTCCGCTTGTGTTTAAGCAGTTTGACGAAGTATCGTGCTTATAAGGTAGGAAGATTACTGTATTACCCGAACTTTCACTGGTACCCGAATTATCCGTTTCAGAACTGTTGTTACAAATAATTGTTTCGTGACCTGTAATGAAAAATGTAACTTTGAAAGGCGCTAGCTCAAAAACTAAACTAGATATTTTAATTCTGTTTGAAAATTTAGATTCCCCATAGATTTTTGAATAAATATAGATATTTTTATGGATATTTGTTGAAAAATATTTATTTTATTGAGCTAAGACTGAAAAATGGTCAAAAATTGTTGATTTTCCAACAAGTTCAGATTCAGATGGCCGTATTTTGGAAACTAGAAGAGATATTTTAAATCTGATTAAATATTTGGATTCCTCATAGATTTCTTTATAAATACTGACATTTTGAAGGAAATTAATTAAACAATAATTATTTTATAGCACCCTGACTAAAAAGTAGCAAAAAAATTGTTTGTTTTCAAATAGGCTCAGATTCAGATGGCCGTATCTTTGAAACCAGAGGAGATATTTTAATTCTGTTTAAATATTTGGATTCCTCATAGAGTTCTTTATAAATACTAACATTTTAAAGGAAATTAATTAAACAATAATTATTTTATAGCGCCCTGACCAAAAAGAGGTAAAAAAATTGTTTGTTTTCAAACAGGCTCAAATATTTATGACCGTATCTATCAAACTAGAAGAGATATTTGAATTCTGATTGAAAATTTGGTTTTCTCAGGGTCTTTTACATATATAAATGTATATTTTATTTCGCATTCATAAAAAATAAAATATTTATTAAATCAAAACTAAAATTTCGACTTGTCAACTAGACCCAAAAAATTTTTTTCTTTAAAATTTACTGTTTTACTTCTATAATACAGTACTCAACGCGCTGATTCCAAATTTTAAAACCGCATCTTCATATCTCTTCTAGGTCTCGAGATATCGCCCATTGAAAATGTCAAAAAAATTTAGTTAATGTCGTGTAACTCAAAAAATAAAAAAGATACAAAACTCTACCCTACACCGTTCGATTCACCATAAAAAGTTCTATAAGTATGCAAAGTTTCGTTAAAATCACCCCATGGGGCGAAGCGCTACAGCAAAAAGTCTAAAAATGGCTAAAAATACGTAAAATACCAAGGGCTCAAAATTTTGATTTTTATATCCTATCCCCCTATTTCGGACCTGAAACTTATAAAAAATTTGGTTTGGGCCAAATCTAAGCACTAGTTTTTGAGATTTGAGCGATTTTATGAAATATGAAGTGAGGGCACAAGTGGCCGTAGATTGTAACTCAAAAACGGGAGCAGATATTTTAAATCTGATTCTTCGAGCGTATTCAGCATACTTTACTTGGGGAATAGGGGTAGTTTCATGTTGGTATCTCAAAAATTACCAAATTTATAAATGGGGAAACATAACTGAAAAAAAATTAATTAATGCTTAACTTTGAAAGGCTGTATTTATTGAAACAATTAAGATATTTTAAATCTGATTGGTCGACTGGATTCTTTATACTTCTACTAACCATAGGCTATAGGTTCATTAAAATATTTAATAAATTAGTTATATTTTGATTCATATTTATAAATTAATAGTTTGAATCAAAATGACAGAAGTGTTAATAAATTGTTTTATTTGTAACCTAAAAATGGGACGAGATATTTCAAATCTGATTATTCGAGTGTATTCAGCACGCTTTCATTATGGAATAGGGGTAGTTTTATTTTGATAAATTTTTTATGAGACAAACAAAATATTTTTCTCACCTGAAGAAGTCGTCAAATGACTATTCGCACTTCCTCTTCCGCTAGGTCCCGGACTGCTTGCCCTCCTCGCAACCGTCAAAGTAATACTACCAGCTACAGGTCCTTCCGTATGTAACATTGCTCTTCGAAGCGTCTCCATAGCTTCAGAATTGCTTTGCTGAAGAAGACTAACCCCATTAACATTTAAAAGTTGATCGTTCGTCCTAAGTCTTTTGTCTCGCGAAGCCGCTCCTCCATGGAGTACGCTCTTGACGAAGATCCCCAGGTCTTGAGAGCCCGAGCTATTCGTAGACGATGTTGTTTTGCCTTTGACGCTAACTCCTAATCCAGCCTTTTCTGAATCGTGGACAGGGATGTCGAAAGTTAATATTTCCCGGTGTTTCCAGGGGAAGACTAGACTATCGTCTGGGGATAGTTTCTCGGCGGGCTGAAATTTTATTGTCAAGTTGGCAACACTTACTTTTTCATCATAGTTTGGTTGGGATGTTTAAAAGAACATAAAAACATTGCAAAGCTCTGTATTGCAACAAAAAGCATTTTATTTTGAGTTGATCAAAAATAATTATTTAATTCGTCTTCTAATGTATTTGGGGGGTTATTATTTGACGGAATTGCACTATAAGCAAAGTGCTACACATGTAAAAAAATTTAATTGTTTGAAACATTTTTCTTTAAATTGATTAATAAATGATTGATTGTTGCAATCAGACAAAAGGTTCTGCCAGGCATCTCCAAATTATTTTAGAGAAAAATGTTTCAAGTAAAACTTGTAGACAACTAAATTATCTATCAGTTTTGTTTGAAACATTTTTCTCTAAAATAATTCGGGAACGTTTTACAGCCAGGCAAACTAAGTATTGTTGCAATCAAAGATTTTCTTGCATCCAGACAAACATTTCTGAATTATTTTAGGGAAAAATACTTCAAGTAAGACTTGTAAACAACAAAATAATCTATTAGTTTTATATGAAACATTTTTGTCTAAAATTATTCCGGAATAATTGACGTTTTGATTGTTGTAATCAATCTCGATATTGTTGTAATCAGATAAATGGTGCTGCCAGGCGTTTCTGAGTTATTTTAGAGAAAAATGCTTCAAGTAAGACTTGTAGACAACTAAATTATCTATGAATTTTATTTGAAACATTTTGCTCTAAAATGATTCAGGAACATTTAGTAGCGGATCAAAATTTGTTGTATTTTTGGTAAAACTAAAAAGGTCTAGTTAAAACTACTCATCATCAAACTACCGCACTACTAGAGCTACACTAACTAAAGTTAAAAGTTAAGAGTGAAAAATCTTTACATGTTGGTTTTGGGTGGCGTTAGTTTTGGCCGCTTCTTGAAACTGAGAAATAATCTTGGCAACGGATCCGGAAGCTCTTTCCGGAGTGTTCCGGACGCTGGCCGGAAGTGGGGGGATCGCAGGGGGACTCGGGCTGAGGGGTATAGGGGCTGGAGCCGTCTCACTGCCATCCGCACCCTAAACACATAATGCAGGCACATCATGCACAAATACATCAAGCATGGCAACACTACAGAAAAAACATACACAACAATTAGACAAACACGTGCAGTAAAGCTTACATAGACCTTTTACTAAGCTGAAAAGAAGGGGAACGTATAGAATAAAGTCTGCTGAATCCAAATTTGATCACCGCACGTTCGTATCTTGTGTAGTTATAGAGATACAGCCCCTTTTTTATTTATAATTTCTTACAATAATTGTTTACGATTCAGATTTCACACTGTAAATATTTTTTGCGCCATCAAATATCAACGAAAATATGTCTATCATATAGAAAAAACTCCGCTGAAACCAAATTTTTAAACCGCATCATCGTATCTTGTCTAGTTCTGGAGATACATCGTCTTAAAGTTAGGTTGAATCTATTTCTCCAGATACATTTAATCTAATAGAGCACCTGCTGGTAATCTATCAAATAGATGGCGACAGCTGCCCAGCAGGGGGCGTGGCACATGCTGAGTAGGTACACACCTAGCGAAGGGTACTAATGATCTGCACGTGCAGAACTGGTTTTTATTTCTACACTTTGTTAAAAACCGATAAACATCTTTACCGCAAAAACTTTAAACTGCCGTAATTTATGAACCATTCAAGATATCAAAACAGAATTTTCTACATGGTTTCTTTAGGTATAAATGCGTGTATTCCACTTACAATTTCTCGAGGAAGGTTAGGTCCTGGTGATTCTTCCTGTCTTGAGACAACAATCTTAACTTTACTTCCTGGTGGAGCGTTTCGTAAAACAGCTACGGCTTCCGCTTGGCTTTTGCCAGTCATCTCAATGTCGTTCACTTCTAGAAGACGATCTCCAGGTTTCAGTCGGCCGTCTTCTACTGCAGCTCCCTGGTTTAACACCAATTTGATACGCTATTAATTCTTATCTTATTGAAATCTATTCTAATTGTTTTACAGTACTAAATTATGTGTCGGTTTTATTTCAAGTATTTATCTCTAAAATTATTTAGAAATGAAGAAAAACGACTTGATTGTTGTAATCAATCACTACATTGTTGCAATCAGACAAACGTTTAACCGAAAAATGGTTTAAGCAAATCTTATAAATTAATAAATTCTCTACCGGTTTTATTTGAAGCATTTATCTCTAATAAAATTCAAGAACGTTTTGACAACACTTTGATTTTGACACTGCCTTAATTGTTGCAATCAATCAGCTTCCAAACATTTCTGAATTATTTTATTGGAAAATGCTTCAAGTAAAACATACAGACAATTAAATTTTCTATCGGTTTTATTTGAAGCATTTTTCTCTAAAATAATTCAAAAATGTTGGGCAGCTATTTGATTGTTGTAATCAAACACGTCTTTATTACAACTACATAATATTGAATACATAGACCCCCCCCCCCCCCCCATATACTATTTCGTTTTTATTGCGTTTTCAGCGTATTTAGCTTGTGATATGATTTATGAACAATTTGATTGTTGTAATCAGACAAATGGTGCTGCCAGACGTTTCTAAATCATTTTAGAGAAAAATGCTTCAAGTAAAACTTGTAGACAACTAAATTATCTACCAGTTTTATTTGAAGCATTTTTCTCTAGAATGTTTCAGAAAAGTTTTACAGCGTTTTGATTGTTGTAATCAATCACAACATTGTTGTAATCAGACACATGGTGCTGTCAGACATTTCTGAATCATTTTAGAGAAAAATATTTCAAGTAAAACTTATAGACAACTAAATTATCTATTGGTTTTATTTGAAATATTTTTCTCTAGAATGCTTCAGAAATGTTGTACAGCAATTTGATTGTTGGAATCAATCACAACATTGTTGTAATCAGACAAATGGTGCTGCCAGATGTTTCTGAATCATTTTAGAGAAAAATGCTTCAAGTAAAACTTGTAGACAACTAAATTATCTATCGGGTTTATTTGAAACATTTTTCTCTAGAATGCTTCAGAAATGTATTACAGCGATTTGATTGTTGTAATTAATCAGAACATTGTTGTAATCAGACAAATGGTGCTGCCAGACGTTTCTGAATCATTTTAGTGAAAAATGCTTCAAGTAAAACTTGTAGACAACTAAATTATCAATCGGTTTTATTTGAAACATTTTTCTCTAGCATGCTTCAGATATGATTTACAGCGATTTGATTGTTGTAATCAATCAGAACATTGTTGTAATCAGACAAATGGTGCTGCCAGACGTTTCTGAATCATTTTAGAGAAAAATTCTTCAAGTAAAACTTGTAGACAACTAAATTATCTACCAGTTTTATTTGAAACATTTTTCTGTAAAATGATTCAGGAACTTTGACAACGCAAATACTTATCGATATACTTTTTGAAATAAACTTACTTTCGGAAGGATATTCTTAATATAAATAGGACAGTTCCCTCCCGCTGGATTATCTCTCGTAGTAATACTAAATCCAAGTCCATGAAGTCCTTTCGTCAATTCCAGCTCAATTTTTCTTCCAATCTTTCTGGTATTCGCTGTTAGTAAACTTTTCGGATTTCTTGACCCAGCTGGGATTTTTTTCGTTGGTGAAACTGTAGCTACCTTCGTGTTACTTGACACTAAAAATAAATAATAAATTAACAATCCAACAGCTTTTTAAAAATCATATTACATTGTTCTTCGACTTCGACCATGGCGACGTTTTCTTTGTCTTCAGGAAACCGTCCAGGAGCACCTGTTTTTGGGTAAACAGGTGCTGGAGGTTTCCTGAGGGACCCTGTGTCAACCGGGATTCGAAGTTTGATCACTTTCAGGCGTAACTCTGTGGCTATTAACGAAAGTTTGAACATTTCTTGAACCCTGGAAAATACGAAAATAATTTGTGATTAAGTACTACAGAAGCAATTATTTTACATACAAATAATTAAATAGTTTATTATAGATGAAGAATGATAGAAATGTTTATTGGTATTTTTTTTTAATTATCAGTGCTATAAAATTACAAAACAAATATACCAATTAAAAGTTACTGGTTTTATCTGTCATCTTCTTTAATCAGTGTTTGGTTTCAAGTGTTTTTATTAAAAATATATAATTTGGAAGAAAATTAGGTACAGTGAAATGGATGGTCAAAATAGTGCTCGACAAAAATGTATTAAGTTAATTAACTTGTAATATGTGTATTATTTATTTAAATATATATTTAAGTTTATATGCATTTTAAAGAAAATTCTTTGAGGAATCCATATTTGTACTCGGAATTAAAGTCCCATATTTAGTTTATGAAATACCGGTCGTCAAAGTTACCTCAACAACAATAACCTTCCGATTTTATCATATTTCTTTTCTAGCTTTGTAATATGTGTATTATTTATTTAAAAATACTTAAATTTATATGCATTTTAAAGAGAATTCTTTGAGGAATCCATTTTTGTTCTGAAAATTAAAGTCCCATTTTTTATTTATGAGTTACCAGCCGTCAAAGTTAGCACAACCACAATAACCTCTCTATTTTATCATATGTCTTTTCTAGCTTTGTAATATGTACATTATTTATTTAAATATACCTAATTTTATATGCATTTTAAAGAGAATTCTTTGATGAATCCAATTTTGTTCTGAAAATTAAAGTCCCATTTTCTATTTATGAGTTACCGGCCGTCAAAGTTAGGACAACCACAATAACCTTTCGATTTTATCATATTTTTTTTCTAGCTTTGTAATATGTGTATTATTTATTTAAATATACTTAAGTTTATATGCATTTTAAAGAGAATTCTTCAAGGAATCCAAATTTGTCCTCAAAATTAAAGTCCCATTTTTTGTTTATGAATTACCAGCCGTCAAAGTTACTACAACCACATTAATAATTGGATTTTATCATATTTCTTTTCTCAAAATTTTTTCCGGCTCCAGGTAGAGTAAAATTATAAATATTAGTGTCAAAAGAATTAGTGTTCGATTAAAAGTACTCTACTATATTTTGCCTTACCTTTGAAAAGACAAATTAAGTAAATTTTGTCCGTTAATCTCAACAATCCTATCTCCAACTGCAAGTTTCCCATCTCGATCAATCCGCCCTCCAGGTTCGATTCCCTGCACTACCAACCCTCTATCTTTCCCCAGTCTATCATAATCCGGCACAACATGAATTCCTAAAGGCCCAGGTTCATTTCTAATAATAATAACTTCAGCGCCGTCCACGTCACCGCTGTTTGCTTGACCTAGTGGTTCCTTTCGGCGATGGTCTCTAGGTAACGAAGCTCCGATACGTTGTTTGGCAGCGGCTTCCGCCCAGCGATATCCGGTACCATCTCCGAGGAATTGCATGCTGAGACGGTTACTTCCGTCTCTAGCTATGCGCAGGAATGGGGTGTTGGCATCGTCTTCGTCTTCGTCGTCTTCCTCGGGAGATAGGTAGAGTGATGGGTGAACTAAAAGCAAAATTATAAATTGGTTAGAAAATTTAATTATTTTAAACTATGGAAAATACACTCTTTTACTTGGATTTTAAATATCTTTATCCGTTTTTGAAATATGGTAAAATAAACATTTTTATATCTATTCTGGCAATTTAAAATCGTCAATATCACCAAAACTAAGGTTTAGAACTTGCCCAATCTATTTTTTTTTAAGTTTCAGGTTAAAAATAAAAGAATAGAGCTTTATAGAATCGAACTATAATTTTAAAAGAAAAAATGTTTTTGTGTTTTGTTGACATTTCCATATTTTTTATTTGATTTTTTAAATGACACATTTAGTTTCGATATTACAAAAAATATATTTTATTATACGTAGAAAACCCTGAGGAACCCAAATTTTCAATTAGATTTCAAATATCTTTTGTAGTTTTGAAGATATTTCCAAGTGAATCTGAACATCTTCAAACAATTTTATACCATTTTTCAGTTATGACTCAATAAAATAATTATCTTTCAATAAATTTCATATTAAATATCAGTATTTATACAGAAATCCATGAGGAATCCAAATTTGAGAACAGAATCAAAATATTTTGGTCAGTTTTTGAGCTAGCGCCCCACAAAAATTATTAAAAATGTTAGGGGAAAAATTATGTGTCTAGTAAAGTTTGAAATTTATTTTTTATTTTATTGTATTGTGACGGGTCAAATTTTCGGTAGTGAGTTTTCAACGGATAAGTACGCTTTGGGGTACATAGAAAACAATTTATGTATGTCTGGATATTTATTTCGATAACTCAAACTCGAATGAAATATTTTGAAATTTCGTATTTAATATTTGAATGTTTATGTTACAAGCTGATTAGATTTTGGTAACAATCTAACAACCGGAAGTTGTAGTTTACTTGAAGACCTATCAAGTTTTTTGGGTATATCTTACTAAATAAATAAATTAGAATAAATTTTGTTATATAGTATTGGCTACAACCTTTTTCTGTATTTTGTTCCGTTTCGAAATAAAAATTTGCGGAGGTTATGTGTTAGCCACACCATTAATATAAATTATTTTTATTTAATTAAAAGACCTTGAGGAATCAAAATTTTCAATCAGATTTAAATTATCTCTTCTACTTTTGAAGATATTAGCAACTAAATCTGAACCTGTTTTTGAAATCAAAAATCTTTCATTCATAGCTCAATAAAATAATAATAGTTCAATAGTTATATCACGAGTGCTAAGAATTTAATCGATTAAATTTGACATGTGTAGCTTATGCAAAAAATTTTGCTTAAAAAGTGTTTGAGTACATAATAATTTGAAAAAATCCCGAGACCGCAGGTCGATACGATAACACTTTTTTAAAAGCAAAACTTTGTAAATAAGCTAGACATCAAATTTAATCGATTCAATTTTTTAGCACGAGGGGTATATGTCAAGATTATTTCATGAATTCATAGCATAAACTATAATACTTGCCGAAGAAATTATACTAAAACGTTGATTTTGACACATTTTCACATAAATAAATCGGTACACTCATAAACAAAAGCACCATAAAATTATGTTGTTATAGTGTAACTATAGCAAATTGATTGTTTTTCTTTTTATTTGTCAAATAAATGTCAAAAATTTGTAAATAAAAATAGCTTGAATTGAAATATTCAGCATGTTTAAAGACATAGAATACCAATAAATGTAAAGATCATGTAAGTATCTTGCTTCTGCAACTAATTATCCGGCTAAATATGCCTTCAAAATGTTCAAAATTTGCATATAAAAGCTAGCTTCAATTTAATCGCGAATAAACAGCATCACTTATCTAAAATGCACAACAATGGAAAATGAGACATTCTGATTTGAAATAATCAATGAAATATCATCAAAATATGTGTATTTAAACAAAAAACTAAAACAAATACAAATTTTGATGTATAATAGTTTGTATGCTATCCCGTTGTCCAAAAAATCTTTAACTTTACCTTGGTGCATTCCTTCTGGTGTGTCAACAACAATCGGCGCTGCTGACCATCTCTTGCTCGGGTCGTTCAACACCGGAAGTGGCGGTTCACTAGTCTGCAAATTAGGTTCGCTGCCTCTTCTCACCTGCAGAGCCAACGCCCCTGCAGCTATTTGCTCCCCAGTTACTTCTATATCCGTCCTAGGCGGGTAAAGTCCCAACTCAGGGCTTCCTGTCCCCACGGAACTTCCACTAGCTCCATCTCCTCCATGGTGAGGGGAGTCGTTGTCGGAGAAGGTCGCGATGATGGTCTCGCGGTCATCTGCCACGGAGGAGAGGCGGTCGTCAGGGTCTAGGATGCCTCCGGAGGTTGATTGGAGGGTGTGGACTGATACCCAGGAGTCGCCACCCTGTGGAGAAGAGATAAGATATTTTTAGAGCTATGAACTCGTGTGAGAGTGTATGTGTGTGAGTGTGTTCAGTGAGAAAGTTCTCACAGCGCGCCCTACGGCAGCGGAAGTACTTCCGGTCGATTCAACTAGTTAGAAAAAATATACGCTACCATCAGATAACATTCGCTGCTTTCTTCTAATTTTGCAAATCAAATATTGCAACGTATAAACTCCTAAATTATTTTAAATAAAAATAGTAAAACTTGTAGATTATTATATTTAACACTGTTTTACTTGAAACATTTTTCTCTAAAAGGACTCAGAAACGTTTTATAATACCTGAATATATAACAAAGTTTCTTACGTTCACGATAACTCAAAATGTATTGACATTATTTTTCTACTTCTGTATAAATATATCCCCATTATTTAAATTTTTCGATGAATTATACTACCCATAATTCATAAATTGTATATGCATTTTAAAGATAATTCTACAAGGAATTCAAATTTGGCCTCAAAATTAAAGTCCCATTCTTAGTTTATAAATTACCGGCCGTCAAAGTTACACAACCACAATAACCTCTCATTTTATCAAATTTCTTTTCTAACTTTGTAATATGTAGATTATTTATTTAAATGTACTTTTGTTTATATGCATTTTAAAGAGAATTCTTCAAGGAATCCAAATTTGTCCTCAAAATTAAAGTCCCATATTTAGTTTATGAATTACCGGCCGTCAAAGTTACACAACCACAATAACCTCTCATTTTATCAAATTTCTTTTCTAGCTTTGTAATATGTGCATTATTTATTTAAATATACTTTTGTTTATATGCATTTTAAAGAGAATTCTTCAAGGAATCCAAATTTGTCCTCAAAATTAAAGTCCCATATTTAGTTTATAAATTACCGGCCGTCAAAGTTATACAACCACAATAACCTCTCATTTTATCAAATTTCTTTTCTAGCTTTGTAATATGTACATTATTTATTTAAATATACTTTTGTTTATATGCATTTTAAAGAGAATTCTTCAAGGAATCCAAATTTGTCCTCAAAATTAAAGTCCCATTCTTAGTTTATGAATTACCGGCCGTCAAAGTTACACAACCACAATAACCTCTCATTTTATCAAATTTCTTTTCTAGCTTTGTAATATGTGCATTATTTATTTAAATATACTTTTATTTATATGCATTTTGAAGAGAATTCTTCAAGGAATCAAAATTTGTCATCAAAATTAAAGTCCCATATTTAGTTTATGAAATACCGGTCGTCAAAGTTACCAAAACAAAATAACCTTTCGATTTTATCATATTTCTTTTCTAGCTTTGTAATATGTGCATTATTTATTTAAATATACATAAGTTTATATGCATTTTAAAGAGAATTCTTCAATGAATCCAAATTTGTCCTCAAAATTAAAGTCCCATTTTTTGTTTATGAATTACCAGCCGTCAAAATGTATTAAAATTATTTTTCTACTCCTGTTAAATATATCCCCATTATTTAAATATTGTAAATAAATAACAGTGAGTTATGAATCATAATTCACTCTTCTTGACCAATTACAGAGCCAGAAATCCATAATTCACGGTTATTTTAAAGACGTGATGTGGATCACCAAGCAACGGCCGTCTGACAGTTGACATGTAGTCAGTTGTCATTGTGTATTTTGATGTTGACGTTTTTCAACGTGTGTTTTCAACGAATTTCGATCATTCTCAAAAGTGATTTCAGAATTTGCAGGAGTAGAAAAAGTATAGTATTATATTCGGAATTATGGTCATATATACTCGTATGATTTGCAACTCAGTATATAAATGAGAGAGTAAGTTTTGTTATATTAAAAAAGGATACAATTTTTATCCAACACCTCTCAATAAATGCTCTATAACTATGGCGATTTTAAACAAGAAAAGTAACATATTATCCACTAGTGGGTATAATTTTAAGGAAAGTCACTAGTGAGTGTTTTTTTATCTATAACAATAATAATAACACACAACACCTTGGTAACTACTTCGATTGACATTTTAATTTAAAAATTTAAAGCATATGTCACTGTCAAATAATATTTCTTTCATAATTTTTTCATTTATTAAGCCTTCGGCTTCGTGTGCTAAAATTTCTCTCGTGGGTAATTTCTTACTTTGCCCACTTGTAAAGTAAATAACTATTATTTGAACCATTTTTCTGTATTTTGTACCGTTTATAAATGAAATTTGCGCTAGGTTGTGTGCTGGGCACATCAGTTTATTAGTTAGTAACAATTTCTACAGCTTTTCCTTCAGTGTTGTTGTTTTAGTCATGCATCACAGATCTGTGTTTACAAGATTTTAATTACTATACAACTTAATTTACTGTGGAAATACTAATTTAATAGCAGTGTTTCTCTTTGACTCACGGACTGTGGTCAGTCAGCTATAGGTATCTGGCACGAAGAAAACTATAACTAGGTCAATAAAAGGAAGTTTTAAATATTAAATTAGCTTTAATTTGGCAGCTGTTTATAATAATTCGCGAGATACAATCATCTTACTATCCAACCTCTCGAAGAAGACCTCCAGGTCTCGTACAATTCTCAGTTAAAAAAAACATTAAATTCGCTTTAATTTGGTGTTTGTTTCATCATCGTATCTATACTAGTCCCGGAGATACAATCATTTTACTGTTAACCTCTCGAAGAAGACCTCCAGGTCTCTTACAATTATCAGTTAAAAAAACATTAAATTAGCTTTAATTTGGTGTTTGTTTCATCATCGTATCTATACTAGTCCCGGAGATACAATCATTTTACTGTTAACCTCTCGAAGAAGACCTCCAGGTCTCTTACAATTATCAGTTAAAAAAACATTAAATTAGCTTTAATTTGGTGTTTGTTTCATCATTGTATCTATACTAGTCCCGGAGATACAATCATTTTACTGTTAACCTCTCGAAGAAGACCTCCAGGTCACTTACAATTATCAGTTTAAAAAAACATTAAATTCGCTTTAATTTGGTGTTTGTTTCATCATCGTATCTATACTAGTCCCGGAGATACACTCATTTTACTGTTAACCTCTCGAAGACGTCCCCCAGGTGACTTACATTCCCCTTGCTACTATCCAAGCTAAACTTCCTACGCAGTTCCCTCGGGCCACAAGTCCTAGTGATGGAAATCCTCGTAGTAGCTCTATCAGGAACCGATCTTTGTAGTTTTTCAACTTTATAAACTTGACGCCAACCAAATAGCTGCACTAGCTTTTCGGCGACGTCGGCGCATCTAGGACCCACCCCTCGCTCGGAGTCTTGGGGCTGGCAGCTGTCGAACATCACCGTGGGTGCGCTTACATTTTTAGGTGGAAATATACCTCACGGGGATGCTAAAATATACCCTGGTATTTGATATTTTGACGTATCGTTTGTGCGATATATAGGAAAAACTTTCTAGTATATCTTAAGCTATTTAGTGTAGTTTGATTCATTGTTGAGCCGATTTATCAAACATAAAATCTTTTGAGAAGTTCTCAGCAGACAAGATTCAGAGAGCGAATTCTAGAGCCAAGTGTAGAGAAAGCGACTTGAAAGGAAAAAGTGGAATATAATTATATGCTAATCATTCTGAGTTTATTTGCTACGAATTTAAATTTAATATAGTCACTACCACACAATAACTTAATTCAGATTTGTTTGATTGTTGCAATCAGATAAATGGTGCTCCCGGGATTTCCTGATTTATTTTAGAGAAAAATTCTTCAAGTAAACTTGTAGAAAATTCAATTTTCAATTTGTTTTCTTTGAAACATTTTACTCTAAAATGATTCAGAAACGTTTGACAGCGTTTTGATTGTTGTAATCAATCATGACTGTTGTAATCAGATAAATGGTGCTATCAGACGTTCCTGAATTAGTTTAGAGAAAGATGCTTCAAGTAAATTTGTAGAAAATTCAATTTTCTATTTGTTTTACTTGAAGAATTTGTCTCTACAATCATTCAAAAAGTTTAACAACGTTGTGATTGTTGTAATCAACAACGATTGTTGTTATCAGACAAATGGTTCTACCAGGCGTTCCTGAATTAATTTGAAGAAAAATGCCAGAAGTAAACTTGTAGAAAATTTAATTTTCCATCAGTTTTACTTGAAGCATTTTTCTCTAAAATAATTCAGAATCATTTGGCATCGATACAAACTCGGTGTTGTTGAAATTAACGAACGAATTGTTGTTTGTTGCAATCAAGTGTTTCTGAATTATTTTAGAGGACTGTTGCATTCAATAAATATGCACAACTGAGTATATACCCCCCCCCCCCTATACTATTTCGTTTTTATTGCATTTTCTGCGTATTTAGCTGCTAAAAATATACATGAACGATTTGATTGTTGTAATCACACAAATGAAGCTATCAAACGTTTCTGAATTATTTTAGGGCAAAATGTTTCAAGTAAAACTGGTACAAAATTAAATTTGCTACCTGTTTTACTTGAAACATTTTTCTCTAAAATAATTCAGAAATATCTGACAGCATCATTTTGTCTGATTACAACAATCAAATTTTGTTTGTTCAGAAAAATGGTGCTACCAAGCGTTCCTGAATTATTTTAGGGAAAAATGCTTCAAGTAAAACTGGTACAAAATTATATTTGCTACCTGTTTTACTTGAAACATTTTTCTCTAAAATAATTCGAAATGTCTGACAGCACCATTTTGTCTGATTACAACAATCAAATTGCTACTCTGTTCAGATAAATGCTGCTCCCAAGCGTTCCTGAATTACTTTAGGGAAAAATGCTTCAAGTAAAACTTGTACAAAATTACATTTGCTACCTGTTTTACTTGAAACATTTTTCTCTAAAATAATTCAGAAATATCTGACAGCATCATTTTGTCTGATTACAACAATCAAATTTTGTTTGTTCAGAAAAATGGTGCTCCCAAACGTTCCTGAATTATTTTAGGGAAAAATGCTTCAAGTAAAACTTGTACAAAATTAAATTTGCTACCTGTTTTACTTGAAACATTTTTCTCTAAAATAATTCAGAAATATCTGACAGCATCATTTTGTCTGATTACAACAATCAAATTTTGTTTGTTCAGAAAAATGGTGCTCCCAAACGTTCCTGAATTATTTTAGAGAAAAATGTTTTAAATAAAACTTGTAGATTATGAAATTTCCTACAAGTTTTACTTAGTGCATTCAAAAGTATTTTATTTTAATCATATTTAACTAACAGTTCTTCGATATATTCAACCGACCAAGTGTTGTACAAACACCGCTCTGTCCGCTAAAAGTGCAGTTATTCAGCGGTTAACGCGAAATTTGATAAGGATTGATAACAAAGTTTATATCCTAAGTGCGTCATATGTTACGTATGCAGATGTTGACATCGCTTACTAAGCAGAAGTACTTCAAACTGTTGCATAGATTTACGACATTTTGCAGAAGGATTTGAGGAAATCAATCGTTTAACTTCTACAGTAATTGTTGTGTTTTGTGAGTGGACAAGCAGAACGATTGATTACTTATTCGTCTTTTTGCATTTTACTGTGTTATTGCTCTATTAACGGTGAAATTTCTAGAACAGTTATCTTCTATTCCACACAAAAATTATTTCTATACTTAGCCATATGCCAGGAACATTCCTTCGTTAATAGGATTTTCCATGAGTTTACTACAAACTCTAGAACTCTTTGATAATAAAGTTCACAGAATCATTTCATTTGGGCCAACACTTTTAGAATAACTTCAAAAATTGTTTTGAACTTGCAAAAGGAAAACTGTATTTGTGTTTATATTTTAAAAATCACTAACAATAAGATTTTATTTGGCCGAAAGGTATTGTATCAAGAACACTGCTTTTGAAAAACAACAAAATATAAAAGAAAATGTTTTATATAAAGATTTATTTGCCTAAAAACTCGGATAGGCCTTTAAATAATCTAACACTTACTGTTGATGAATTGTTCCCAAATTCTAATCAATTTTTAATATAACATAATACCTCCCTTACATGTATGTATGTCTAGAAGATAAAAATGATAAATATTGTGAATTAATAAACAATTTTCCTTTGTATGATTTTAACTGAACTAAAGTGATATGATTCCAGGCTCATAATATAAAAAGATAAAGTAATACAACTATTTTTGTTACAGATTCGCCCCGTCTACAATGAACAGCAAAGAAATGTAAGTTTTATTTAATTTCTAACCAACCTTTCTAAGTAGAATGTATGATTAATCTTTTGTATATTTTGTACACAATTTCAATATACATAAACTATTAAAATTATTAGCAAAGTTATGTGAAAACGGTTCTATTGGATTCTTAGCAAATCGCTTAAAGGGATAGCGATAGCAACTTAGTGTCAAGGTAGTCTTGTTTATGAATACCAGCAAATATAATCTGAGAGGCCGTATAATCGACCGCTGCATTTTCCAGCTTCTACTGGCCATGAAATTTGCAAAGAAATTCAAAAGATTTCAAACAGAATTTCTTGTAGATTTTTGTAGATTTCCAATATAATAATACAAATAAAATTTTTAGTAGTGTGCGAAAAAGGGTACTAGGGGTGTATCCAATAACTGGAACGGTTTAGGGGTCGTAAGATCTGCAATTGTTGAGCTAAAACAACGAGTTTGGAATTACAATTTTCCGGTTATATATTTATATGTTTTTCGAAGTTTTGCATTATAATTATCCGTTTAAAACCTCTTGATGAGATCTGCAACTGCATGTTTTAGGTTTTTAAGTATGCTTAGGATCTGTTATTGCAGATCCAGAAGTCTATACCTTCCACAAATGCAAAGAAATCTAAATATTTTAAATATACAAACACTTATAGAATATTTAAAAGATTACAGTTATTTTAAGAGATCTGCAACTGCACATTATGGATCAATTTAGGGTCGTAGATGCACCAGGATCTGCAATTGCATATCCAGGATTATAGATGATACACTATTTGTTATTTTTAATACAAACATTTATAAAATAATAATAAAGTTATTTCGTGAGAATCGATCACGATCTATATTATTGACAATATTTTAAAATAGATAGTTGTTCTTTAACAATATATTTGTGATTAATTCCAAATAGGTCAAATTATTTTAGTCACTGACTTTCATTTTTAATTGAGAGTTTTATAAACTACAGTTAGAAACAAGAAAAAGTAAATCGCAGAAAATAATTGCAACATTTTTAATGTACAACAACATGATTTATTAATAATACAGTATATTTTCCCACGACATTATTCCCAATTAAATGTTCTAACCGTAGTACTGCAACTGCTGTATAATAATGAACAATAAAACAGCTGTACCGGAACTTAAAACACAAATATTTAGCAGAGCGATTTCTCTTTCAAATTGCTCCAAATATTTAACCAAATTCGTAATTATTAACGTTTTTGGTCTACATTTATTCATTTAATATTATTGCTAACACAAAAACTTTTAAATTCTTTCATTTAATCGTCATACAACTATCTGAAGGCCGAGCAGTATTTTTTGAACTTTGTATTGTCATTTATTTAAATAATTGTTTGAGCAAGGTACAGGCTTCAAAATTATTATAATATATACAACAATCAAACGTTTACTTTATTCACTTGATTACAACAATGGTTTTGGTTGATTACAACAATCAGGTTTCTGTTTTCTCTACAGCATTTTGTTAACGATTGATGTTTTGGTTGATTACAACAATCCCAGGTACACAGATTTTGATTGCAACAATCGCAGGTTTTTGAATCACTTTAGAGAAAAATGTTTCAAGTAAAACTTGTATGGAATTTAATTTTAAACAGGTTTTATTTGAAGCATTTTTCTCTAACTTTTCAGGAAGGTTAGGGGCAGCGCAAAATACTAATTAGTTTTTCCTGTATAATATATCGCACATTTTTTAAATCACCAAATAAAATAAATTCACTCACAATACAACATTTTCCATGTTTAAATTTCACTTTTAGACACATTTCCACAATATTTCCTCACTTATAATCACGTACTAGACTATTCTGAACACTGGTTTTACGACAATTTCATGTTTAGTTAGAAAGCACAATTTCTGTAGTTCTCACTGCAACAATGACGCAACGGTAACAATACTATGTCACATAAGTTTCAACAGAGCTCACAATTGTAAATTTGAAGAGAAATGTGATGTGACTTAGTATGGGACTAGAAATAGACTAACTGTCCAACGACTGACTGAACTGAACGCTTTCAACAACTGACTGAAAGTATAGTTGCCTTTTACCGCACATCGTACCTGTGCCACCTGTCCCCTCACCGTTCAGGACTGGATTCAGGAAAATTTAAAAATTTGCGATGTTTATTTTGCCATTTTTATATATTGCTGTAAATTTGTTCCTAGTCACTTTACAGCAAAAGTATAAAGACAAAAGTTGTTCTGAATTTAAAAATGCATGCAATAAGGCCCATTTAGTTTCCTAAATATTAGTATTTCATGAAATATCAACCAAATTAAATTCAATATTTCTTAGGAAAATTTCAATTTTTTTAACAAAAATTCTACAGTAAATAATACAACACAACAATAAATAAATCTAAATCTGTTTTCGGAAATATCAAATATTACAATTAAATAAATAAATGTACAAGAACAGCAACCCAGAGATCTGCAATTACAGAGCCAGAATTGTATATTTCAAGCATCTTTATATTTTCAATTTTAGAATCATTACACAGTTGGTATTCCTGTAAAACCTTGTCTCAGGATCTTATGGATATTATGTATCAATTTGGGATGTTTGACATACAGAAATCTGCAATTGCAGAGCCACGATTATGTATTTTAAACATCTATATATTTTCAATTTTATAATCATTAAACAGTTGGTAATCCTGTAAAATTTTGTCTCAAGATCTGCAACTGCATATTATGTATCAATTTGGGTAGTTTGACATGCAGAAATCTGCAATTACAGAGCCACAATTGTGTATTTTAAACATATTTATATTTTCTATTTTATAATCATTAAACAGTTGATATTCCTGTAAAACCTTGTCTCAAGATCTGCAACTGCATATAATGTATCAATTTGAGTTGTTTGACATGCAGAAATCTGCAATTGCAGAGCCACAATTATGTGTTTTAAACATCTATATATTTTCAATTTTATAATCTTTAGACAGTTGGTATTCCTGTAAAACCTTGTCTCAAGATCTGCAACTGCATATTATGTATCAATTTGGGTTGTTTGACACGTAGGGATCTGCAATTGCAGAGCTAGAAATGTATACGGTGCTACTCTTTAAATAATTCTTAATATTTTCTATTTTAAAATTTCATGTAATAAGTATTTGTTTACCTACTTTCAAAGATCTGCAATTGCATAATATGAATTAATTGAAAGTTTTAAATGTTCTGGAATCCGCAATTTTATATTCAATTTGCTCTAATTTTTTTGCTTATTGCTTATAGAATATTTTAAGTATGTTTTCTGGAATAATTATAAAAGTAAATTTCTATACAACGAGCGGGGCAAGCCCGGCCCTGTACTCCAATAATCTATGTTTATCTCTGTCTAACACAGGTATTTATACAGTCTTGTTATCAAAGAACTTATATTTTGTCCTTATACAGAAGAATATTTCAGGTAAAATTTCTTTATATTTTACACGAAAATTCCCAGAAATTTCTGGTTACCTTGACAATAATTACACCCTAAATTAGGATTTAAAGAATTTGTTAATCCTTGTGAGAAAGAAAACACAAAGAAAAATCATTTTAGGGAACACTACAACAATGAATTAATTGCAACAATACCTTGTGATGCATCAAACGTTCCTGAATTATTTTAGAGAAAAATGCTTCAAACAAAACAGATAGAAAATTTAGTTGTCTACAAGTTTTACTTGAAACTTTTTTCTCTAAAATGATTCACAAACATTTGACAGCGCAAAATATACAATAACAAGCGACGTAATATCCTGTATATTTGATTACTATCTTACAGTGTTTTTTTTGTGAATTTAGACGACTTTGAAATAAACAAACCATGATATATTTTAGATTTTTGTACAATAAACAATAGTTAATCGTCTGGCAGTTGTAGGACAGTGGATAGAACACACACAAGCAATTTAAATGTTGACTCATTTATTTTATATTTTGCTATATCAGTGCTTATAAATCTAGGGTAATTAAACTCCACAAAAATAAATATCAACAATACCTGACAAATATACAGAAATAGCAGTACCTTTTGAATGCTAAAATACATTACAAGAAGTAAAAATGTCAATAATTCTTTACCTCTGCAGTTGCAGAACATTTAAAAATACATCGCAATAAGAAACCGTCAATAACAACAAATAATTTCATATTTATCAATATGTTTAATATTTATAAATGCAATATTACCATTATCGCTAATAATTCAAATAACTAATTAATTTATGCGAATACAAATTATTTTATGGTAATATTTTACTGCAATACATCGTAATTTGACATATATTAAATGTTAGAATTGCCCAATTCGTTGTACACGAATTTAGCAACATATTGAGAAACACATTCATTCTATTCTTTCTTGACATGAAATGTAAAATTTCTTTTTATAAAAATGTAAACTAAATAGCTATGTCTGGCGTTTCCACGGTAAATAAGAATATAAATTGGATCCAGAGGCCGTAGAAAAACAACTGAAGTCGACTTTGAACCTTGAGGAACCTGTCCTAAAGAAAAAATGCAATCAGAGTCAATTCTTTACATTCCAATCGGACAGGATTTTACTTACTCCGGCACTGGAGGGCACACAATTTTTTTACATACATCAAAATTTACTTATTTATTAATTAAAGCGCGAGGAATTCTCTGGTTTAAACCGCAATACAATATCTTTTATAGTTTTTGAGATACAGAACTCCAAAGTTGAAACAGCAACGAAAAATTTATTCATTGCATTTCAATCGGGCAGTATTTTACTTAAACCGGCCCTGGAGGCCACACAATTTTTCTACAATCATAAAAATTTATATATTTATTAATTAAAATATTACGAATTCTCTTGTTTAAACCGTGTTTCAATATATTTTTTTGTTTCTGAGATACTTGGTTCCAAAGTGGAAATTGAAAATCAGAGTCAGTTTATTACATTCTAATCGGACAGCATTTTACTTAAACCTACCCTGGAGGGCACACAATTTTTCTACAATTATGAAAAATTATATATTTATTAACTAAAATATGACAAATACCCTGGTTCAAACCGTGTTTCGATATCTTTTTTTGTTTCTGAGATACTTAGTTCCAAAGTTGAAATTGAAAATCAGAGTCAGTTTATTACATTCCAATCGGACAGCATTTTACTTAATCCGGCCATGGAGGGCACACAATTTTTCTACAATTATGAAAATTTATATATTAATTAATTTAAATATTACGAATACTCTGGTTCAAACCGTGTTTCGATATCTTTTTTTGTTTCTGAGATACTTAGTTCCAAAGTTGAAATTGAAAATCAGAGTCAGTTTATTACATTCCAATCGGACATCATTTTACTTAATCAGCCCCTGGAGGGCACACAATTTTTTTACAATTATAAAAAATTACTTAATTATTAATTAAAGCACATGGAATATTCTGCTGTAAACCGTGTTTTGATATCTCTTATAGTTTTTGAGATACATTGCTCCAAAGTTGAAAAAAAAATTCTTGGTTAGGTTTCATTTAGATAACTTAAAAAAATTATTTTCAAAGTAAAATTAACGAAAAAAAATTTGAGGGTGTACAAAAAAGTACGCTGATTCCAAATTTGAGATTTTTTCTGTTGTATCTCTTATAGTTTTTGAGTTACAATGTCTTTAATTATTATTTAGGGTTGCGACAAATTTCGATATTAATGTCTGATACCAACGTTTGTATTCCCAGCCGTAGAAATAGTATCCCCCGATGGAAATAAACGAAACTATTCAGAGTTGTTAATTGAAATATACTGAGTCCAATTATGAATGGTTTAGGTCTGCAATTGCAGAGCATACCTCTAGGTTCTACCTCAAACAAAAGTGAATCTTTCTGAATTCTACCTTACCTTCCGTAACAAAGAGACGTTAATTTAGTTTTAATTACTTAAGTGTTCTAAATAGTTTCTAAATAAATGACAGCTCAAACCTTTTAATAACTTTTATTTATTATCTCGTTATAATGGCTCAAATTTTGGTATAGAAACATGCCAGTACAATACTTTTTCCTTTATACGATGTCAAATCTTTTCTTCTACTTTTTTTTGTCACGTTTTTGTTTCTTGGCATATTTGATTTTACCTCATTTTTAACATATCTTCCCCCCGGTGTGTTGCACTCGTTCAATACACCTTTCTTCCTCTGTCTGTAGATCCAACTTGGCTAGTTTTACTGCAGGTCTCTTGTAAATCCCATCCACCGTTTGAACTTTGGCACTTCTAACTTGTCCATCGGCAGCCTTGTTTACTTCAATTACTCGTCCTTTAGGCCAACAGTTTCGTTGGTAATTTCCATCAATAATTATTACAATGTCACCTTTTTCTAAGGGTTTTTCAGGTGCACACCACTTAGGTCTTCTTATTAAGGTAGGTAAATACTCACTGACCCATCTTTTCCAAAAACGTCTTGTATATAATTGCGACATAAGCCAATTTGTTCTCAACAACTTGGCATCATTACTAAACTTTCCAATCGGTTTCACTCCACTTGATGATCCCATAATAAAATGGTTTGGAGTTAAAGCTTCCGATTCTTCAGAATCTAATGGAAGGTAAGTCAGTGGACGTGAATTTATCGTGTTCTCAACTTCGATTAAATGACTTTTTAGCAGTGGATCAGTAGGGGTACGAGAAGGTGCGATTGCGTACAATGTATTTTTTACGGATCTTACCATTCTCTCCCAACTTCCCCCCATATGGGGACTGGCTGGAGGATTAAATATAAATTTAGTCTCCAGAGTTGTAAACTTTTCTGCTAACTTCTCGTGACTGACATTCTTTAATTCTTTTCTTAATTCGCGATCAGCACTTACGAAGTTCGTTCCACAATCACAATAAATTTCTCTTGGTTGCCCTCTTCTATTAATAAAATTTCGATAGCAGAATATAAATGATTCTGTATCTAATCCATATGCAATTTCTATGTGGACTGCTCGTATAGTTAAACAGGTAAATAGACAACCCCATCTCTTCTCCGTTCTTCGGCCTACTATAACTTTCATTGGTCCGAAATAATCAACGCCAACAAATGTGAACGGCCGAGTATAAGCAGCTAATCTTGCGACTGGTAATGGAGCCATTTCAGGACGACATGGTTTTATATCTGTTATCTTACATTTTGGGCACTCAAATCGTATAAGTTTTAGTAGTGGACGTAATTTTCCAATACAAAATCGTTGTCGCAACTCATTGATAACAGTTTCGTGATTAATATGATAATACATCTGGTGATATTTCTTTACTATCAATTTCGTCATGTGGTGTCTTCGTTCAAGGATAACTGGTTTCTTGAAATTATTGTCCACATAGTTTGCAGCATTTATTCTTCCTTTTACTCGTATCACCCCATCTGAATCCATAATTGGTGACCAATTGTAAATAGGACTTGTCGGATCAACAGTTACAAGTCGTTTTTCCGCGTCTGATGCAACTTTTGAAAGTTTACTAATTTCTTTCGGGAAACATTCCGTTTGTGCTAGCTTATACAATGCTGTTGTAGCCTGTTGAAGTTCTTCAGTAGTCAGTGGTCCTTGAGGTAAAGGTAATTTTTTTGTCTTAGATTTCAACCGTGCAAAGAATCGATATACAAATCCAATTGTTCTTAATATTCTTGTCCAGTCTGAGAATCTCTTGAAATCTATAATGGGTTCAACTACTTGATGTACTGCTAATAATTCTTCATGTAATTTCGTCATTACAATGTCTTCTGGCCAGTGTTTTTCACTTTTCAAAAGAAATGAAGGACCTTGATACCAACGATTTGCAATTTCAAAGGACGGAAATTTTGACCATTTTGTTGCGTCGTCTGCCACATTTTCTTCAGACGGAACAAAACGCCAATTTGAAATATCAGTCGTCTCTTGTATTTCTGCAATTCTAAATGCGACAAATTGACCTTTGATTCGTTTTGCATCGGATTGTAACCAACTTAAGACGGTTTTTGAATCAGACCAGTAGATTATACGTTTTATTTCCACTGACAGTGATTCCATTAAACTAACGCTATACCGAGCACCTATTAAAGCTGCAATTAATTCTAACCTTGGTATTGACATTAGTTTTAGTGGTGCAACTCTTGTTTTGGCACCTAGCAATACGCATTCAACAGTTTCATCTAATTTCATTCTTATATATGCAACTGCTGCACATGCATCTTTACTGGCATCTACAAATATATGAATTTGTGCTTCTACGCCCTGCCAGTTTTTTATATTTTTGAGATAACATCTTGGGATATGTAATTTCTCGATACTTGGTAATAGTTTTACCCAATTTAGCCATGCAGTCATTTGTTCATCTTCAATGGGTTCATCCCAATCTATTTTAGAACGCCACACCTCTTGTAAAAGTACTTTTAAATGTGTCAAGTAATGTGCTATTAATCCTAAAGGATCATATACAGACATGAGTATTCTTAAAATTTCTCTTTTCATTGGTACTCGTTTACCATTCAGAACGTCTTCATTACCTTTATTGTACTTTAAGGAATATGTAAATGTGTCACTGTTCATATTCCACCACATACCAAGCACTTTTTCTATTTCTGAATCCATGTTCATATTCATTAGTTCTTTGTTTTTAGATGTATCTTCTAACATCCTGACTACATTATCGGAATTAGATTTCCATTTCCGTATGTTGAAGCCAGCCTTTGCATGAATCATCTTAATTTGTCTAGCTAATTCTACAGCTTCGTCTTCTGTATCTACGCTTGTTAGCAGATCGTCTACGTAATGATTATTAACAATTGCGTCAGCTGCTTTCGGAAATTCATCTTTAAACTCAATAGCATTGATGTTTTTCACGTATTGTGCTGAACTTGGGGAACATGTTGCTCCGAAAGTCATCACTTGCATGATATAAGTATCAAAAAGTTTTGAGTCTTCTTGGTGCCATAAAAAACGTTGCGCATGTTGATCTTCTTTATTCATCAGAACTTGATGAAACATTTCAGCTATATCACCAGTAAATGCAATTTTTCTTTCTCTGGATCTGTGTAACACCCCTGTTAACGAAGCTAATTGATCAGGGCCCTTCAACAACATGCAGTTCAGCGATACACCGTCTGTTTTTGCTGCGGCGTCCCACACCATTCTGACCTTTCCCGGCTTGTTTGGATTAAATACAGGAAATATTGGAAGATACCATATTCGATCATGCGATTCTTTCAACTCAACTTCTGATAACTTACGTATGTAACCTTTCTTATTGTAATCGTTTATTTGTATTTGCATTATTTCTTTCAAATCAGGATTTTTCTTCAAACGACGATCTAAAATTTCTTGTCGATGAATCGCGGTTGATTTGCTATCTGGAAAATTCTTATAGTCTGTCTTCCAGAGTAAACCAGTTTCAAAACGATCTCCTACTCGTTTCGTAGTTGATTTCATTATATTATTAGCTCTACGTTCTTCTCTTGATACAATAGAATCCTTTGGTGGCTGGACTCCCAAACTTTCTAAACTGAAATAATGTTTTACCATACGAATCAGTTCTTGATCTTGATTTTCTTGCGTTTCACAAGTGTGAAAGTTGCAATGTTGGACAGTACGATCTTCTGTATCGTCGAGGTTGGCACATATAGTCCATCCTAGTCTTGATTTCACTGCTATTGGTTCGTCATCTTTCCCTTCACGAACTTTTTGCGTGATACCGACCTTCCAATTGTTAAGACCAATTAACATACCTGGTCTAACTGATTTGTATGATTTTATAGGTAACTTGCGTACATACGTAAACTGTTTGCAGAGATTTTCATACATTAAAGTTTGTTCTGGTAAATTTAAAGATTTCACAGTCTGGACTGACTTTATTGTAAATTCTTTAGCACCGTCGTATGCTCCACTGATCTTCAATGACAAAACCATAGACCCTTGTTCAATTCTTTGTGTTTCGTCTGTCCATCTAATACAGAGAGTTGACATTGGTCCTTCTAGTTCTAGTTCTTTCGCATAGGCTTCTTCCAAGAACGTTCCATCTGAACCGCTATCAATGAATGCTATTGTCGAAATACTTTTATTTCCATTGTGTAAAACGACTGGTATGTATTGAAATAACACACCTTTTTTGCTTGACAAATGACTTTGTTGAGTTTTCACAGTTATAGGTACTTCTTCAGTCTTTTCATCTGTGCTATTTCTGTCTTCATGTAGTAAAGGATGATGTAACAACTTACAATTTCTTTTGCCACACTCTAAAGGTTCTGGGCATTTATTCTGGTACTTCCAGGTATGTTTCAGACACCTTTTACATATGTTCAGCCTTTTCACCGTCTTCCATCTTTTATATGGTGTCAGCTTATTGAACTCTTTGCAATTTTCAAGTGATTTGCAAAAACCCTTACACATTGGACAATTCACAACATCCATTTTATTTTCACTGCAGCCCTTAACCTTTTCTTCCTGTTCGTTCTGCACGTGAACGTTTATATGATTTGTAGCTCTAGTTGACCTATCCTTTACAAAGTTGTCAACTGATAAATCATATGTAGGCATAACCTTCCAAGCACATGTAGCTAATTCGTTCAGCCATTCTCCAAAGGCCATTATACCAGATCTAGTTATGTTCTCATTATTTCGTGCCCACTCTAGTTTCAAATTCGTAGGGAGTTTATCTATTAGTTCTTGCATCAGTAATGGATTGTTGTCATATTCAAACAGTTGGGATGCTTCTAGTGTAGCACATAAATTCTGTATAGCTACTGAGAATTCTACCAATGTTTCTAATTTGTCAGTTTTGACAGCTGGACATTTTCGTATCTTCATTATCTGTGAGTGTATTATCAATTCAGGTCGACCAAACATAATTCTAAGTGTTTCCATTATTTTTGGTACACAAGCAGGTAGTGACAGTTGATATTCAACAACTTCACGTGCTTTGCCTTTCAAAGCTTTTTGTAATCGTAGAAGATTCTCATAATTGTTGAACCCCATTGTCCTCGTTGAATGTTCATAAGCACTTATGAAAACAGCCCATTCCTGAGGTTTACCACTGAATATTGGTAGATCCGTGGCTAAAGAATGACGTGCGGCTATTTGGCGATGCGATATTTGCGGTGTACTTGTGTTAAACATTGTACTTTGATTTCGAGGTTCTTTTACTTGTAACGTATTCTCTTTCAACGGTCTATGTATTATGCCTTTTGTGTTCGTTAAACAACTTTCATTTGACTCCCTGTCTGACATATCAGATATTTCACACTTTTCTTCAAAGAGTTGCTTTCTTTCTTCAAGCAGCTTCTTTTCTCTCTGCAGCATTTCCTCTTCACGTTGTAGTATTTCCTCTCTCTGCTTTAACATCTCGCGTTTGGATTTACTACTTTTATTGCTTGCAGTTTTTGTGCTTTTTATTGATGGAGACAGGTGTTTCCTTGTGTTAAATGACTGTAAATTATATTTTTCTTGAACGTTAGGACACAAAGAAATACAATCATTACATAACCACGGATTAATTGTTCTTGCTTCCTTTTCTGTTATGTGTACACAATCAAGATGAAACCATTTCTCACATGGTCCATCACATAGTACCATTTGATCATCATCTGGTCTAAGACACAATTTACATTGTCCATTTCCAGCTAGTACAGATGTACGTTCTATTGACATTTTGTGTCAAATACAAAATTTGAGAAAATTGTTCTAAATAGTTTCTAAATAAATGACAGCTCAAACCTTTTAATAACTTTTATTTATTATCTCGTTATAATGGCTCAAATTTTGGTATAGAAACATGCCAGTACAATACTTTTTCCTTTATACGATGTCAAATCTTTTCTTCTACTTTTTTTTGTCACGTTTTTGTTTCTTGGCATATTTGATTTTACCTCATTTTTAACATTAAGCCTATAGTGTTTTCTCCGTCGACCCTGACAACCATCCGTAGTTCCGTAGGTCTGCGAGGTTCGGGTCCGTGAAGTTAGCACCAAAGGGTGAGGCACTAATTATGAAACATACACCAGTGTTTAGTGCCTGATTAGTGCCCTTTAGTGCTCTTATTATTTTTTATCAATTGTTTATAATTATGGAGTTATTAACATTTTTTTTATTTTGGTGCTAAGTTCACGCTAGCACCAAAAGTATGATATTTTTAAAAAATTTTATCATATATCTTTAGTGCCTCATTAGTGCCCATTAGTGCCCTAAAAATTATTTGTAGATTGTTTATAATAACAGAATTATTGATGTTTTTTTCTTTTTAGTGCTAACTTCACGCTAGCACCAAAAGTTTATATTTTTAGAAATATTAATAAACATTCCTTTAGTGCCTGATTGGTGCCCATTGGTGCTCTAAAAATTTTTTCTTTTTTGTTTATATTTACCAATTTATAAACGTTTGTTTATTTGCTTTTGTGAAGATAGCACCAATGGAAGTGATTTTTAATTTTTTTTTAGAAATTTCGTAGATACATCGTTAGTGCCTAATTAGTGCCCAAAAGTGCCCTAATAATATATTGAAAATTGTTTATATGTATTAAATTATTAATACTTATTTTTTTCTGTTGGTGCTAACTTCACGCTAGCACCACAAGTTTATATTTTTAAAAATATTAATAAACATTCCTTTAGTGCCTGATTGGTGCCCATTGGTGCCCTAAAATTTTTTTCTTAAATGTTTATATTTACCAATTTATAAACGTTTGTTTATTTGTTTTTGTGAAGATAGCACCAATGAAAGTGAATTTTTTATTTTTTTAGAAATTTAGTAGATACATCGTTAGTGCCTAATTAGTGCCCAAAAGTGCCCTAATAATATATTGAAAATTGTTTATATGCATTAAATTATTAATACTTATTTTTTTCTGTTGGTGCTAACTTCACGCTAGCACCACAAGTTTATATTTTTAAAAATATTAATAAACTTTCCTTTAGTGCCTGATTGGTGCCCATTGGTGCCCTAAAAATTTTTTCTTAAATGTTTATATTTACCGATTTATAAATGTTTGTTTATTTTCTTTTGTGAAGATAGCACCTATAAAATTGATTTCTTTACTATTTTTATAAATTTCGTACATATATCATTAGTACCTAATTAATGCCCGTAAGTGCCCTAACAATATATTGAAAATTGTTTATAAGCATTAAATTATTATTTATTTATCTGTTTTTGTGAATATTTGAACAGGAATAGTGAATTTACTGCAGCCTTTATTAAAAATTATTGATGAAATAATTACTCGAGATTTTTATTTATCTTAGTATACGTTGCATTCAAAAAATAAACTGTTTTTCAATACAGAAATTGCATAATATATATTAAAAAACGTAAATTGTATAGTTATTCCATACACAATATATTAAAATGATCTGATGTTCCAGTACGTAACCTCACGTTTAAACAATTAATAAACAGTACATAATAGAAAAAGTTACAAAATTAAAATTGTAGCTCATATTATTTTACATTTTTTTACCTCCCGCATATATCCAGGGTCATGACTGACTGACTCATTATAAAAACAGAATTTTTAAACGTCTTTTAGACTTATAAAATAAGTAAAATAAAATTTGTTTAATGATTTATATGTAAAAATGAAATCTCTTCAGTTTTATTTTAAATATTTTTCTCTAAAATTATTAGAGCAGCAGAAAATTGCATAAGTATTATGTAACATGTTAAACGCCTTTGATTAGTCACCACTCGGGTCAAGATTTTCGGTAGTGAGTTTTCAACAGATAATCACGTTATGTGGTCCCTAGAATTCGATGTCATGAATAAATTTGGGCTCATTTGATTTAGCTTACACTTTTGTTCTAAAATTCTTAGGGAATGAACTATCGTCTAATGAAAATTTTAACATTGTATTTGCTATGTTCTACATAAAATGTAGACATCCGGTATGGGTGCGGGAGGTAAATAAACATAAAATATATAGCTACTTTGTTATCAGATAATTAAATTGTATATAGTAATACGAGCCCAGAATCAAATCATTTGGCCCAGTTAAAGTCATACAAATGAAAATTGTTAAATTCAGCATATTTATATCTTAAATTCATTTATTTTTCCTTCCGCATATACATTTATGTAAGGGGCGTATTGTTTATGTTACGAAGTGATTAGATTTTGGGAACAATTCAGCAACAGTAAGTGGTAGATTATTTGAAGGCATATTAGTAAATTATGGTTTAATGGCAATTTTTGTTATTAGAATAACGTTTCAAATATTATTACCTTTCTACAATTGTTGTTGGAAACATTTTTCTCTTACTATTTTCATTTGCAAATTGCAACAGGTTAAAGAAAAATTATATTTTGACATTATTGTTTGAATCTGCTAACCTGTGCTATTGAAAAAAAAAAAGAAAACGGTTGAATAATAGAATAATCTCATTTTTTGAAATGTGTCATAATTAAAAAGTAATTTATTTTAAGGGTTGAGCTTTTCTTGATAGTGGTGGTCAGTGTTCTTGCACTATTTGATGAGAAATCTTTGAAGAGAGATATTGTGTTGTCCACAACAGATTTTACCTAGTAGTATTTATTCTGTGCTCGAATACCGAAATATACCTAATAATTATTTATTAACCGTTATTACAAATGCATAGAAAAATGTAATTTCAACTATTAAATATGCAATTTCAAGTGATTACTGAAGCTAATAACTAGTTGATATATTAAAAATAAAATTTGAAAAACGCTAAATGAATAATTCAAGTTTTCATACAGCTTTTATCTACAATCGTTGTTGAAAGTGGTCCTTTTAACTGTTGCTTAGCAAGTTAAAAGTATCACTTTCTAACACTAGTGTTAAAAATAATAGCAACGTGTTGATTGTGATTTTACTGTTATTTTTAACACGGTGCTAACGATTTGTATCTATAAATCAACAATATAACCCTACCTGTCAAAATATCTTTTTTAAAGTATTTATTTCGTTCGTGGGCTTGTTTCATTCGGTTTCGCCTTGTTTGACAAATTTCCACATTTACTTATAAAATGTCACTTTTAACACTTATATCACAAATAACTATAAATTTATAACTATGGTTATTAAATATACGTACCTACTCCTACAGATTTTATGACGAAAGTTAATTGGAGTAAAATGGCATATTATAAAGGTCATTTTTAACATTTTCTAATTGTTAGAGTAAAATTTATGTTGTACTCGTATTGCCAAAACTAAAAATACTATGCATTTTATGTATAAACGTAACAAAAATTTCAAAAATTCAACTTTACATTTTTGTCGCAGCAGTTAAATAATTTTTTTAGGCATATTTATGTACTAATACTAATTAGATACTAACGGTATATCAAAGATTTTTTTTAAATGTTTGAAAATTAACTACCCGTGGTGCTATTTTCAAAATAGCAAATAAAATAAGCATATATAAACCGATCTCGGTGCTGCAGTAGCTGTGTCACTAGCATAGCACCCTAACCTAACCTAACCTGACACTAATGAAATTTGTACGAAATTAAAAAAAAATGGAAAAAATCACCGTATTTCAATTTTATAGGTGTTATCTTCACAAAAGCAAAAAAACAAACATTTATAAATCGATAAATATCAACATTTAAGAAAAGAATTATGGGGCACCAATGGACACCATTCAGGTACTAAAGGAATATTTATTAATTTAAAAAAAATGTAAACTTGTGGTGCTAGCGTGAAGTTAGCACCAACAGAAAAAAATAATTATTAATAATTTAATGCATATAAACAATTTTCAATATATTATTAAGGCACTTTCGGGCACTAATTAGGCACTAAAGATGTATTTACGAAATTTCTAAAAAAAGTAAACAATTGACTTTAATTGGTGCTATCTTCACAAAAGCAAATAAACAAACGTTTATAAATTGGTAAATATAAACATTTAAGAAAAAAATTTTAGGGCACCAATGGGCACCAATCAGGCACTAAAGGAAAGTTTATTAATATTTTTAAAAATATAAACTTGTGGTGCTAGCGTGAAGTTAGCACCAACAGAAAAAAATAAGTATTAATAATTTAATGCATATAAACAATTTTCAATATATTATTAGGGCACTTTTGGGCACTAATTAGGCACTAACGATGTATCTACTAAATTTCTAAAAAAATAAAAAATTCACTTTCATTGGTGCTATCTTCACAAAAACAAATAAACAAACGTTTATAAATTGGTAAATATAAACAATTAAGAAAAAAATTTTAGGGCACCAATGGGCACCAATCAGGCACTAAAGGAATGTTTATTAATATTTTTAAAAATATAAACTTTTGGTGCTAGCGTGAAGTTAGCACTAAAAAGAAAAAAACATCAATAATTCTGTTATTATAAACAATCTACAAATAATTTTTAGGGCACTAATGGGCACTAATGAGGCACTAAAGATATATGATAAAAGTTTTTAAAAATATCATACTTTTGGTGCTAGCGTGAACTTAACACCAAAATAAAAAAAATGTTAATAACTCCATAATTATAAACAATTGATAAAAAATAATAAGAGCACTAAAGGGCACTAAACAGGCACTAAACACTGGTGTATGTTTCATAATTAGTGCCTCACCCTTTGGTGCTAACTTCACGGACCCGCGAGGTTCACTTGTTTTATGTACAATTCTTCCAACACATACCGTGAACTTACATAACAAATTTATCAATTATATACATAAGGGAATTCGTGATTTCATGTGAAATGTTTCTCAAGATTACTAAATTTTATACTACATTGTAGCTGGTTGGTGAAGCTCTGCAATTGCAGATCTCTACTTTAACTTACTCTCTGTTAATTAGTTCAGAATTTTGACCCGGTTATATAATAGAAATCTGAATTCGAGGACACTAAATCACAAATAACTATTTGTTGTAAAACATTAATTTTTAAAACTACAGACTAGATGGATTATAAGAGCTCTGTAGTTGCAGATCCTACCAGATTACTTTTATTAGCATAACCCTTCCAATTTCTATCATTTTGTATAGTTAATCATTTATTTGAAAACTATATTTTTGATCTAAATAGAGACGATTCCTCATGGCATAATTTCTCGTATTTTAATCGCACATAAAAATAAACAATATAAAATAATTTCTACAATTCTCAAGCGAATTCTTTGTTAAATGTTACTAACAAACCCAGAAACAAAACAAGTTAATTTCAACCATGAGAATATAGCAACAGTGTAGCTAATTGCAAAACCAGTGGCTCTACGGTTGACATCCTCTATTGTCATTGTGGATTGTTTGTGCCGAAACGAGCTATGGAACTGGGTTCAAATCCCGAGTGTTCTGACCCCGTGACACGTGAAATGTTACAACAAAAATAGTTGTTGCTAATTTAATTTTTTGGATGTGATTCATAATAATAATCCAGTTCTAAGTTGAAGACGGCGAATTTGAGCCTTGATTTCGTTTGCTTAATTTATCATAACCATTAATTAATATTTAGGTAGCCAAATGGACCTTATTGAATGCATTTTTAAATTCTGATCAACTTTTGTATTTACACTTTTGCTGTAAAGTGAATAGGTAAAAAGATATAGTAATTTATTTATATCCTATACCAAGTGATTTTTTTTGTAATAATTTAAAAATTAGAGGAGATCTGCAACTGAGGACCTCAGACATCGATTCCTCAGACTTTTTTACATTGGTTCAGAAAAAAAAATCCAGATTTCTGCGGCTAGTATTAATTGAAATAAATAATTGATTCAAAATGTTATGTACTGCTAGCTACCATCTTTATTATCTGTAATATCTCAAAAACTAGTAGAGATCTTCAACTGTGGATCTCAAAAATCGATTCCTCAGACAATTTTACATGGGGAGTGAAAAAAATTCCAAGTTTCTAGTTCTATTATTAATTAAAATAAATCATTTATTAAATATGCCATATACTTTACATGAATCTTGAAAACTAGAAGAGATCTGCAACTGCAGACCTCAAAAATCGATTCCTCAGAGTTTTTTACATAGGTTCAGAAAAAAAATCCAGCTTTCTACGGCTAGTATTAATTTAAATAAATAATTAATTACAAATGCAATGTACTCTATATGTACAGCTACCATCTTTATTATCTGCAATATCTCAAAAACTAGAAGAGATCTGCAACTGCGGACTTCAAAAATCGATTCTACGGAAAATTTTACATCAATTTGAAAAAAAAAATCGTTAAGATACCTCAACTAGAATGGTTTTTAAGCCCTGCTCAAATTTCTATTTACATATTTTAATGCATTTCAATGCATTTAAATGCAGTTTACCTTCTCCTATGCTTGCAACGTGCTATACCAACCCTTTGAATTATAAATGTCAAAAATCATACTGTTGGATGACTTAATCTATAATAATTACATAATTTCGAAAATCCTACCTCAAATATCTCAACTATTAGGTCAAATTTTGGTCAAAATGGGGTTGGTATCGAAAGCTTGGGTGACAAAGACTTTAAAAATACCCCTCCGGGCCGTTTTAAACGGTTTTAAATTAAAAATAACTCTATTTAAAGTTAAAAGTGGGGTTAGATTTGCATAATTTAAGATTTTTGTTTGATTTAAGCCGATTTGCAGCCAACGCCCTTGCTATAGCACGTTTCAAACAGATTTGTACCTGTTAATTGGAAGTAATTATTTTTTAATTATATAGAATAATTTTCATTTCCAATAAATTGTTATTTCTACTCGTACTCATACCGATGTAAAATTTTCCGTAGAATCCAAATTTGAAATTTTCAATAGCGTATCTTTTTTGGTTTTTGAGTTATTTTGAAAAATATGTCAGAATGTTGACTTTATTTTATTTAATAATTTTTATTTGTATTTCTGGTCGAAGAAAATAGGATTTTTTTTCAGTACCGATATATAATTATCCATAGAAAAAATTTTTGAAATCTGCAGTTGCGAACCTTTTTTCAAATTTGAGTAATTTTGAAAATATTATTAGCTTTTTGAATGCACGTATCTCTTGAACGAAAAATGATAGAAGACTGCGATTTTCAATTTTAAGGTCACAAAATTGAATCGATTTATATAAAAATATTATGAGGGGCTTTGGAAAATTTGGAAAATATTGGAAACTTTGAAAAATAGAAATTGTTAAATATTGTCTGAACCCTATCGAGTTTGGTATCAAATTAAAGTGCTCGAGGAGGAGGGTCGAACAAAAATATAAAAAAATTTAAATTCGAGCGATCTTCAATTGTTTATTTTTAAAAGTTGTTAGAATACCATCGAGTTTGGTATCAAATTAAAAGTCTCGAAAAGGAGAGTATAACTGAAATGTCAAAAATTATTTTTGGTCGATCGTCAATTGTTTTCCCTTAAAGTTGATAGAATTGTATTGAGTTTGGTATCAAATTAAATGTTTTGACCAGGAGAATCTAACAGAAATGTCAAATATTTATTTTGGTCGATAGTCAATTGTTTTTTCCTGAAAATGGATAGAATTGTATTGAGTTTGGTATCAAATTACAGGTCTCGATGAGGAGGGTCTAACTTTAATATTGAAAATTATATTTAGGCGATCGTCAATTGTTATCTTCATATTTTTTCTGGCACATTATCTAAAGTCTAAACTATACTTTTAATATAAAAATGACTTTAAGAAATTTAAATTTTATTGCTAAATATAATATCCTAAGTAGAAAATCCGCAATTGCAGGTCTTTATACATAATTTAAATTAACGTAAAATAAAACTGGTTTCCTGCTGTCACTTTAAGGCACTCACAGATGAAGACAGACGTCCTATTTTATTGATGAATATTTTTTTCCGGCAGATGGAAGTGTCAATAAATTTGAAATTAAATACGGAAGAAATGAATTTTATTTACTCGAGTATAGAAAGTTGAAATACAACTGTCACCATTTTATATGTCTTGCGAAATCATCAAAGAATTTATAGAGTATTTGAAGTTCTAGAAAGCCGCTAATTAACTTTACAATTAATTATTTATAATTACAACCAGACCTGTTGGGTTTTTGACAAAAATATTAAAACGAAATATAATTTTTTTGTTTATAATTGTTAGCTTGAATGTTCGTCCATTTGATCTTCATCTATTTTGTCCCTAGTTGTCCAAAACAATTGAATGAGAAACACAATAATCGTGAGATTCTAAAAAACAAACAAATAATGCACCTAACACACGTGTTCTTTTATTTAGCTGGTCTTTCTTCATTTATTTTGTCTATTCAACGAACAAAAGACGAGAAAAACAATGAAAGGTCCAGTGGCGTACTGTAAATATTAAATCTACGCCACTGGTTTTATCTGTATACGCATGGCAAAGCAAAATGCATAAAGTATGAATATTTATCAGTTCTTTGACTGAAACTAATAATAATTCCTGCAGTAATCTTCTAAGAGGATATTTATCTATCTATATTATGCAGTTCAAGCTTTTAAAGTCACTACGAACTGGAAAGAAATGCTCATTAGCGTCGAAGAATTAATTATAATGCAACTAGTACCGAAATAATTCGTTCAACTTGAAATAATGATTTATTAAAATGATTGAAATACTATTATAGTTATTTAACGTGGTTGAATATGCAAAATTATATAATTATTTAATTGTGTTTTATGCTTGGAAAATCTGCAACTATAGATTTGAATTTTATTATTGGGGTAAATTGGACGATAGATCACATGATCTTCAGTTCGAATCCCATAGACGACAGAGTGCCACACCCATAATTCGTTCTTTTAAATCATTTTTGAAATACAAAAGTTATTCAAAATATAAAAGTGCATGAAATAAGGCCCATTTGGTATCTTAAATATTAGTATTTCATGATATATCAATCAAATTTAAATTAATATTGTATTGTTGAAACTTCTAAAGCAAATACAATATTTTAGTAAAAAAAATTGATGTAAACGGTACAAAATAGTATTTGCTGATACAGAAACATACCTTCTTATTTGTTTATTTTCTATTTATAATTGGGAAATTTAATTTTTTTTCGTATATTTATTTAATTTTTTGACATTTCGCTAAGAAAACAGCTTCACAATCATAATGACATCATGTTCATATTTCGTAAAAAAATTATTTTTTTTTGTGTTTCCTTGGTGTACATGGAATGCAAGATTTATTATTATTTCCAAAACTAATGAAAATTAATAAAATTAGTATAATCGAAACAGAAGTAAAATTAAATATTCTACAATTTTAAAATAACATAAATTGTTGTAAAATTAAATTTAACCGTGTTTTTTCACGGAAAACTGTTAAGGGCTTCTAGTGAACTACTACTTCCGGTTGACCAATTTTATCCAAAATCTAATCTGCTATATAAATATAAGAAGCAAAACACATACATACATATATAAATTCATACAGACATCATAGCGAAAATAGTGAAATCGTATTGCAAGAACTCAAAAACGTGCTTATTCATTGAAAACTCACTACCCAATTTTTTGACCAAAAACAATACCTCCCTCAACCTAAAGGTAGGACGGAGGTCAAAAATATAAATCTGTGTTATGAAATGTCAAATATTTTTCGTTTAATTTACAAATGATCGTGTTACAATTTTTCTTGTAAATATTAATTTTAATTCGATATCACGTGAAATATTTATATTTAGGTAACCAAATAGGTTTTATTGCATTCATATTTATATTCTGAAAAAAAATTATATTTACACTTTTGCTGTAAAGTGAATAAGTAAAAATATACAGCAATATTTTAAAAATGGAGAAATCCCTATACACCATATTTCAATTCTACATCCAGTATTATATTTACATGTAGAAAACATTAAGTAATTATAATTTTCAAACATAATTAAAATATTTCATTTGGTTTCTGAGTTATCACCCTTTGAAATCTCCAACAATTTTTGTGAATAAACTTTACGCCTGATGTGCTACTTACATACATGGCTTGAACATTTTTCTGGTTGCCTATTCAATAGTTAAATAGTTCTTTTAACGTACACTAGATGGCGGTAGCTGCTAAAATCATGTTTATATTTTGTGAATATTCTTAGGAAATATTTTAGGTATTTTATGGTTTTTACTTTTAAACTAATAATAATATTTCAACTAGAAACATTTGTGGGTGCTATGTAGGTTTGGGTGTCGTGATTTGTCGGCTGGTAGCTACAAAAATCTCCAGTACAACTTCCGAAATAAATACATAACATAACAAAGTGCTAGCACCATTATATGCTCATCAATCGTGCTCGTTATTGAACTTATCCTAGATAACAATATATAAAGTCAAAGCATACAATATCATCCCCTAATTCCAAACAGTTTTGGAGTTCTGTACCAAACAGACAGACAGACCGACATTTTAAGTGTTGTACGTTTCCGTAGCCATTTCCCATGACTTTCTGTACAACTTATGGGGTTGGACAACATTTCCAACTTCCGGTTGTATGCTTGTAACAAAGCAGGTGTCCAAGAACGTCCAGGAAGTATGACCAGTCGACCAAAACGTCTGGTGCAGTAGTCATAAAGTAGTAAACTTTAGTTGAAGAATAGCGAAATTATTTTTATGTTTGTGTCCAGAGAAAATCTGCATTTAACTTTGTTATTTGATACTTTACCACTCAAAGTAACTTGAGGCCTATTAGTTTTAGTTTTAGTGACAGAAGAACAAAGGTTCTTCGTCAAAACGGTTTCCAAGAAGTGGAGGATTTTAAGTGTGACTGATTGCTTTTGGGAGAGGTATAGCAGCTGAATACACCCCCCCCCCCCTATAGTGTTTAGTTTTTATTGCATTTTTAGCGTTTTTAGCCTCTAGAACATTTTCATTGTTGTAATCCGACAAATGACGCTACCAAGCATTTCTGAATAATTTTAGAGAGAAATGCTTCAAGTAAAACTTGTAGACAATTAAATTGTTTATCTGTTTTATTTTAAGCATTTTTCTCTAAAATGTTCCAGGAACGTTTAATTGTTGCAATCAATCCTGGCATTGTTGCAATCAAACAAATGATGCTCCCAGGCGCTTATAAATTGTTTTAGAGAAAAATGCTTCAAGTAAAACTTGTAGACAACTAAATTTCCTAATAGTTTTATTTGAAGCATTTTTTTCTAAAGTGATTCAGGAACATTTCACAACATTTTGATTGTTGTAATCAACCACGATACTGTTGAAATCTGATAAATGATGCTGCCAAATGTTTCTGAATCATTTTAGGGAAAAATGTTTCAAGTAGAACTTGTAGGCAACTAAATTTCCTAAAAGTTTTATTTGAAGCATTTTTCTCTAAAGTGATTCAGGAACATTTCACAACATTTTGATTGTTGTAATCAACCACGATACTGTTGAAATCTGATAAATGGTGCTGCCAGACGTTTTTTAATCATTTTAGAGAAAAATGTTTCAAGTAGAACTTGTAGACAACTAAATTTCGTACAAGTTTTATTTGAAGCATTTTTCTCTGAAGTAATTCAGGAATTATATTTTTGAAAGAACTGTTTTGTACCATTCATAAAACTTAATTTATGTATGTATATTTTAGCATTTAAGGTTATTGACTTATTTTTTTTTAGTCAGTGAGTCACTATATTTTTTTATTATTTATTCTCACATTCATTTAGCGGGTTTGTTAAAATAAGTTTGTTTATAAATACAATTGGAAGATTGTGTAAAAGATATTTAAAATTTATTCAACTGAGTGTACAGACAGCTGTTGAAGAAAAACCGTTGGCGAGTGTCGAACACGCGCAGGGCTCGCGCCCTTTGTAGGGCACAATGCCAGGGCAAAGCCCCTCGAAAAGGGGACGGCAGATAGATCTGGTAACTTTTAAAACGACAGAACAGAATTATAGTTTATTATAAACGTATGTTTATATAATAATCATTTGAAGTGGTTTACCCATTTTTTGCTGCATTACTTTGAACGTCTTATGATGTTATCTTTATAAAAACACTTTTAAACACTTAAAATTATTAGTTTTTCACATAGTCTACAGATCAATGTTTAAAACACTAACGACAATAATTATACGTACCTAAATAATTTAAGAGAAAAATGCTTTTAGTTTTCTACAAGTTCTACTGAAGCATTTTCCTCTAAAATAATTCAGAAGCATTTAATAGTGCATTTTGTTTGATTACAACAATACCGTGATTGATTACAACAATTAAACATTTTTTATTCATTTTACAGAAAAATACTTCAAATAAATAAGATAGAAAATGTAATTGTCTACAAGATTTGCTTAAAACATTTTTCTCTAAAATAATTCAGAAGCGCCTGACAGTACCAATTATCTGATTACATTTGCATTACTGTCAAACGTTTCTGAATGATTTTAGAGAGAAATGTTTCAAATAAAACAGATAGGCAATTTAGATTTCTACAAATTTGACTTGAAGCATTTTTCTCTGAAATAATTCATAAGCGCCTGGCGGCATCGTTTGTTCGATTGCAACAATGCCAGGATTGATTGCAAAAATTAATCTTTTAGTGATCGTTTTAGAGAAAAATGCTTCAAATAAAACAGATAGACAATTTAGTTTTCTACAAGTTTTACTTGAAGCATTTTTCTCTAAAACAATTCATAAGCGCCTGGCAGCACTATTTGTTTGATTGCAACAATACCAGAATTGATTGCAACAATAAATCGTTTCTGGATCATTTTAGAGTAAAATTCTTCAAATAAAACAGATAGACAATTTAGTTTTCTGCAAGTTTTACTTGAACCATTTTTCTTTAAAACAATTTATAAGCGCCTGGCTGCATCGTTTGTTCGATTGCCACAATATCAGGATTGATTGCAACAATTAATCTTTTAGTGGTCGTTTTAGAGAAAAATGCCTCAAATAAAATAGGTAGATAATTTAATTTTCTACAAGTTTTACTTGAAGCATTTTTCTCTAAAACAATTCATAAGCGCCTGGCAGCATCATTTGTTTAATTGCAACAAAGCCAGGATTGATTACAACAATTAAACGTTCCTGGATCATTTTAGAGAAAAATGCTTGAAATAAAACAGATAAACAATTTAGTTTTCTACAAGTTTTACTTGAAGCATTTTTCTCTAAAACAATTCAAAAATACATGGCAGTACCATTTGTCTGATTACAACAATGCGGGATTGATTACAACAATTAAACGTTCCTGGATCATTGTAGAAAAAAATGCTTCAAATAAAACAGACAGAAAATATTATTTTCTACAAGTTTTACTTGAAACATTTTCCTTTAAAATGATTCACTAACACCCGGCAGCACAATACAAATGATTCCAGCTAAATGATTGTAAAATTCGTCATCACTTCGATTCATAAAAGTCTTATATGTAGAAGACAAACAGGTATCTCTGCACGTGTATGCGATATAGGTGTGAGGTATTTGTGACGTCAGAGACTACGTTGTCTTACTGAGAATTTCGTTTTTTAAATGTCCGCTTTTCTTGTTGTACTTTTTGCTCTTATTGATATACAATAGATCTTGGAAATTTTAACACTATTATTAATATGGTTTTCTTTATTTTTTAGGAGTGCCTGAAATTTGATGCATCTGCTTTCATAAAATGTAAGTAAATAAATTTAGCATTTATTTATTTTATGTTTCTAAAGTATTTGAAGCCCTATTACAAGTAACTTGAAACTTGAGGGCGTAGCACGTCACCGATAGGGGGCCCACGTGCTTGACACGCCCCCCTATTATATTTCAAATAGTTCTGAGACGTAACAAAATATAACAGCGTGTTCTACAATAATTTATTTACTCACGAAACAAAGTGAGCATAAATATCATAAATGACTCAAATTCTCAAATTTAGTAGCAATTTTAAATACTTATTCATTGTTCTAAGTATTTCTCACGATTAAAACCGCTACTATACGATTTTAAAAATCTGATTGTAGTTTAGTTTCCGCAAAGAAATACAAAACATTGCAGTAAAATTCAAGATAATATTAACAATTTTTTCTGTGTTATACATCATTTAATATCAGATTTTTCATCGCAGTCAAGGTAACTGATGACAGGTCTGAAGTTTTTCGGCAAAAACAGGAAATGAGTCGACGAATTGTCTAGTTTTTATTGTAAAATTTTGACTATTTCACGCATAATAATCAATTTATTTCGAATGTTGTATTTTAGAAAATTAATCAGCTTATAAATGAACTTATAAAACTAAATTTGAGATACAACATTAATAGTTCTATTAAATTTTGGGTTATCGTGCACGAAAAATAGAATTACACATTTTAAAATATCCTTTCTCGTGAATATATTTGCAGGGGATACATTTTGATGGTGAAATTGAAAATTAATTATTTTGAAAGTTTTATCTCAGAACGTGAGGTTAACTTTTGAACCCTTTTAAAATTAGTAATTTTCTCTTCGTAAAAGAAAGTTGAATGTAAAAACAGTGTTTTAAGCTATGCTTCGCGGTGACGTCATCAATACGTAGGACTTTTCGTGGGTTGAATTGCAAATCCGAACGATTTTAATATGTTTTATGTATGACACGCCCACCTATAACACAACAATTGGAATTTGCTATTGTATGCAACTTGAATAACGACATTTTGCGGTGCTAATATCTGACGTCATAAGGGCGAATTCTCGTATTTGTTCACGCAGAACAACTACGTCATTTTGTTCGGGAAATATTTTGTAAAATCTAACACAGATAATAGAAAATAATTCACAACAGAAAACTAAAGGGAATTTCAAATTTTTTCAAGTTGAAATATGGAAAGTAGAAAGGGTCAATGGTAATCAGGAAGAAGAAGAATGCAGACCCAGATCAACATGTCTAAAGGAAGTAGAAGATTATTTAAAAGCATCAAATAATTCGTTCACTATTCATATATTTAATTAGCATTTGAACAAGATAACTTAAAACATTTTAACAATTTCTACATGTAATGCATTGCTAATTTTCTTTGTTGTTCTATGACGCATAAAACATGAGTGACACCATTTTGTCGCCTTAAACAATTAGACAATTGATTGTTAATTAATCAGCAAAAGTTCAGCAGTTCTCAAAATTTTTAAAAATTTCTAGAAACTCAAAATAATTATAAAAATATTACCAGAATTGATTGCAACAATTAAACGTTTCTGAATTATTTTAGTGAAAAATGCTTCAAATAAAACAGATAAACAATTTAGTTTTCTGTAAGTTTTACTTGAAGCATTTTTCTCAAACAATTCAAAAATACATGGCTGTACCATTTATTTGATTACAACAATGCGTGAGTGATTACAACAATTAAACGTTTCTGGATCATTTTAGAGAAAAATACTTCAAATAAAACAGATAGAAAATACTATTTTCTACAAATTTTACTTCAACCATTTTCCTTTAAAATGATTCACAATGATTTTTAACAATTTCTAGAAACTCAAAATAATTATAAAAATATTTGGTTAAATATTTCATAAATTCATGTATCGTTTTTGATGGTATATAGTACATATTTTGGCGTACAATCCGTCAAAAAGCGACACCCAAAAATCCCACATTTTATTGGTTTTAAAATGGATTTGTTATCTACACAAATATTGGGTTTAAACTGACAAAAGATAACAAAATTTATCACCAAAACTGTATTAATAAAATATATTAATAAGATATATTAATAAAAAATCTGATGTGGCCAGCACATAACCTCCCGCCCAATACTACTCTTAAACGGTACAAAATAGTATTTAATGTTACAGAAACATACCTTCTTATTTGTTTATTATTTTTATATTTGAGAATTTTCATTTTCTTTCGTATATTTATTTAATTTTATGACATATATTTCACTAAGAAAGCAGCTTCACAATCACAATGACATGTGTCACATTTCGTAAAAAATTGAAAATTTTTAAATGTTTTCATGGTGTACTAGGAATGCAAAATTTGTAAAATCTAATTTCTTTATATTTTATTATCTCTAAATCTAATGAAAATTAATAAAATTAGTGTAATCAAAACACATGTAAAATTAAATATTCTTCAACTTTCAAAATAACATAAATTGTTGAAAAAGGAAATTTAACCGTGTTTTTCACGAAAAACTGTTAAGGGCTTCAAGTAAACTGCTACTTCCGGTTGACCAATTTTATCCAAAATCTAATCAGCTCTTCATTTAAATATAAGAAGCAATAATTCACAAAATTGTATTTTTTGGTATTATAGTATTTGAGTTATGCGAGACGAAAAAATTGCCACAGACTACACACACACACACATACATACATACATACATACATACATACATACATACATACATACATACATACATACATACATCATCGCGAAAATAATAAAATCGTATTGTAGGGACCCTAAAACGTGCTTATTCATTGAAAACTCACTACCCAATTTTTTGACCAAAAACAATACCTCCCTTACCTAGAGGTAGGCGGGAGGTAAAAAAAGACATTAGTAACTTATTAGCGCCTTGCTAAATTAATTATTCATTTGAAAATTGGCTGACAATTACCGTAGAAGATCGTAACACAAAGGACAAATTATTATTATTTTTACTTCTGTCCTAGTTTACAGAATCTAATAAATTATTATGAGCTATGGGAATCAGGTAAAGTGGCATCCCTTCATTAAGTTAACAACAGAGAAGACTTCCTTTTGCGTTAATTTGTTACTATAAACATAACCAATCAATAACCAGAGACTACGTTTAGAATATTTAGTGTTTTTGCTTTTGAAAGTAGGTTAAAATAGATTTCAGAGTAATCGATATTTTGCTGGGAGTTTATGCAAAGCAACGCTAAATTATCTTTGTGAATATGGCGTATATTCCTCTACTATATAAATCAAATACGGTTTATTATATATCTTTTACATAATACTATTTTGTTTGAAAATAAAATTCATTAAACAAATTGTCACCCAAATTTAATGGGTGAAGTTTGAAGGACGCTAACTCAAAAACTAATCAAGATATTTTAATTCTCTCTTCAAATTTGAAATCCGCAAAGTTTTCTGTATAAATGCTAATATTTCAAACAAAATTTATCGATCAATAATTATTTTATTGAATCAAAACTGAAAAATGATTCAAATATTGTTGATTTTGAAATAATTTCAGGTTTAGTTGCCCGTATCTTCCAAACAAAAAGAGTTAATTGAAATCTGATTGAAAATTTGGATTCCTCAGGGTCTTCTACATATAATAAAATATTTTTTATGTTGTGTTCAAACAATTAACACATTAAAAAAAATCAAATCTGAAATTTCGTCAAATCTACAGGACTCAAAAAAATTTTTTCTCTCAAATTTAATCATTCTCCACTATAATATAGTATTCACCGCGCTGATTCTAAATTTTGAAACCGCACTTTTCTATATATTCTAGATCTCGAGATATAGCCAGTTAAAAATTTCAAAAAAATACTCAGTTTCTCCCCTGTAACTCAAAAAATAAAAAAGATACAAATCTCTACTATCCACCATTCGATTCCACATAAAAAGTTCTATAAGCATGCAAATTTTCGTTAAAATCGCCCCATAGGGCGAAGCGCTACAGCAAAAAGTCTAAAAATGGCCCAAAATCAGTAAAATCTCAAGGGGTTAGTATTGAAATTTTCGAAAAATTTTCATCTCCCAGAATTTTGATTTACATACCTTATTCCCATATTTTCGACCTGAAACTTCCAAAAAATGTAGTTTGAGCAAGATCTGAGCCATAGTTTTTGAGATATGAGTGATTTTATATACTTTGATAAAAGGACAGAAATGATCGGTTAATATATTATACGTTATAACTCAAAAATGGGTTGAGATATTTTTAATCTGAGTTCATGAGCGTATTCAGGACTGATTACTTGTGAAATAGGTACATTTTCGTGGTGATTGTTAAAAAACTATAGATTTTAAAAGACCGGGAACTTGAAAAGAAAAAGTTTAAATACAGAACAAGAAATGCTCAACTTTCGAGAGATGTATCTTTTCAACAAATAAAGATATTTCAAATCGGTTTCAAAATTTGACTTCCTCATAGTTTACTTAATAAAATGTCAAAGTTTCATTAAATTATTTTAATTATTTAGTTCTTTTAGCTGCCATTCTATCCGTGACGTTTTTTCGTTCACTTTTCAATCAGTTGATAAGCTCATATCTGGTATAGTAATTTTTAATCATTATAATTGTTATGATTTATTGAAAATTATATTGCGGTAGTTTTAAATAAAGGTATTTAAATATATTTGCTACTAGTTTGAAAGAAATACGCAATCATTTTGCTGATAAAATTTGTTATTGACACATATTCAATCGATACTTCAATACACAATGTATTATGAAATTCTTGTTACATTTTCCAATTTGTTATCTCACTTTCTGTTATCTGCGAACTAAAATTTAAAAACGTGGACATGAGGTAACAATATTACCCTTTATCTTGAATTCTAAATATTGCGGAAATATAATTGACTTGATCTATATGTTTTAAAACTGATTCATTTTGAAATGTCAATGACAGAAAGAATTTGTCATTACTAGATACATTTAAACATTAGTATTTTTATTGTTCTACCATATGTACAAAATACAATACTTTAAAACGTTATGTCTCAGTCTAATTGTCTGGAATTATTTCCAAATTTGAATACAATAGCATACAATATCAATTGTTGAGATATTTACATTTACAAATACACATTCTTGGCATATTATTAAGCGTCGACAATTTATTCAAGTTTGTTTTCGTGATTACAACAATTAAACGTTTCTGAATCATTTAACAAAAAATGTTTCAAATAAAATATATAGAGAATTTAATTGTCTATAAGGTTTACTTGAAGCATTTTTCTCTAAAATAATTCTGGAACAATTGGCAGCACAATTTGTCTGTGATTACAACAATGCCGTATTGATTGCAACAATCATTCACTCCTGGTACATTTTAGTGAAAAATGCTTCAAATAAATAAGATAGACAATTTAGTTGTCTACAAGGTTTACTTGAAGCATTTTTCTCTATAATAACTCTGGAACGCTTGGTAGCACCTTTTGTCTGATTACAACAATGCTTTATTGTTTTTCGGTTTCACGTACATTTTAAAGAAAAATGTTTCAAGTAAAACAAATAGCAAATTTAGTTGTCTACAAGATTCATTTGAAGCATTTTTCTCTAAAATAATTATGGAACATTTGGCAGCACCATTTATCTGATTACAACAATGCCGTATTGATTGCAACAATCATTCGTTCCTGGTACATTTTAGAGAAAAATGTTTCAAATAAAAACGATAGACAATTTTTTTGTCTACAAGGTTTACTTGAAGCATTTTTCTCTATAATAACTCTGGAACGCTTGGCAGCACATTTTGTCTGATTACAACAATACTTTGTTGTTTTTCGTTTCACGTACATTTTAGAGAAAAATGTTTCAAGTAAAACAAATAGCAAATTTAGTTGTCTACAAGATTCATTTAAAGCATTTTTCTTTAAAAAAATTATGGAACGTTTGGCAGCACCATTTATCTGATTACAACAATGCCGTATTGATAGCAACACTCATTCGCTGCAGGTACATTTTAGAGAAAAATGCTTCAAATAAAAGAGGTAGGTAATTTAGTTGTCTACAAGGTTTACTTGAAGCATTTTTCTCTAAAACAATTCCTTATGAAGTTATCGTCCTTTTTGGTTTACACGTTTTGTAATTTAAGAAATATCCTTACAATCATTTATACATATATTAGTTGATTAAAATGTGCTGATTTCTCTCTTTTAATCCAATTTTAATCATCTCTTTCCGTTTCTAAGTTACAAGCAATTGTATCTACCACAACATCCTGTCGGTAAAACAGGTATTATTATTTTGCGTGGAACGAAAAACATGTAACGGTGAACATTACTTTAGATGCAGAAATAATTCCATTTAGATTTCGCTCAGCAATATTCTCCTTTACAAAGAGTTAAAGCGAACGTTGCACTTGAGCGATTAAGATAAATCTATCAAAAAGAAAAAAAAATCCATCATGCTGGACACGTACACAGATTGTCCCACGATTTTTCATTGGGTGCGCTGTGATACGTGACGTTTTTGCTAATATTGTACAACAATATTAGTCACTTGCGTGGGTGTATATGCAGACGAATTGAATAACTTAACATAGGTTGATGTGCATTTAAATTCATTGAGGGTTCTTTCGTACGCAGGTGAATGTTGAGAGAGAATTTGAAACTGTGAATAATATAATAATCAGTCAATTCAACGGTGTGTTTAAATGTGTCCTCGAGGTATATCCGGTGCCCCTCTCAACTTCCTATTGTACAGATTTGTTTTGGTTGACAAGGACGACCAACATCCGATTTTTTTGTACTTTGCCTTACCCTTTCTACGCATTAACACAATTCCAGCAGTTAGGTTAGGAATGAGACAACAATAAATCTGTCAAATTTATCAAAGACATTCACAATAATTGTGTGCTTAGGGATTGTTGAAAAGTTTAAGGATTTAAAGAGGACAGTTTAAAATATTCCTCATACTCCGATGAGTGAGGGTTTCTGTATCGATCGCTCTGATTGGCTGGCGCCATCGACCTGTCACTGACCTATCTTAACACTGCTCCACCTGTGCTACCTGTATCTTAAACAGAAGCTGGATTGACAACTTGACAATCTATATATAGTACTTTTACTGGACCTGCAGACTGCCCTTTTAGTGCAACCAAACTGTTAAACAGACCCCCCCCCCATATACCGTTTCGTTTTTATTGCGTTTTCAGCGTATTTAGCTCCAAAAACGATTTGATTGTTGTAATCAGACAAATGATACTACCAAACGTTTCTGAATTATTTAACAGAAAAATGCTTCAAGTAAAACTTGTAGACAACTGAATTATCTACCGGTTTTATTTGAAGAATTTTTCTCTAGAATGTATCAGTAAAGTTTTACAGCGATTTGATTGTTGTAATCAGACAAATGGTATTGCCACACGTTTCTCAATAACTTTAGAGAAAAATGCTTCAAGTAAAACTTGCAGACATCTAAATTATCTATCGGTGTTATTTGAAACATTTTTCTCTAGAATGCTTCAGAAAAGTTTTACAGCGATTTGATTGTTGTAATCAATCACAACATTGTTGCAATCAGACAAATGGTGTTGCCAGATGTTTATTAATCACTTTAGAGAAAAATGCTTTAAGTAAAACTAGTAGACAACTAAATTATCTATCGGTTTTATTTGAAACATTTTTCTCTAGAATGCTTCAGAAAAGTTTTACAGCGATTTGATTGTTGTAATCCATCACAAAATTGTTGTAATCAGACAAATGGTGCTGCCAAACGTTTCTGAATTATTTAACAGAAAAATGCTTTAAGTAAAACTTGTAGACAACTAAATTCTTTATTAGTTTTATTTGAAACACTTTTCTCTAAAATGATTCTGAAGCTTTTGATTGTTGTAATCATCATTGAAACGATTTTATGTATAGATGTACGGAAAAATGAAAGCGTTTTACCAGCAAGATTTCGATTTGACTGAATCGGATGCTGAGGTATACAGAGATTGAGAGAAGGTTCATTTATGCTCTGAAACCTGTCCACCGGATGGAACTTAATTCTTAAGCCGTCGTCCTCAATTTACACCTGTCCAACAACTTGTAAAATACGAGATTTATTCTCCAGTCAAATATGGATTAATATTCTACAATATTTCCATTTAGTTTCTTGATTACTTAGCTGAAACTGTTGATCAAATTATGATATAAATATTTACTTTTGAGTACTTTGCGTCCAAGGTCATGCTGTAGAGATTCTTTACACTTTTCTAAGAATTAAAATGAGTCACATTCGTTTAAATGATATAGAACTCATTCTTTATTCTCGTTTTTGTCATGAGGTGTCTTTCTGTAAACAAATTTATCTTCTGAATTCTCTGGGAACAGAGGGAGAATTGTCGTAGTGGTTTTTTTTTTGTAGGTGGTTGAGTGGTTTTATGACCAACCACTTCACATCCTGTGGGATTTCCGCCCTCATCGCACCACAGTAGTTGTAGTACTACGCTTATAACGCCTATAAATAGCACCAGTTTTCGGGTTCTAATTATTATTGAGTAATAAATAAAATTGTTTATCGCAATTTTTATGATAATAACATGCGATATAATTACATCTATGTTTTAAAATATTTAAATGTATATTTGAGTTTCTAAATAGCGCAATTATCGACTATTATAGCGAAAATAAACATGCTTATTTTATTTAATTTTCTGAATCATTTTAGTTGTCTACAAACTTACTTCAAACATTTTTTTTTAAACAATTCAGGAACTTTTTGCAACACAATTTGTTTGATTGCAATAATCAAACGTTTCTGAATCATTTTAACGAAAAATGCTTCAAATAAAATTTGTAGGAAATTTAATTGTCTGCAAGGTTTACTTGAAGCATTTTTCTTTAAAACAATTCGGTAGCGCTTAGCAGCACCATTTGCCTGATTACAACAATGATTGATTGCAACAATCAAACGCTTCTGAATCATTTTAGAGAAAAATGCTTCAACTAAAACTTGTAGGAAATTTAATTGTCTGCAAGGTTTACTTGAAGCATTTCTCTCTAAAACAATTCGATAGCGCTTAGCAGCTCCATTTGTCTGATTGCAACAATGGTTCATTGCAACAATCAAATGATTCTGAATCATTTTAGAGAAAAATGCTTCAAGTAAAACTAATAGGGAATTTAGTTGTCTACAAGGTTTACTTGAAGCATTTTTCTCTAAAATAATTCAGAAACATTTTGCAGCACTATTTGTCTGATTGCAACAATAGAATTGCTACAAATTATTTTAGAGAGAAATACTTCAAATAAAACCAACAAATTTTTAAAAAATACTTAATAATCTTTAGTTTGTTTTTCCGATTAAACAATTATCTCAAAAAATCTTTACCTTTCCCGTCGCTTTCTTGTATCTGAGGGTTGATTCCCTTATTAAATCTCGGACCAGAAGATTTCCATCTCCACATGGTACAACAACTCGAACGCTTCCAAAACAAACAGTTACTTTCATTGTAACAACACCCTTAATTAACACTACACAATCCACTAAGATTTTAGTAGAATACTAAACATAGTGACGCCATGCCTTTACTAGAACACCTGCGAGCTAATAACGAACTTTCCACAATACTTGTAACCACTCTTAAGCCCGACTTTAATTCGCAACTCTACAAATAATCATGCAAAGATGATTTTTCAGAGTTTTTTTGCGTATGTATCACATGTCAAAAGTATTTCAATCTTTCTTTTTCTCCGCACATCTTTCTATTTCGCGTACGAACCACCAACTGATCTGGTCAATTTTTTTCAAAACAAGTTTCCCCCTCTGGATTATACTAAGTCAAATCGACCAATCCGGTGGACGATTTAAGGGCACACAGCGCCATAAATGAGTTTGGCGGGTCTCGGTAGCATTTAGAACTTAGATTGGAATGCTTACCTTGATTAAGGTGCTCTATCGGACAGGTAAAGAACTAAAAAGGTGTGAGTCATACGGAAATTTAAATTACGCGGTTATTTGAACGGTTGTTTTAGCTTAGGGTACTTACAAGACGACATCTGTGTAGGGGTAGTTTTAATAGTTTGACTATAAATCTGTTTAAATTATTTTAGAGAAAAATGTTTCAAGTAAAACTTGTAGAAAATTAAATTGTTTACAAGTTTTATTTGAAGCATTTTTCTCTAAAATAATTCAGAAACGTTTGACAGCACAATTTGTCTGATAAAAATAGTTCCTTGAAAACTAGTAGAGATCTGCAACTGCAGACCTCAAAAATCGATTTTTTAGACAATTTTACATTGATACTGAAGAAAATTCCAAGTCTCTAGGGCTAATATTTATTAAAATAAATAATTTATTAAATATGCCATGTAGGTACTTTACATGACTGGTAGCTACTTTCTTCAAATTTCTACAATATCTTGAAAACTAGAATAGATCTGCAACTGCAGACCTCAAAAATCAATTCCTCAGACATTTTTACATTGGTTCAGAAAAAAAATCCAGCTTTCTACGGCTAGTATTTATTTAAATAAATAATTAAATATAAATATCATGTAATCTACATGTTCTGCTAACTACCATCTTTATTATCTGCAATATCTCAAAAACTAGAAAAGATCTGCAACCGCGGACCTCAAAAATCGAATCTACGGAAAATTTTACATCGATTTGAAAAAAAAAAAATCGTTAAGATACCTCAACTAGAACGGTTTTTAGACCCATCCCAAATTTCTATTTAAATAGTTTGATGCATTTCAATGCATTTAAATACAGTTTACCTTCTCCTATGTTTGCAACGTGCTATACCAACTCCTTGCATTATAAACGTCAAAAGTCATACTGTTGGATGACTAAATCTATAATAATTACAAAATTTCGAAAATCCTACCTCAAATATCTCAACTATTAGGTCAAATTTTGGTCAAAATGAGGTTGGTTTCGAAAGCTTGGGTGACAAAGACTTTAAAAATGCCCCTCCGGACCGTTTTAAACGTTTTTAAATTAAAAATAACTCACTTTAAAGTTAAAAGTGGGGTTAGATTTGCATATTTTAAGATTTTTCTTTGATTTAAGCCGATTTTCAGCCAACGCCCTTGCTATAGCATGTTCCAAACAGTTTTGTACATGTTAATTGGAATTAATTAATTTTTAATTATATAGCATAATTTTCATTTCCAATAAATTGTTATTTTTTCTCGTAGAAAATTAGAATTTTTTTCCATACCGATGTAAAATTTTCCGTAGAATCCAAATTTGAAATTTGCAATAGCGTATCTTTTTTGGTTTTTGAGTTATTTTGAAAAAAATGTCAAAATGTCGACTTTATTTTATTTAATAATTATTATTTGTATTTCTGGTCGAAGAAAATAGGATTTTTTTTTCAGTACCGATATAGAATTATCCATAGAATCTATTTTTGAAATCTGCAGTTGCGTATCTTTTTATCAAATTTGAGTAATTTTGAAAATATTAATACATTTTTGAATGCACATATCTCTTGAACGAAATATGGTAGAAGACTGCGGTTTTCAATTTTGGGGTCACAAAATTAAATCGATTTATATAAAAATATTATGGGAGTCCTTGGAAAATTTGGAAAATTTTGAAAACTTTCGAAAATATAAATTGATAAATATTGTCTGAACCCTATCGAGTTTGGTATCAAATTAAAGGGCATGGGGAGGACAATCGAACAGAAATGTCAAAAATTAAATCTGGTCGATCGTCAATTGTTTTTTTCCAGAAGTTGTTAGAATATCCTCGAGTTTGGTATCAAATTAAAGGGCTCGGGAAGGAGGGTTAAACCGAAATGTCAAAAATTAAATTTAGATGAACGTCAATTGTTTTTTCTGAAAGTTATTAGAATTGCATTGAGTTTGGTATCAAATTAATGGTCTTGAAGAGGAGGATGTAACTGAAATGTTAAAAATATATTTTGGACGATCGTCAATTGTTTTTTTCTGAAAGCTGTTAGATTCTATTAAGTTTAGTATCAAATTAAAGGTGATCAGGAGGAGGTTGTAATTTAATTGTCAAGAATTATTTTGGATGCTATTACCTGTCGTCATAACAACATTTAATAATAATTCCTTTCGAAATTTGGACATAGTAAATCATTGTAATCAATAAATTGTTGTAATCAAGAATAATAAATTAAATCAAGGGTTAATATAAATAAATATATATTATTATCTTTATACAAACATATTTTGAAATATTAGTGATTTTTTATGAATAATTATACTAAATATCTACCGGGTGTTCAAAACAATTTAAACATTTTTACATTTGAAAATCGTGCAATAAAACATGATTAAAATTCTATCATTATTGACTTATTACTAGTTATTAAATATAGTTATTAAATATATTGGACGGTTTTGATAAGGATGCAGCTTCTTATTATAAATTTTTTTATATTTCAGTTTTAATATAAAATATATTAACTCTGAACGTTTCTGAATCATTTTAGAGAAAACTTCTTTCAATAAAATTTATAGAAAATTTAGTTTTCTCTAAAACAGTCACTACTATTAATTATTATATTTAATTATTTGCATTTTTGAATACCACATACGTTTTGAGTATTATTCTCAGTTTCTTTTAAACATTTAACAACAAAAAAGTGCTTATTTTTTATTCGTATACATCCAAAATTACAAAAATATTAATCATTATTATTTATTAAAAGTTATCAACGAAAATATAACATTTTAAATTAGTATATCGTCACATTTTTAAAACTCCCTTATTTTAAGGGTGCATAGACTTTACCCTTGATGTTCTAGCTACCAGCATTACATATATGCGCAAATAGATAAATAAACATATTTCATTTAAAAATAATTATTTTATTTTGTTTATCATATTGTTTTTCTGGGTACTACCCGCAGAAATGGGTAACAGGATTTATGGTTTACTCATTAATAATTAAATTAATAGTTTAGGAATAGAATAGACCCGGGTTTGACTCCATTACAAATTAATCATTTTAATATTTAATATTACTGTAACATCTGTGTTGCTGTATTTGACAGCTGGTAGCCACCCCTACCCTCATCTGCAATTGCAGATCCAGCACCATTTCGCAGTGACGATATCTTTATTTTTTACAATCTTACAACTAGTTCAGCTAATAAATTGGAATAACTCCCACTGTGTCCATTTTCTCTCCCCTTATTCGTCACCACCAGTGGCGGCTCGTTGACCGTGCTAACCAGACAGGGATCTGCATCTCGCAGCCCCGTTTGCGCCGCTACTGGTTTCCTAGGTCGCCCTCGACGTATCAGAGATTTTTGCCGGGTGTCCACCACTCTGAACAGACTGAATAGGAGGTCGGTGTTGGCGGGGGTTGTTATTTCCGGAGGGGGCATAAGGGGTGATTTTGTACCTGGAAAATGTTCAGAAAACTTTAACGTATCCAATGATGAGGTTTCCAGGTCTGTAGCTAGTCTAATTTTTAAATTACAGCCCTTTAAATTTAGAGATTTTTAAATATTTTATTCAGGACAATCTGTAAGCTCATTTTTTATAAAATTTTCTGTAACTATTTTATTGGGTAATAAAAATGAGTACTAATTTACTTAGTTATACAGAAAACTGCCCTAAATCTGACCATAATGTTTTCAGATCCGTATCTGGTCTAGATTTCAAGTTGCAGCCCCTGTAAATCCAACAATTTTTTATATTTCTTTGCTGAACAGTTATAAACTCCCTTTTCACGAATATTGTTGTAACTATTTTATTTCAAAAATCAAAATATGTACAAATTTATGCAGTTATACAAAAAACTACCCTAAATCCGACCATGAGGTTTCCAGGTCCGTATCTCATTTAGTTTTTAAGGTACAACCCCCTAAAAGTTCAATAATTTTATTAGATTTCTTTGCAAGACTTTCTGTAAGCTCGCTTTCCACAAAATTTCTTGTAACTATTTTATTTGCTAACCAATATGTGTACAAATATACTCAGCAATACAGAATACTACCCTTAATCCGGCCATGATGTTTCCAGGTCAGTATTTCGTCTAGTTTTTAAGGTACAGCCCTTTAAAGTTCAACAATTTTTTAAAATTTTTGTCATGACAATTTACAAGCTCTGTTTTAACAAAATTTCTTGTAATTATTTTATTTGCTAACCAATATGAGTACAAATTTACATAGTTGTACAAAAAACTACCCTAAAACCAGTAATGATGTTTTTATGTCCGTATCTCGACTAGTTTTTGAATTACAGCCCTTTAAACTTCAATAATTATTTGGTTTTTTTTTTCAGTACATTCGAAAAGCTCATTTTTCACGAAATTTCTTGTAACTATTTTATTTGCTACCCAAAAAGAATACAAATGTACACATGTATACAAAAATCTACCCTTAAGCTGACCATGAAATTTGCAGGCCCGTATCTCGACTAGTTTTTGAGTTACAGCCCTTTAAATTTCGACAATTATTTTGATTTTTTTTTCAGTACATTCGGAAAGCTCCTTTTTCACAAACTTTATGTAACTATTTTATTTGCTTATCAAAATGAATACAAATGTACACAATTATACAAAAATCTACCCTTAATATGACCATGAAGTTTGCAGGCCCGTATCTCGACGAGTTTTTAAGGTACAGCCCATTAAAAATCAACAATTTTTTTTTGATTCTCCTTCGATATATTAAATTGCTATTTGACTTTATATAAGGGTAGTATTTAGTGTACTACTATCGTATTCATGATTAGACGATCGATCACTCCGAAGACGTTTCAAAATGAAACAAAAATTTTCTTCATTAAACCAATTAATTTGATTAAAGTGCTCTAGTTATAAATTAAATAATGAGCGCTGTTTATATATTAGTGTGTCATCGATTTTTATACTGACAGCTGTTCCTTTTCACAATTTATTAATAATTAATGTTACTCAAGTACGCAGTATTTCTTATTGTAAACAACATATTTTATTATTTGTAACTTTAAAATAATTATACGAACCAGAATTTTGGCAGGATGTGTTGCTAACAGAAGTAACTTCTTCTTTGCAAAGAAGTGGTAAATCAGGGCAAATTCCTCCGGGAGCTTGCCTTGTTGGGTGATTTGGTTGTTGCCAGAAGGATCTAGGCAAGGCGCGTAACTTCATGGGCAGGGGTTCTTTTTCTTGGTCTGTAATTGTTAACAAAAAGTGATAAACAATTTAAAATATTCCATAAATTGAATGAACTTACAGATGCAGCAATGATGAATGAAAGTCTGATGATATGATGATAAAATTAATTTGGCAAACAATTTTACCTTTCTTAATCTTCCCCTTGGATACATTTCCATTAAATTTCCGTCTTTTACAAATCATAATATTGCCGTTTCTATCCAGGACATCATCCGTAACGTTGCTTATTGATTTGTCAAAATTTTCAATACAATCTTTAGTTTTTTCTGGGTGCATTTTAACACTTTACCATTTTGTAACGATTATTAAATACAAATAAATATAAACCTTGGTTTATCTAGATGTAGAACGACGCGGTTGCTATAGCGACGACCTGTAGCAACATAAAGTTGCGTCTGCGCAGTTTTCGAACGCGGTTTTAAAATTCGATGAGTTCTTCGCTTCTACGAATAGAAATTAAGATGTGTATTTTGTTGACGTATTACCAACAGTTCAATTAATTATTTAGTTAATTAAATATGCAGTGGATAACACACAACTTCCTCCCATTCACCTAATTTTACTAACATTTTTTGTGGGTACCTATTTTTCTACTCTCAAGGGTGGATTTAAAAAAATTTAACTGGAATCAATTTCGAGGTATATTCTATTTAATAAAAAATGAATTATCGAAATCGAATAACCCAGTACAAAGCTATGCGTGGTAGAATCGGTTAACAGGAAAAATTTAATGGGTGGACGATCAATCTTATCCTATTTTGCTACCCTTACAGATGAAATTTTCAAATTTAATTGGGACGAGATTCGAAGTATATCCTATCCAATAAAAAAAGAATCATCAAAATTGGACTACTCGGTACAAAGTTATGCGTGGTCATAAATAACCTCCTTTTTTCCGTAGCTAAAAATATGAATATTTTTTTTTATTATGAGTCGTAAATGTATGTTGCTCATTATTTAACTTAAGCTTAATGTTTGAGTATTGTGATTAAAGAGTTTAGTTTTAAAATTCGTAAGCGTTCAAGTTTTATTTGCAAAATGCATTTAAAAATAACTTATTTTGTTTTGATGATTTGCATTTTCAAATTTCAATAGCAATGTCTAAAACCTTCTAAATTAGACTAGAGTCTCCTTAAACTCTAGTTTTGTCACAGAAAGTTTGGTATTTAGCCCATTTATGTCATTGCAAAACTGTCAACGCTAAATACCTGTACGTTTTTATGATTCGTAAAACTTATCAAAAAGTAATTATTTGTTAATATTTAAGTAAATTATTAAGTAGATAACATTATCTGAACTATTTTTAAGTCGTTGCTCCTTATTTTGCAGATATTTCAAGAGGAAAACCTGAGTTTTGAGGCTTTCGTAATCAAAGGTAAGGAATAATTAGTTAATTAAGTTTTTTGTCGCTCGGAACTAGCCGGAACAACCCGGAAGCAATTACTGCGCTATTACTATCCATAGCTTCACAATTTGTGGCTAATAATACTGCTTAATTATTTTATAACCTACCTAGGTTTTTAAAATAGACTTGCTAATTTATATCCTCTTTAAAATACTCCCCAATAATTTTAGAAAAAAATGCTTCAAATAAAACTTGTACAACATTAAATTCTACATTCACTCAACATATTTTTTTAGATGGAAACCGTTCTTAAGCTATACAAAACCCTCAGCCAAACTCCTATACTAACTGGAGCAAAATTTCTGCAGGATGGAATCGTAACAACGTTTTGGACACAAAGAAATATTGAAACAGGCAAAAATATTAAATATATGCGAACGCATTTTCAAGATAAAGATACAAAGAGTTATACTGATACCTTTCCTGTAGATATTTCACAGGAGTAAGTATAAACATGAACATAGATTCTCGAATAGTCTTCAAATCTCCCTTTTCACATTATTTCCTGTAACTAATTTATCCAACGTTCGAAATTAATATAAGTACATAGAGTTATATTAAAAACTACCCTTATTCCAATGATTGTGTTCCCACGATCGTATCTAGGCTAGATTTGAAGTTACAGCCCTTTAAAGTTAGCAATTTTGCAGAATCTCACCCTCAGACATTCTGCAAGCTCCCCCTTCACATTATTTCCTGTAACTAATTTATCCAACGTTCAATATTAATATAACTAGACATATTTATATTAAAAACTACCCTTATTCCAGTGGTTATGTTCCCAGATTTGTAACTAGTCTAGTATTTAAATTACAGCCCCTCAAATTCGATCATTTTTTTTAAATTCTCATTCCAAAACTGTTTGAATCTTCTATTTCACATTATATTTTCGCACATATTTATCCATCGACCAAAATGAATATAATTTTCCATAATAATATTAAAAACTACCCTTATTCCAATGGTTGTCTCCAGGTCTGTACTTTGTCCAAATTTTAAGTTACAGCCCTTCAAAGTCGATAAATTTTTTAGAATCTCATTTCCAAATAGTCTAATGTTCCCTTTTCATCTTCTTTCCTAAAACTAATTTATCCACCGATATAAATGAATGCAGTTTTCCATAGTTATAACAAAAACTACCCTTAATCCAGGGGTTCAATTCCCACGCCGGTAGATAGTCTACTTTTTAAGTTACAACCCCTCAAAATTGATCAATTTTTTTGGTATCTCATCCCCAAACAGTCTGAAAGTTCCCTTTTTATATTATTTCCTATAACTTATTTATTCATCGTTCGAAATAAATACAACTTTACAACGTTATAAAAAAAAATTACCCTTATTCTAGTAGTTCAATTTTCAAACCGGTAGCTAGTCTATTTTTTAAATTACAGCCCCTCAAAGTCGATCAATTTTTTAATATCTCATCCCCAAACAGTCTGAAAGCTCCTTTTTCGTATTATTTCCTATAACTTATTTATTCATTGATCGAAATCAATACAACTTTACATACTTATATTAAAAACTACCCTTATTCCAATGGTTAAGTCCCCAAGTCCGTATTTAGTCTAGATTTTAAGTTACAGGCCCTCAAAATCAATCAATTTTTTCCGATAACATTCCGAACCTCCTTTTTCACATTATTTCTTATAACTAAGTTATCCATCAATCAAAATTAATACAACTGTCCATAGTTATGTTAAAATCCATCCCGAATCTAACGTTGACGATATTATTTCTTGTAGAGCCTTAACTTCTATATCACCCCTCGGTAAAAAGCGCGCCGTTTTACGCGAAATTACAAACGGAAAAGAGCCACGCAAACAATTCATTGAAATTTGGACCAATAACAATTTGTCTCATTCCGTCGATTTAGCAGCGCTTAATATACATGGAGACGTGTATACGGATGGTAATTTACACCCCTAGAAAAATATACTGATTACTAACTATTTTTTAATTCAGGGGAATTCAAATCATGGGCTTGGTCACCAGATGAAACTAAAATACTTTATATCGCCGAAAAAAAATTACCAAAACTTGAACCATTTTATAAACGCAAATCTGAGAAGTCTGAGGCTAACGGGGATGCCTCCCCTGTTTTAGGGGAGGAATACAAGTTCCGACAGGACTGGGGAGAACAATTAGTAGGAAAATATTTATCTGTCATTGCAGTTTATGATTTAACCAAAGATACCATCAAAATTCTTGATGGTATTCCAGAAGATCTTTGCCCCGGGCAAGTCAGTTGGGCCCCAGATGGATTGTCCATCATAGGAGTCGCCCTGGAGACTGAGCCCCGTAAATTGGGGCTTATTTATTGCACCAATCGACCTGGAAATATTTTTAAACTTGATTTTTCGGGAAATTATGGTAGATATTTTTTTGGGGATTTTTGCAATCGTTTTAATATTTTTTTTAGTTTGTTTGTCGGACAAAAATAGGGCTGTTGCTTGTCCCAAGTATTCAAGCGATGGACAAAGCTTGGTTTGGATGGAGAGAGATGTCGGTGGGCCCCACCATGCTTGTATGAGACTTATGAAACTTAAACTTGGTTCTGAATCGGTAAGATTTATTCTTGTAATCAAAATAAATATACCTAATATTTTGAGTGAGTTTTCAATAAATAAACGCCCTAGAATATTATTGTAGTATTTTCTATATTTTGTACCGTTTAGAAATGACAATTTTGTGAAAGTTATTTGAAACTTTTTAAGGAAAAACCAAAAATAGTCGTAAACATTGTGCCAAATGATGTATCAACTAAAAATGATGAAAATTTTTATGGTATTTACAACACTCGCTTCCCAGAAAGATGTTGGACTTCAGATAATCGAATTGTATTTTCCTCGAATCAAAAATGTACCATTAATACTTACATCGTTGATATTGGTAATAAAATACAGTAAAAATCATTGAAATGAATATTTCTAATAAACTTCATGTTATAGATTCGGGATTAATAACCGAATTAAAGTTTGATTCTGGAAGTCTAATTGTTTTCGATGTATTCAACGATACCTTATTAGCTTCTCAAGAAAATTATTTACAAGCACCTCATTGTGTATTTGCCAAACTACCCCCAAAAGGCAAAGAGTATCAAATTGAGTGGAAAGATGTTTCACAGCTACAAAAAATTGAATTGCTCAAAGATATGACGTATGAATTCATGGATCTCAAACAAGAAACAGACGATCAAATAAGTATGACAGTTGTTATTAATAATGTAACAAATATTTTATTATGATTTTTAACACGAAAATTTCAATATAAACTGACATAATACTCTCAGTATTAGTTGCAAATTCAAGAATATCTGGTTGATATCATTTCAAAACACTATTTGATTGTTGTAATCACCTCAACATCTGAAAATAGACCCCCCCCCCTATGTACTGTTTCGTTTTTATTGCATATTCAGCGCATTTAGCTACTTAAATAATTTCAGACTCGTTTTGATTGTTGCAATCAGACAAATTGTGCTCTCAAACGTTTCCGAATTTTTTTAAGGAAAAATGTTTCAAGTAAAACTTGTAGTGAATTAAATATCCTATCGATTTTATTTGAAGGATTTTTCTCTAAAATGATTCAGGAACGTATAACAGCAATACAAAGTTGGTATTGTTGTAATCAACGAATAAATCCTTGCAATCAGACAAATGGTACTGTCAGTTGTTCATGAATTATTTTAAGGAAAAATGCTTCAAGTAAAACTTGTAGAAAACTAAATTTTCTATTTGTTTTATCTGAAGCATTTTTCTCTAAAATAATTCAGGAACGTATAACAGCAACACAAAGTTGGTATTGTTGTTATCAACGAATAAATCGTTGCAATCAGACAAATGGTACTGTCAGTTGTTCATGAATTATTTTAGGGAAAAATGCTTCAAGTAAAACTTGTAGAAAACTAAATTTTCTATCTGTTTTATTTAAAACATTTTTCTCTAAAATTATAATGAAAGATTTGAGAGCCATTTGATTGTTGTAATCATTTGGTGCTTCCTGGATTTTTTTAGAGAAATTTGCTTCAATAATCAATCAATTCTAACTCAACAATGGTCTCGGTCTAGTCGAAATGAATAAATCTATAGATATATGTATATGTTTGAAAAATTTCAGTGAACAGTAATAGGTATTATGTCACTTTATACTGAAATTAAGAAAGTTATCTTTTTGTGACATAATTATTGTGTAAATGAATAAGTGTGTTTGTAATTACAGAAGACTTCACTGCAATCTACTACGGTCCAAAAGGTGGTGAAACCAAGACAGTTCCTCTTATTGTTTGGCCTCACGGAGGTCCTCACTCTGCATTTTATTCCACGTTTGTTCTTGAACCTTCAATCCTCGTGTGTTTAGGTGTGTGTGTATTGACGAATGATTACCATCAAATTAACTAAGTGTTCTCTTCGTAGGTTTCGCTGTGGTGTTCGTCAACTACCGAGGAAGCATCGGCTACGGTAACGCTTCCGTCTTCTTCCTCCCAGGTCGAGTAGGAACCGCCGATGTCCAAGACTGCGTTTTGGCAGCCAAGAAGACGTGCTCCAGGTATCCGTGGCTCAATGAAGATAGAATGGGGCTTGTGGGAGGCTCCCATGGAGGCTTCCTGGTGCATCACCTCAGTGGGCAGTATCCGGAGATGTTTAAAGCGGTGGTGTCGAGGAATCCAGTTGTGGATATTGCTAGCATGCATATTGTTTCGGATATTCCCGATTGGTGAGATTTTAAATTATTAACTATAACTTATTTATTCGCCCGTCAAATTGAATGCAATTTTATAGAGTTGTAATAAAAACTACCCTTATTCCAATGGTTACGTTCCCAAGTCCGTAGCTGGACTAGTTTTTAAATTACAGCACCTCAAAGTTGATCATTTTTTTAGAATCTCATTTCCAAACAGTTTGAAGGCTCCCTTTTCATATTATTTCCTATAACCAATTTATCCACCAATCAAAATGAATATAACTTTCCATATTTTTAATAAAAACTACCCTTATTATAATAGTTTGATTCCCAGGTCGGTAGCTAGACTAGTTTTTAAATTACAGCCCCTCAAGTCGATCAATTTTTTAGATTCTCATTTCCAAACAGTTTAAAAACTCCGTTTTCATATTATTTCCTGTAACTAATTTATTCATCGATCGAAATCAATACAACTTTACACAGTTATGTTAAAAACAACCCTTATTCCAGTGGTTCAATTCCCAGATCAGTAGCTAGTCTACTTTTTAAGTTACAGCCCCTCAAAGTTGATTAATTTTTTGATATCTCATCCCCAAACAGTCTGAAAGCTCCCTTTTCATATTATTTCCTATAACTAATTTATCCACCGATCGAAATGAGTACAACTTACCATAGTTATAACAAAAACTACCCTTATTCCAGTGGTTAGATTCCCAGGTCGGTAGCTTGACTAGTTTATAAGTTACAGCCCCTCAAAGTCGATCAATTTTTTTAGAATCTCATTTCCAAACAGTTTTAATGCTCCCTTTTCATATTATTTCCTATAACTAATTTATCCACCGATCAAAATGAATACAACTTTCCATAGTTATAATAAAAACTACCTTTATTCCAATGATTAGATTCCCAGGTCGGTAGCTTGACTAGTTTATAAGTTACAACCCCTCAAAGTTATTCAATTTTTTAGAATTTCATTCCCAAACTGTCTGATAGTTCCCCTCTCACATTATTTCCTATAACTTAGTTATCCGCTATTCAAAGTTGAAACAACTTTATACAGTTATACAAAAAGCTACCCTTAATCTAATAATTAGCTTCCCAGATCCGTATCTAGTATAATTTTTAAGTTAGGACCCTACAAACTCCAACAATTTTCTGAATAGGTGCGCAGTGGAAGCAGGCTCTTCCTACAGCCAAAAAGGCCCAATTGACAACGAACTTCTTCTGAAAATGCGTGAAGCATCCCCTATCCAACATGCCCATAAAATCAAAGCCCCTACCTACCTCATGTTGGGGTCAAAGGACCTCAGAGTGCCTTGTAGTCAAGGACTGGAACTTCTGTATAGGTTGAAAGCAAATGGGGTTCCTGTAAAGTAAGTTTGCAATTTTCTGATTTATTTTTGGGAGATACAAACGTTATATTGTTTTTAGAACAAGTTTGTATGATGATAATCATCCCTTATCAATACTACCCAATGAAATGGACCACATTATCAATGCTGCCTTATGGTTATTAGAACATGTTAAGAAAGAATAACACATTAGTTATATGATATAATACGTTGTAATTCTATCTGAAAATAAAGATTTTTTGCTCATTAAATGAAATACTGTGTTTGTTGGTAATATATAAGTTTATTTTACAAAATCATTACAATTTTCAACTCTAGTAATCTATACATACTTTTGACGTTTAAACAATTTTACACTTGGAATGAATGACAATATAAAATGAATTTTAAAGTAAAGTGAAAGCACAAAACACACATTAGAATCTTTTGAGAAACTCTTCCGAGCAAATTCTAGCTCTGGCATTGACAGCCAGTTTCATTTCACTGATTTCCTTGTCAATTTCTTCCATGAAATGTATCACAAAATCAACTAACTTGTGTTTATACATTTGTTCAGTGTGGAAATTAGTAATAAGAAAACTTATATCGTATCCCTCGATCGGTTTTCTTCTTAGAACAATGAAATTCTCGGCTCGCATCATCATAAACCTCATAAACTTGTGACACAAAATCTTCTCAATTTCATCTGCTTGTTTGACAGCTATACTAATGCGAACTGAATTGATTGATGTTTCGATTAATACCTTTTCTTTTTCGTTTCTTGAAATAATAACCGGAGTTAGAAGTAATTCTTTGCTGGTTCTAACCTCAACTTCTGGTTTATTGTGTCTTTCCACAACTTGCGAAGAGAAATTGTCCAGACACATCGCTGCAGTTAATGTGTGTCTGACTGCTGTTAAATAAGGCCGTAATGTTGCAGACATTTCACGAAATTGTTTAAAATTTCAGTAAAAGTGATGATTTATAACCACACCTTTGGAAACGTCAACCACAGATTACAAATACCCAGGCTTGCCAATACCTTTAAATTATTCACAAACACAGAAAATTTTATTCTAAAATATAATTTCTTTTCAGATTCCTGGGTGTCCTGGACCTTTCAGTGGATCATCTTCGAAGAGCCGCTTCGATATTGTCACCGTAGCAATTATCATCGTGGACATCATCTCAATAGGTCACCTGGAGCATCCCGGGAGCTACCAAGTGAACCACATACTCCATTATTTATGTGAGTAATAAATTAAATTGTTAAAATGTGTTTACAACATTTCTATAGCTTAATAATTGTGTATATTTCTAATTAAATTTTTGTGTGTTTCTAGGGACAGTTGCTGAAGTGATGAACAGGGTCAAGAAGAAGCTCTTCGTCCACCACAGCACCCCCAGGAAGCTGCGCCAGACTTCATTGTTGAAATATTGTTTTATAAAATGTAATAATACGTAAATAATAATTTGTATTTTGTTTGAAAATACCAATAAATATATTTAAAATGATTTATGTTGTTTTATTTCTTTCATTTGTAAAATTAGGGGATGAAACTGTTTATTATTAAATTTAAATTAATATTTTTCAAAATTTATTAGCAGTGCAATTCGTTAGTAAATAATTGAGTCTTAAAAAACAAATGCTGGTTGGAAAAACAAATAAACAATACGTTATTCAATTTTTAATACCAGTACTGCCATCTCTTATGTTATTTCAGAACTACAGGTTCACAAAACTGAAAAATTAAGCATCGACAGTTTTCAAATGCGGTCCTTAAATAAATCCCTTCATAATGGTTCACAAATTTACTAAGAGATGGCAGTACTATCGGATGTGAAAAAATCAATTAGTCGATTTGTTCACACTAATTAATTTCATCATGGTTCACAAATTTACTAAGAGATGGCAGCACTATCGGATGTGAAAAAATCAATTAGTGGATTTGTTCACATTTGAAAAACAACAAAATCACTAATTGATTTCATCATGGTTCACAAATTTACTAAGAGATGGCAGCACTATCGGATGTGAAAAAATCAATTAGTGGATTCGTTCACATTTGAAAAACAACAAAATCACTAATTGATTTTATCATGGTTCAGAAATGTACTAAGAGATGGCAGCACTATCGGATGTGAAAAAATCAATTAGTGGATTCGTTCACATTTGAAAAACAACAAAATCACTAATTGATTTTATCATGGTTCAGAAATGTACTAAGAGATGGCAGCACTATCGGATGTGAAAAAATCAATTAGTGGATTCGTTCACATTTGAAAAACAACAAAATCACTAATTGATTTTATCATGGTTCACAAATGTACTAAGAGATGGCAGCACTATCGGATGTGAAAAAATCAATTAGTGGATTCGTTCACATTTGAAAAACAACAAAATCACTAATTGATTTTTTCACATCCGATAGTGCTGCCATCTCTTAGTAAATTTGTGAACCATGATGAAATCAATTAGTGTGAACAAATCCACTAATTGATTTTTTCACATCCGATAGTACTGCCATCTCTTAGTAAATTTGTGAACCATTATGGAGGGATTTATTTAAGGACCGCATTTGAAAACTGTCGATGCTTAATTTTTAGTTTTGGGAACCTGTAGTTCTGAAATAACATAAGAGATGGCAGTACTGGTATTAAAAATTGAATAACGTATTGTTTATTTGTTTTTCCAACCAGCAGTTTCATCCCCTAATTTTACAAATGAAAGAAATAAAACAACATAAATCATTTCAAATATATTTATTGGTATTTTCAAACAAAATACAAATTATTATTTACGTATTATTACATTTTATAAAATAATATTTCAACAATGAAGCCTGGCGCTGCTTCCTGGGGGTGCTGTGGTGGACGAAGAGCTTCTTCTTGACCCTGTTCATCACTTCAGCAACTGTCCCTAGAAACACACAAAAATTTAATTAGAAATATACACAATTATTAGGCTATAGAAATGTTGTAAACACATTTTAACAATTTAATTTATTACTCACATAAATATTGAAGTATGTGGTTCACTTGGTAGCTTCCGGGATGCTCCAGGTGACCTATTGAGATGATGTCCACGATGATTACTGCTACGTTGACGCTGTCGTAACTCTTGTTCGAAAATGATGTACAGCAGGGTCTAGAGATCTGAAATTCAGTTCATAAATAAATTAATATTATTCAAAATTATATCTTCAAATTTGAAATCTAGGAATTATGTTTTTGTTTAGAATTTATTGTTTTTATTTGACAAATGTTGAGATGGGTTATTTTAATATTGTGTGAAACATACATCTATTTAAATGATATTATTAAATAATTAAATAATACTGCATTTATTATACAATTTAGTTTCATATGTTGGTACAAAATAGTAGACTACTCACACCAAACTGAACTGACGCTTCTAGGCATTTGGAACTGTCTTCGTTTCATCTCGAATATCTGATTTGTAGTGCTTAAAATAGATCATTTTAAAATTTATTTATGTAGTGTGATTAATTCATTTGATTATTGAAATTTCATTGCTTAAAATTGAATATCCATGGCAGGAAAACCAAAGTAAGTACATAACCAACAAATTGTGACACTTTTTTACATTTATCTGTTGTAGTATTCGTAGAAATAAATTCAATACACTAGCAGATAAAAATGTATCGCCAAAAGGCCGAGGAATTATTAAAAAAGGCGATGCCAGGTTGAAAATTATCCAAAAAACTAGATCAAAATTAGTTGACGCGAGAGATCGACTAGCACAAATGGCAAAAAAGACTGACGCCAGGGCTAAAATACTAAAACTACGTCAACTGCGAACTACTGTAAGTTAAATTAATACATTTTAAACACAATATAAATGAATATTTACAGGGGGTGTCATCAGAAACAGTTCGACCAGTTGGTTCTAGCATTTTAGTCAAAACAGATCGAAATGGTAAAATTAGTCTGAGCACTAACAAAATACACAAAAATAAGTCACCTACAGATATGAACACTGCAATTCGCAAAGAATTAGGTTTAGTTTCCAGTCAAAGAAAGATGATAACGCCTCCGAAAAGAGAAATGGTTCGACAGATTCAAAGATCTCCTCCAACTTTCAGGTTAAATTCTGAGAGATACAACTTAACTGAAGGTAAGAGAGTGTTCTATCAACTGTCAAAATACTTCATCAATATTTTCCAGCATTTGTTCCTCCTCCAGTTATCAAAAGAACAATTCGCAACGACATAATTCGCGAGATGCCTCCTTTACCAGATTTTTCTCAACCGCGCGTCGATCAAAATCTTTACACATGGGTGCGACCTCTAGCACGACCCATGCCGGAACCTCGCAAACCATTAGCTATGGACTCGGTTCGACAGTCTGTAGAAGTCACAGCGCGAAATAATTTAATAATGGACCAATCTGACGATTGGTCCTACGCGGACCCGAATGTTAGGTCGTTTAAAATCTCTTCTATGTTCGCGGATGATGACGAAATGGAGCAGAGTCCTCCGAGGAGTATGACAAGCGCGCAGAGGATGAAGACCGGGGTTCATGCCCGGTTGGACACCCCGAAGATTCCTGGACAGTCGCAAGGAATCTTCGCGCAGACAAAAATGAAGGCCGTTGTTCCAATTGGACATAGAATTGTTGTTTCTAATCTGCAAGCTACTGTTACTCAAGATGATATTCGGGTGAGCATTTTTGGCAGTATTCGCTTCTTATATTTTTAAAACCATTTACACATTTGTGACTGTATTTTAACAGTTATTTTTGAAAGTTTTCTTGAAGCATTTTGGGGGAAGTCTCAGTTAATAATTGAGTTACAATAAATTTTGACATAATCAAAAATATGTAGAATAGTATTGGCTACAATTTTTATTTGAAACTTTTTTGCAATATTTTGGTTTGTTTTCAAGTTATTGAAATGGGATTCTGTTTTTTATTTAGTTAACTTGAATGCCTATCAAGTTTTTGAGGCATATCTCAGTAAATAATTGAGTTACAACAAATATTGTAATATATAAAAATATGTAAAATTGTATTTGCTACAAGTTTTACTTGAAGCATTTTTCTCTAAAACGATTAGGGAACGTTTAACAACAATGCAAATTTAGTATTGTTTCAAAAACAAATAGTAATCAAGATTTTGTTGCATCATACAAATGGTGTCACCAAGTGTTTCTGAATTATTTTAGAGAAAAATGCTTCAAGTAAAATTAGTAGAGAATTTAGCTGTCTACAAGTTTAATTTGAAGCATTTTTCTGTAAAATAATTCAGGAACGATTGGCATCATTATTTGTTAAAGTTGTGTTGATTACAACAATACTTTATTTGAATAGCTGTCAATAATTTTTGAATTATTTTAGAGAAAAATGCTTCAAATAAAACTTGTAGAAAACTAAATTTCCTATCGATTTTATCTGAAGCATTTTTCTTTAAAATGATTCAGGAACGTTTAACAGCAATACAAAGTTGGTATTGTTGTAATCACCGAATAAATCGTTGCAATCAGACAAATGGAACTGCCAGTTGTTCATGAATTATTTTAGAGAAAAATGCTTCAAGTAAAACTTGTAGAAAACTAAATTTCTTATCGATTTTATTTGATGTATTTTTCTCTAAAATAATTCAGGAACATTTGACAGCGATGCAAACTTGGCATTGTTGTAATCAACCAATACAAAAAGATGAACAATTTTATTTAAAACATTTTTCTTTATTTTGTACCGTTTTTAAGTTATTTAATCGGAATCTGTTTTATATTTAAATAAATTGAAGGGCCTAGTTGGTTTTTGGGGCATATTTCAGTAAATAATTGAGTTAATCAAATATTTTTTCTTATAAAATCATCCGAAATTCCTCAGGAGCTTTTCGAAGACATCGGCGAGCTCTTAGTCTCGCGTTTAGTTCGGCCAGGTACCGCCGAAGTCATCTACAAGAACTTAAAAGACGCTCAAAAAGCAGTGGACACTTACCATAACCGCCAACTAGATGGACAACCAATGAAGTGCCTCTTGGTTAACAAACGTCCGGTTAACAACCCCACTGCTCCCGCGTTGAAAACAACGAAGACAACAAGGTATGTTGTGTGTATGATGTGTAAACCACGGCGAAACTAATGTCTGATATGTTGTGTTAGTGTGTTGAGGACTTCTGGAGGGGTGGTGAAGAAGACGGTGGCAAACCGGAAGAGTTTTTCCGAAAAGGTGCTTCCTGATATTAGCACAATACATCAAGTATTGTTTCATAAAACTTAAGATATTTTAATTTGATTCTTGCATCTAAACAAAATAAATAATTAACGAATTTTGATTTTCTATTGTTTGTTTTTTAATTATGAAACAAATGTTCTGATTATTATTAAGGGTTGTATTTGTACAATAAAATAAATAACCTTCAGCTTATGAAAACAATTGACAGTTTGTAGATTATATTCCTGTGTATTTATATAATAAAATAAATAATTAAAACTTGTTTGTTTGTCTTTGAATTATTTTATTAAATAGGGGAGGAAGACAGCTGTGAAACAATTGGCTAAGGTAGGTATGGAAAACAATTGAATACTGTAAAAGAAATTATAAAAGACTTTATAACAATTGGCAGTCTATAATAAAAGAAATAGTTAAATTTAGTAGATTTTTTTATCGTTCAATTATTTAAATTAGAGTAGGAAGACAGCTGTGAAACAATTGAGAATCTAATGAGGTGAGTATGAAAAACAATTGAACTATAAACATAATTTAATACTGCAATAAAATATAAAAGACTTTTGAATTAAGATTACAAACAATTGGCAGTTGCTAATAAGAAAAGAAATAGTTAAATTTATTTGTTTGTCCTTGAATTAATTTATGAATTAGGGTAGGCAGTAAGCTGTGAAACAATTGAGAAGCTAATGAGGTAAGTATGGAAAACAATTGAACTATTAAAATAGTTTAATACTGCAATAAAATATAAAAGACTTTTCAATTAAGATCTGCAACAATTGGCAATTTGTAATATAAAAAGAAATAGTTTATTTATTTATAAATTAGAGTAGAAAGACTGCTGTGAAACAATTGAGAAGCTAAGGTGTATTTGAAAAACAATTGAACTAGACAAACAGTTGAATACTGCAAAGAAAACAACAATAAATTGTTTAAGTTATTCATTTTTTTTATGATGAAGAATAATAATCTAAAATTCTTTATTATTTCAGTAAAACTCAAAACACTTGAACTTATCTTTTGTTTTGTGGAAAACAAATGACTGTCGTGTGTTGCTACCTAGCGGGAATTCGAAGAATTAAAATGTATTTATACAGATTGTTTTATTTATTTCATTGTACACATGAAATTAAATTCATTTATAAGATTATTAAACAAAAATTGTTGCGAAAATAAATATGAGTCTACCTAATCTATTTTCATTTCTATCCAATACCAAAATTACAAATCACAACTTTAAGATTAGGTGCGCAGAATTTGTATGTGTAATTCGGGTTACAAAGATTAAAATTTGAATCTTACAGATTTAATACTCAAAGGTTTAAAATAATAAATACGTTAAACAGTTATAAGACATCGTATTTCGATGCAAGTTACCCAAAATAACTTTCAAAATCATGTGTAAAAGAACTAAATTTTGACGTTTCCAACTGAAATAGGGTTTAATGCTTTCATATAAATACACGCATTGGCACAAAGGCAGTTATTCCATCGAAGTAATAAAATAAAAAATCCATTATGGAATGTTACAAAAAAACAACGTTTCAATCTTAGAAATAAAAAATGGCATACATTAAAATAATATTTACAAAACGTCTCGAACTAAAATAAACAACAAGTGGGGGCTTACGTATTTATTTCCTTCTGACGACAGATTTCCCGAAGACTTCGCGTTTCTTGTTGTCTGCATTTCTCAACACTTCCGCATACGACAAATCCAATCTTTTGAGCTTGTTAAGGTCTTGAGACGCCGTACTGGGTTTGAAGTCCCAGTTCTTTTCACAGCGAGCCGATTTGCCACTGTTTTGGCTTGGAGTAGGCGAAGAAACATTCCTATTTGAGGACCAGAATTGCAGAGTGCTTCCATTCCAAACTTGAGTATTATCAGCGATTGTATTCGGTCTTTGTTCTTTCCGTTTCTTTCCAGGATTATTTCCAGACAGATAGTTAATCCTCGGGCTCAAAGGGAGAACGGGAGAATCTGATCTTTCCACGAATTGTTTCTTGTTGTTCTTCTTCGATGCAGACTTCTTTCTGACATTAACAGAGACTGATAAATACTCCAGTGGTTCTCGTTTATACGGAGTTAGAACAGGGGCTTTAGTTTCTTCTTTTGGCACAATTTTATTAACCTCTTTCTTCTGTTCAACTTCTTGGGCTTTAACAGTCTGCACGTCAGGAACTGGAGGAATATTTTCAACGACAGTTTGTGGTTCAGTCGATTTAGTTGAAATATCTGATACAACACTTTGATTGTCATCAGTAAAATCGATTCCCGGGAACTCTTCAGTTGCTGGAGTAACTGGAGGAACTTTAGGTATATTAACAACAGGTGTACTGTCATCAAGAAGTGGTAGGTCTTCCCCTTCGTCTTTATTCTCAGCAGCTTTCTTCAAAACTGTAAAGATCTCCTTGAAAAGTTCTCTATATTCCGGCCGGTTCCTAAATCGACTATCAATTGGACTTGCATCATCATAGATGCTAAATTTACAGTCTTCCCCGTCAGCAATTGTGCATAAGAATGAGCCAGGTCTTCCATCAGTCTGCGTAGATTTATTGCTAGTCTCATCTGCAAATCCTGAAGAAGAAGTTTCCGCCTCTGAAAAGTCTGTTGGAGTTTGTGAAAATGTCTTGCGGTCTTTCGAGTTTTTGATTTGATTGTAACTATCTCCGTGACCGCTTTCTTCGTCGGTGTCTTTTCCATGAAGGTTGTTGAAGTCTCCCGACATTTGGAGCTCTTCTTGAAGAGATAAGCAATTGTTTGGTGGTTTGTGAGTCGTGTGGTTTCTATTGACTGCTAGAAGAGCTTCATACTTCTCGACCAAATCTCGGTAGAGATTATTTGATTGTCCAGTCGAGTCCTAAAATATCGTAAAGAGTTAGTATTTCGGCATGCGATATGTCTGTTATTTTTTAGCAACGTTTGTTAGTTTAGTTTAGCTACAGATTAGAAAACATAAACGCCGTTTGAACAATCGATTGAGCTGTTAAAAAATATTTGTAGTATAATATACCCCCCCCCCCCCATACGATTTCGTTTTTATTGCATTTTCAGCGTATTTAGCGTCTAAAATAATTCATGAAAATTTTGACTGTTGTAATCAGAAATATGATGCTGCCAAACATTCCTAAAATGTTTTAGAGAAATATCATTGAATTAAAACTTATTCTTATTTTACTAGAAGTATTAGGGAACGTTTGACAACAATGCAATAATGCAAACATTGTTGCAATAAACAAATAATTATCAAGATTTTGTCGCATCATACAAATGTTCCTGAATTATTTTAGAGAAAAATGCTTCAAATGAAACATGTAAAGAATTAAATTTCCTATCTATTTTATTCGAAACACTTTTCTCTAAAATGATTCAGGAACGTTTAACAGGAATACAATGTTGGTATTGTTGTAATCAACGAACAAATTGTTGCAAACTGACAAATGGTACTGCCAGATGTTCATGAATTATTTTATAGAAAAATGCTTCAAGTAAAACTTATAGAAAACTAAATTGTCTATCGGTTTTATTTGAAACATTTTTCTCTAAAATGATTCAAGTGCATTTGACAGCGCTGTAAACTTGGTATTGTTGTAATCAATCAATAAATTGTTGTAATCAGATAAATGGTGCTGCCAAACGTTCCTGAATTATTTTAAAGAAAAATGCTTCAAGTAAAACTTGTAGACTATTAAATTATCTACCAGTTTTACTTGAAGAATTTTTCTCTAAAGTGATTAGGAAAGGTTTGATAGCCATGCAAACTATTTAATTGTTGTAATCTATTGAAAAAACTATTTTACTCAAAAGATTGTTCAGAATTATAGTCGAAATATTAGTGAATATAAAACAAATACACACAAGGCACATTAGAATGTTTTAGAAGACACTAAAAATAAAGAAGATAAGTTACTATTTCGTTAATCTGTAGCATAAATTAGTATTCAAAAAGCAAAATTACTTACTAATTCTATGATGATATGACAGGGCAGTGTAAAATACACATGCTCTCATTATTAATATAATATATTATCAAAAACTGTACAGTTTTTACAACATAATAAATACAACAGTCTGTTTAATTAAATAATAAACTATCTAAACATTAATATATCAAGGCCACTTATAAATTTGCATTCCGATTGCTTAAGTTAAGATTTACAAAATAATTTGTAAGGTTTCATGCATTGAAAGTCCACTGAAAAGGAAGAAAACAAACTAAATGACGTTTAAACTTCAATTTGTTATTGTTGCAATCAACGAATATTAATCAAGATTTTGTTGCATAAGTCGTTCCTGAATTATTATACAGAAAAATGTTTCAAGTAAAACTTATAGAAAATTAAATTTCCTATCTATTTTATTTGAATAATTTTTCTCTAAAATGATTCAGTAACGTTTGATTGTTGCAATCAACGAATAGTAATCAAGATTTTGTTGTATTAGACAAATGGTGTCACCAAGCGTTCCTAAATTATTTTAGAGAAAAATGCTTCAAGTAAAACTTGTAGACAACTAAATTGTCTATCGTTTTTATTTGAAACATTTTTCTCTAAAGTGTTTCAGTAACGTTTGACAGCAATGCAAACTTGGTATTGCAACAGTAATCAAGATTTTTGCTGCATCAGATAAATGGTGTCACACATCGTTTATGAATTATTTTAGAGAAAATTGCTTCAAGTGAAACTTGTGGACAACTAAATTGCCTATCGTTTTTATTTGAAGCATTTTTTTTTTCAAATTGTTTCAGTAACGTTTGACAGCAATGCAAACTTGGTATTGTAATAGTAATTAAGATTTTTGCTGAATCAGATAAATGGTGCCACAAAACGTTTATGAATTATTTTAGAGAAAAATGCTTCAAGTAAAACTTGTAGACAATTAAATTATCTATCGGTTCTATTTGAAGTATTTTTCTCTAAAATGATTCTTGAAGAATGTATTCTAGCTTTTCATGGGACCTTCTAACAACTAATCAGTACTGTGTTTGCAACTTGTCATGTGTCATAATAAAACAAAGTAACAATAATGGCAATCGTCTAGGGGTGTAAAAGAACGGAATTAACAAATAATCTCTCAAAATTAAGCAAAACTCAAGCAAGATAGTGTACAGTGTTGGTGTAGACAATTTCCAGATAACGGACAGCAGTCTACGAAGTACTGACGTGACCTCACAGTAACCCTATTAAAAAAACCAAAAATGAACGACTTATTCTGACTTATTATGTGCTTTGGCCTGTTTATGAGGTTTTACGGTAGTGCGACATTTTACAAAACACAGTTGATCATAAAAGCGTGGTAACATGCAATCTAAAAGCGTCTAAACTTACTGGACATTCATCAGGCTAGGATGCATCCCAAAACAAATAAAATAAACACTTACATCATAAGAGATATTCACGAAAGCTTAGGAAGCCCAAAAAATTGCTTAGGTGTCTTAAGCTCACCTGCTGTATGTTCAAAGACACAGAGGAGCGGTATCTTGTCTCGCCGATGAGGGCGTCCATCATGCTCATGTTATCATCGTCTTCTTCCTCTGTGTCCAAGATGGACATGTCGTCTGCATTGCGCAAGCAGCGAGAACACAACTGGCCTTGCCTACAGACAAATAAATTAACACTAATTTAATTAATTCGTAACTGTTACGCAAATACATTAAAATTTTTATCTAAAGAGCCCGTTGATCTGCAATTGCAAATCTTTCCTGTATTATTAACAAAACTACGATGAATCCAATTTTTCAGACTGCATTCAAATATCTCTTCTAAATTTCGAGATATGGCCGTCCAAATGAAGACATTTTATTTTATCCAACACCTCTCAATAAATGCTCTATAACTATAGCGATTTTAAACAAGGAAAGTAACAGATTACCCACTAGTGGGTATAATTTTGAGAAAAGATACTAGTGAGTTATTTTCTATTTATAACAACAATAACCCCTTAGTAACTACTTCGATTGACATTTAGAAAATTTAAAGCATATCACTGTCAAATATTATTTCTTTAATAAATTTTGTATTTATTAAGAGATGTTGGATAAAGCGTTATACTTCACACGTGGGCAAAGTGGAATTACCCACTCGATGAAATTATCACACAACTGTACTAAAATTTCTCTCCTGAATAATTCCTTACTTTGCCCACTTGTAAATTAAATAACTATTAAACGGCAAAAAATAGAAAGAAAGTTTTCAAATATAAATTGTAGCCAATTCTATTCTACATATTTTTGAATATGACAACATTTACTGTATCTCAATTATTTACTGAGATATTCCCGGAAAACTAGCTAGACCTTCAAGTCAACTAAATAAAAAAAAGTTTCCGCTTAAATAACGTGAAAACGGTACAAAATACAGGAAAAAGTTTCAAATAAAAATTGTAGCCAATTCTATTCTACATCTTTCTGAATATAACAAAATTTACTGTAACTCATTTATTTACTGAGATATTCCCGAAAAACCAGCTAGACCTTCAAGTAAACTAAATAAAAAACATAAATTTCCGCTAAATAACTTGAAAACAGTACAAAATATAGAAAAATGTTTCAAATAAAAATTGTAGCCAATTCTATTCTACATCTTTTTGTATATAACAAAATTTACTGTAACTCGATTATTTATTGAGATATCCGATCTTTAAGTACACTACTACTTCCGATTGAAAGATTGCTACTAAAATCTAATCAGTTAATAATTTGAACATTGAAGTTCTACATATGAAATTTAAAAATTATATTGTCAACTAACAAAATATAGAGGTAGAAACTTACCGAACTTCATCAAGAGTGTTAAGTTCATCATGCATGCTCTTCATGTCTTCATCTCTTGTGCTGGCGTTCAACAGCTGGTTCTCGAGTTGTTGGTTTTCTTGCACTAAAGCAGCTAATTGTTCTTCTAATTCTACGACTCTTCGTTGGTCTCTAACACTTCTTGTTCGACAATCGCGTAATTGTGTCAACATTGCAGATAGTTGTTCTGTATCAGATTCGCTGATGGCACTATCGCAGACATCGGAAGAAGATAGTGGTGTTTTGAAAGGTGATGTGGAAGATGTGGTGCGACATTGTGGAGAGGTTTGGCTTGTGCTATCGCATTGTACCTGAAAAAATAATTATGAGGTTAGTTTTATCATTTGGTAACTTCCCGAAGAAGTGTATTACTTGTTTATCTTGCAAAGCATCGTGGACCTCTCTTCTGACAGGTGTGACCTTTACTTCGATGCGTTCCACCTTTTCACACTTCCTCTTGTACAGATCTAACTCCCTTGTTAGTTGTTCAACTGTGGTTTGGAGTTCTTCACATTTTGCTTCTAAAGCGTCAACATTTGCGCACATAGACTTAATCTGTTTCTTGTCGCTTGCAGCATCGAGGGTGAGGCGGTGGTTGGCGCGTTCCAAGTCATGGATGGACACTTCTAATTGCTCGTAGATTCGAAGACGAGAGTCGTTGACTTCTCGAAGAGCTACTGTTTGTTTTGTTAGGTACTGCAAAGAAAAATACAAGCTAGAATAGTACAATATAACCCCCCCCCCCCCCCCCCATACTATTTAGTTTTTATTGCATTTTCAGCGTATTTAGCTTCTAAATTAATTCCTGTAAGATTTGATTGTTGTAATCACAAATGATGCTACCAAACGTTCCTGAATTGTTTTAGAGGAAAATGCTTCAAGTAAAACTTGTAGAAAACTAAATTTACTATCTGTTTTATTTGAAGCATTTTTCTGTAGAATCCTTAGGAAACGCTTGACACTCATGTAAACTTAGTATTGTTGCAATCAACAAATTGTAATCAAGATTTTACAGATGGTGCCACAAAACGTTTATGAATTATTTTAGAGCAAAATGCTTCAAGTAAAACTTGTAGATAATTAAATTTCCTATCTGTTTTATTTGAAGCATTTTTCTCTAAAATCATTAAGAAATGCTTAACAGTCATGTAAAGTTAGTATTATTGCTATCAACTAATTGTAATCAAGATTTTATAAATGATGCCACAACACGTTTATGAATTATTTTAGAGAAAAATGCTTCAAGTAAAACTTGTAAAAAAATAAATTTCCTATCTGTTTTATTTGAAGCATTTTTCTCTAAAATTATTAAGAAACGCTTGACAGTCATGTAAACTTAGTATTGTTGCAATCAACAAATTGTAATCAAGATTTTACAAATGTTGCCACAAATCGTTTATGAATTATTTTAGAGAAAAATGCTTTAAGTAAAACTTGTAGACAACTAAATTTTCTACTTGGTTTACTTGAAGCATTTTTCTTTAAAATGATTAGGGAATCCTTGACAACAATACGAACTTTGTATTGTTGTAATCAATTACTGTGGTAAATCAGATGTCATCGTGAGGATATTGACCTCTATTCAAAAAGAAAACACGGATTAAATTGTTCTTTATATAACAACTTTCCGATATTTCATATTTCTTTTACAATGCAATGACCGTGAATTAATAAGATAAGTGAAATTGAAATATATTTATATGCATTTCTTTGCTGTTCAGAACGTAATTTACCTTATAATCTTTGCAAGAAATAAATTATACTGTTTTAATTTTATGAAACGCAAGCTTTTTGCTTTTCTACGTTTTCTTAAATAATCTGAGGCTTCTTTTTCGATGAGAGAAAAAGATACTTAGTAAAGACTTGTTTAAAAATTCTACGCACCTCTATTTCTTGTGTCTGGTCTTCTATAATATTCTGATGTTGTTTAAGACTTGTTTCCAATTCCTTGTTTCTTTCCAATAACGTTTTTCCCAGTTCTGCCGCCAGTTGTAGATCTGTAAAAGAATAAAAATATTTCAGTTAGTTTCTAATTTATTTCGCAGAAGTTCGCCAATTAAAAATGCTATCACTTATTCATTATTTTAAACTTTAAAATTAATTAATTAAATGTAACGAACTGTGTAACAAATATGAGAAAAAATACAGAAGTAGTTTCACAAACAATTAAAAATTTTAGCAGGAATTCTTCGTCATTTAAAACTTTAATATTTCTGTACGAAAGATATCAATTTAGTAATGCTTTTAGCATGCCATTCAACTAAGTTTAACGGTCTATTTGTCGTAAGTAGTCTACAAACCAACTTTATCGGGCCACTTGCCAAAATAACCGTCGAGAAATTTATAGTTATTTGCACATAGCATACTAAAGTTCAAACTCAAATTTAGAGCACACTAAATGATTTAACTAAAAATTGTTGATTGTTCTAGACGTAGAAATTAATTTTCTACAACATTTATTTGAAGAATTTTCCTATAAAATAAACAGGAAAACAATGATTTTAATATAAATAAATCAAGGTTACTCAAAAAAGCATAAATAATGTTTTTTATCGTCAACTGTTATTATAGTAGATACTTTCTTTGCGTACAAATTATTTAACAACAAAAACGCATTAGTTTAACAATTATTAGATATTAAATTGCCACACACAAACAATTAGACTTGAAGTACATGTAAATAAGACACAAATACTTTTACACAATTATATAAGTTTCTGTCCTACTTGCAAAGCATTTCACATACGCTATGATCAAAAGATACGTGAAATTTAGTTTTCTAAACATTATACAACGTCATTTGTAACCAGTTGATCATACTAGAGGTCTACTTCATTTATATAACTAACATTTTGCTGCGTATGTTTCAATTTATCATAAGTGTTAGATTGCAACAATGACTGGATTAGATATCAACAATGAAATCGCTGTAAAACGTTCCAGAATTTTTTTTAGAGAAAAATGCTTCAAGTAAAACTTTTAGACAACTAAATTTACTATCTGTTTTATTTGAAGCATTTTTCTATAAAATAATTCAGAAACGCTTGACAACGCTGTAAAGATAACATTGTTGCAATCAACGAAATGTATGTGTAGTAAATAAATGGTGCCCGCAAACGTTTCTGAATTTTTTTAGAGAAAAATGCTTCAAGTAAAACTTGTAGACAACAAAATATTCTATCGGTTTTATTTGAAGCATTTTTCTATAAAATAATTGAGAAACGCTTGACAACGATGGAAAGATGTTATTGTTGCAATCAACGAATTGGGTTGCAATTAGACAAATGGTTCCGCTAAACGTTCCCGAATTTTTCTAGAGAAAAATGCTTCAAGTAAAACTTGTAGACAATTAAATTTTCTACCAGTTTCACTTGAAGTATTTTTCTCTAAAATGATTTGTCAATCCAAAATAAATATAATTAAACATCTATAATCGCCATTGATTCATGCAGTGATCCATATCAAAATATATAACAAAAATCCATGAAATGCTAAATAAAATTTCTAATTTTGGAAAACCGGAAGACCTCATACAAGGTGTATATTCTTCATATTTGATGTTGAAATACAATGATATTTATATTTCTACACAGCCAATTTGCTGTGCATTTATTACAGCAAAGAATTTTATGAATGAACAAATAATTATCATTAAAGAAACTCTGTATTAATTAATGTATAACTAATTAACATGGCTGCGATACTAATTTAAGTTACAGTGAATTATAAATTAGTTTATAAGAGAACAGAAATTTTGTTAAGAATTTCTTGTACTTTCAAAAATACAATTTTAAAGAATGTGAATTTCTTTTGCTTCTATCTCCCAAACGAAATATTTCTCAGCAATAATTCTGGTCTTGTTCGATGAGCCAATTCGTCTTGAAACTTTTTTGTATTTACAGTTTTTTTCTAAAATGTACAGGAAGGAAGCTACAGTCAAAAAACTAAACCAAGACCGAAAAGTACAGTACTATTAAATAGAGATTCTTATCTTATCAACCAGATGTTCCAGTTTGACATTTATGGTGATTGATGGTAATGGCACATAATTAGGGTACAATAGGACATGAATTCTTTTCTATTAACACCTCATTAGCAGATTAGAGTTGAACATTTCTTAGAATAACATAAAAATTTAAAAATCATCGTTATATAAACACTTTATCGACAAAAATTATAAACTGCTTTAATTTCTGAACCGTTTGAAATATCGAGACGAAATTTTCAGCACCGTTTTGTTGTACTTAAATACATATATTATAGGTAGTTTTTCAATTTTCTGATTACTTTTTCCAGCAAATTTTCAAATGCAAAAATAGATTTGATTTTTGTAATCAGACAAATTGCGCTGCCAAATGTTCCTGAATCATTTTAGAGAAAAATGCTTGAAGTAAAAAATGTAGAAAACTTAATTCTCTACAAGTTTTATTTGAAGCATTTTTCTCTAAAATAATGCAGAAACGTTTGATTGTTGTAATCAATATCAATTTTGTTGCAATCAAACAAATGGTGCTGCCATGCGTTTCTGAATCATTTTAGAGAAAAATGCTTCAAGTAAACATTGTAGAAAACTTAATTTTCTGCAAGATTTACTTGAACCATTTTTCTGTAAAATGGTTCAGAAACGTTTAATTGTTGCAATCAATCCCGACATTGTTGTATACAGACAAATGGTGTTCCCTGGCGTTACTGAATTATTTTAGAGAGAAATGCTTCAAGTAAAACTTGTAGAAAATTAAATTCTCCATCTGTTTTACTTGAAGCATTTTTCTCTAAAATGATTCAGAAACGTGTTATTGTTGTATTAATTACAAAGTTATCGAGAAATCGCTGCAGATTTGATTGTTGCAATCAGACAAAAAGGGGTGCCGGTGCCGGGCGTTACTGAATTATTTTAGAGAGAAATGCTTCAAGTAAAACTTATAGAAAATTAAATTCTCTGTCAGTTTTTCTTGAAGCATTTTTCTCTGAAACAATCTGACAACGTATATTTCAAACAAGTATTAGTAATTGTGTTTGTTGCAAGGCAATTCCTAAAGACATTGTAAGTAAAAGTAACGTCCTATATTTTAAATTACTCTATTGTTGTCTGGTACTATTACATTTGAACTTTTACTTTTTAAAACGTTGTATTTTCAAATTTGATTACTTTTAATCCCGGCGCCAAAATACAACAATTGACATTGAAATTGTATCATTTTTATCTGAACTTGAGACAATGGAAGTATCACCAGATGTCCAAAAGTATATTGATAAGGAAAGCAAAGATAAATATGTATATTTAATCTTTTAAAAGTAAATTTAACTTAAACTGCGTCCAATAATTTATGTGGAAACAATTTTTAGTTTATTTACAATACAAGAATTTGTAAACAACTTAAAATAGATTTCTGTGTTAGTTTACAATATGATCAATCATGTTTTAATACATTTTGTAGGTTATACGGTATACAGTTTGATTTTTTTTTTCAATAAATTAAATTCTGGAGCTTAATTAGAAGAAGGAATAAAACTTTGTAAGAAACAAACGTCTATTAGTTTATAATATATGGTTATTAGATGACGAAGCAGTAAACAAATTAATTTCCTATGTCCTGTTTTGTGAGAAAATTAAATAAAAATAATATAAAAACATGTATCTTATAAAACATAATTTAAAAGTGATTCTAACATTTAATATATTCAATAAATATTTAGAGTAATATTCCAAATTACTGAGGAAATTTCTACTGAACCCGATTAATATTTTTATTGATACTTCGCAGATAATAAACAACCTTTATACTGTGTCGAACCATGCGCGTACATTCCCTGAATTAAAGTGAAGGTGTATACACAATATCAAAATGTATACAAAGATAAAAGCAGGTTTGATAAAAGTATATTACGTGTTCTAAAAATAAACATGTTTTCGTTCAGCTTAATCGTTTGACGTGTGTTAAATGTTTCTGAATTGTTTTACAAAAAATGCTGCAAGGAAAATAAACAGGGAATTTAATTTTCTGCACGTTTTACTTGAAGCATTTTTCTCTAAAATGATTCAGAAACTTTGATTGTTGCAGTATTGTTGCAATCAGATATATGGTCCTACCAGAAGTTTCTGTTTTTGCTCTAAAATAATTCAGTAACGATTTACAGCAATGCAAACTTAGTATTGTTGCAATCAACGAATAAATTGTTGCAATAGATAAATGGTGTTGCCAAATCTTTCTGATTGTTTTAGAGAAAAATGCTTCAAGCAAATCTTATAGAAAATTAAATTGTCTATCTGTTTTATTTGAAGCATTTTCCTCCAAAATAATTCATTAAAGTTTGAAAGCAATGCAAACTTAGTATTGTTGCAATCAACGAAAAAATTGTTGCAATAGATAAATGGTGTTGCCAAATCTTTCTGAATTGTTTTAGAGAAAAATGCTTCAAGCAAATCTTATAGAAAATTAAATTGTCTATCTGTTTTATTTGAAGCATTTTTCTCCAAAATAATTCAGTAACGTTTGAAAGCAATGCAAACTTGGTATTGTTGCAATAAACGAATAAATTGTTGCAATAGATAAATGGTGTTGCCAAATCTTTCTGAATTGTTTTAGAGAAAAATGCTTCAAACAAATCTTATAGAAAATTAAATTGTCTATATGTTTTATTTGAAGAATTTTTCTCTAAATTAATTCAGTAACATTTGACAGTAATGCAAATTTGGTATTGTTGTAATCAACGAATAAATTGTTGCAATTTACAAATAGTGCTGCCAGGCGTTTCTGATACATTTTAGAGAAAAATGTTTCAAGTAAATCTTGTAGAAAATTAAATTTTCTATCTGTTTTATCTGAAGCATATTTCTCTAAAACGATCCAAAAGGGTTTGACAGCACAAATAAAAGTTAAATATCTTTACCTTCTGGTCCACGAAGACACTCAAGTTCAATAGAATAATCCCAACAGTCCAAAGAGTTCAACTGAGGAGACAAGTCTCCAGTGTCTACTTTTTCACTCATTTTGTCCACAAATTTAACAATTAATTAACAACAAACAATATACGATCAATCAATCATTGTAGTTACACATCACTAAAGCTCAATTGTCACTGATAAAACCATTCGAAAACAAAATCATGCCGGAGGCCTTGATAAAGTAAAACAATCACCGGTGCTCCTGCTGCCGAGTCCAACAAACAACTGACTATCGGAGTAAACAACTGACTATCAATACCTCTCACTGCTAGGCTTCTACTAACGCAGTGTAAGTAAGAGGTTACTGTTGTAAGTTCTTTTGAGACTGGTGCACGATATGATGCACTTACTGCAGTAATTTAAGTGGTGGGGGGTTCGAAGACAGGTGAATGTCTTTACGGAATACCTCGAAGTTATTGTTGTGGAGTAGATGAGGTACAGGACCGTATTCATTAAAAAATTTAGAAGATTTACACAAATTACAAATGTTTAAATTTTCAACAATTTCGGAAAGGAAATTTGCTCGTTTTAACCGTGTTATAAGAAGAGCAGCAATTTGAAGTTGTTGACAAGACATCAGAGAGCATTAAGGCACTGTCTTGCTAGCCTAGAGGCTTTGGGTTCATTGTCAAGTGTGAAAACGACACAATTAATTTAGGAACAAAATATCTCAACTTACAAAAACAAAACCTAAAATTGTCATTAGTAACTGTATTTTTCGATAATTCATGACAACAATCGAGATCTGAAATTGCAGATCTTACCTGGAAGGCACTAATTTATTTAATTATTAGCTAGAGATTTTTTTTTCAAATTTTAAATATATTTCAAACCAACATAAAATAGTGAAATAGTATTTTAGGGTGCTTATCCGTTGAAAACTCACTACCGAAAATTTTGACCAATCACAACACTTCCCTTACTTACTTGCGCGGAAGGTAAAAAATATTTAACTGAACAAAAAAAAATGTTTTATCATTCCCAGTTGTCATTCAAATATATAATCTGATGAGATCTGCAACTGCTGAGCCAGCGCATTCAAACTCAACAAAAATATTAACAAAGTATTGTATTTTATTTTTGCGGTAAAGTTTGTTAAAATATATATTTGATTTTCCAGAAAATAAATAAAATTAGATTTTAAAATCTGCGCTTTTTGGTGGATGCGCCAAGGGTTGAAAATATTTTTTTTGACAATATTTGTTAATATATTTAATTTATTTGTTTCCTAAGTTGTAGTTAAGTGTTGAGGCAACATTATTGTTGAATCAGGCCCTGGATATAAATTGGATTGTGCAGGAAACAGGGCTGCATTAAGGAAGGAATGAAATAGACACAAAATTATTATTTTATTTTCAAGAACATTTTTTTTAATTTAGCCCTGATAGTGTTTAATAATAATATCAATTAAAAAATTAATATTTAAATTTGCATAATTCACTCATATCGACCAATCACAGAGCCAGTAATCCATATATTTTCAAAAGTGATTTTCAAATTTACAGGAGTAGAAAAAAATTTTATATTCGGGATTATGGTCATTATTCACTTGGATGATTTGCATCACTCGCCTACGGCTCGTGACGCAGCCTTCATTTTCGTGAATAATGACTATCATAATCCCTCATATAATAATAAACTATTATTGAAAATAGATAAAGTATAAATACTATCTGATAATATAGGTCAGAGTGAATCTAAGAAAAAGTTTATTATTCCAAAAAAAAGTTTCACTTAAGAATTCCTTCCTTCCATGTTTTTTACTCAAGTGTTAACTAGGTCTAAGCATGCTGCTAGCTTACTTTTAACTCATAATTAGTTCCAATAACGATAACGAAGTTTAAAATTAGCATTCGACTTTCAATACAAGAATTAATTTCTACACACTTGCGAAGTGTAAATTAATTTTTATATTTTCCCTGTTTCTGAATTAATATGCAAAGTTGTACAGCAATTAATTAGGTTCTAAATGGAGTGCAAGTCAATATTTATCATATTTTAATTGTTGATTGCAACAATATTTGCATCGCTACAGAAAAATCATACAAGAACTATTTTAGAACCTAAACACGCTAAAAATGCAATAAAAACGAAATAGTTTATGGGGGGGGGGGGGGTATAAAGATGTTATACGTTCCCAAATCAACTGTAAATAATCCATTGATTAATCAAACGTTCCCGTTTACGGAAAAATGCTACAAATAAAATAGTTGTCCACAAGTTTTACTTGAAACATATTTTTTTTAATTAATGCAACTATTACACGTTTCTGAATCATTTTAGAGAAAAATGTTTCAAGCAAAACAGACAGAGAATTTAATTTTCTACAAGATTTACTTGAAGCATTTTTCTCTAAAATAACTGAGAAACGCCCGGCACCTCTATTTGTCTGATTGCAACAATCAAATCTGCAACGATTTCTCGGTAACTTTGTAATTAATGCAACAATCACACGTTTCTGAAACATTTTAGAGAAAAATGCTTCAAGTAAAATAAATAGATAATTTAATATTCTACAAGATTTACATGAAGCATTTTTCTCTAAAATAATTCAGGAACGCCCGGCACCCCTATTTGTCTGATTGCAACAATCAAATCTGCAACGGTTTCTCGGTAACTTTATAATTAATGCAACAATCACACGTTCCTGAATCATTATAGAGAAAAATGCTTCAAGTAAAATAAATAGATAATTTAATTGTCTACAAGATTTACTTGAAGCATTTTTCTCTAAAATAATTCAGGAACGCGTGGCACCCCTATATGTCTGATTGCAACAATCAAATCTGCAATGATTTCTCGATAACTTAGTAATTAATACAACAATAACACGTTTCTGAATCATTTTAGAGAAAAATGCTTCAAGTAAAACAAATAGAGAATTTAATTTTCTACAAGATTTACTTGAATCATTTTCTTGTAAAGCAATAAATTAAATAGCTTCATGTCAATATGTAGTTTAAAAATAAAGTATAACTTACATGCACACACGGTAAGAATGTGTCTATTAACTCAGTTTCTTTGCGGTTCACGCAACGTAATAATTAACGTAAGAATTAGGTTGCCGTTCGAATTATTCCCTTTTTAATTTTTTAATACCGCCGAGCGAATCTTTCCCGTGTCTAACCAACGTTGCCGTGTGTTATTATGTCTTATATAATGAAAAAGAAAGACACGGTGAAACTATATTATAAAGTTGGTAGCGTACATTTGTTTGAAATCAGCTTTATGTATTTTGTTCCAAAATGAACGGTTAATTAATATCTATTTTTGTGCTGATTTATATTTCCTACATTTTAAGTAAAATCACATAATTACAGGTTTCAAACATATTTTTTGCTTGATAAATTTCAAATTTAAAAGAACATTAATTTCTGAAATATCTACATGTAAATTTGCTTTACTTTCTCGTTCATTACAGCAATATAATTTTATACTTGAATTATTTTAGTGCATATGACCTATATATTCAAATTAATTTAACAAGAACCATTTTGTATAAGTGCTTATTAATGTTTTATTTATAATTATCACAAGAATTTAGTTCACTTTTAGTTTAACTTTTTAAACACAAAAATTGAAAGTTGCATGTTTTACAATTATGCTTTGCTGTCAAACGCATCGTTTTACAGAAGAATGCTTTATATAAAACTGATAGAGAATTTAGTTGTCTACAAGTTTTACTTGAAGTATTTTTCTCTAAAATAATTCAAAAATTATTGACAGCTATTCAAAGAAAGTATTGTTGTAATCAACACAACTTTAACAAATGATGATGTCAATCGTTCCTGAATTATTTTACAGAAAAATGCTTCAACTAAAACTTGTAGACAACTAAATTATCTACTAAGTTTATTTGAAGCATTTTTTCCTAAAATAAATCAGAAATGATTGATAGCTGTGTAAAGAAAGTATTGTTGTAATCAACACGACTTTGACAAATGATGATGTCAATCGTTTCTGAATTATTTTACAGAAAAATGCTTCAAATAAAACTTGTAGACAACTAAATTATCTACTAGTTTTACTTGAAGCATTTTTCTCTAAACTAATTCAGAAATGATTAATAGCTATGCAAAAAAAGTATTGTTGTAATAAAAACGACTTTGACAAATGATGTCAATCGTTCCTAAATTATTTTACAGAAAAATGCTTCAAATAAAACTTGTAGACAGTTAAATACGCTACTAGTTTTACTTGAAGCATTTTTCCCTAAAATAATTCAGAAATGATTGGCAGATATTAAAAAAGTATTGTTGTAATCAAAACGACTTTAACAAATGATGATGTCAATCGTTCCTGAATTATTTTGCAGAAAAATGCTTCAAATAAAATTTGTAGACAACTAAATTATCTACTAGATTTACTTGAAACATTTTTCTCTAAAATAATTCAGAAATGATTGATAGCTGTGCAAAGAAAGTATTGTTGTAATCAACACGACTTTGACAAATAATGATGTCAATCGTTCCTGAATTATTTTACAGAAAAATGTTTCAAATAAAACTTGTAGACAACTAAATTCTCTATTAGTTTTACTTGAAGCATTTTTCCCTAAAATAATTCAGAAATGATTGGCAGATATTAAAAAAAGTATTGTTGTAATCAAAACGACTTTAACAAATGATGATGTCAATCGTTCCTGAATTATTTTGCAGAAAAATGCTTCAAATAAAATTTGTAGACAACTAAATTATCTACTAGATTTACTTGAAACATTTTTCTCTAAAATAATTCAGAAATGATTGATAGCTGTGCAAAGAAAGTATTGTTGTAATCAACACGACTTTGACAAATAATGATGTCAATCGTTCCTGAATTATTTTACAGAAAAATGTTTCAAATAAAACTTGTAGACAACTAAATTATCTACTAGTTTTACTTGAAGCATTTTTCCCTAAAATAATTCAGAACTAATTGACAGCTATTCAAAAAAAGT